>JAJEKV010000010.1:10464510-11191416 GCA_021234155.1 Isoetes taiwanensis | reverse complement strand
ATGGAGTTTGGATCGTACTCCTCCCGTTGTGGCGGTTAAGTAAAAGGGCGACTTTTGCGGTAGCAAGACATTCATAAATTCGTAATTAATGCATAGTACGGAATTAAATTCTGATTTTTGTCGGCGGGCTTCCTAAGTCATCGCCAACATCTGGCCGGTTTTCAAAATTTCGGACAAGGTTTAGATCAAAGTGTTTGCATTAGAGCGGTCCGGGCAGCTGTTGTTGGGCAGCTCCTAGGCACACTTGCCCAAGTCAAACAAGGCAGGACCTTGCAAGGCCACCTCATTAGAGGAGAGTCCGGACCCAGGGGAGAGGAGCCCCAAAAAGTTTCGGCTGACCTTTCTGGCGGCGCTCCCGGGGGCCGTGCGCTAAAGACCACACTCCGGGATCTCGGTTCCCCTATCCGGCCGTGGTTGAATCGCCGTTTCAAGGGCCCTGTCTCGATAAGGTCAAAAATCCAACATCCGTCGGGAGAACTTATCAAAATGTGAAGCGTCTGCGGTCGGCCGTGTAGAAACCAAAGTGTTTTCGTTGGGACATTCGCGGAGAGCTCGGAATGGCGATTCGACTTACGCCACATCGTCAGGGAGGCGAAATTACCCTAGAGACCAAGTTGCGGTCGGTTTTGCAAAGAAAGAAACACTTCGCCCTCGTCGCCGACTGACCACCTCCTAGGCCAATTGACTACGAGTGTGTTGGACATGAGATAGTTTGGAGCTTCCTCGAGAAGGGGTGGTCTTTTGGCCATGAAACTTGGTCCCGGGGACAATGTCGGCGTTCAGAGTCCATTGGCGAGGAGCGAATCGCGATTAGGAGAGGGGAAGTTGCCGTCGTCGCCCGGAGCCGCCGGAGAGGACTTTTGGGGCAAAGGCGCTTCGGATGGTTTTAGAATTAAGGTGCTCTCGGCGTCAACACCCCCCTCGTCAAGACCGGCGCAAGGTCCTAGTCGAATCGACAAGGATAGAGCCTCCGAAAGCGTAAACCCTATGAGTTGCCCGGGTTCTAGCGGGGTTTGCGTTTTGGGTGCGAGTTTTGGTCCTTTGCACTTGGGACTTGGCGATAAGATGCAGTTGATTGAAGAGCGAAGCAAGGAGGCCCGGCGGAATGGAGTTTGGATCTGTACTCCTCCCGTTGTGGCGGTTAAGTAAAGGCGACTTTTGCGATAGCAAGACATTCATAAATTCGTAATTAATGCATAGTATGCGAATTAAATTCTGATTTTTGTCGGTGGGCTTCCTAAGTCGCCGCCAACATCTGAGCCGGTTTTTCAAAATTTCGGACAAGGTTTAGATCAAAGTGTTTGCATTAGAGCGGTCAGGCGGCTGTTGTTGGGCAGTAGCGGCAGCACACTTGCCCCAAGTCAAACAAGGCGGGACCTTGCAAGGCCACCTCATTAGAGGGAGAGTCCGGACCCCGAGGTGAGCCCCAAAAAGTTTCGGCGACCTTTCTGGCGGCAGCTCCCCGGTATGCGCTAAAGACCACACTCAGGATCTCGGTTCCCCTATCCGCCCGTTGAATCCGCCGTTCAAGGGCCTGTCTCGATAAGGTCAAAAAAATCCAACATCCGTCCGGGAGAACTTATCAAACCCTTGGCGTCTGCGATCGGCCGTGTAGAAACCAAAGTGTTTTGTCGTTCCGGACATTGCGGAGGCTCTCGGAATGGCGATCGACTTAGCCACATCGTCGGGAGGGCGAAATTACCCTAGAGACCAAGTTGCCGCGGTAGGTTTTGCAAAGAAACACTTCGCCCTACGTTTGCGGTATTCGGCCGGCCACCTCCTAGGCCAATTGACTACGAGTGTGTTGGACATGAGATAGTTTGGCGCTTCCTCGAGAAGGGGGTGGTCTTTTGGCCATGAAACTTGGTCCCCAGGGCAATGTCGGCGTTAGGGAGTCCATTGGCGAGCGAATCCGCGATTCGGAGAGGGAAGTTGCCCGTCCGTCGCCGGGGAACGGGGAGGAGGACTTTTGGGGCAAGCTGCTTCCGGATGGTTTTAGGGTCCGTGCTCTGGCGTCAACACCCCCCTCACGTCAAGACGGCGCAAGGTCCTAGTCGAATCGACAAGGATAGAGCCTCGAAAGCGTAAACCCTATGAGTTGCCGAGGGTTCTAGCGGGGGTTTTGCGTTTTGGGTGCGAGTTTTGGTCTTTTGCACTTGGGACTTGGCGATAAGATGCGATTGAAGCGAAGCAGGGAGGCCCGGCGGAATGGAGTTTGGATCGTACTCCTCCCCGTTGTGGCGGTTAAGTAAAAGGCGACTTTTGCGGTAGCAAGACATTCATAAATTCGTAATTAATGCATAGTACGGAATTAAATTCTGATTTTTTGTCGGCAGGCTTCCTAAGTCATCGCCAACATCTGAGGCCGGTTTTCAAAATTTCGGACAAGGTTTAGATCAAAGTGTTTGCATTAGAGCGGTCGAGGCGACTTTGTTGTTGGGCAGCGTGGCTGGCACACTTGCCCAAGTCAAACAAGGCCAGGACCTTGCAAGGCCACCTCATTAGGGGAGAGTCCGGACCCGGGGAGGGTGAGCCCCAAAAAGTTTCGAGGCAGCCTTTCTGGCGGCTCCCAGGGGGGCCGTGCGCTAAAGACCACACTCGGGATCACCGGTTCCCCTATCCGGCCAGTTGAATCCTTTGTTCAAGGGCCCTGTCTCGATAAGGTCAAAAATCCAACATCCGTCAGGAGAACTTATCAAACCGCGAATGGCGTCTGCGGTCGGCCAGTGTAGAAACCAAAGTGTTTTGTCGTTCGGACATTGCGGAGGCTCGGAATGGCGATTCGACCGCCACATCGTCGGGGAGGCGAAATTACCCTAGAGACCAAGTTGCGGTCGGTTTGCAAAGAAAGAAACACTTCGCCCTACGTTTGCGGTATTCGGACGACCACCTCCTAGGCCAATTGACTACGAGTGTGTTGGACATGAGATAGTTTGGCTTCCTCGAGAAGGGGTGGTCTTTTGGCCATGAAACTTGGTCCCCGGGG
The DNA here is from genome assembly GCA_021234155.1 of Isoetes taiwanensis. Lineage (NCBI taxonomy): Eukaryota > Viridiplantae > Streptophyta > Lycopodiopsida > Isoetales > Isoetaceae > Isoetes > Isoetes taiwanensis. Next base: position 11,188,430 of record JAJEKV010000010.1, on the reverse strand, counting down.
CAATGTCGGCGTTAGGAGTCCATTGGCGAGCGAATCCGCGATTCGGAGAGGGGAAGTTGCCCGTCGTCGCCCGGGGACGCCGGGGAGAGGACTTTTGGGGCAAAGGCTGCTTCGGATGGTTTTAGGGTCCGTGCTCTGGCGTCAACACCCCCCCTCTACGTCAAGACACGGCGCAAGGTCCTAGTCGAATCTGACAAGGATAGGAGCCTCGAAACGTAAACCCTATGAGTTGCCAGGTTCTAGCAGGGTTTGCGTTTTGGGTGCCGAGTTTTGGTCTTTTGCACTTGGGACTTGGCGATAAGATGCGATTGAAGCCTTGAAGCAAGAGGCCCAGCGGAATGGAGTTTGGATCTGTACTCCTCCCGTTGTGGCGGTTAGAAGTAAAAGGCGACTTTTGCGGTAGCAAGACATTCATAAATTCGTAATTAATGCATATGCGGAATTAAATTCTGATTTTTTGTCGGTGAGGCTTCCTAAGTCATCGCCAACATCTGAGGCGAGTTTTCAAAATTTCCGGACAAGGTTTAGATCAAAGTGTTTGCATTAGAGCGGTTAGGGCGACTGTTGTTGGGCAGCGCTGGCACACTTGCCCAAGTCAAACAAGGCCAGGACCTTGCAAGGCCACCTCATTAGAGGGAGAGTCCAGGACCCGGGGGGCGAGCCCCAAAAAGTTTCGGCGGCCTTTCTGGCGGCTCCCCAGGGGGCAAATGCGCTAAAGACCACACTCCGGATCTCGGTTCCCCTATCCGGCCGTTGAATCCTTCGTTCAAGGGCCTGTGCACCGATAAGGTCAAAAAAAAACATCCGTCAGGGAGAACTTATCAAACCCTTGGCGTCTGCGGTCGGCCAGTGTAGAAACCAAAGTGTTTTGTCGTTCGGACATTGCGGAGGCTCGGAATGGCGATTCGACTTCGCCACATCGTCGGGAGGCGAAATTACCCTAGAGACCAAGTTGCGGTCGGTTTTGCAAAAAAAGAAAACACTTAAGCCCTACGTTTGCGGTATCGGCCGACCACCTCCTAGGCCAATTGACTACGAGTGTGTTGGACATGAGATAGTTTGGCGCTTCCTCGAGAAGGGGTGGTCTTTTGGCCATGAAACTTGGTCCCGGGGGCAATGTCGGCGTTAGGAGTCCATTGGCGAGCGAATCCGCGATTCGGAGGGAAGTTGCCGTCCGTCGCCCGGGGCCGGGGAGAGGACTTTTGGGGCAAAAGCTGCTTCCGGATGGTTTTAGGGTCCGTGCTGCGGCGTCAACACCCCCCCTACGTCAAGACACGGCGCAAGGTCCTAGTCGAATCGACAAGGATAGAGCCTCGAAAGCGTAAACCACATGAGTTGCGGGGTTCTAGCGGGGTTTGCGTTTTGGGTGCGAGTTTTGGTCTTTTGCACTTGGGACTTGGCGATAAGATCTGATTGAAGCGAAGCAAGCAAGAGCTGGCGGAATGGAGTTTGGATCGTACTCCTCCCGTTGTGGCGGTTAAGTAAAAGGCGACTTTGCGGTAGCAAGACATTCATAAATTCGTAATTAATGCATGAAATGCGAATTAAATTCTGATTTTTTTGTCGGTGAGGCTTCCTAAGTCATCGCCAACATCTGAGGCCGGTTTTTTCAAAATTTCTGGACAAGGTTTAGATCAAAGTGTTTGCATTAGAGCGGTCAGGGCAGACTTTGTTGTTGGGCAGCCGGCAGCACACTTGCCCAAGTCAAACAAGGCCAGGACCTTGCAAGGCCACCTCATTAGAGGGGAGAGTCCGGACCCGAGGGTGAGCCCCAAAAAGTTTCGGCGGCCTTTCTGGCGGCGCTCCCCGGGGGCCGTGCGCTAAAGACCACACTCCGGATCTCGGTTCCCCTATCCGGCCGTTGAATCGCCGTTCAAGGGCCCTGTCTCGATAAGGTCAAAAAATCCAACATCCGTCAGGAGAACTTATCAAACCCATGAAGCGTCTGCGGTCGGCCGTGTAGAAACCAAAGTGTTTTGTCGTTCGGACATTGCGGAGGCTCAGGAATGGCGATTCGACTTCGCCACATCGTCAGGGAGGCGAAATTACCCTAGAGACCAAGTTGCCGCGGTCGGTTTTGCAAAGAAAGAAACACTTAAGCCCTACGTTTGCGGTGATTGGCTGACCACCTCCTAGGCCAATTGACTACGAGTGTGTTGGACATGAGATAGTTTGGGCTTCCTCGAGAAGGGGTGGTCTTTTGGCCATGAAACTTGGTCCCGAGGGGCAATGTCGGCGTTAGGAGTCCATTGGCGAGCGAATCCGCGATTCGGAGAGGGAAGTTGCCCGTGTCCGTCGCCCGGAGACGCGGGGAGAGGACTTTTGGGGCAAAAGCTGCTTCCGGATGGTTTTAGGGTCCGTGCTGCGGCGTCAACACCCCCTCTACGTCAAGACGCGGCGCCAAGGTCTAGTCGAATCGACAAGGATAGAGCCTCGGCGTAAACCCTATGAGTTGCGGGTTCTAGCGGGGTTTTGCGTTTTGGGTGCAGTTTTGGTCTTTTGCACTTGGGACTTGGCGATAAGATCGATTTGAAGCGCGAAGCAGGCCCGGCGGAATGGAGTTTGGATCTGTACTCCTCCGTTGTGGCGGTTAAGTAAAAGGCGGCTTTTTAGCGGTAGCAAGACATTCATAAATTCGTAATTAATGCATAATGCGGAATTAAATTCTGATTTTTTGTCGTGAGGCTTCCTAAGTCATCGCCAACATCTGAGGCCAGTTTTCAAAATTTCGGACAAGGTTTAGATCAAAGTGTTTGCATTAGAGCGGTCAGGGCGACTGTTGTTGGGCAGCGAAAGCTGGCACACTTGCCCAAGTCAAACAAGCCCGGGACCTTGCAAGGCCACCTCATTAGGGGAGAGTCAGGACCCCGGGAGGCGAGCCCCAAAAAGTTTCGAAGGCGCCTTTCTGGCGGGCTCCCGGGGAGCCGTGCGCTAAAGACCACACTCCGGGATCTCGGTTCCCCTATCCGGCCAGTTGAATCCCCGTTCAAGGGCCCTGTCACCGATAAGGTCAAAAAAAAATCCAACATCCGTCAGGAGAACTTATCAAACCATGGCGTCTGCGGTCGACCGTGTAGAAACCAAAGTGTTTTGTCGTTCGGACATTGCGGAGGCTCGGGAATGGCGATTCGACCGCCACATCGTCAGGGAGGCGAAATTACCCTAGAACCAAGTTACGCGGTCGGTTTTGCAAGAAGAAAAGAAACACTTCGCCCTACGTTGCGATTATTCAAATGACCACCTCCTAGGCCAATTGACTACACGAGTGTGTTGGACATGAGATAGTTTGGCAGCTTCCTCGAGAAGGGGTGGTCTTTTGGCCATGAAACTTGGTCCCGAGGGACAATGTCGGCGTTAGGAGTCCATTGGCGAGCGAATCCGCGATTCGGAGAGGGAAGTTGCCGTCGTCGCCCGGGGACGCCGGAGAGGACTTTTGGGGCAAAGCTGCTTCGAGATGGTTTTAGGGTCCGTGCTCGGCGTCAACACCCCCTCACGTCAAGACAGCGCCAAAGGTCCTAGTCGAATCGACAAGGATAGAGCCTCGAAGCGTAAACCCTATGAGTTGCGAGGGTTCTAGCGGGGTTTGCGTTTTTGGGTGCAGAGTTTTGGTCTTTTGCACTTGGGACTTGGCGATAAGATGCGATTGAAGCGAAGCAAGAGGCCCGGCGGAATGGAGTTTGGATCTGTACTCCTCCGTTGTGGCGGTTAAGTAAAAAGGCGGACTTTTGCGGTAGCAAGACATTCATAAATTCGTAATTAATGCATGATGCGAATTAAATTCTGATTTTTTGTCGGCCGGGCTTCCTAAGTCATCGCCAACATACAGGCCGGTTTTCAAAATTTTCGGACAAGGTTTAGATCAAAGTGTTTGCATTAGAGCGGTCAGGGCGGCTTTGTTGTTGGGCAGCAGCGGTGGCACACTTGCCCAAGTCAAACAAGGCCAGGACCTTGCAAGGCCACCTCATTAGAGGGGAGTCAGGACCGGGGAGGCCGAGCCCCAAAAAGTTTCGAGGCGACCTTTCTGGCGGCTCTCACGGGGGGCCGTGCGCTAAAGACCACACTCGGATCTCGGTTCCCCTATCCGGCCCGTTGAATCCGCCGTTCAAGGGCCTGTCTCGATAAGGTCAAAAAATCCAACATCCGTCAGGGAGAACTTATCAAACCCTTGGCGTCTGCGGTCGGTAGTGTAGAAACCAAAGTGTTTTTGTCGTTCGGACATTGCGGAGAGCTCGGAATGGCGATTCGACTTCGCCACATCGTCAGGGGAGGCGAAATTACCCTAGAGACCAAGTTGCCGCGGTCGGTTTGCAAAAGAAACACTTCGCCCTACGTTGCGGTATTCGGCGGCCACCTCCTAGGCCAATTGACTACGAGTGTGTTGGACATGAGATAGTTTGGGCTTCCTCGAGAAGGGGTGGTCTTTTGGCCATGAAACTTGGTCCCGGGGCAATGTCGGCGTTCGAGTCCATTGGCGAGCGAATCCGCGATTCGGGAGGGAAGTTGCCCGTCCGTCGCCCGGGGCCGGGGGGGAGAGGACTTTTGGGGCAAAAGCTGCTTCGGATGGTTTTAGGGTCCGTGCTCGGCGTCAACACCCCCCTCTACGTCAAGACGGCGCCAAAGGTCCTAGTCGAATCGACAAGGATAGAGCCTCCGGCGTAAACCCTATGAGTTGCGAGGTTCTAGCGGGGTTTTGCGTTTTGGGTGCCGAGTTTTGGTCCTTTGCACTTGGGACTTGGCGATAAGATGCGATTGAAGCGAAGCAAAGGCCCGGCGGAATGGAGTTTGGATCTGTACTCCTCCGTTGTGGCGGTTAAGTAAAAGGCGGCTTTTGCGGTAGCAAGACATTCATAAATTCGTAATTAATGCATAATGCGGAATTAAATTCTGATTTTTTGTCGGCAGGCTTCCTAAGTCATCGCCAACATCTGAGGCCAGTTTTCAAAATTTTCGGACAAGGTTTAGATCAAAGTGTTTGCATTAGAGCGGTCAGGGGCGACTGTTGTTGGGCAGCCAGCTGGCACACTTGCCCAAGTCAAACAAGGCGGGACCTTGCAAGGCCACCTCATTAGAGGGAGAGTCCGGACCCCGAGGCCGAGCCCAAAAAGTTTCGAGGCAGCCTTTCTGGCGGCTCCCCGGGGGCCGTGCGCTAAAGACCACACTCCGGATCTCGGTTCCCCTATCCGGCCGTTGAATCCGCCGTTCAAGGGCCCTGTCTCGATAAGGTCAAAAAAATCCAACATCCGTCAGGAGAACTTATCAAACCCATGGCGTCTGCGGTCGGCCGTGTAGAAACCAAAGTGTTTTGTCGTTCGGACATTGCGGAGGCTCAGGAATGGCGATTGACTTCGCCACATCGTCAGGGAGGCGAAATTACCCTAGAGACCAAGTTGCCGCGGTCGGTTTTGCAAAAAAAAACACTACGCCCTACGTTGCGGTATTCAACTGACCACCTCCTAGGCCAATTGACTTCGAGTGTGTTGGACATGAGATAGTTTGGGCTTCCTCGAGAAGGGGTGGTCTTTTGGCCATGAAACTTGGTCCCAGGGACAATGTCGACGTTAGAGTCCATTGGCGAGCGAATCCGCGATTCGGAGGAGAGGGGAAGTTGCCGTCGTCGCCCGGGGGACGCCGGGAGAGGACTTTTGGGGCAAAGCTGCTTCCGGTGGTTTTAGGGTCCGTGCTGCGGCGTCAACACCCCCCTCTACGTCAAGACCGCGGCGCCAAGGTCCTAGTCGAATCGACAAGGATAGAGCCTCGAAAGCGTAAACCCTATGAGTTGCGAGGGTTCTAGCGGGGTTTGCGTTTTGGGTGCGAGTTTTGGTCCTTTGCACTTGGGACTTGGCTGATAAGATCTGATTGAAGCGAAGCAAGAGGCCGGCGGAATGGAGTTTGGATCTGTACTCCTCCGTTGTGGCGGTTAAGTAAAAGGCGGCTTTGCGGTAGCAAGACATTCATAAATTCGTAATTAATGCATAGTACGGAATTAAATTCTGATTTTTTGTCGGCCAGGCTTCCTAAGTCATCGCCAACATACAGGCCAGTTTTCAAAATTTCCGGACAAGGTTTAGATCAAAGTGTTTGCATTAGAGCGGTCAAGGGCAGCTTTGTTGTTGGGCAGCGAGCTGGCACACTTGCCCAAGTCAAACAAGGCGGGACCTTGCAAGGCCACCTCATTAGAGGGAGAGTCCGGACCCGGGGGGCGAGCCCAAAAAGTTTCAGGCGACCTTTCTGGCGGCTCCCCGGGGGCCGTGCGCTAAAGACCACACTCCGGATCTCGGTTCCCCTATCCGGCCCGTTGAATCCTTTGTTCAAGGGCCTGTCTCGATAAGGTCAAAAAATCCAACATCCGTCCGGGAGAACTTATCAAACGCTGGCGTCTGCGCGTCGGCCAGGTGTAGAAACCAAAGTGTTTTGTCGTTCGGACATTGCGGAGGAGCTCGGAATGGCGATTCGACTTAGCCACATCGTCGGGAGGCGAAATTACCCTAGAGACCAAGTTGCCGCGGTCGGTTTTGCAAAAAAAAACACTTCGCCCTACGTTGCGGTATTCGCGACCACCTCCTAGGCCAATTGACTCACGAGTGTGTTGGACATGAGATAGTTTGGGCTTCCTCGAGAAGGGGGTGGTCTTTTGGCCATGAAACTTGGTCCCCGGGGCAATGTCGGCGTTAGGAGTCCATTGGCGAGAGCGAATCGCGATTCGGGAGGGGAAGTTGCCGTCCGTCGCCCGGGGCCGAGGGAGAGGACTTTTGGGGCAAAATTTGCTTCGGATGGTTTTAGGGTGGAGTGCTCACGGCGTCAACACCCCCCTCGTCAAGACCGCGGCGCAAGGTCCTAGTCGAATCGACAAGGATAGAGCCTCAAAGCGTAAACCCTATGAGTTGCCGGGTTCTAGCGGGGTTTTGCGTTTTGGGTGCCGAGTTTTGGTCTTTTGCACTTGGGACTTGGCGATAAGATGCGGTTGAAGCGAAGCAAGAGGCCCGGCGGAATGGAGTTTGGATCTGTACTCCTCCCGTTGTGGCGGTTAAGTAAAGGCGACTTTGCGGTAGCAAGACATTCATAAATTCGTAATTAATGCATAGTGCGGAATTAAATTCTGATTTTTTGTGTGAGGCTTCCTAAGTCGCCGCCAACATCTGAGGCCAGTTTTCAAAATTTCGGACAAAGGTTTAGATCAAAGTGTTTGCATTAGAGCGGTCAGGGCAGCTGTTGTTGGGCGGCAGCGGTGGCACACTTGCCCAAGTCAAACAAGGCGAGGACCTTGCAAGGCCACCTCATTAGAGGGAGAGTCCGGGACCCGGAGGCCGAGCCCCAAAAAGTTTCGAGGCAGACCTTTCTGGCGGGCTCGAGGGGGCCGTGCGCTAAAGACCACACTCCGGATCTCGGTTCCCCTATCCGACCGTTGAATCCTTCGTTCAAGGGCCCCTGTCTCGATAAGGTCAAAAAAATCCAACATCCGTCCGTGAGAACTTATCAAACGCTGAAGCGTCTGCGATCGGCCAGGTGTAGAAACCAAAGTGTTTTGTCGTTCGGACATTGCGGAGGCTCGGAATGGCGATTCGACTTCGCCACATCGTCCGGGAGGCGAAATTACCCTAGAGACCAAGTTGCGGTCGGTTTTGCAAAAGAAAAAACACTTCGCCCTACGTTGTAGTATTCGACGCGACCACCTCCTAGGCCAATTGACTACGAGTGTGTTGGACATGAGATAGTTTGGCGCTACCTCGAGAAGGGGTGGTCTTTTGGCCATGAAACTTGGTCCCCGGGGCAATGTCGGCGTTTGAGGAGTCCATTGGCGAGCGAATCGCGATTCGGGAGGGAAGTTGCCCGTCGCGTCGCCGGGGCCGGGGAGAGGACTTTTGGGGCAAAGCTGCTTCGGATGGTTTTAGGGTCCGTGCTCTGGCGTCAACACCCCCCCTCACGTCAAGACGGCGCAAGGTCCTAGTCGAATCGACAAGGATAGAGCCTCGAAAGCGTAAACCCTATGAGTTGCGAGGTTCTAGCGGGGTTTGCGTTTTTGGGTGCGAGTTTTGGTCCTTTGCACTTGGGACTTGGCGATAAGATGCAGTTGAGAACGAAGCAAGGGGAGGCTGGCGGAATGGAGTTTGGATCTGTACTCCTCCCGTTGTGGCGGTTAAGTAAAGGGCAGCTTTTGCGGTAGCAAGACATTCATAAATTCGTAATTAATGCATGATGCGGAATTAAATTCTGATTTTTTGTCGGTGAGGCTTCCTAAGTCATCGCCAACATCTGAGGCCGAGTTTTCAAAATTTCTGGACAAGGTTTAGATCAAAGTGTTTGCATTAGAGCGGTCAGGGCAGCTGTTGTTGGGCAGCGAGCTGGCACACTTGCCCAAGTCAAACAAGGCGGGGACCTTGCAAGGCCACCTCATTAGAGGGGAGAGTCCGGACCCGGAGGCGAGCCCAAAAAAGTTTCGAGGCAGCCTTTCACGGCGGCTCCCGGGGGGGCCGTGCGCTAAAGACCACACTCCGGATCACCGGTTCCCCTATCCGGCCGTTGAATCCGCCGTTCAAGGGCCACGTCACCGATAAGGTCAAAAAAATCCAACATCCGTCCAGTGAGAACTTATCAAACCCCATGGCGTCTGCGGTCGGCCGTGTAGAAACCAAAGTGTTTTGTCGTTCGGACATTGCGGAGGCTCAGGAATGGCGATTCGACTTCGCCACATCGTCAGGGAGGCGAAATTACCCTAGAGACCAAGTTGCGCGGTCGGTTTTGCAAAAAAAGAAACACTTCGCCCTACGTTGCGGTATTGGCTGACCACCTCTAGGCCAATTGACTACGAGTGTGTTGGACATGAGATAGTTTGGCTTCCTCGAAGGGGTGGTCTTTTGGCCATGAAACTTGGTCCCCAGGACAATGTCGACGTTAGGAGTCCATTGGCGAGCGAATCACGATTCGGAGAGGGAAGTTGCCGTCCGTCGCCCGGGGCCGCCGGGAGAGGACTTTTGGGGCAAGCTGCTTCGGATGGTTTTAGGGTCCGTGCTCTCGGCGTCAACACCCCCCTCTACGTCAAGACCGCGCCAAAGGTCCTAGTCGAATCGACAAGGATAGAGCCTCGAAAGCGTAAACCCTATGAGTTGCGAGGTTCTAGCGGGGTTTGCGTTTTGGGTGCGAGTTTTGGTCCTTTGCACTTGGGACTTGGCCGATAAGATGCGATTGAAGCGAAGCAAAGGGGCCCGGCGGAATGGAGTTTGGATCTGTACTCCTCCGTTGTGGCGGTTAGAAGTAAAGGGCGGCTTTTGCGGTAGCAAGACATTCATAAATTAAGTAATTAATGCATAGATGCGGAATTAAATTCTGATTTTTTGTCGGCGTGAGGCTTCCTAAGTCATAAGCCAACATCTGAGGCCAGTTTTCAAAATTTCGGACAAGGTTTAGATCAAAGTGTTTGCATTAGAGCGGTTAGGGCGGCTGTTGTTGGGCAGCCCGGTGGCACACTTGCCCAAGTCAAACAAGGCCAGGACCTTGCAAGGCCACCTCATTAGGGGAGAGTCAGGACCCAGGTGAGCCCCAAAAAGTTTCGAGGCTGACCTTTCTGGCGGCTCCCGGGGGCGATGCGCTAAAGACCACACTCCGGGATCTCGGTTCCCCTATCCGACCGTTGAATCCTTTGTTCAAGGGCCTGTCTCGATAAGGTCAAAAAAATCCAACATCCGTCGTCCGGGAGAACTTATCAAACCCATGGCGTCTGCGGTCGGCCGTGTAGAAACCAAAGTGTTTTGTCGTTGGGACATTGCGGAGGCTCGGAATGGCGATTCGACTTCGCCACATCATCAGGGAGGCGAAATTACCCTAGAGACCAAGTTCCGCGGTCGGTTTTGCAAAAGAAAAACACTTCGCCCTACGTTGCGGTATTAACTGACCACCTCTAGGCCAATTGACTCTACAGTGTGTTGGACATGAGATAGTTTGGCGCTACCTCGAGAAGGGGTGGTCTTTTTGGCCATGAAACTTGGTCCCGAGGGGGCAATGTCGGCGTTCGAGTCCATTGGCGAGCGAATCCGCGATTCGGAGAGGGGAAGTTGCCGTCCGTCGCGGGAGCCGCCGGAGAGGACTTTTGGGGCAAAGCTGCTTCGGGTGGTTTTAGGGTCCGTGCTGCGGCGTCAACACCCCCCCTACGTCAAGACGGCGCAAGGTCCTAGTCGAATCGACAAGGATAGAGCCTCCGAAGCGTAAACCCTATGAGTTGCGAGGTTCTAGCGGGGTTTTGCGTTTTGGGTGCGAGTTTTGGTCCTTTGCGCTTGGGACTTGGCCGATAAGATGCGAGTTGAAGCTTGAAGCAAGGGAGGCTGGCGGAATGGAGTTTGGATCTGTACTCCTCCGTTGTGGCGGTTAAGTAAAGGCGGCTGACTTTGCGATAGCAAGACATTCATAAATTCGTAATTAATGCATAGTACGGAATTAAATTCTGATTTTTTGTCGTGAGGCTTCCTAAGTCATCGCCAACATCTGAGGCCGGTTTTCAAAATTTCGGACAAGGTTTAGATCAAAGTGTTTGCATTAGAGCGGTCCGGGCGGCTGTTGTTGGGCAGCCGGCAGCACACTTGCCCAAGTCAAACAAGGCCAGGACCTTGCAAGGCCACCTCATTAGAGGGGAGAGTCAGGACCCGAGGGAGGCGAGCCCCAAAAAGTTTCGAGGCAGCCTTTCTGGCGGCGATCGGGGGGCAAATGCGCTAAAGACCACACTCCGGATCTCGGTTCCCCTATCCGCCCGTTGAATCCGCCGTTCAGGGCCCTGTCACCGATAAGGTCCAAAAAATCCAACATCCGTCAGTGAGAACTTATCAAACCGCTGAAGCGTCTCTGCGGTCGATAGTGTAGAAACCAAAGTGTTTTGTCGTTAGGACATTGCGGAGGCTCGGAATGGCGATCGACTTCGCCACATCATCGGGAGGCGAAATTACCCTAGAGACCAAGTTGCGCGGTCGGTTTTGCAAAGAAAGAAACACTTCGCCCTGCGTTGCGATGTTATTGACCACCTCCTAGGCCAATTGACTACGAGTGTGTTGGACATGAGATAGTTGGGCTACCTCGAGAAGGGTGGTCTTTTGGCCATGAAACTTGGTCCCCAGGGCAATGTCGGCGTTAGAGTCCATTGGCGAGAGCGAATCCGCGATTCCGGAGAGGGAAGTTGCGTCCGTCGCCGGGGCCGCCGGGAGAGGACTTTTGGGGCAAAATTTTGCTTCCGGGTGGTTTTAGGGTCCAGTGCTCTGGCGTCAACACCCCCTCTACGTCAAGACGGCGCAAGGTCCTAGTCGAATCGACAAGGATAGAGCCTCGAAAGCGTAAACCCTATGAGTTGCGGAGGTTCTAGCGGGGTTTGCGTTTTGGGTGCCGAGTTTTGGTCCTTTGCACTTGGGACTTGGCGATAAGATGCGGTTGAAGCGAAGCAAAGAGGCTGAGCGGAATGGAGTTTGGATCTGTACTCCTCCCGTTGTGGCGGTTAAGTAAAGGCGGCTTTTGCGGTAGCAAGACATTCATAAATTCGTAATTAATGCATAGTACGGAATTAAATTCTGATTTTTTGTCGGTGAGGCTTCCTAAGTCGCCGCCAACATCTGAGGCCAGTTTTCAAAATTTCGGACAAGGTTTAGATCAAAGTGTTTGCATTAGAGCGGTCGGGCAGCTTTGTTGTTGGGCAGCGGTGGCACACTTGCCCAAGTCAAACAAGGCGAGGACCTTGCAAGGCCACCTCATTAGGGGAGAGTCAGGACCCAGGGGGCCGAGCCCCAAAAAGTTTCGAGGCGACCTTTCTGGCGGCGCTCCCGGGGGGCGATGCGCTAAAGACCACACTCGGGATCTCGGTTCCCCTATCCGGCCCGTTGAATCCTTTGTTCAAGGGCCCCGTGTCCGATAAGGTCAAAAAATCCAACATCCGTCCGAGTGTTGGTGAGAACTTATCAAACCCTTGAAGCGTCTGCGATCGGCCGTGTAGAAACCAAAGTGTTTTGTCGTTCGGACATTGCGGAGGCTCCGGAATGGCGATTCGACCGCCACATCATCAGGGAGGCGAAATTACCCTAGAGACCAAGTTGCACGGTCAGGTTTGCAAAGAAAAAACACTACGTCCTACGTTGCGGTATTCGTAATTAAATTCTGACCACCTCCTAGGCCAATTGACTACGAGTGTGTTGGACATGAGATAGTTTGGCGCTACCTCGAGAAGGGGTGGTCTTTTGGCCATGAAACTTGGTCCCAGCGCAATGTCGATGTTCAAGTCCATTGGCGAGCGAATCCGCGATTCGGAGAGGGGAAGTTGCTTCGTCCGTCGCCGGGGGGGCCCGGGGAGAGGACTTTTGGGGCAAAGGCTGCTTCCGGTGGTTTTAGGGTCAGGTGCTTTTTGGCGTCAACACCCCCCTCACGTCAAGACGGCGCCAAGGTCCTAGTCGAATGTGACAAGGATAGAGCCTCAAAGCGTAAACCCTATGAGTTGCGGGTTCTAGCGGGGTTTTGCGTTTTGGGTCTTGGGGAGTTTTAGTCCTTTGCACTTGGGACTTGGCCGATAAGATGCGATTGAGAAGCGAAGCAAGAGGCTGGCGGAATAGAGTTTGGATCTGGGTGTTTTATGCTTGACATACCCATTTTTGAATGCGATCGGCACCCGATCAAGACTTTTAATAAATTTGTCGTCGGCAAGGCGGGCCGTCGTCATTATGGTGAAGGGTACACCCTTCATCATTAAATCATCGATTTTGTGGCGAATTTTCTTGAGCCATCCCTGTTTTTCATAATTTGAATGCATCATTACCATCCTCGCTTCAAATCTATTCGATCGATCAAGCTTCTCCTATTCTCTGTTTTCGAATTCATCAAGCAAGAACAGATTTGTGATGGCGCTCAATTCGTGAGGTTCTTTGTCCTTTTCTTTTTTGTGGAGCTCTCAAATTTCCCTTTGGCCTATGAAGTTCGACCTTTTTTTTTTGCTTGCGGGACATCTTGATGGCGAGAAGCGGAATATGAATTCCATGTTAACCGGGCTCTTTCTAACAAAGGAAAAAGCCCAAAGAAATTAAGGCAAAAGATGTTCTGAGAGGCCGATTTTCTTGAGTTTGGAAGATGCCCTTTCGGGGAAAGGGGGAAGATTAACCTGAAATTTATTCCCTGCCTATGAAACCCAATTACCTGAGCGACCTTCTTGGAAGGATTTACCAAAAATCCAAGCCCACTAACAATGAAGTTAGAGTCACCTTTGCTAGAGCTTTTGCACACGGGCTAATTCCCCTCGGCGGTTGCAAATCTCGAGGAATATGCTATCAAGCTGGGCTTCCTTTTTTGCTGATGCTTTTAGGACCCGGCGACAATTGTCGGTTAAGCAAGAGGGTAGTAGCTACAGCAACAACAGCAATGCCATACTCAATCAGCTTAGGAGGCTTTTTGCTATGAAAATTTGAAAAAGCGATATATTTTGATGAAAGAAGAAGATTATTTGAGGAAGGAGGGTGCTCTCCTCAAGCTGACTTTCGGATCTCTGCAATAGACAAGCGGATATCCGTAAAAAAGTGAAAGAGACGAGAGAGGCTTTAAAGCGTTTTGCGCCCGTGGACGAACAAGAAGCTATTCAAAGGCTTAAAGCACAAGAGGAAATGTGGCGAGACCTGTTGGCCCGCACCATAAATCATAGACATTCATTTTTTGTCGGCCGGGCTTCTAGTCAGTTGGATAAAAATGGATTGAAGAATTTGAAGGCCGACATCATCGAACTCAAACAAAAAGTTGATGCTATTGAAAAGCATATGAAGATTTGGCATGCCAAATGCAAACATGTTGCTTTTCTGCGATCTGAAGTCCAACAATCGGATGCACCTAGGTATGGGTTCCTATGACATGCCTTTCTTGGATAATAAGGATGCATGTGAAGCATGTGGCCTTTTGTTCTGCAAAGATTATGAATTGCATGTCAAATTAACATGTGGTCACAAATACCATGTTTTTTGCTTTTCTGCTGTTTTGGACTGTATGCATTGCACTGTACCTACCTGTCATGAAGAGGTTCCAGGCAGCATATTGCAAGAATTGGTATATAAAGAATACCATCCTGTTGAAAGTGACACAGAAAGTGAGAATGATAGTGACACTGAAAGTAACAAGGAAGACAAAAGAAAAACAAGGTCTTTGAGGACCAAAAAGAGGTAAAGAAGAAGATGATATGACACTTCTCTGTACCGCGCTTCCTGCTTTGCTCGACTTCATTTGCGAGAAAGAGTTGCAAAGAAGAAGACCAGATCTGTGAAGAAGCTCAAACTTGAAAAAGGTAATGACTTTGACTCTATTTTTTATTTGTTTTAAAAGTTTTCATGCACTTTAGCTTGTAGAAATATTTTGCAGGTTTTATTGATGTGGACAAGTTAAGTCCAGTGAAATTTGCTCATGTCAGCCCTCTCAAAAGCACAAGGAAATCACCAAGGTTGAATGACAACCTGCTGAAAGGTGATGTTACCACTCCTGAGAAGAAGAAAATAGGTTCAACAGGTAACATAACTTATTTATTTATGAAATTTTTGTATGCTTAACTTATTTGTTTCATTCCTTACTGATTTCTGTTACAATGCAATGCAGAAAATGTGAATAATCTTCTTCTTCTTTGAACCTCGAGTCTTTGAACATCAGTCTTTGAACCTCGAGGTCAAAGCGGATATTGAGGAAGTCTTTGAAGTCACCGGCACTTGGAGATTTTTTGGCGGTATGATTCGAGGAAGTAGCGACTCTCGAAGACCACGATATTACCTTGGCAAAGTATTGCGGGACAAAATGGTGGAAAAAAGTGAATGGTTTTATGAAAGAAAACCACCAATTTTTCAAATGTAGGTGGTTTTCTATGGTTTTCAAACTTTAAGTTATAACTACTTGATCTTTGCTATGACATGCTCATTTACGTGAAATGGGCTGTACATTTAGTTATTTTTGTAAACCCTTCGGCACCATTTAATATATGATCTACTGTTTTAACTTGCAATATATGATCTACCATTTTAACTTGCAATTGGATAACTTGCAATTGCATAACTTGCAATTGGATAACTTGAAATATATGATCTACTATTTTAACTTGCAATTGGATAACTTGCAATATATGATCTACAATTTTAACTTGCAATTGTATATGATCTACTATTTTAACTTGCAATTGGATAACTTGAAATATATGATCTACTATTTTAACTTGCAATTGGATAACTTGCAATATATGATCTACCATTTTAACTTGCAATTTTATATGATCTACTATTTTAACTTGCAATTGGATAACTTGAAATATATGATCTACTATTTTAACTTGCAATTGGATAACTTGCAATATATGATCTCTTGTTTTAACTTGCAATTGGATTGTGTTTACTTACAATTGGATTTGTGTGAGTTCACTTGCAATTGGATAACTTGCAATATATGATCTCTTGTTTTAACTTGCAATTGGATTGTGTTTACTTGCAATTGGATTGTGTTTACTTACAAGTGGATAATGGTTACATTTTACAATGTCAATGTTTAGAATTCAATGGTTGTAATTTACGTAAATTCAATGGTTACATTTTACATTGTCAATGTCAATGTTTAGAATTCAATGGTTGTAATTTACTGTAATGGTTGGAATGGTTTATATTTCATTGTCTCCATTCTTTCTTCTTCTTTTCCTTGCAACCTTTTGCCTTTGCTTTCGGTTTGTGATTTTGAGTCAATTTGCATCTTGTGCCAAGATGGTAGTGTTTTTGTGGCAAAGCTGTCCATGATGTGATCATGCACATCTTCATCAAGCTCATCTTGGTTATTTCCCATGTGATGCATGACAAAGTTCAACTGCGGTAACTAAATATTTGTAAACACTACATTGAGGATCATGCTCCGGCACCTTTCGTATCGCAACCTCCAATGAACTTGTAGTACTTTCTGTTACAACAACTTCATTCCTACCAAACTTACGCCCCAAGGATCCTTGTATGCTTTCTCAATGACATGTTTAACCTGTGTGCATTTCAGAATATAAAAATCTACCTTTTCTTTGTTGTTAGGCTCGGCATTGACTGCAAAGTTATCTCCAATTGCAATTATATCTGACTTCCATTCAGGATCTCCCTCATAAAAGCAGGGACCATCGGTGACTTCATCTTTATATTATTTTTGGTCTTAGCTCGGAAAAATCCAGGGTGTGCCTATTCTCTCCTGTTAGGACACTTGCCATACTTACCAAGCCCGGCAATTGTGGCGAGAAACAAGAATAATTCATGTGTGCAACTTGAGTAGGGTCTGCACTTTGAATAGGCCTGATAGCATGGAAATGACTTGATCCAACTAGAGTTGCACAATCATAACTCTCACTCCTGTCAACTTCATCAATTCCTATTTCCCAAAAAAACCTGCAGTTTCACAAACATAGAACATTCAAACAAAATATGAAATGATATAAAAGGGTTTTGAGAAAATACCTAAATCTATCCTTCCCTTCAATTGTGGAATGTTCTTTGAAATGTCTCGTACAAAAACAACTACATCATGTGCATTTCTCAATGGTGTTGAATTCCTCTTTAACATTTCATGAGTTAGTGCCCTCTTAATAATGACTCCGGCACCATCATGTTCACTGTCTCAAGAAAAATGGTGATCATGCATAGGAATACAACAATAAAAGAACAAAACATTTGAATACCTTTTCCATGGTATGAAGCAAAATAAATTCAATTTATTGGAATCTTTGGAGTTTTAGTAGTACCTACCAAGGAAATAAAATGGCCTTGCACCTTTAAACTGATGAGAGCATCCATCAGACCACATAATATGCTGCTTATATTTGATACCTCTGTCTGCTAAAAATTTTGCATGTTTGAGCAAGCAGTGTTGCACAAATAAGGTGTCATGTTCCCTATCATCCGAGATGTAGAAATGTGTCTCTTTGATAATTCTTCTTTCATTCTCATCTAAATGAGGATCATCTAATTTTCTTTGCATATGCGTATGTAATGTGTACCAAAATTGTGCACTGATCATTCCTCCAATGAAGACTTTGGATTTCTTGTTGGATCTTGAAGGTATAATTCTCAGCAAAGTCAATTACTGAAATAATTGAATCCTTTGGAAACGTTGCCAAACAATCCCTAAATTGTTTGGCCTGCCACCTCCCCTCATAGTTGTGTGGAATGAACTGATTCAAGACTGTCTTTGCATTCTCAAATATCTCAGCAACACTTGTTGATTTGTAAACCAATTTGGTTACTGGTTTTTTAGAAACCTTATAACCTCCCTTATCATCAGGCTCTTCCACATGCTCATAGACCTACAACAGTAAACAACAGCAAATTACAACCAGCACTAGACAACCTAAATAGACAATTCTCACCTTGTCATATGTCTTCCAGTCAACTTGATACCCTTTCACAGATGTCTTTTCCTTTGGACATATTGGTAACTTGCTTGGCCCACACTTTTTGCATTTTAAAGTCAAACAATCATGTGCATGCCATTCATCAGATTCATCTCGTGCACATACTAGTGACCTCCAAAGCTCACTAGTTGAACCATAGGTGCACTTTCTTGACATGCATGTTGGTCCAGGCCCACAGACCTCACAAGTGCACTTGCAACCAACACCATGTATTTTTTCATCATGTCTGACTTTGTTAATTGCAACTCTTACAAAGTCTGCTTTCATATGATACACACAGCAGCACGTCTCTCTATCCTTAACCTTCCTAACATAGGGAGGTTTCAATGCATGGAATAGTGAAAAAGAGACCTCAAACTTTGGATATTCACGGTCAAGCGTTGGTAGAAAGTGACACGCAAGACATGCAACCAACAATTAGCATTAGACATTTTGAAGGCAGTCCGACCAATAAAGAATAAAATACAACCAAGAAATAAAACACAACCAATAAATATTCTAACTTTGAGTCTCTTCTAAAAGTGTAGTGGATGCATAATTTTCTTCCCTTTAGAATGTCGATCTTTAAAACATGTTTCTTGGAAGGAGACACTCTAGTGTTGTTCCTCAAAAGTCAACTATGAATTTTCTTTCATCATAAGAAAGTTTGTCAATTCTTGTGCTTTTTCTTGAACATGGACCATGGGCCATCACCATGTTCGGCGACTAACCTTCTAATGCTGCAAGCTGTAACAATTTTCTGTTTAGATTCATTTGTTTGGCAAAAGCACATTTGTTAGTATCGGCACTAAGCGCAAAAGACATTCTGACGCCCGGCTCTCAAGTATCAGTGGTTTTGGAGTACTTATGTGCTTCAAAAGAATCCCTCAGATTTTTAACAATCATTTCCATTGTTTTCACTTCTTTTGTGCATGGAACACCAAGTTCTGGCACCCACTTGGCAGCACCACTTAGGATTTCTTTTTACGTCGGTGAGGTTTAGCTTTTTCAAAAATTTGATTCAATACTTTCCCTACTTCTTTTGGACGGTTTCTTTTTTTCCTTGAGGTAAGTAAACCTTTTTCAGTTGCATCATACGCTTTTGACTTCTTTTTCCTTTTTTTACGCCTTTGAATCCTTCTTATCTGTGACTTTTTTTTTTGAGCATAACTTCCAATGAATGTTGGCAGGACATGTTCTCACAACCTTCATTCAAGCAGGAATCAGTATTCAACCAATTTAATCTTAATTACCAAGTGTGTAGAAAAATAAGTCAGCATAGTTATGTGCATGAAAAATAAGTCAGCATAGTTATGTGTAGAAAAATAAGTCGGACATAGGTGTTACGAATTGTTTGAAGCATCACGGTCTTCAAGATCTGATGCAAACAAGTCAGGAAAGTGGAAATATTCTTAAATGTTGTCAATCAAGATAGAATACATATGTAAAAGTCAAAGCATATTAGAGGAAACAAACCTTCTTGTTCTAAACAAAACGAATCCATGGTAGGCTCAGCAACATCTCCATCAAAAACATTTGAAGGCATGAAATCTGGACAAGAAGCATTTGGCAAAACTCCCCAAAATCATCGAAGATACGTAATTATCGACATGATCTTCCAAATAAACTGTATTGATACGCATCAAATAAATTGAAAGTTAAATTTCATCTTTCGGCTTCCTAGCAACCACGAGTCCTTTACATGTCTTTGAATTGGGTTCGGATTCCCTCACTAAATTTGAGGAATGTTTATACCTGCAGGTAAGGAAGTATTTGCCTTGGTTTGTGGTACTTTGTTCTCAGAAAAATTCTTTGAGAATGTTGAACAGCAATTGGAAAAGTGCTTTGATTGCTCTACAAATTCGTGAGGCCCGGAATAGAGTCTCCCTGCATCAAACTTGCATGAATTCTTTGCTAATGAAGCTAGGAAAGCTTTTTTCCAGTCGGAAACCATAGCTTTCTGCTCCAAGCAAGAAACACAATTAGTGCATCAAAGAAATGTTAATTAGCCAATTTCCATTTGAAAGCAACCTACCCTTCGGGATGTTTGAGTTGGCTTCAATCAAGGTCCTTGATTGATCTTGAAAACCAGCGAATTCTCCGCTCCCGGAATAGCTATGGCGGGTGGTTCGAGAAGGGTGGCGTTTTTGGTGAAGGGTTGAAGAAGGCTTTTGCACTTCACCGGCACTAGTGTCGCGACATGTTTTTTGAACATGTCAAATGAAAATACAGTTTGGATCTGTACTCCTCCCGTTGTGGCGGTTAGAAGTAAAGGCTGACTTTTTGCGGTAGCAAGACATTCATAAATTCGTAATTAATGCATAGTACGGAATTAAATTCTGATTTTTGTCGCAGGCTTCCTAAGTCATCGCCAACATCTGGGCCAGTTTTCAAAATTTCGGACAAGGTTTAGATCAAAGTGTTTGCATTAGAGCGGTCGAGGCGACTGTTGTTGGGCAGCCGAGCTGGCACACTTGCCCAAGTCAAACAAGGCCAGGACCTTGCAAGGCCACCTCATTAGAGGGGAGAGTCCGGACCCCAGGAGGCGAGCCCCAAAAAGTTTCGAGGCTGACCTTTCTGGCGGCGGCTCCCGGGGGGCCGTACGCTAAAGACCACACTCCCGGATCTCGGTTCCCCTATCCGACCGTTGAATCCTTTGTTCAAGGGCCCTGTCTCGATAAGGTCCAAAAAAATCTAACATCCGTCCGGAGAACTTATCAAACCCGAAGCGTCTGCGATCGGCCAGGTGTAGAAACCAAAGTGTTTTGTCGTTCGGACATTGCGGAGGCTCGGAATGGCGATTCGACTTCGCCACATCATCAGGGAGGCGAAATTACCCTAGAGACCAAGTTGCCGCGGTCGGTTTTGCAAAGAAAGAAACACTTACGTCCCCACGTTGCGGTATTCGGCGACCACCTCCTAGGCCAATTGACTACGAGTGTGTTGGACATGAGATAGTTTGGCCGCTACCTCGAGAAGGGGTGGTCTTTTTGGCCATGAAACTTGATCCCAGGACAATGTCGGCGTTAGAGTCCATTGGCGAGCGAATCCACGATTCGGAGAGGGAAGTTGCCCGTCGTCGCCCGGGACGCCGAGGAGGAGAGGACTTTTTTGGGGCAAGCTGCTTCGGTGGTTTTAGGGTCCGTGCTCAAGGCGTCAACACCCCCCTCTACGTCAAGACCGGCGCCAAGGTCCTAGTCGAATCGACAAGGATAGAGCCTCCAAAGCGTAAACCCTATGAGTTGCGAGGTTCTAGCGGGGTTTGCGTTTTGGGTGTGAGTTTTGGTCCTTTGCACTTGGGACTTGGCCGATAAGATCGATTGAAGAAGCGAAGCAAGAGGCCCGGCGGAATGGAGTTTGGATCTGTACTCCTCCCGTTGTGGCGGTTAGAAGTAAAAGGCGACTTTTGCGGTAGCAAGACATTCATAAATTCGTAATTAATGCATAGTGCGAATTAAATTCTGATTTTTTGTCGCGGGCTTCCTAAGTCATCGCCAACATACTGAGGCCGTTTTCAAAATTTCGGACAAGATTTAGATCAAAGTGTTTGCATTAGAGCGGTCAGGGCAGACTGTTGTTGGGCGAACGGCAGCACACTTGCCCAAGTCAAAAAAGGTCAGGACCTTGCAAGGCCACCTCATTAGAGGGAGAGTCAGGACCCGGAGGCGAGCCCCAAAAAGTTTCCGAGGCAGACCTTTCTGGCGGGGGGCTCCCGGGGGCCCGTGCGCTAAAGACCACACTCCCGGATCTCGGTTCCCCTATCCGAGCCCGTTGAATCCCGCCGTTCAAGGGCCCTGTCTCGATAAGGTCAAAAAAATCCAACATCCGTCAGGTGAGAACTTATCAAACCCATGGCGTCTGCGGTCGGCCAGGTGTAGAAACCAAAGTGTTTTGTCGTTCGGACATTGCGGAGGCTCGGAATGGCGATTCGACCGCCACATCATCAGGGAGGCGAAATTACCCTAGAGACCAAGTTGCCGCGGTCGGTTTTGCAAAAGAAAGAAACACTTCGATCCCTACGTTGCGGTTATTGACGGCCACCTCTAGGCCAATTGACTACGAGTGTGTTGGACATAAGATAGTTTGGGCTACCTCGAGAAGGGGTGGTCTTTTGGCCATGAAACTTGGTCCCCAGGCCAATGTCGGCGTTAGAGTTCATTGGCGAGCGAATCACGATTGGGAGGGGAAGTTGCCGTCCGTCGCCCGGGGCCGCCGGGGAGAGGACTTTTTGGGCAATTTGCTTCAGGTGGTTTTAGGGTCCGTGCTCTGGCGTCAATACCCCCCCTACGTCAAGACACGGCGCCAAGGTCCTAGTCGAATCGACAAGGATAGAGCCTCGGCGTAAACCCTATGAGTTGCGAGGTTCTAGCGGGTTTTGCGTTTTGGGTCTTAAGTTACAGTCCTTTGCACTTGGGACTTGGCTGATAAGATCACGGTTGAGCCTGTGAAGCAAGAGGCCCGGCGGAATGGAGTTTGGATCTGTACTCCTCCCGTTGTGGCGGTTAAGTAAAAAGGCGACTTTTGCGGTAGCAAGACATTCATAAATTCGTAATTAATGCATATGCGGAATTAAATTCTGATTTTTTGTCGTGAGGCTTCCTAAGTCATAAGCCAACATCTGAGGCCAGTTTTCAAAATTTCCGGACAAGGTTTAGATCAAAGTGTTTGCATTAGAGCGGTTAGGGCGGCTGTTGTTGGGCAGGCGTGGTAGCACACTTGCCCAAGTCAAACAAGGCGGGACCTTGCAAGGCCACCTCATTAGAGGGAGAGTCCAGGACCCCAAGAGGCTGAGCCCCAAAAAAAGTTTCGAGGCAGCCTTTTGGCGGCGCTCCCGGGGGCCCGTCGCTAAAGACCACACTCCGGGATCTCGGTTCCCCTATCCGGCCGTTGAAT
Source organism: Isoetes taiwanensis (assembly GCA_021234155.1). Lineage (NCBI taxonomy): Eukaryota > Viridiplantae > Streptophyta > Lycopodiopsida > Isoetales > Isoetaceae > Isoetes > Isoetes taiwanensis. The sequence goes on along the minus strand of JAJEKV010000010.1, from coordinate 11,166,160 downwards.
CCTTTGTTCAAGGGCCCTGTCTCGATAAGGTCCAAAAAATCCAACATCCGTCGTGAGAACTTATCAAACCGCGAGAGCGTCTGCGGTCGGCCGTGTAGAAACCAAAGTGTTTTGTCGTTAGGACATTGCGGAGGCTCAGGAATGGCGATTGACCCGCCACATCATCCGGGAGGCCAAAATTACCCTAGAGACCAAGTTGCGGAAACACTTCGTCCCTACGTTTGCGGTATTCGGATGACCACCACCTCCTAGGCCAATTGACTCTGAGTGTGTTGGACATGAGATAGTTTGGCTACCTCGAGAAGGGGTGGTCTTTTGGCCATGAAACTTGGTCCCCGGCGCAATGTCGGCGTTCGAGTCCATTGGCGGACCCGAATCACGATTAGGAGAGGGAAGTTGCCCGTCCGTCGCCGGGGCCGCCGGGGAGAGGACTTTTGGGGCAAAGGCTGCTTCCAGGTGGTTTTAGGGTTAGGTGCTGCGGCGTCAACACCCCCCCTCACGTCAAGACGCGGCGCAAGGTCCTAGTCGAATCGACAAGGATAGAGCCTCAAAGCGTAAACCCTATGAGTTGCGAGGGTTCTAGCGGGGTTTGCGTTTTGGGTGCGAGAGTTTTGGTCCTTTGCACTTGGGACTTGGCCGATAAGATGCGATTGAAAATGAAAGCAAGGGCTGGCGGAATAGAGTTTGGATCTGTACTCCTCCGTTGTGGCGGTTAGAAGTAAAGGGCAGCTTTTGCGGTAGCAAGACATTCATAAATTCGTAATTAATGCATAGTATGGAATTAAATTCTGATTTTTTTGTCGTGAGGGCTTCCTAAGTCATCGCCAACATCTGGGCCAGTTTTCAAAATTTCGGACAAGGTTTAGATCAAAGTGTTTGCATTAGAGCGGTCGGGCGGACTGTTGTTGGGCAGCCCGGTGGCACACTTGCCCAAGTCAAACAAGGCCGGGACCTTGCAAGGCCACCTCATTAGAGGGGAGAGTCCGGACCCGAGGGCGAGCCCCAAAAAGTTTCGAGGCGGCCTTTCTGGCGGCGCTCCCGGGGGGCCGTGACGCTAAAGACCACACTCCGGGATCTCGGTTCCCCTATCCGGCCGTTGAATCCCAACCCGTTCAAGGGCCCTGTCTCGATAAGGTCAAAAATCCAACATCCGTCCGTGAGAACTTATCAAACCGCCTTGGCGTCTGCGGTCGATCGTGTAGAAACCAAAGTGTTTTGTCGTTCGGACATTGCGGAGGCTCAGGAATGGCGATTAAACCGCCACATCATCAGGAGGGCGAAATTACCCTAGAGACCAAGTTGCGCGGTCGGTTTTGCAAAGAAAAAAACACTTCGTCCCTACGTTGCGGTATTCGGCCGACCACCTCCTAGGCCAATTGACTACGAGTGTGTTGGACATGAGATAGTTTGGCGCTACCTCGAGAAGGGGTGGTCTTTTGGCCATGAAACTTGGTCCCCAGTAGCAATGTCGGCGTTAGGAGTCCATTGGCGAGAGCGAATCACGATTCGGAGAGGAAGTTGCCGTCCGTCGCCCGGGGGGCCGGGGAGAGGACTTTTGGGGCAAGCTGCTTCGGTGGTTTTAGGGTCCGTGCTCTGGCGTCAACACCCCCCTCTACGTCAAGACACGGCGCAAAGGTCCTAGTCGAATCGACAAGGATAGAGCCTCCGGCGTAAACCCTATGAGTTGCCGGGTTCTAGCGGGGTTTGCGTTTTGGGTGCCAGAGTTTTGGTTCTTTGCACTTGGGACTTGGCGATAAGATGCGATTGAGAAGCGAAGCAAGGGAGGCTGGCGGAATGGAGTTTGGATCTGTACTCCTCCGTTGTGGCGGTTAGAAGTAAAAGGCGGCTTTTGCGGTAGCAAGACATTCATAAATTCGTAATTAATGCATAGTACGGAATTAAATTCTGATTTTTGTCGTGAGGCTTCCTAAGTCGCCGCCAACATCTGAGGCCAGTTTTCAAAATTTCAGGACAAGGTTTAGATCAAAGTGTTTGCATTAGAGCGGTCAGGGCGGCTGTTGTTGGGTTGGGCCGGTGGCACACTTGCCCAAGTCAAACAAGGCGGGACCTTGCAAGGCCACCTCATTAGAGGGGAGAGTCCAGGACCCTAGGGAGGCGAGCCCCAAAAAGTTTCGAGCTGACCTTTCTGGCGGCTCCCCGGGGGCCGATGCGCTAAAGACCACACTCCCGGATCTCGGTTCCCCTATCCGGCCGTTGAATCCGCCGTTCAGGGGCCCTGTCACCGATAAGGTCCAAAAAAAATCCAACATCCGTCCCGTGAGAACTTATCAAACCCTTGAAGCGTCTGCGGTCGGCCGTGTAGAAACCAAAGTGTTTTGTCGTTCGGACATTGCGGAGGCTCGGAATGGCGATCGACTTCGCCCACATCATCCAGGGAGGCCAAAATTACCCTAGAGACCAAGTTGCCGCGGTCGGTTTGCAAAAGAAAGAAACACTACGCCCCACGTTGCGGTATTCGGCGACCACCTCCTAGGCCAATTGACTACGAGTGTGTTGGACATGAGATAGTTTGACGCTACCTCGAGAAGGGGTGGTCTTTTGGCCATGAAGCTTGGTCCCCAGGGCAATGTCGATGTTCCGAGTCCATTGGCGAGAGCGAATCACGATTCAGGAGAGGGAAGTTGCCGTCCGTCGCCCGAGGCCGCCGGGGAGAGGACTTTTGGGGCAAGCTGCTTCGGGTGGTTTTAGGGTCCGTGCTCAAGCGTCAACACCCCCCTCTACGTCAAGACGGCGCAAGGTCCTAGTCGAATCGACAAGGATAGAGCCTCAAAGCGTAAACCCTATGAGTTGCCGGGTTCTAGCGAGGGTTTGCGTTTTGGGTGCCGAAGTTTTGGTCCTTTGCACTTGGAACTTGGGCGATAAGATGCGATTGAGAAGCGAAGCAAGGAGGCTGGCGGAATAGAGTTTAGATCTGTACTCCTCCGTTGTGGCGGTTAGAAGTAAAGGCGGCTTTTGCGGTAGCAAGACATTCATAAATTCGTAATTAATGCATAGTGCGGAATTAAATTCTGATTTTTGTCAGCAGGCTTCCTAAGTCATCGCCAACATACAGGCGGTTTCAAAATTTCCGGACAAGGTTTAGATCAAAGTGTTTGCATTAGAGCGGTCGGGCAGCTTGTTGTTGGGCAGCCGAGCAGCACACTTGCCCAAGTCAAACAAGGCCAGGACCTTGCAAGGCCACCTCATTAGAGGGGAGAGTCCGGACCCGGGGAGGCGAGCCCCAAAAAGTTTCGAGGCGGCCTTTCTGGCGGCTCTCCCACGGGGGGGCGTGCGCTAAAGACCACACTCCGGGATCTCGGTTCCCCTATCCGGACCGTTGAATCCTTCGTTCAAGGGCCCTGTCTCGATAAGGTCCAAAAATCCAACATCCGTCCAGGTGAGAACTTATCAAACCGCTGGCGTCTGCGGTCGGCCAGGTGTAGAAACCAAAGTGTTTTGTCGTTCGGACATTGCGGAGGCTCGGAATGGCGATTCGACCGCCACATCATCAGGGAGGCCGAAATTACCCTAGAGACCAAGTTGCGCGGTCGGTTTTGCAAAAAAACACTTCGTCCTACGTTGCGGTATTCGACGACCACCTCCTAGGCCAATTGACTACGAGTGTGTTGGACATGAGATAGTTTGGCGCTACCTCGAAGGGGTGGTATTTTGGCCATGAAACTTGGTCCCCGGTAGCAATGTCGGCGTTCGAGTCCATTGGCGAGCGAATCACGATTCGGAGAGGGAAAGTTGCCCGTCCGTCGCCGGGGCCGCCGGGAGAGGACTTTTGGGGCAAAAGCTGCTTCAGGTGGTTTTAGGGTCCGTGCTCTGGCGTCAACACCCCCTCTACGTCAAGACACGCGCGCAAGGTCCTAGTCGAATCGACAAGGATAGAGCCTCAAAGCGTAAACCCTATGAGTTGCCGGGTTCTAGCGGGGTTTGCGTTTTGGGTGCGAGTTTTGGTCCTTTGCACTTGGGACTTGGCTGATAAGATGCGATTGAACGCATAAAGCAAGGGAGGCGGCGGAATGCGGTTTGGATCTGTACTCCTCCCGTTGTGGCGGTTAAGTAAAGGGCGACTTTTGCACTAGCAAGACATTCATAAATTCGTAATTAATGCATAGTACGGAATTAAATTCTGATTTTTTGTCAGCAGGCTTCCTAAGTCATCGCCAACATACAGGGCCGGTTTTCAAAATTTCCGGACAAGGTTTAGATCAAAGTGTTTGCATTAGAAGCGGTCCAGAAGCGACTGTTGTTGGGCGGCCGAGCTGGCACACTTGCCCAAGTCAAACAAGGCCAGGACCTTGCAAGGCCGTCTCATTAGAGGGGAGAGTCCGAACCCCAAGAGGCGAGCCCCAAAAAGTTTCCCGAGGCGACCTTTCTGGCGGCTCCCCCAGGGGCCGTGACGCTAAAGACCACACTCCCGGATCTCGGTTCCCCTATCCGGCCCGTTGAATCCTTACGCCCCCGTTCAAGGGCCCTCGTTCGATAAGGGCAAAAAAAATCCAACATCCGTCCAGGAGAACTTATCAAACCGCCACCCCAGGCTCAAACATGCCACCCCAGGCTCAAACATTCGTAAGTAGTAGCAATAGAAGATTGGTTAAATCCGGAATGTGATTTTGACTGCATATATGGCTCGGGAATGTCCAAATTAGCATAAGGACAAACTTTCATGACCATCGGATGAAAAAAAGGCACCAAAAATTTAAAAAGTGTTAGGCGTCGCTATAACAAAAATATCGAGGCGGACGCGTCGCATGCGACGTTAAACCGTATATACGATTTTGAAATTGTATATACGATTTCGAAATCGTATATACGATTTCAAAATTACGTCGATGCGACGTCGCAACGTCGCATGCGACGCCGTGTGTTTTTCAAATCCGCGGGCCGTCTTTTAGGGACCATTCCTAGGCTTCCTTCTATCGACTATTTTGGGCGATCTTCTTCGACCTTGAGCGACTTGCAAGCACTCTTTTTAAGGTTAGTAGATCATGGTTTTGGATTGAATGGTTTTTGGATTGAATGATTTAGTGTAGATTTCAAATTTTTTTTTCTATCTCTTTCCTTCTTTTTCTTCTTCTTGTTTCTGCATTCTTCTTCTTTTTTTCCTTCTTTGCTCATTTCTTTCTTGATTCTTCCCTTATTTCACTCTTCCATTCTTCCATTCTTCTATCTTCTTCCATTTCATTCTCTTATTTCTTCCATTCTTCTCTTTCTTCCCCTAATTTCTTTTTTTCTCCTTTCCCCTTCTCTTCTTTCTCCCACCCTTCTCTTCTTCTTTGATTCATTCATTTTTTTTTTCTTTCTTGTTTTACTATTTTTCTTCATTTTTTTTTTTTTTTTTTTGTGTTTCTTCTTGATCTTTTTTTTTTCCGTTGTTCTTATTCTTCTAACTCTTTGTTGCTTTCTATTTCGATTTGGACCCGTCGGATCTTGTTACACACGTCCTTCTTTTGGTAAGTTGATCGCGCTTGCATTTTATTTTTATAATTTTAAGCGGGGTAAAAAAAAATTGATGGAGTGGCTTGTTCAAGGGCACGGGTCAGCTCCACCTAGAGTGGGGAGGACCATGTACCCGGGTTCAAGTCCACTTCACTACGATCATATATTTTTCCTAGGTTAAGGGTGGCTTGTTCAAGGGCACGCCGGCTCCACCTAGAGTGGAGAGGGCCCGCGTGCGGGGTTCAAGTCCCTGACCACTTGTTATTTTTAGGTTTAAAATAAAATTGTAGTGGCTTGTTCAAGGGAACACGGTAGGCTCCACACTGAGTGGAGACGACCCGGTATTCGAGGTCCAAGTCGACTTTTCTTGTAATTCTTAGGTAGAGGTAGCCAAATCTAGCTTATAACCCTAAAGCGTATGTTAGCCAACTCTAGCTTTTAATCGACTAATCAGATTGGAAGGGGCTCATTTCGATGATGGGGAGCTGCTTCAAAAAGAAGGTACATGACCTAGTCATAGTCTTATTTTTATTCTTTTGTTTTGTGTTAATCTATCGATTTATAGAAAAGGCAAAAGTGATTGCAAAATTGAAGTCGAATGCCAAAAATTGGGAGGCGATTGGTCAAAGGTCCCTAAACCACTTAATCTGTCCATAAGGAAGATATCAAGGTATTTGTTATTTGTTGCCATTCGTTCAATTCGAAATAAGACATTTAACTTGTCATGTTGTATTCCTTGCAATCAGATCACTTTCGAACGTGCAAAGGATTCCAAGAAAAACATCGCCTCCGCAATTTGCCAAAGGCAACTTCAAGCAAAGCGAATTCCAGTCTCACTTGGGTTCTGGCGGCCGAAATAGATTCGTAAGTGCTATAAACTCTTAGTTCACGTTAACTTTCAATGTCATTGTCTAATATTGGTCGTATTGTTATAGAATTGGCTATACGGGTTTTCCCCTAACAGGGAACACGTAAAGATAGCCACTACTCGCCTCTTGCCTCTTGTATATGATATTGTAACTAACTATTAAAATTCTTTCCTTTTTTTTTTCTAAATTTTTTTAATTTTTTTAAATTTTTTTTTTTTTTTTTTTTTTTTTCGTCCACCACGTCGCACGCGACGTCCGTCACGCCACGCGACGTCGGCGGCGACGTCGAGTCCGCGTCTGGCGACGTCGGCGACCTGCCGCCGGCGTCGCATGCGACGCACGTCGCATGCGACGTGTCTGCAACGACGTCTGTGAGACGTCTGTGCGACGCCGTCAGACGTCGCATAGACGTCGCTCAGACGTCGCTATAGACGTCGCTAAATGACCATTTTCTTGTTGTGGTTCTTCTGCAGTTTGCCGTTAAGCAAGGCGTTTCTTAATCAAAACTTCACCTTTCTATCATCGTTTTTCAAATTCGTAGTTTACAGTTTTCACTCGATTTGGAACCCTAATTTCACAAGTCGAACATGACAAATTCATGCACTGGTTTAAGTTTCGGAGATGCTGGCAGAAATGGAGTCTCAAATGTTGCATATGGATTTCCTCTCCCTTCCATGCTGACGACAATATTTGGAGTAGCAGATTGTTTTCTTCACACGGAAGCTCAAAGGTAAGCAAGGAGTCTGAGCATGAGAGCTTGAAGATTACACCTTTTAGCTATGCTTCTCTTATAAATCAATTCTTATACAGAAACTCTTCCAGAAGGCAAGTTGATACATTCCCACATCTTACATTGCGGAATCAAAAATGATTTTAGATTCTTGCAAAATCTCCTCTTGCTCATGTATGGTAAACGCAGAGCTGTTTGTGATGCAAGATATCTTTGACATTATATTCAATAGGAACATATACTTGTGGAATATTTTGCTTGCTGCTTATGGCCACAGAGGTATGTTGCATGATGCTTGGGAACTATTTATAGAAATACCAGATAATGCATGTCTGGATGATGAATTGGAAGCCTTAATGGAATCTTAAAACCGAATGTTATCTCCTCGACTGCCATAATTTCAGGACATGTTCAAAATGGGTATGATAAGGAAGCTCTTGAACTTGTTCAGATAATGCAGCATGAAAGCATTATGCCAAGTGTTGCTTTTGCAATGATTCTGCATGTATGTTCTCTTCAAACTAGCATGACAAAAGCACAATAGATTTATGCTTCTATCATTGATTGTGGTGTTGAGACAAAAGTTATTTGTAGCTTCTTCTCTTACTGATTTTTATGGGAAGTTTAAGTGCATAGATAATGCATGCTCAATATTTGATGGTGCTACTTTTCCTTTTTTTTTTCTCCAACAATCAAAAGGTGCTGGAATGAAATGCTGATGGTAATTGGATATGCCAAGAACAAGAATATTAGCCGATTGAGAAAAAAGGTATTTTTTCGATGTCATTTTCAGTATCTTGCAAGTTTGAAGATGAAGAATCCATGCACTTGCTTCTCAAATCAACACATGCAGGATCTGCCTGCATCTCCTTCCTTGTCCTGGACATAACCAATAATGCATAAAGAAGAAAGAGATGACCACCTAAACAGAATATTGAGCTTACGTCTGACGGTAAAAGTTTGGAAGGTTGATCAAGGCCCAGATATTTGCATTTGGCTGTCATCTATGCTCGAAAAACAGGAATCATACACACTGCCTGGAATCACCTCTATGTAGAAAAACAGAGGCAGAGCTTCAATTAAGACACGGTCCAGACCTGTATCATTAATGTATGCAGGGACCGCTGCTGGCAAGAGAAGTATGTTCTGGCTTGTCATTTATTCAATATTAGCATTTCAAAGAAGGATAAAAAGCAAGTTGGCAGAAGTTATTTATCCAGGATCAGCATGCCAAAGAAGAAGGGTAAGCAGAAAGTTGGTATGAGCCCTCATCCTGGTTTTCCTTCTGCGTTGGTTGATGCGATTGAGGGCGCCTTTCCTTGCCAATTCCGAATGCCGGATTTGCATGGAATACTTTTAGCCCAGTTCCTAATGTCGGGTGTGCAATGGTTCTGCAAACAGGGATGATGTTGTCGGTGAAAGGTACTCCGGCATCATAAACTTTGCCTTGCCAGCTTTACACAAAAAATTTAGCTTCACATCATTTGAGTACTGGGATTCGAGGCACTGCTCTCCAAATGCGATTTTGGAGATGAGGGCATGAGGAAATGTTCTGAGCATTTTTTTCCTTCTTTTGGTTTGAATTCTGTCTCTACCACCGACTTTACGCTTGATGCTACTACTGACTCTACAACTAACCCTATGTCTGGTGCTACATTGACTCATACAATAGTATTATGAAGTCTACTATTCGTGCTAACATGTGACCTCACTCTTGTCTGTACACTATCTCTAGATTTGATGCTATCATGGATTTTATGTTCAGTTATATATGACTGACTCATATAGTAGACACGACTAGTCAGGCGCTTTACTATAGGTTTTAAATTTTTTTGAATATTCTCATATGCAAAGATACCAAAAAAGAACTCACTTGCCATCTATATAAAGAGCCATTTGCCTCTCGACCCTTAATATAATTATTGCTTCTCTAGTTTTTTCACTTTCTCAAAGTCTTCATTTCATATCATCCTATGTGGCTAGAAAGAGATTACCAAGCTATGAATATGCCATAACTTGTGCATTATCTTATTTATCTCATATGCTTCAAAACTTCTTCAATACATATTATTAGCAATTGTATGAAGAGTATCTCAATACAATATCAACTAACGACAATTAAATATACTTCAAGAACTAATTGAATTAGTCTTCAGTTATGTCTATAGCAAATCACGCTCAACCTCTTCTATTTCATCATCATCTAATTGCAAAAAGAGCCGTGATTCATGTCTCTCCGTCTGATTTTCTCTATCGTCCTCCTCGTCAAAGTAATCATCAAATATCTGATGTTCTGGGCTACGCATTATTGGAGACCTTAACTGAAGGTCTTGATGGTCCTCTAATTGTGAATCATGCTCGTGATCAATGATTTCTTCGACTGGGTTGATCAACTCCAACTCATGAGGAAGCGGGAGTCTATCAGTTGACGATCCTTGTGTGTCACAATTAGTATCATTGAGGACAGGCAGGGCAATACCTCTTTGAGAAGTTGGTTGTGAATGAACCACTATCCGCCATTTCTTATCCCCAGGATTATCATATCTAGATGAGGGGAGTATTTTGCGGGTGGATGGCAACAGTATTTAGGGAGTCTATTGGAATTTAGGGAGTCTATTGGAAATGCTTGCTTTTTCACCACATATGAGGTTACACGGAACTACTTGAAGTCTATTTTAAGTACAGGAGGACAAGAATACCAGAGAGGAACATGGAATGCAGTTCCTCAATTTGTTGTAGAAGGCATGATTGGAGTTTGCAGCGGTGGACTTTCAGGCATAGCAGTAAGTGTAATATTTGTTATGCTTTTTATGTTCATTTCAATTCAGCGTGTAGCTTTTTTGCATGAAGTGTGTAATCTTTAAATTGCATTCATCGGCTATTTTATCTTGGATTATATTTTGTAAACAACAAGTTACTACTTTGCATTACTGGTCTTTGCTTCCAAATGATGTCAAAAGGGTATAGTGTATCCTCTTTAGTCTGGGCGTTTGAACTGAGATCCATAGGGACGCAGTTTGGATTTTATCTGGTGAGAAGAAAGAAAAGGGTGGTTATATCCATACAAATGAGCATGCGGGATGGTGCTATTATTTATAAGTCTTATGAACATGTGAATGTGATCAATATGATGTACAAAACATGATTACGAGCAGTTTTATGTGCCTCTTAAGCAATGGCGAAAACTTTTATGCCTGTGTGATATACCCAGAACAGGAAAGGAAGTTACACAAGAATACGACCTCTAATAAAATAAAGCAGGACCTGCAGCCCATAGACGCAAATGGTCAGTGCAGAAGATGCCAGAAAAAATGGGAAAGCTTGGCCTGCAATAAATAACTTTTGATATCAGAAATTATTTTTGGCCTTGATTAAGTAGACACCTCAGTAATTTCTATTAGTTAGAGATTAAAAGCAGTTGACTGATCTCTTTGTTAAAGATCCCATTAGTTTTCCTTCTCAAAATCTGTCCCAAAATTTGAAATGAGGCTGGTTTAATTCCATGTTTAATTCCTAAGACGCAAGAATGGGATAAATAATGCTAGCAGGGCACATAGAAAAGGCCCTCGCTTCTGCTTCCTCCCCCAGGTATATGTTTTCACTCTATTTTCATCTGAACGTTGGCCCATATTGTCGTTGCTCCTCCTGTACAGGGTTTTGGACTACCTGAGCAGTCTATGCAAGACAGGACGTTTAGATGGAGCACTTGAGCTTTTGGAGCTGGAGCATGTCCCCATATCCCGAGACAATGCATTCTGCCTTCTTTAGCAGTGTAGCAGAAATAAGGACCAGGATAGAGGCAAGCAAGTGCAGTCCCTTATGGTCTTTGCCAAAATTGATTCTGTTGAAATTCTGGGCAACCATCTTATTCGTCTATTTGCTTCCTGTGGATGTTTGGATGAAGCTAATCAAGCATTTTATAAAATTTTGCACCCAAGTGTGTACTCATGGAGTGCAATTATCTCAGCTCATGCTAATCTTGGGAGTGGTGCAGATGCCCTTCTTCTATATAGCAAAATGCAACTTTCAGGCATCAAAGCTGATAAATGTGTTTATCTTGCTATTCTTAAAGGATGTGGCATGATAGGTGCTCTCCAACAAGGAAGGGAAATCCATCATCAGGTTCTTGGAAGTGGAATTGATTTTGATGTTGCCATTGGAAGCACCCTTATCAATATATGCACAAAAAATCACGAAGCTTAGAAGAATCACGTGATGTCTTGGAAGGTTTACAAACTCACGAATGTGGTATCTTTGGGGGCCATGATTTGGGGTGTGTGCGAATATGGCGGAGATTCTCTTGCCCTAGATTGTTTCGAGGAAGATGCAAAAGGATGGCGTTAGGGCAGACAAAGTTATATTTCTAAGCACATTAAAAGCATGTGGTCATATTGAATGCATTGAACAAGGCAGATTTATATCTGATGCGCCTCTGGAAAGTACCCTTGTTGATATGTATGCAAAATGTGGCAGTTTGCGGGAATCACACAAAGTATTGAAACATGATTTATTAAGGGCGTTGTAGCTTGTGATACTGATTATTACGAGGTTATGTATAGCACGACGAAGGGTTCTTGCCACGGAATCATTTCATGGGATGCAAGAAGAGGGCATAAAGCGAGATAAAGTTACATTTCCAAGTATCTTGAAAGCATGTATCAAGAGTAAAGCAATTCAGCAAGGCAGACTTATTCATGGTAGTCTTATTAGCCTTGGGCTTTAAGCAGATACCATTGTGGGAAACACTCTTGTTGACATGTATGCCAAGTGCAATAGTTGAACAACAGTCTGTAAAGTGTTTGACAACTTGTGGAGTCGAGAGATGTCTGTCACGGGATGTAATCATTGCGGGGATACGCCTGAGAATGATAGTCTTTTGGCTTTTGACTGCTTTGAGAAAATGCAATTAGAGGGCATAGAGCAAGATAACTTCACATTTTCAATCATCTTAAAAGTGTTTGGTAGTTTAGGAGCTACAGGGAATGGTAGACTTATGCATGACCAGATCTTAAAACATGGACTTGACTCTGATGTTGTTGGAAATGCACTTGTTGATATGTATGCAAAATGTGGTTGCCTAGATGAGTCAAGGCATTTGTGAGGACATGTATGAAAGTGTGCATTTCAATTACCATTTTGCAACTTTGTGGTGAAGAAACAAGTGCACAAATCCTTTGAAACTAATTTATATGCTGTCATAGGTTACTTTTTGGTCCCCTTTGATTGCTTATGGATTACGCTAACCAATAATGGTTGGTATTTGTAATTGGATTGGGGAAGAAGTTTTCCTATGAGGTAAGTTATTTTTCTACAAAAGCACAAGACCTGGAGCATTGTAGGAGGCTGCAGCTATTATACGTATCTACATACATCATATACTTCAGTCTATACTCATAAAGAATGCACGAACACCATTGCATTGACAACAGACATAAGAACAAAGAAGAGTGACAAACAGATAAGAACTTAGAGTCAAGAGCATTTACTCAGAACGTGCCTTAGCACAAACAACACTGCAATTTCATTAGAAATTTCAGCACAAAGTAAGTACATGCTTGAACAACAAAACTCAGCAAACTAGGTTCTCAAATTTGCTCAAAGAAGAACTGCAACACAGGGGGCAGTCCTGGCTTATCTCCATCGGAACAAGATACTGGATTATCTTCTACAGTCATGCCTATCCTGAGCCCCATCGCCAGCAACAATCCCTGGAAACCATAGCCATAAGGCTCCCCCCAAGCTTCATGCAAAAAATCGGCCACAGTAGAAGGCTCCATAAGCCTCAGCATGCTTCCACATCAACCGCCACATTCAACATCAACCGCCCTACCTGCCACTGAGCACAGCCTGTGCTGCATAATCTAAAGCACAGCTTGTAAACCTGATTCTAAACCTCGCCCTACAAAATCCGAAACAGGGGCCACAGCAGAAAGGAAGTGCCGGATTTATCCTGCAACATTAGAAACATTAGAAAGGAAGTGCCGGATTTATCCTGCAGAAAGGAAGTGCCGGATTGTTCTTGGCATACCATATGGCGTTTTTGCCTAGCTATGGCGTTTTTGCCTGTAAGCATTTTTTGCCTGTAAGCGTTTTTGCTTAGCTATTCCGATGCCTAGCTATGGCGTTTTTGCCTGTAAGTCTGTAATCGCCATGCCGTTTTTGTCGCCCCGCCATGCTCGTGCTACAGATGCCAGCCAGCAAAGTTCTATTTCTGAAGCCAGCAAGTTCTATTTCCGAACCATTCATTGCAACCTAAATTTTACGCTCACACTATCTCCCCCGATTGGGGTTATTAAATAAATTAGTGGAAACCCTTCCGGGTTCTACATGGAAACCCTTCCGGGTTTCCATATTAGAACCCCGGAAGGGTTTCCACTGAAATTGGAATTTTTCGGAAGAAGAAATCTGCCGCCGTTAATTAATGACCAGATTTAATTCCCACGGCTATTTCGAAGAGGCTTTTTAGAAAGAATTTTTTTTCTTCTCACGTCTTCTCCGGTCTCACACAGATTCTTTGGGCAGCGCTTAATACAGATTTGCATTCCGTTTATGGTTCTATGGGTGACGGATTCGGCCATGTTTTAGAGCTTCGCCTTTGCGCATTTCGTTTTGCCGGATTGGAGCAGAGGGGTTCAGAATTTTTTTTCGAGGTCCACGGATTTGCAGCAGAGATGAGAGTAGAGGGCGAGGGTGTACAACAGCGGCAGCTGGGGCATGTTTAGAAGTAGTATCAATCAAATTCGAGAGGTTTGGGCGGTTTGTTACGATGTGGGCGATTATTAATTCTTTTTGTTGGCCCTTTTATCTAGTTGCACAAGCTACCTCTTGATCTTGCCTCTTATGCGCCTCATGCCCGCCTCTTTTTCTTGCTTTTTTTCGGACATGTATCCTCGCATTCTTCCAAATGTGCAAGTAGCCATCGATCTATCTGTCCAATTTGCAAGTTGGTCCTCTTTTAAAGTTTGAGAGAATATCTATCGACCAACTTTGTTGAAAATGAGTGCGGATGGGAATTACATTTAAATTATGAACATGGGTTACGGGTGACTAATGCAATAAGGGCAACAAATAGGAACAAAAGCGAATTACCTTAAAGACATATGGTCGAGGTTTTGCGGTAGGGTTCAAGTGCCAACAAGGCGGGATATTATAGTTCTTTGCCAAAGAAAGATTTGGATATCCATTATGGCTTCGGCGAAGCATTTGGTCCATCGGTATCTTCGCGGTTTGGAGCTTCCGGTGTGGGGGCGGCATGAATCCCCATGGACATTTGTCATCCACCGAGACTTGAGGTTTTGGAACTCAAGGCCACTCAAAAATCTGGTCGGTGATTTAACCTTGACCTCACATGCGAAGTATCTAGATGTCAAAGTTCTTACGACTTCTTTTCTTCCTCATGTATGATGTTCTTCTTGATTAAAGTCGGTTATGTTTACGAACAAACATAAGATGAATTTGAGAAGGTTAGGCGCATTAAATATACACAGAAATTGTTTTGCAAAGTAAATTCCATATGATCCATATTTTGGAACCATCTAGCCTGTAACATTGACTGGATTTAACACTAAATACTTGTGCTTGCAGATCTTTCTATGAGTTTTTATCTCAACTTGAATGGTGATATCACAGGATGAATTTGTGCCAAGGTGCAGCATTTGAATTTGTGCCAAGGTGCAGCATCTGATTTTTTGTCAGCAGGCTTCCTAAGTCATCGCCAACATACAGGCCAGTTTTCAAAATTTCCGGACAAGGTTTAGATCAAAGTGTTTGCATTAGAGCGGTAAGGCAGACTGTTGTTAGGCGCCGAAGCTGGCACACTTGCCCAAGTCAAACAAGGCCGGGACCTTGCAAAGGCCACCTCATTAGAGGGGAGAGTCAGGACCCGTGAGGCGAGCCCCCAAAAAGTTTCCCGAGGCAGCCTTTCTGGCGGGCTCCCAGGGGGGCCGTGACGCTAAAGACCACACTCCGGATCTCGGTTCCCCTATCCCGGCCGTTGAATCCTTCGTTCAAGGGCCCTGTCACCGATAAGGTCCAAAAATCCAACATCCATCCGTGAGAACTTATCAAACCGCGAAGCGTCCTGCGGTCGACCGTGTAGAAACCAAAGTGTTTTGTCGTTCGGACATTGCGGAGGCTCCGGAATGGCGATTCGACTTCGCCACATCATCCGGGAGGCCGAAATTACCCTAGAGACCAAGTTGCACGGTCAGTTTTGCAAAAGAAAGAAACACTTACGTCCTACGTTGCGAAGATTCGGCGTACCACCTCCTAGGCCAATTGACTACGAGTGTGTTGGACATGAGATAGTTTGACGCTACCTCGAGAAGGGGTGGTCTTTTGGCCATGAAACTTGGTCCCCAAAAGCAATGTCGGCGTTCCCGAGTCCATTGGCGAGCGAATCACGATTGGGAGAGGGGAAGTTGCCCGTCCCGTCGCCCGGGCCGCCGGGAGAGGACTTTTGGGGCAAGCTGCTTCGTGTGGTTTTAGGGTCCGTGCTCGCGTCAACACCCCCCTACGTCAAGACACGCGCCAAGGTCCTAGTCGAATCGACAAGGATAGAGCCTCCCAAACGTAAACCCTATGAGTTGTCGAGGGTTCTAGCGGGGTTTTGCGTTTTGGGTGCCGAAGTTTTGGTCCTTTGCACTTGGGACTTGGCTGATAAGATGCAGATTGAGAACGCGAAGCAAGGGGAACTGACGGAATGGAGTTTGGATCTGTACTCCTCCCGTTGTGGCGTTAGAAGTAAAGGGCGGCTTTTGCACTAGCAAGACATTCATAAATTCGTAATTAATGCATAGTACGGAATTAAATTCTGATTTTTTGTCAGCAGGCTTCCTAAGTCATCGCCAACATACTGAGCCAGTTTTCAAAATTTCTGGACAAGGTTTAGATCAAAGTGTTTGCATTAGAACGGTCCGAAAGCGACTGTTGTTGGGCGGCGAGCCGGCACACTTGCCCAAGTCAAACAAGGCCGGGACCTTGCAAGGCCGTCTCATTAGAGGGGAGAGTCCAGAACCCCAAGAGGCGAGCCCCAAAAGTTTCCCGAGGCACCTTTCTGGCGGCCCGGGGGCCGGCCGTCGCTAAAGACCACACTCCGGATCTCGGTTCCCCTATCCAGGCCGTTGAATCCTTTCGTTCAAGGGCCCTCGTTCGATAAGGGCAAAAAAATCCAACATCCGTCAGGAGAACTTATCAAACCGCCACCCGGGCTCAAACATGCCACCCCTGGGCTCAAACATTAAGTAAGTAGTAGCAATAGAAGATTGGTTAAATCCGAATGTGATTTTTGATCGCATATATGGCTCGGGAATGTCCAAATTAGCATAAGGACAAACTTTCATGACCATCAGATGAAAAAAAAGGCACCAAAAAATTAAAAAGTGTTAGACGTCGCTATAACAAAATACGTCGCGGACCGCCAAGATGCGACATTGTCGCCGTATATACGATTTTGAAATCGTATATCACGATTTCAAATCATGTATATCTGAATATCGATTTCAAAATTACGTCGCATGCGACGTTCGCGACGTCGCATCGACGGTAGGTGTTTTCTGATCCGTGGGCCGTCTTTTTAGGGACCATTCCTAGGCTTCCTTCTATCGACTATTTTGGGCGATCTTGGCGCTCTGACCTTGAGCGACTTGCAAGCACTCTTTTTAAGGTTAGTAGATCATGGTTTTTGGATTGAATGGTTTTTTGGATTGAATGATTTAGTGTAGATTTCAAATTTTTTTTTCTATCTCTTTCCTTCTTTTTCTTCTTCTTGTTTCTGCATTCTTCTTCTTTTTCCTTCTTTCCTCATTTCTTTCTTCGATTCTTCCCTTATTTCACTCTTCCATTCTTCCATTCTTCTATCTTCTTCCATTTCATTCTCTTATTTCTTCCATTCTTCTCTTTCTTCCCCTAATTTCTTTTTTCTCCTCTTTCCCCTTCTCTTCTTTCTCCCACCCTTCTCTTCTTCTTTGATTCATTCATTTTTTTTCTTTCTTGTTTTACTATTTCTTCATCTTTTTTTTTTTTTGTGTTTCTTCTTCGATCTTTTTTTTCCGTTGTTCTTATTCTTCTAACTCTTTGTTGCTTTCTATTTCGATTTGGACCCGTCAGGATCTTGTTACACACGTCCTTCTTTTGGTAAGTTGATCGCGCTTGCATTTTATTTTTATAATTTTAAGCGGGTAAAAAAAAATTGATGGAGTGGCTTGTTCAAGGGGCACGCGAATGGGCTCCACCTAGAGTGGGGAGGACCATGTACCCGTGTTCAAGTCCACTTCACTACGATCATATATTTTTCCTAGGTTAAGGAGTGGCTTGTTCAAGGACGCGGTAGGCTCCACCTAGAGTGGAGAGGGCCGCGTGCAGGGTTCAAGTCCACGACCACTTGTTATTTTTAGGTTTAAAATAAAATTGTAGTGGCTTGTTCAAGGGCACGCGGTAGGCTCCACTCACAGTGGAGACGACCAGTGTTCGGGTCCAAGTCGACTTTTCTTGTAATTCTTAGGTAGAGGTGGCCAAATCTAGCTTATAACCCTAAAAGCGTATGTTAGCCAACTCTAGCTTTTAATCCGACTAATCCAGATTTGGAAGGGGTTCATTTCGATGATGGGGAGCTGCTTCAAAAAAAGAAGGTACGTGACCTAGTCATAGTCTTATTTTTATTCTTTTGTTTTGTGTTAATCTATCGATTTATAGAAAAGGCAAAGAGTGATTGCAAAATTGAAGTCGAATGCCAAAAAATTGGGAGGCGATTGGTCAAAGGTCCCTAAACCACTTAATCTGTCCATAAGGAAGATATCAAGGTATTTGTTATTTGTTGCCATTCGTTCAATTCGAAATAAGACATTTAACTTGTCATGTTGTATTCCTTGCAATCAGATCACTTTCGAACGTGCAAAGGATTCCAAGGAAAAACATCGCCTCCGCAGTTTTGCCAAGACAACTTCAAGCAAACGAATTCCGTCTCACTTGGGTTCTGGCGGCCGAAATAGATTCGTAAGTGCTATAAACTCTTAGTTCACGTTAACTTTCAATGTCATTGTCTAATATTGGTCGTATTGTTATAGAATTGGCTATACGGGTTTACCCCTAATAGGGAACACGTAAAGATAGCCACTACTCGCCTCTTGCCTCTTGTATATGATATTGTAACTAACTATTAAAATTCTTTCCTTTTTTTTTTTTTTTTTTTTTTTTTTTTATTTTTTTTTTAAATTTTTTTTTTTATTTTTTTTTCGTCCACCACGTCGCACGCGACGTCACGTCGCACGCGATGTCACGTCGCACGCGACGTCTGAGTCACGTCTGCGCGACGGCGGCGGCGCGCGCCGGCGTCGCATCGCGACGCCGCGTCGCATGCGGCGATAATACGCACAACGACGTCGTGGAGGCGCCGTGCGACGTAGCCGTCGACGGCGTCGCATAGACGTCGCTCAGACGTCGCTATAGACGTCGCTAAATGACCATTTTCTTGTTGTGGTTCTTCTGCAGTTTGCCGTTAAGCAAGGCGTTTCTTAATCAAAACTTCACCTTTCTATCATCGTTTTTCAAATTCGTAGTTTACAGTTTTCACTCGATTTGGAACCCTAATTTCACAAGTCGAACATGACAAATTCATGCACTGGTTTAAGTTTCGGAGATGCTGGCAGAAATGGAGTCTCAAATGTTGCATATGGATTTCCTCTCCCTTCCATGCTGACGGCAATATTTGGAGTAGCAGATTGTTTTCTTCACACGGAAGCTCAAAGGTAAGCAAGGAGTCTGAGCATGAGAGCTTGAAGATTACACCTTTTAGCTATGCTTCTCTTATAAATCAATTCTTATACAGAAACTCTTCCAGAAGGCAAGTTGATACATTCCCACATCTTACATTGCGGAATCAAAAATGATTTTAGATTCTTGCAAAATCTCCTCTTGCTCATGTATGGTAAACGCAGAGCTGTTTGTGATGCAAGATATCTTTGACATTATATTCAATAGGAACATATACTTGTGGAATATTTTGCTTGCTGCTTATGGCCACAGAGGTATGTTGCATGCAGGGATAGGTTCTGTACGTATGAAACTATTTTTTCAGACGTATAAAGTGCAAAAATACGTATTTTTGGGAAAAATACGTATTTTTCATATTTAATACTCGCCGGCCGGAAAAAAAAAAGTTTCGCGTAAGCGAAACCTTCTGTTTCGCTTACGCGAACTTTCTTTCGCGTAAGCGAAGTCTAAGTTTTCGCTTACGCGAATCCCCTCGCCGGCTTTCGCGTAAGCGAAGCCTTAATGTTCGCTTACGCGAAACTCTTTTCGCGTAAGCGAAGTATAAAGGTTCGCTTACGCGAAACTTTTTTTTGTTCGCGTAAGCATTCTTTGCATTTCGCTTACGCGAAGGGCGGTTCGCGTAAGCGAAGCAGAAGTTTTCGCTTACGCGAAGTTTTCTATATATATTTCGAGGCGCGTTCGCTTACGCGAAGTTGACTGTTTCGCTTACGCGAAGATGTTTTCGCGTAAGCGAAACAGTTCATTTTGCTTACGCGAAACTATTTCTGGTTCGCGTAAGCGAAAAATACTGTTTCGCTTACGCGAACCAGACTTCGCGTAAGCGAAATAGTTGTTTTCGCTTACGCGAAAGTTTTCGACGCCGGAAATTTTTTTAGCCGTATTTTTGATGTATTAAACGTCAAATTTGTGTCGTATCAAACGAAAAATACGTATTGCGTATAAAACGTATACAGTATTGAACCTATCCCTGGTTGCATGATGCTTGGGAACTATTTATAGAAATACCAGATAATGCATGTCTGGATGATGAATTGGAAGCCTTAATGGAATCTTAAAACCGAATGTTATCTCCTCGACTGCCATAATTTCAGGACATGTTCAAAATGGGTATGATAAGGAAGCTCTTGAACTTGTTCAGATAATGCAGCATGAAAGCATTATGCCAAGTGTTGCTTTTGCAACGATTCTGCATGTATGTTCTCTTCAAACTAGCATGACAAAAGCACAATAGATTTATGCTTCTATCATTGATTGTGGTGTTGAGATAAAAGTTATTTGTAGCTTCTTCTCTTACTGATTTTTATGGGAAGTTTAAGTGCATAGATAATGCATGCTCAATATTTGATGGTGCTACTTTTCCTTTTTTTTTTCTCCAACAATCAAAAGGTCTTTGGAATGAAATCTTTGATGGTAATTGGATATGCCAAGAACAAGAATATTAGCCGATTGAGAAAAAAGGTATTTTTTCGATGTCATTTTCGATATCTTGCAAGTTTGAAGATGAAGAATCCATGCACTTGCTTCTCAAATCAACACATGCGAGGATCTGCTGCATCTCCTTCCTTGTCTGGGCCAGAACCAATAATGCATAAAGAAGAAAGAGATGACCACCTAAACAGAATATTGAGCTTACGTCCGACGGTAAAAGTTTGGAAGGTTGATCAAGGCCCGGATATTTGCATTTGGCATCATCTATGCTCGAAAAACAGGAATCATACATTTTGCACGGAATCACCTCTATGTAGAAAAAACAGAGGTGAGCTTCAATTAAGAGACGGTCGGCACTGTGATCATTAATGTATGCGAGGGACCATTGGCGGCAAGAGAAGTATGTTACGGCTTGTCATTTATTCAATATTAGCATTTCAAAGAAGGATAAAAAGCAAGTTGGCGTAAGTCATTTATCCGGGATCGGCATGCCAAAGAAGAAGGGTAAGCGAAAGTTGGTATGAGCCCTCATCCCGGTTTTCCTTCTGCGTTGGTTGATGCGATTGAGGGCGCCTTTCCTTGCCAATTCGAATGCCGGATTTGCATGGAATACTTTTAGCCCAGTTCTAATGTCGGGTGTGCAATGGTTACGCAAGCGGGGATGATGTTGTCGGTGAAAGGTACTCGGCATCATAAACTTTGCCTTACCGACTTTACACAAAAATTTAGCTTCACATCATTTGAGTCTTTGGGATTCGAGGCCTTCGCTCTCCAAATGCGATTTTGGAGATGAGGGCATGAGGAAATGTTCGAGCATTTTTTTTTCCTTCTTTTGGTTTGAATTCTGTCTCTACCACCGACTTTACGCTTGATGCTACTCTCGACTCTACAACTAACCCTATGTGCGGTGCTACATTGACTCATACAATAGTATTATGAAGTCTACTATTCGTGCTAACATGTGACCTCACTCTTGTCTGTACACTATCTCTAGATTTGATGCTATCATGGATTTTATGTTCAGTTATATATGACTGACTCATATAGTAGACACGGCTGCTCTCCAAATGCGATTTTGGAGATGAGGGCATGAGGAAATGTTCTGAGCATTTTTTTCCTTCTTTTGGTTTGAATTCTGTCTCTACCACCGACTTTACGCTTGATGCTACTACTGACTCTACAACTAACCCTATGTCTGGTGCTACATTGACTCATACAATAGTATTATGAAGTCTACTATTCGTGCTAACATGTGACCTCACTCTTGTCTGTACACTATCTCTAGATTTGATGCTATCATGGATTTTATGTTCAGTTATATATGGTGACTCATATAGTAGAACGACTAGTCGGCGCTTTTTACTATAGGTTTTAAATTTTTTTGAATATTCTCATATGCAAAGATACCAAAAAAGAACTCACTTGCCATCTATATAAAGAGCCATTTGCCTCTCGACCCTTAATATAATTATTGCTTCTCTAGTTTTTTCACTTTCTCAAAGTCTTCATTTCATATCATCCTATGTGGCTAGAAAGAGATTACCAAGGCTATGAATATGCCATAACTTGTGCATTATCTTATTTATCTCATATGCTTCAAAACTTCTTCAATACATATTATTAGCAATTGTATGAAGAGTATCTCAATACAATATCAACTAACGACAATTAAACATACTTCAAGAACTAATTGAATTAGTCTTCAGTTATGTCATATAGCAAATCACGCTCAACCTCTTCTATTTCATCATCATCTAATTGCAAAAAGAGCCGTGATTCATGTCTCTCCGTCGATTTTTTCTATCGCCCCTCCTCGTCAAAGTAATCATCAAATATCTGATGTTCTGGGCTATGCATTATTGGAGACCTTAACTGAAGGTCTTGATGGTCCTCTAATTGTGAATCATGCTCGTGATCAATGATTTCTTCGACTGGGTTGATCAACTCCAACTCATGAGGAAGCGGGAGTCTATCAGTTGACGATCCTTGTGTGTCACAATTAGTATCATTGAGGACAGGCAGGGCAATACCTCTTCGAGAAGTTGGTTGTGAATGAACCACTATCCGCCATTTCTTATCCCCAGGATTATCATATCTAGATGAGGGGAGTATTTTGCGGGTGGATGGCAATAGTATTTAGGGAGTCTATTGGAATTTAGGGAGTCTATTGGAAATGCTTGCTTTTTCACCACATATGAGGTTACACGGAACTACTTGAAGTCTATTTTAAGTACAGGAGGACAAGAATACCAGAGAGGAACATGGAATGCAGTTCCTCAATTTGTTGTAGAAGGCATGATTGGAGTTTGCAGTGGTGGACTTTCAGGCATAGCAGTAAGTGTAATATTTGTTATGCTTTTTATGTTCATTTCAATTCAGCGTGTAGCTTTTTTGCATGAAGTGTGTAATCTTTAAATTGCATTCATCGGCTATTTTATCTTGGATTATATTTTGTAAACAACAAGTTACTACTTTGCATTACTGGTCTTTGCTTCCAAATGATGTCAAAAGGGTATAGTGTATCCTCTTTAGTCTGGGCGTTTGAACTGAGATCCATAGGGACTTGATTTGGATTTTATCTGGTGAGAAGAAAGAAAAGGGTGGTTATATCCATACAAATGAGCATGCGGGATGGTGCTATTATTTATAAGTCTTATGAACATGTGAATGTGATCAATATGATGTACAAAACATGATTACGAGCAGTTTTATGTGCCTCTTAAGCAATGGCGAAAACTTTTATGCCTGTGTGATATACCCAGAACAGGAAAGGAAGTTACACAAGAATACGACCTCTAATAAAATAAAGCAGGACCTGCAGCCCATAGACGCAAATGGTCAGTGCAGAAGATGCCAGAAAAAATGGGAAAGCTTGGCCTGCAATAAATAACTTTTGATATCAGAAATTATTTTTGGCCTTGATTAAGTAGACACCTCAGTAATTTCTATTCCTAGGATGGGTCCTATGATAGGCATATACTGGCCAAGTGAAGTGGTGTTCTCATTGAGCTTTGTAAAATATTGAGTACAAAATAGATCCCTCACTAGGGATTTGAAAAAATATGCACTTTAAATACTCCGAAACTAGACAATCATCGAGAGCATGATGAAACTGAAGAATACAACATAAAAGATGGTTTTCTCCGCCACTTGGTCGATGCAAAGATGAGAAGACTCGGTGAGGGCTCCTCCACGGGACGAAGAACCACGCCCTCCTAGATTTTTGAGGAAACCCAAGCAAATAGTTGAAGCACGACCCCATGCACTATGGCAACCACAAAACCTTAAATAATCCTGCAGAATCAAGGCTGAAAGAAAAATAACCCGTCAATGAGTTAGATGCCATAGGCCAGAAGACTCGGAGGCTCCAGGGCCACGCCGAGAAAGAAAACAACAGCCGACCAATCAGGAACCATCCACGGAATGACCATCGCGGGAAAAAAAAAAACAACCGATTAGTGCTGCCTCGGAGGCTACAGCGCCACGTCGAGAAAAAACAATAAATATGATCTCGGAGGCAACAGCGCCACGCCGAGAGAAAATATGAATAATAAATATTGACTCAGAGGCTACAATGCCAGACTGAGAGAAAACATGAATGAATAAATAAAATACTAGTGCCATGCCGAGAAAGAGTAAACCAATAAGTACGCCTCAGAGGCTACAAAGCCACGCTGAGGGAATAAAGAATGCAAATGTAAAGGACATAGAAAAAGAAATAACGAATACGATCAAATGAAAAAACCATCAAGGGAGGGAGGGTGAGGGAAACTGATAGGATAGAGAAGAAGGAGAAAACTAGCTAAAGAGAACGCCGATGATAGAACAATGAAGAGAGGCTGAATAGATAGGATGAGTGACAAAGGGACGTCCCCATCCAAGGAATGTCGGTTCTATTGCTGTCGCAATAGAACCGTGGCATTCCTAGGATGGGTCCTATGATAGGCATATACTGGCCGATAGAAGAGGAACAAACTCAAAAAACTACTCAGCATGGAAACTGAAAAGGAAGAGAAGCTAAAGAGAAAAATAGTATAAAGAAAGGGAGAAACGAGTCTACAAGGTTACTAGAAAAGAATGCATAGATAAGGCTGATAGCAATCAGAGTAAAACGAAGGAAGAGGAAACTAAGAAAAATAGAGCAACTAGGTTGACATGAGGAGAAAGGAAGGAACAAATAAATGGAGGAAACGACAAATAGAATGGCTAGAATACAAAGGATCAAGGAATATATGAGATAACAGAGATAAAAGAGGATAATGAGACAACGAGAAGAGTATAGGGACACATGAAGCAGAAGGGGCAAGCAAGGGTTACCAAAGTACCAGAGGAGATGGCTTATCGAGAACAAAAGAGGAACCAAAGCAGCCCGAGTAAATGGAAGGAAGAGGAAACCAAGAAAATGGAGCAAAAAAGGGGATAAAGAGAAAACGGAACAAATGGAGCAATGAAGAAATAGAATGAGCAAGTAAGCTAAAATCCGAACAATGGGATGCCTAAAATGAAGGGACACAATGGAACAATGCAGTGGGAGATAGAAAAAGAACTTGAGATGGGGTAAAGAACCTATGGGATAGCAGCATACAAAACCACGAACATGACGACCCCAACAAATTAAAGTTCTCAAGAACATACCAGTAACTACTACACTAACACAGACAGTGAAATGAACTAACCTAATTGGCAAATAGAAAAAGGAGCAAGAAAACAAAAACCAAAGAAGAAACTGAAGCCACTAAAGGAGCTATAACGTCAACAAAGTTAAACGGAACACAAGCCAAAGGAACTTAATGAAGGAAACAATGCAAATACAACCGAATAGAGAAGTGACATCAAATGGAGCCACCAAGATAACGAGCAGCGTATAGCAACTGGAGCGGAACAAACCACAATAGACCAAGTCAGAAGATAGAATAGACATGGCAAAGAAGTGGAGTGGAGAAAAGAGCCCAGCAACACCAAAACTAAAAGTGATTAAACGATAACTGACGACAAGAAGTCAACAAAATTGCCAAACAGAGAGTGAACAAAAAATGAGCTAGAGACCAGAAAAACATGACTAACATGGCACCAAACGGGACGGACCAATAGGTAGAAAATTAATCCAATAGGTGGAAAATTAATAGTATCCAAAACTACACATATAGGGAGCAAGAGCACAAAGGCAAGAGTATCGAAGCAAAAAAGGGGTTCCCAAAAAGGGCGAATGCAACTGCAAATAGGATGACTAAAGCGAAAGATAGAGAACTAGGAATAACATGACAAACAACCGGATAGGTGACGCTATAAATGAATGGCTCAATCAGGATGACCTAAATATGTGTCTTCAACTGGAAAATAAAGTCAAAGGTCCCAACGCAAACAAACACCCACAAAGATTCCAATGCCAATAAGATAGATAAAATAAACTATGACAAGTAGAGACAACTCAAAAATTTGGAAAGAACAATGGTGGAGAAGAACTATGTAATAAAAGCTTTACAACGAGAAGGAAAGCACCAAAGGAAAACTAGCAAAGATGCAACATGCAAGATGATTCTTTATCTACACCAATATCTTATGAACCAAGGGATCAGATGCACTAAAATAGATGAACCCATGCGAATGCATAAAAATTGACATAGAGCAAAAAGAAGCCAAGTAAAGACACCGTGTTGAATAGGCCAACAAAAAACGCATCACCATAATGCCGTCACAAGCAATCACCAAAGAAAAAATCGTGATAGAAGAACTATAAACTGCCCTTAAGAGCTACCGTGAAAGAAGGACGGCATGAGTAATGCAAAGCCAAGAAAGGGGGACAATTGAAAATATGGTATAAAGAAAATAAGAAATGAGCCTACAAGTGTCAATGGAACAAAATGAAACATGATGCACAGATGAGGCTGATAGAGCGAGCACAATGGATCTAAAAACGGAGATAACAAAGGGTGAAAGCCAAGAACATAGAAACAGTTAAAGGGAGCAAAGAGCACACCTAGAAACGAATAAATCTCCCGACAAAATGGAATGAACGAAATAAAGGCATAAAGTACTTGAAAATAGATATAATAGAAACGATGAGCAACCCCAGATCAAACATACCAAATAGTGCAATTTGAAGAAAGAATTAAATGTATGCAATATCGAAGAATTGCTATGTACATGACCATAATCAAGTAAGTCACTGAACACAGCAAGCAGCCGGTAAGACGTGAAAACACCCGATCCCATCCCGACCTCGATATGTGAAATCGTCTTACGCCATATGTACTGAAAGATTTCGGGAGACATGGAGAGAGAGAGAGGACATGCACAAAGGATTGCATTGCTTTTGTGCACGATTTGTACATAATAGAAATAGAATAGAAGAGAAACAAGGTTTGGCTATAGCTATAGGTTCACCCGTGCTGTAGTCAGCTAAGTTGCTCGAGAACTACAGAAGGCTGGCTTGGCAAAGGACTTAAAATCCTTGTAGGTCTTCTTGTTCCACATCAGCAGCAAATAGCACAAAAAAGGGAACCAAGGAAAGCGAGTACCACAAGCAACCTGTGCAAGAGCACCTCCGAACAAAATCAGGAAAGATAGATAAATAGATAGATAGATAGATACGTATATGTTACAGGGAGCATAAAGCCTGTCACTAAGCCACTCAAGAGGGAAAAAATTGTGTGCAAATGAGAAAATCCAAGTCAATAAAAAGGCAATACCATAAAACTGATATGAAGGCAAGACATCCTATGAGATATCTATAGAAATACGACGTGAACCTATTGAGGAGAATGAAAAAATAGGAATTCAAAGCAACCAAGGTCACCCACTGCAGATGCCTAAAAGGCACTCAAAGGCATCCATGAAAAATCTGAGAAAATTTGATAGAGAGAAAATCTACGCCCCCAAAGACATCAACGAGAGAAATCCAAAACTAATCGAGAAAGGAGTGTGCACTTACCTAAAGAATGGATGGAAAGGATGTACCTATGCGTATGACAAAACAAAGCACAAGCATGGTCTAGAATAAGAAGCATATAGAAATGTGCGACATTATGGAGAAACTCGATGAAAAACATTCAATATCAGATACATGCATCGAATCAAATGCATGAAAAGTGGGTACCATGAACAACCCATGCAAATATGTAATGAGCATATAAAAGAGCGAACCTAGATGGGCCTAGGTATGCGAATAAAGCACCAAACAAAGTCAAAGAATGACAACAACTTGTAAATAGCACTTGAACTAAAATGGAACTAAAGAGCAGGAGGCTATTGATTAAAAATTGAAACTAATGAATCAAAAAATAGATAGGGCCAATATAACGAAGAAACAACGATAAGAATACCGGACCAATGGGACCAATGTAACGAGGAGAAATGATAAGAATATAGGACTAATGTGACAAAGAAAATTGATAAGAATATGTAGCAACTAAAACAATGACATCAATGGAACTATAGAACAACCCGGACGAAAGGACAACTGGGCACAACTCTACTCAACTAAGCCCAAAGCCACCAGAGCAATGACACCAATGGAACAAAATACAAACATGGAGCAAATGGGCAAATGGCATAAGCAACTGAATGTGAATCAAACGACTAAACTGAAGTATGCAGCACAGGGGATCAAAGGACGAAAGGAGTTAGCACCAAGGTTTTAACTAAATAAGATCCTAGTGCAAAATTAGGGGCACAAGCACATAACTTTGGCCATGTCAATATAAAACAAGATATATCACTGGGGACGGCAAAAAGACAACATGGCAAAAATGCAAGCACATATTTTTTGAATATGGTAAGAACAATGAATAATAAGAGCACATTGTGTAAAATCGTAAAAATGAGATATGAAGTAAGAGTTACCCAGTATGGTGTAATAGAGAAAAAACGAATTAGACGGAGCAAAGTAGTAGAAAGAAGTAGTTGAGAAAAAAGGAGCATGTAATGACCAGGGAGATGAATGGAAGCAAAGTAAACATGACAAATAATACTAGCAAACGAGAAAAAAGGAGCAAGTAATGACCAGGGAGATGAACGGAACCAAAGGAAACATGATAAATAATACTAACAAAGCAAAGAGACAGGCTAATGGAGGACTACGAGCAATTAGATAAAAAAGACTAGGGAATTATGATAGAGAAAAACGCAATCAGACAATCAAAGAGAGAAAATGACAGGAACAAGACATGCTATGATCTACAAAAGATAATGTTTAGGCACATAGAAGTGAGAAGAGAGTACAGCCGAAGGGCATCGAAAGCAAAACATTGAAAATTATCTGAGAACTATATAAGACTAAAACAAAAGCCCAAGAACAGAGAAAGGACCAACCATTGAGAAAAATAATAAATAAAGAAAATAATCTATGAGGGCAAAGCCAAGACTAAATATCCACCTAATCAATGATATCCCCCAATAGATAGAAAATGCAGCAATTTGACACGCCGAAAAAATGATCAAATGTATAGAATGGTGGGAATGGACCAAATCGATGCAACCATAATTGATGCAACGAGTCATGAAGGCAATGCATCAACTATAACATGCATCAAAAACGTCCAACGCATAATGGCATGATGTAATGAGTACCACAAGCAACCGTGCAAGATCGAACCAACCTAGAATGGGAGCAAATCTGGAAGATAACAAAGGACCATTACCTCCACTATCGTGAGTCCAACGAAGAAGAGAGATGCATGCCATCACTAAAGAAGTATTTCCGAACCATAACCTTGCAGCCCACTACGATCAATCACATTTGGGCATCCTTATGAAGGCACCCAGAATCTCCTAGCACACCGAACAAGGAGAAACCTATGGCCCTGGCATCCACCACAAAAGGCGACCAACCAAACGATGAGGAATATTAGAATTTAAAACATAAAAGCTCACCTTATGAAAAATTTAAAGCGTGGTTTGAAGCAGGAAGGATTCGAACCCTGGCACCCACCACAAGAAACGATGGAGCCAACCAAACGACCAACAAACTAGACATGAATTATTGTTATTTGGAATTTTATATATCCGTCATAAATTCCCTGTCACAGACTAAAGCAGTAAGTAGCTCTGCGCAAAGCCCTACTTATCACTGCAACGGCAAAACAAGAAGCAGCTATGGTCGTCGCCGCTGGATCCCTTGCTTACATAAGCACACAAGTAATTGAAGCACCTAAGTAAGAAGCTTCTTAATCTCAAGGAACATACGGAATTTGAAGCTGGCATACCAGATCAAGATCAAGAGCAGCTAATCTGTCACAGAAAAATGATTGAAGAACAAAAGGTACTCTGGTAAGGTCTGGGCCAAGTCGAAAATGAAATAGGACTTTTACATACAGATTGCAATCCAGAAATAAAGCAGGCTGGAATCAAGCACAAAAGGGATGCAGACGGAAGTTAAGTCAAGCAGAAAAAACTAGATGAAATAGATATAACCAAGAAGAAAAGAACCTTGTAGTGATCAATCATGGTCTAAACCTGCAAAAAATCTCAGGACCCAAAAGAGAAATACCTCCTTCATTGCTCAAAAACTCACCGGAACTCCAGAAGTTGATTCGACGACTTCAAGAATACAGAGGGGCACCGAGAAGCACCCAGAAAATTTAGAAGCCACTTTGAGATCTATGGCATGTGCAGTGGAGAGACAAGATTTGCGGAGGCAGCAGATCCCGCCAGGAAATTTCCAGAAAAACCCCAGCTTCTTAGCCACTGCAGACTATTGTGTCGATGTTATAGCTTCTTATTCAATCTGCATCAAAGCTATGAACATGCCGAAAGGGAGCCCCATCTGGAAAAAAAAGAACACAAAGAAATATAATAAATTGGCACGAACAGATCGTTACCAAATGAATTGAGCTGCTTAGTCGTTAAAGACATCCGTTGCAACGGCCGACCAGAATCCTAATCACTGCACTGGAACTAAATGTTCGCCGCCTTCCACGATTTCCTGCAAATAGAAGAAGCAAGAAACAGAAAGAAACCCTATAGCAAAGTTAAAAGGCCAAAAACAACTAGATCTCTCGAAAACAACGACCCCTAAAACCCAATCGGAGGAGAGATCAACCAGCTGTAACGAACATGATTAACTAAGCTAGAACAATCTAGAATAAACAGAGAATCATAAACCACGACCGCCAAATTCCCATCGGAGGAGAAATCAACCATCTACAAGAAATCAATCATCCAGCAAGGCTGAACAAACAGAGAACATCTAGAAATCGGTAGTATGAGGTGTCCATATAGGAAACTGATAGGATAGAGAAGAAGGAGAAAACTAGCTCAAGAGAACGCCGATGATAGAACAATGAAGAGAGGCTGAATAAATAGGATGAGTGACAAAGGGACGTCCCCATCCAAGGAATGTCGGTTCTAGACCGTGGCATTAGTTAGAGATTAAAAGCAGTTGACTGATCTCTTTGTTAAAGATCCCATTAGTTTTCCTTCTCAAAATCTGTCCCAAAATTTGAAATGAGGCTGGTTTAATTCCATGTTTAATTCCTAAGACGCAAGAATGGGATAAATAATGCTAGCAGGGCACATAGAAAAGGCCCTCGCTTCTGCTTCCTCCCCCAGGTATATGTTTTCACTCTATTTTCATCTGAACGTTGGCCCATATTGTCGTTGCTCCTCCTGTACAGGGTTTTGGACTACCTGAGCAGTCTATGCAAGACAGGACGTTTAGATGGAGCACTTGAGCTTTTGGAGCTGGAGCATGTCCCCATATCCCGAGACAATGCATTACGCCTTCTTTAGCAAGTGTAGCGAGAAATAAGGACCGGGATAGAGGCAAGCAAGTGCGGTCCCTTATGGTCTTTGCCAAAATTGATTCTCGTTGAAATTACGGGCAACCACCTTATTCGATCTATTTGCTTCTGTGGATGTTTGGATGAAGCTAATCAAGCATTTTATAAAATTTTGCACCCAAGTGTGTACTCATGGAGTGCAATTATCTCAGCTCATGCTAATCTTGGGAGTGGTGCGATGCCCTTCTTCTATATAGCAAAATGCAACTTTCGGGCATCAAAAGCCGATAAATGTGTTTATCTTGCTATTCTTAAAGGATGTGGCATGATAGGTGCTCTCCAACAAGGAAGGGAAATCCATCATCAGGTTCTTGGAAGTGGAATTGATTTTGATGTTGCCATTGGAAGCACCCTTATCAATATGTACGCAAAATGCAGAAGCTTAGAAGAATCACGTGATGTCTTGGAAGGTTTACAAACTCACGAATGTGGTATCTTTGGGGGCCATGATTTCAGGGTGTGCAGAATATGGCGGAGATTCTCTTGCCCTAGATTGTTTTCAGAAGATGCAAAAGGATGGCGTTAGGGCAGACAAAGTTATATTTCTAAGCACATTAAAAGCATGTGGTCATATTGAATGCATTGAACAAGGCAGACTTATATCTGATGCGCCTCTGGAAAGTACCCTTGTTGATATGTATGCAAAATGTGGCAGTTTGCGGGAATCACACAAAGTATTCAGAAACATGACTGTTAAGGACGTTGTAGCTTGTGATACAGTTATTACAGGTTATGTATAGCACGACGAAGGGGTTCTTGCCCTGGAATCATTTCATGGGATGCAAGAAGAGGGCATAAAGCGAGATAAAGTTACATTTCCAAGTATCTTGAAAGCATGTATCAAGAGTAAAGCAATTCAGCAAGGCAGACTTATTCATGGTAGTCTTATTAGCCTTGGGCTTTAAGCAGATACCATTGTGGGAAACACTCTTGTTGACATGTATGCCAAGTGCAATAGTTCAGAACAGTCCTGTAAAGTGTTTGACAACTTGTGGAGTCGAGATGTGCTGTCCTGGGATGTAATCATTGCAGGATACGCACAGAATGATAGTCTTTTGGCTTTTGACTGCTTTGAGAAAATGCAATTAGAGGGCATAGAGCCAGATAACTTCACATTTTCAATCATCTTAAAAGTGTTTGGTAGTTTAGGAGCTACAGGGAATGGTAGACTTATGCATGACCAGATCTTAAAACATGGACTTGACTCTGATGTTGTTGGAAATGCACTTGTTGATATGTATGCAAAATGTGGTTGCCTAGATGAGTCAAGGCATTTGTGAGGACATGTATGAAAGTGTGCATTTCAATTACCATTTTGCAACTTTGTGGTGAAGAAACAAGTGCACAAATCCTTTGAAACTAATTTATATGCTGTCATAGGTTACTTTTTGGTCCCCTTTGATTGCTTATGGATTACGCTAACCAATAATGGTTGGTATTTGTAATTGGATTGGGGAAGAAGTTTTCCTATGAGGTAAGTTATTTTTCTACAAAAGCACAAGACCTGGAGCATTGTAGGAGGCTGCAGCTATTATACGTATCTACATACATCATATACTTCAGTCTATACTCATAAAGAATGCACGAACACCATTGCATTGACAACAGACATAAGAACAAAGAAGAGTGACAAACAGATAAGAACTTAGAGTCAAGAGCATTTACTCAGAACGTGCCTTAGCACAAACAACACTGCAATTTCATTAGAAATTTCAGCACAAAGTAAGTACATGCTTGAACAACAAAACTCAGCAAACTAGGTTCTCAAATTTGCTCAAAGAAGAACTGCAACACAGGGGGCAGTCCTGGCTTATCTCCATCGGAACAAGATACTGGATTATCTTCTACAGTCATGCCTATCCTGAGCCCCATCGCCAGCAACAATCCCTGGAAACCATAGCCATAAGGCTCCCCCCAAGCTTCATGCAAAAAATCGGCCACAGTAGAAGGCTCCATAAGCCTCAGCATGCTTCCACATCAACCGCCACATTCAACATCAACCGCCCTACCTGCCACTGAGCACAGCCTGTGCTGCATAATCTAAAGCACAGCTTGTAAACCTGATTCTAAACCTCGCCCTACAAAATCCGAAACAGGGGCCACAGCAGAAAGGAAGTGCCGGATTTATCCTGCAACATTAGAAACATTAGAAAGGAAGTGCCGGATTTATCCCGCGAGAAGGAAGTGCTTGGGATTGTTCTTGGCATACCATATGGCGTTTTTGCCTAGCTATGGCGTTTTTGCCTGTAAGCATTTTTTGCCTGTAAGCGTTTTTGCTTAGCTATTCCGATGCCTAGCTATGGCGTTTTTGCCTGTAAGTCTGTAATCGCCATGCCGTTTTTGTCGCCCCGCCATGCTCGTGCTCGGATGCCGACCCAAAGAAAGTTCTATTTCTGAAGCCAGCAAGTTCTATTTCCGAACCATTCATTGCAACCTAAATTTTACGCTCACACTATCTCCCCCGATTGAGGTTATTAAATAAATTAGTGGAAACCCTTCCGGGTTCTACATGGAAACCCGGAAGGGTTTCCATATTAGAACCCCGGAAGGGTTTCCACTGAAATTGGAATTTTTCGGAACAAGAAATCCGCCGCCGTTAATTAATGACCAGATTTAATTCCCACGGCTATTTCGAAGAGGCTTTTTAGAAAGATTTTTTTTTCTTCTCACGTCTTCTCCGGTGTCACAGATTCTTTGGGCAGCGCTTAATACAGATTTGCATTCCGTTTATGGTTCTATGGGTGACGGATTCGGCCATGTTTTAGAGCTTCGCCTTTGCGCATTTCGTTTTGCCGGATTGGAGCAGAGGGGTTCAGAAAATTTTTTCGAGGTCCACGGATTTGCAGCAGAGATGAGAGTAGAGGGCGAGGGTGTACAACAGCGGCAGCTGGGGCATGTTTAGAAGTAGTATCAATCAAATTCAGAGGCTGGGCAGTTCTGTTCTGATGTGGGCGATTATTAATTCTTTTTGTTGGCCCTTTTATCTAGCTGCACAAGCTACCTCTTGATCTTGCCTCTTGTCTGCCTCATGCCCGCCTCTTTTTCTTGCTTTTTTTCAGACATGTATCCTCGCATTCTTCCAAATGTGCAAGTAGCCATCGATCTATCCTGTCCAATTTGCAAGTTGGTCCTCTTTTAAAGTTTCAGAGAATATCTATCGACCACTGTTGAAAATGAGTGCAGATGGGAATTCTGTTAAATTATGAACATGGGTTCTGGGTGACTAATGCAGTAAGGGCAACAAATAGGAACAAAACGAATTACCTTAAAGACATATGGTCAGGTTTTGCGGTAGGGTTCAAGTGCCAACAGGCAGGATATTATAGTTCTTTGCCAAAGAAAGATTTCGGATATCCATTATGGCTTCTGACGAAGCAGCTGGTCCATCGGTATCTTCTGCAGCTGGAGCTTCCTGGTGTGGGGGGCGGCATGAATCCCCATGGACATTTGTCATCCACCGAGACTTCAGGTTCTGGAGCTCAAGGCCACTCAAAAATCTGGTCAGTGATTTAACCTTGACCTCATGCGAAGTATCTAGATGTCAAAGTTCTTACAGCTTCTTTTCTTCCTCATGTATGATGTTCTTCTTCAGTTAAAGTCAGTTATGTTTCTGAACAGCATAAGATGAATTTGAGAAGGTTAGGCGCATTAAATATACACAGAAATTGTTTTGCAAAGTAAATTCCATATGATCCATATTTTGGAACCATCTAGCCTGTAACATTGACTGGATTTAACACTAAATACTTGTGCTTGCAGATCTTTCTATGAGTTTTATCTCAACTTGAATGGTGATATCACAGGATGAATTTGTGCCAAGGTGCAGCATTTGAATGAGCATATTTTCGTCTCTTATTTGTTATCCAGTAACAAGCTTTTCTGAAACTAACTAGCCTTATATTGCAGCCTATAATTTCTCAAACTATCCAGTGCATATCATGAAGTTAAGGTAACCTTTCTATAATTTCTCTATTTTTTTCTCGTGGAAATACAAGTTAATGTTGCTTCGTTTCCACCTTGTGCATATTTGTTAGTAGTCGGCATGGTGTGTTTCTGCTTTCACATGCAATTATGGAGTTTCACTTGCAGGCATACAGAAGGACTTTGTCCTGTTAAGGTCTTAGATATGATGCCCACTGAGGTTTTAAAAATACTGCTGGTCTTCCTTCGCATGTAAGACTATGTTTGGTGTGCATAAAGTGTGGTTTTGACCTTGTGGTGGTTCTATTGTGCTAAACTTGTGAGTGAACATTTGGCATTCTTCAAGGGTGCTTCTAAATGCCCACTATAATCTAATTTTCCTTGGTTTATGTAGGCGTTTAAGAGGCTGCTAAACATAGATATTCCAAGCTCATAAAAGCTCGCCACTCTTATCACCCTTTACTATGTGAAATGCAGCTGGAGAATATGCATCCAAACAAAACGTCACTGCTATGACCGTGCTGAGTGCATGCACCAGTTTTGAGTTCATAACAGAGGGTAGGCTTATTCATGCCTATAGTATTGAAGTTGGGCTAGACAAAGAAGTTAATGTTGGAAACGCATTGATTTCTATGTATAATAATTGCGAGGCTGTAGGCGATGCACAAACAGTATTTGAGAAGATGCATCAGAGAGATGTAATTTCCTGGACAGCCATTATTTCCACATATGCATATATTGGGAACAGTAGAGAAACCATCTGTTTATTAGACAAAATGTAGTCTTCTGGTTTTAAACCGAATGTTGTTACCCTTATTGCTATTTTAGGTGCATGCACCACTCTTGAAGAGGGTAAGTTGGTTCATGCTTTGATTAAGAATATGGCTGATTGTACAATTGCTGCTGGTGCGCGAAAGGATGCATTTAAAGTATTTGACCATATGTCCAATAGGAGTATAGTTTCTTGGAATGCTATAATTGCGTCATATTCTAATGATGAGGGTGGAAAACATACCTTTAATCTTCTGGAGAAATCAGCGTTTTTGTCACTTTAAAATAGGTGGATGATATGGTTGTTTTGCAGCCAAAGCTGCTACAAAGAAGGGCCAAATTACAGCAGTGGTCACTGGAGCAATTGCAGTTATGCTTTACCTTATTCTTGTTCAGTTGTTAGATACACGCGGTTTAAACCTTGAGCCTCCTCCACCTGAGGCATTTGGACCCTGAAGAAGTTATTTTTGCTTACAGGTCTGCTTTTGCATTGTATTTAAATATCACAAATCACCTCGCTGCTTGGGCTCTTAGAGTTCTCTCTTTACGTGCATTGGATGAGTTCTTTGATCTTGTTGGCATTGGATGAGTTCCATTATCATCTGCATCTGCAGTATAAGTATATGTTAGAATGTTGTGGCCTAATCTTTCTCTTTCTTGCATACCTTTTCTAGGTCATTTTAACCGCTGAATTGTTTCTTTAGACCCTTCTTGCATGTAATAGCTTCTAGGTCACAACAGAACAATGTTTGCATGCAAGTTTTTAATTAAATCATAAAAAGATAGATTGAAGAATGAAAACTATGAAACTATTAACAAAGTGTTGTGGCACTATGGGTTGCCCTCATGAATTGGTAGTGATGAATGGAATGACTTTAAATTTGAATTGGAATGCAATAGATTATGATTTTAGCAACTTGTCTTCGATCCTTCAAATTGTTTGTTATGTCTTCGATTTCTCTTACGACTTTAGTGTTGGAATCCCTACATATACCACATTCCTCCTTTTGTCTAAGATAGACTTCCTTAGGCCTCACACAACTAGTTTTGCATATTACATATTCATACGAAATATAGGCTGTCAAGACTCAGTTGCAACCAACCTAGCAAAGAAAACTGTAGACGATCCAAGCATGTCATATACTCAAAATAGCATAACCTGGATACAAGATCAAACCACAGCATGTGTGCTGGCATCATCACAATGCCAACACACTATCATAACACATCAAACCATGTGAAGTGCCAGAATTTTTGAGGTCATGTTATATTGGGTGTTGAGTGCTAGAATTTTTGAGATTAAAGCTGGTCTCAATTCTTAGTTAATCTTACCCCATGGAGTTTCTAACTGCATGTGGAAACCTAACCTATTTTCCTCCTCATGTGGAAACCTAACCTGTTTTCCTCCTCCTGTGGAAACCCTTCCTATTTTCCTCCTCCTGTGGAAACCCTTCCCAATTTCCATCATGCAAGGAAATCGGGAAGGGTTTCCACTCAAAATTTGAATTTTGAGTGACGTGCGCTCGATGGACGTGCGCCTTAATGTCGGGCGTCCGTGTGGAAAGGGCGGCGTGGGATAGTCAAGGCGCCATAAAGGCTCACGTGGTAAATATTTAAAAAAAGAAATAATTTTGTGGAAACCCTTATCGGTCAACCACTGCCAAAACCTTATGCCTGGGATAATTTGCAAACCTTATTCCTTTTCTGTGGTTGTCTGCTGGACAAGTCACGTCCAACTTCTGCCTTCCTTAGTATAAAGCTAGTAGAAAGCATGAGAAATTCATCCCTATATCTAAAGACAAGCATGGCTCGACTACAAAGCTATGGCATCCTTGTACTCTTGCTTATGACCACCAAAGTTGCATTTGTAAGAAATTGCATCTTTTAGAATTTGTGATTTCTTATCAAGAAAGTGCATGGTGAAATCATTTTCAAAGGGTTGCATATTAAGAAGTGGTGCTTAGATTATTTCCAAGTGTTGCATAGAGTATGCTGGAATGCATATGCATGTATTGCTAATGATGGGGCTTGATGTTGTTTAGACCATTTTCCTCTTTTCGTGTCTAAGGTATTTGCTATTGCAGGGTTGCACTTATTCAATCGCTGTCAAGACCGATTGTCGAGAAAATGCCGGTACAGATGCCAACGTAAGTGTACAATTTTATAATGCTGCTGGTCACTCTGTGACTTTCAACAACCTAAATGCTCATAATCGTAATGACTTTGAGAAGTGCAACTATGATACCTTCACTAGGCAAGGTGCATGCATTCATGGAATTTGTCGCATGCGTGTATGGCATGATAATACAGGCGACAAACCGGCGACAAACCTGGGTGGTATTTGAACTTTATAGATGTTTCAAAGGATGGAGCTGCTGCCAAGCGATTTAATGTCAATCGATGGTTGGCCCTTGATGAATCCCCTTATTCTACTACTGCCGAAGTTAATATGTGCTAGATATCGCATGCCATAAGATATTAGGCATATAAAGACATATCATATGCTTAATTGACAAATAAATGCTTGTTATTTAGAACATATGCACTTCATTGCTTTCAAAATACCTTCTTCCACACCCCC
This sequence comes from Isoetes taiwanensis, assembly GCA_021234155.1. Taxonomy (NCBI): domain Eukaryota; kingdom Viridiplantae; phylum Streptophyta; class Lycopodiopsida; order Isoetales; family Isoetaceae; genus Isoetes; species Isoetes taiwanensis. Next base: position 11,127,862 of record JAJEKV010000010.1, on the reverse strand, counting down.
CTTTGTTCTTAGATTATCATAAAGGTTAAGGCTTCAAACTCAAATCATCTAATGGGTTATTTTACATCTGACATAATAGATAATGCTTGTCGTAGCTCGTACATTTCAAAAGGCCAACAAGGGCTAATGAATGGATTAGTAATAACATGTGATAAAATAAATAGTGATGCTATAATTTCTATCTCAAGGAGAATGCATATAGATAATGCAAAAATATGTACATATGCTAAAGCAAGAAATATACACATATACTATTTAGCACATAACTTTTCTAAAGAACAACATATATCTAATCCATAGGAGGCCCTTAATGAGACCCTCTATGAAGTCATGGTTTCTTAAGAAGAGTTCTCGTAAGGCTCATGTGAGAACGCAGAATATAGAGCTCGGATAACGGCACTTCCATCCGTTCCCAACGAACACTAGATATGGCTACATCAATGACATGAAAGAAGCCCCTAAGCTGCCCTCTCAAGATTCAAAGTGAGGCTGCTATCCTTTGTGCTTTTATGCTAATTTGAATGATGCTCGATACAACATGTATAGAAGAAACCTCTTTAGGTTTTTCAGGATAGACTCTGGAATCTAGATGGGAGGCATAATCTTATAGCTTATGAAGGAGCCTGGCAATTCCATGGGAGGTGCAGGAGTGTCAACGTGCACCTTGGCATGTGCATCGTGTTGTGATGTAATCCACACAAGGCTCCAATACTTGTAACATCTGGACTGTAAGAATCGTCGTGAATTTGGAAACTCATCATTCATCATGGTGGGCATTACCATCCCAATACCTTCTACGGGCCCGACCAACACGTTCTAGAGGTGTATAAACTAGCTGGCAATCCAAAGAGAATAGTCCTCATATCAGAGGGCATGCAATGGCAAAGATTGATCAAGATCTTTGAAGTTGCCGTGGCCCTATATACGCTCATTAATATGCGCAGTATCGCTAGGGATGATCCATTCACCAAAGAGAATGAACTTGCCACTCATCAACATTCTACTTATTTTATAAGTGCTAGGCTTGTAGTGAGCCTTATGTGCCCATGGTATGGCACAAAATAGGGGATACTATTCAACAAGTTCTTGTTGTCCATGACAACCAAGTTCTTCACATCTCTTGCATTCCAAAGTAAATGTAGGCCATTAGCTCTCTCAACCTGAGCCTTTATAATATGGTGAAGATGATAAATATAATACATTTTATCTACATCCTTCATGCAATAACCAAGTAAGCCCTCAAAATAATGAAGCTAATTGTTTTTAGGGCTTTGTACACTAATATCACACCAGGAGGCTTAGAGGACCAGTCCACGGGGCTTTGAATGGCCTCATACAGAGATTTAAAATGTGTTCTCATAACACCTTGACAATGTAAATGGTCAACTACAGATCTCGTACATTTCAAAAGGCCAACAAGGGCTAATGAATGGATTAGTAATAACATGTGATAAAATAAATAGTGATGCTATAATTTCTATCTCAAGGAGAATGCATATAGATAATGCAAAAATATGTACATATGCTAAAGCAAGAAATATACACATATACTATTTAGCACATAACTTTTCTAAAGAACAACATATATCTAATCCATAGGAGGCCCTTAATGAGACCCTCTATGAAGTCATGGTTTCTTAAGAAGAGTTCTCGTAAGGCTCATATGAGAACGCAGAATATAGAGCTCGGATAACGGCACTTCCATCCGTTCCCAACGAACACTAGATATGGCTACATCAATGACATGAAAGAAGCCCCTAAGTTGCCCTCTCAAGATTCAAAGTGAGGCTGCTATCCTTTGTGCTTTTATGCTAATTTGAATGATGCTCGATACAACATGTATAGAAGAAACCTCTTTAGGTTTTTCATGATAGACTCTGGAATCTAGATGGGAGGCATAATCTTATAGCTTATGAAGGAGCCTGGCAATTCCATGGGAGGTGCAGGAGTGTCAACGTGCACCTTGGCATGTGCATCGTGTTGTGATGTAATCCACACAAGGCTCCAATACTTGTAACATCTGGACTGTAAGAATCGTCGTGAATTTGGAAACTCATCATTCATCATGGTGGGCATTACCATCCCAATACCTTCTACGGGCCCGACCAACACGTTCTAGAGGTGTATAAACTAGCTGGCAATCCAAAGAGAATAGTCCTCATATCAGAGGGCATGCAATGGCAAAGATTGATCAAGATCTTTGAAGTTGCCGTGGCCCTATATACGCTCATTAATATGCGCAGTATCGCTAGGGATGATCCATTCACCAAAGAGAATGAACTTGCCACTCATCAACATTCTACTTATTTTATAAGTGCTAGGCTTGTAGTGAGCCTTATGTGCCCATGGTATGGCACAAAATAGGGGATACTATTCAACAAGTTCTTGTTGTCCATGACAACCAAGTTCTTCACATCTCTTGCATTCCAAAGTAAATGTAGGCCATTAGCTCTCTCAACCTGAGCCTTTATAATATGGTGAAGATGATAAATATAATACATTTTATCTACATCCTTCATGCAATAACCAAGTAAGCCCTCAAAATAATGAAGCTAATTGTTTTTAGGGCTTTGTACACTAATATCACACCAGGAGGCTTAGAGGACCAGTCCACGGGGCTTTGAATGGCCTCATACAGAGATTTAAAATGTGTTCTCATAACACCTTGACAATGTAAATGGTCAACTACAGATCTCGTACATTTCAAAAGGCCAACAAGGGCTAATGAATGGATTAGTAATAACATGTGATAAAATAAATAGTGATGCTATAATTTCTATCTCAAGGAGAATGCATATAGATAATGCAAAAATATGTACATATGCTAAAGCAAGAAATATACACATATACTATTTAGCAAGTAACTTTTCTAAAGAACAACATATATCTAATCCATAAGAGGCCCTTAATGAGATCCTCTATGAAGTCATGGTTTCTTAAGAAGAGTTCTCGTAAGGCTCATGTGAGAACGCAGAATATAGAGCTCGGATAACGGCACTTCCATCCGTTCCCAACGAACACTAGATATGGCTACATCAATGACATGAAAGAAGCCCCTAAGCTGCCCTCTCAAGATTCAAAGTGAGGCTGCTATCCTTTGTGCTTTTATGCTAATTTGAATGATGCTCGATACAACATGTATAGAAGAAACCTCTTTAGGTTTTTCATGATAGACTCTGGAATCTAGATGGGAGGCATAATCTTATAGCTTATGAAGGAGCCTGGCAATTCCATGGGAGGTGCAGGAGTGTCAACGTGCACCTTGGCATGTGCATCGTGTTGTGATGTAATCCACACAAGGCTCCAATACTTGTAACATCTGGACTGTAAGAATCGTCGTGAATTTGGAAACTCATCATTCATCATGGTGGGCATTACCATCCCAATACCTTCTACGGGCCCGACCAACACGTTCTAGAGGTGTATAAACTAGCTGGCAATCCAAAGAGAATAGTCCTCATATCAGAGGGCATGCAATGGCAAAGATTGATCAAGATCTTTGAAGTTGCCGTGGCCCTATATACGCTCATTAATATGCGCAGTATCGCTAGGGATGATCCATTCACCAAAGAGAATGAACTTGCCACTCATCAACATTCTACTTATTTTATAAGTGCTAGGCTTGTAGTGAGCCTTATGTGCCCAGTATGGCACAAAATAGGGGATAGATACTATTCAACAAGTTCTTGTTGTCCATGACAACCAAGTTCTTCACATCTCTTGCATTCCAAAGTAAATGTAGGCCATTAGCTCTCTCAACCTGAGCCTTTATAATATGGTGAAGATGATAAATATAATACATTTTATCTACATCCTTCATGCAATAACCAAGTAAGCCCTCAAAATAATGAAGCTAATTGTTTTTAGGGCTTTGTACACTAATATCACACCAGGAGGCTTAGAGGACCAGTCCACGGGGCTTTGAATGGCCTCATACAGAGATTTAAAATGTGTTCTCATAACACCTTGACAATGTAAATGGTCAACTACAGATCTCGTACATTTCAAAAGGCCAACAAGGGCTAATGAATGGATTAGTAATAACATGTGATAAAATAAATAGTGATGCTATAATTTCTATCTCAAGGAGAATGCATATAGATAATGCAGAAATATGTACATATGCTAAAGCAAGAAATATACACATATACTATTTAGCACATAACTTTTCTAAAGAACAACATATATCTAATCCATAGGAGGCCCTTAATGAGACCCTCTATGAAGTCATGGTTTCTTAAGAAGAGTTCTCGTAAGGCTCATATGAGAACGCAGAATATAGAGCTCGGATAACGGCACTTCCATCCGTTCCCAACGAACACTAGATATGGCTACATCAATGACATGAAAGAAGCCCCTAAGCTGCCCTCTCAAGATTCAAAGTGAGGCTGCTATCCTTTGTGCTTTTATGCTAATTTGAATGATGCTCGATACAACATGTATAGAAGAAACCTCTTTAGGTTTTTCATGATAGACTCTGGAATCTAGATGGGAGGCATAATCTTATAGCTTATGAAGGAGCCTGGCAATTCCATGGGAGGTGCAGGAGTGTCAACGTGCACCTTGGCATGTGCATCGTGTTGTGATGTAATCCACACAAGGCTCCAATACTTGTAACATCTGGACTTTCTGCGGGCCCGACCAACACGTTCTAGAGGCGTATAAACTAGCTGGCAATCCAAAGAGAATAGTCCTCATATCAAAGGGCATGCAATGGCAAAGATTGATCAAGATCTTTGAAGTTGCCCTGGCCCTATATACGCTCATTAATATGCGCAGTATCGCTAGGGATGATGCATTCACCAAAGAGAATGAACTTGCCACTCATCAACATTCTACTTATTTTATAAGTGCTAGGCTTGTAGTGAGCCGTATGTGCCCAGTATGGCACAAAATAGGGGATAGATACTATTCAACAAGTTCTTGTTGTCCATGACAACCAAGTTCTTCACATCTCCTGCTTTCCAAAGTAAATGTAGGCCATTAGCTCTCTCAACCTGAGCCTTTATAATATGGTGAAGATGATAAATATAATACATTTTATCTACATCCTTCATGCAATAACCAACTAAGCCCTCAAAATAATGAAGCTAATTGTTTTTAGGGCTTTGTACACTAATATCACACCAGGAGGCTTAGAGGACCAGTCCACGGGGCTTTGAATGGCCTCATACAGAGATTTAAAATGTGTTCTCATAACACCTTGACAATGTAAATGGTCAACTACAGATCTCGTACATTTCAAAAGGCCAACAAGGGCTAATGAATGGATTAGTAATAACATGTGATAAAATAAACTAGTTATGGTGCCCGGCGTTGCCGGGCTTTACTACTATTTGAAATAGTGGTTGTTCAATTGTTCGCTACCGTAAAGATTGTGGAAATTTTTGTATTTGTCAAATGGTATTTAGGGGGTGTTAGTGGCATATTTTGTGTTGATTTGCTGTAGATTATTATTGTCGGGTAAGAATAGTTTGAGATGAGACTTAGAATAGTCTTACGTGTTAGTTGTTCATCTGTGTAATTAGGAAAAAGAAAATTATATTAGATAAGGAATTTTGGTCTGTAGAATGGAGAAAATTAACCATAAGCAAATGATATGTCGCAATGTATGGCCTTAACTATGAAATGTTATATGGAGAATGGTGTATGGACAAAAAAGTGTCTGTTTTTTCGAAGATCATTGTTTTGAGGATATTGGGTGAAGAAAAGGAGCATTGGGTATTTCGATTTGGCAAGTTGCATGTCCAGGGAACATTATGATATATGCAACTGCTTACATAAGTACATTCTATTATATGCAGCTGCTTACAGCAAGGACAAAATGAAGTGATATAGAGTACGTGTTGTTGCCATGCTTTAAGTATATTGTCTAATGTGAGAGGACGTTTTTGCAAAGTGGATGGCATCTCGTGATTGTTTCTTGACATATTATAACTTCATAGATTGTTGTGGCATTTGTTTGTCTTGATGTGTTATAACTTTGTTCCTTGGGATGTTTGATAGAATTGTTGGGGCATTTCCATTAAAGAATGTCTTGCACTATAAATTAGAAGTTGTTGATTTAAAGGTGATCATTGTAATTTTGTGAATTGGAAGTTGTCAATTTAAAGTTGATCGTTGCAACATTTGTATACATTGAAAGTTGGTCATTGTAGCCTTTGTGTACATCATATTGTATGTATTCATTTATCTATTCCAATGAAACCAAAGAACAAATTGAAACACATAATACAGAGGTCCAAAATGATTATGGTTAGTTGTAAATTTAGTATAATTTCTTAGTGAATAAGATGCATTGATTTATATATGGTCAATTGTTAATCTATTGCCTAGATTAAATGCGATTGCTAACACTAAATTGACATGTCAAACCAAGTTAACTACTATTGCAGGGACCTGGAGCAATATTATGCACATAGACCTCTACTTTGCAACATCTACATACACCTCTAATGCCAACAAATCTTATGGAATATTAGCTATCAGAATGTAGCATCTAATTGGTGTCAATTGATATATCATGAATAATAAACATAGATCTGCAAGCAACATTATCCACATAGACCTCTATTTTGCAAAAAAAAGCATTTCTAAGTTATGCAGTCCGGATTTGGGCATCGTTTGCATTCCAACGAACTTCGTCACAACAGGGATCAACAGGGATTTTTTTACCATAACAAAAGCTCCAAATCTTCTCAAACATAACCTCTCCACCTGGGAAATAATCCAGATCAATATGAAGCAGCCATGAAATATATATGAATCACTTTCAACATATATGAATCAAGACTTGGCCATAACAGGCCACAATGAGCAAATAATAGAAGAGCATGCAAGAATCAGTCGTTCTACTTTGACATCTCAAAGTTTAGTCTAGTCTGCAATTTTGATGATAGACAAAAGTCAAACTAATTCTTGCAAACTGAAAAAAAGCAACAACAACAAAGCTATGAGTGATATAGTGTTGTATCTTTACATATTCAAGTGGATAAATTCTACCAGATAAGGTGCCTAGTATTAATGTTTGACAAATCTATAGCATTGTTCATCTCTGCTTATTCACGTCTAGAAGGGCCCTTGCTCATGGATCACGTTCGTGTAGTATTTAGGAGTTATATCTCAAGTTAAAAACAATCCAATGGGATATGAAGTCTAAAGACATACGAAAAGGAACCCAAAAAGGGAATATATTTGAATGGTGGATCAGAGAAGACATGTCTTCGCAAGCAACCTCTACTGGATACAACTAGATTTAGCACATAAAAGTGCACATGTGCACATCTGCATTTTCGTGTGTGGTCATTTTAGATTTGAAGGATCGTTTAGCAATGCCTACACTGAACGCGTCACCAAATGGTTGTGGAACAACAACTTGGATAATCATATCTTTATCAGATGTGCTTGAAATGATGGAAGGATGAACAACTCCAAGTTCTTTAAACAAAATAGCATGGTGCCTGCTCAGGGAATTCTTTTAAGAATCTGGTGGTGATAATCATAATTATTGAGAAAAAGGGATCAGAGCCTATAACTTCAAATCAATAGCCTCACATAGGTAGCTGGATGCATCAAGCATTATGTATTTTTTATTTTTTCACCTTTAAAAAATGGGCAGTATAAAATCCAAGATAATGCTCATCAATTTACATACAAAATATCAAAAGCTTCAGCTCTTGTAAGATCATGCTCTTATCCAATTCACACCTAGGACAAAACAATAGATATCACCTGGCATAAATGCTGATATTACTTGAGCCGAAATACTCTTTATCCTGAAAAGAAACAGGCAAACTCTGTTACTGGAAATTTTAACTTCTTGCTTCTAGAGAAGCACGAACAACAGACTATAGCATCTGTAACTTGATTGCCATGATCTACGGCAATGGCAAATAAAAAGAGAGCATCAACTGAATATGATATATATTCCTCTAATGCTTTTGAAAAACTATTTGTAGAAGGATCCACATCCAAGTGGAATTTATGATCGAGGAGGAAGCAGCAGCCATATCTAGAGGAAATCAAAACAGGTAGAAATTTGCAACAAATTGATGACGTCCCAGCTTGGAAACATAGTAACAAAAAGAGTGATTAAACTTGTGAACGAAGTCGCAACATTTTTGTGGCAATTTGAAAACAACTCAATCCACCCATAACAGATATTCTCTCAAAGCGCGACAATTGGAAAGAACCTAGTCCATCTATAAATGATGTTTTCTTAAAGCTAAAAGGTTCGCAAAGCTCAAGTATGAAGGAAAACTGTCAGAAGAGACCCATTGTTCTAAGAAATAAGCAAAACACAGAAATCAGAGAAAGATATGACCTCACTTGGTTCTATGCTCTCATCGCTTCCCTCATCACTAATTGCAAGCACTTCTTCTCATGCAAGAACTCAGCTACATGTAAAAAAGAATAGACTTATAAACCACTTAAGAAACTTCCAGAAATGTAAAAACAACCCAAACCCCTCACAAAACTCAGCAAAGAAATTCACTTTTTTCAAAATGCAAATGTGTACCATATGCAGTCCGCTTCCCACCTCTCTTACTATTAAAAAAGTCTTAATTTAAGGCATACAGTTCCATTATGCATCACATTCATGGGCCTAAATAGACCATCAAATACACTACTTTGCAGTGAAGAGACCTTTAATTGCAAAACGTATATGTTGTACCTTAAGATTTGAGCTTGTAATGTTGGTGCCAAGAGTAAGAACTATGCCTGAAATATATCCAGTTATAAGAATTAGCAATAGTCACCAACTATACAGAGTTCCTACATAGTGCCACGCCTGCTAGACATTCTTAACAATTTCCTCTACCACTCTTACTATAAAAACACAGTGAATAGAAAGAATGGTAAGACTACATGTAAGGAATGAATCCATGCACGTTTTTCTGTAGTAACAAATTGGCAATATGCCAGTCAATACCAAATTGGTTTATTTAGTACCAAATCTGCAAGATGATATCCATTGGTAAAATATAAGCTCGTATCTAGAATAGCACAAAAGGATGTAATAAAGAGAAGGAATAATTTCTTCAATCCATTTTTACCTCAAATCTAAAGCAGAATTGCATAGTAATAAAAGGTATGTACCACTCTTTGCATAAGGTCTGAAAGAAAGCAAATCGCCGCCATCTCCAACATCGTATGCATGCCTGAAACTAAAATGTAGTAAGAACAAATAACATCACAATAATTCCATAAAGAATTCACAATATACCCTAATCTATAATCGGCAGCGAAAATAACATGCACGTCATGATGTAGCACAATAAAAGCCCTGGTCTTGGGTTATTGAGCCACAGTAGAAAGATTACAGGAGAGGGCAAAGACTTATAAACATAATGAGGTCCATGCTAATCTACTTTGACCTGAACCATCAAAACAGTAAGAATCGGATGAAGGTTTTGCATGGGACGAAAGCCTGGTACCTATAAAGGAAGGACAAACGTAATGAGCATGATCATCACGAATATGTCAAGAGTGCAAGTTCCAAATGCTGACAGTAAGAATCGGATAAAGGTTTTGCACTGGACAAAAGCTTGGTACCTATAAAGGAAGAACAAAGATTTGTAATGAGGAAGATCATCAGAATGTATCAAAGAAGAATGTATCAAAGAATGATCGTCACGAATGTATCAAAGAAGAATGTACCACGAACAAACTTACAAAGAAGAACATGTACCTCTGCCATTGTGAGGAGTAGCAGCTACTCCTGTTAGAATCATGCATAAAAAATATGCATGCGCACTGTGTGAGACCCCTACCAGAATCGTATTGCAAATCCTAATGCTGCGCTACAACAAAGTCAACTCTTAGTTCTTTACCTAATCCTCAGTTAAGGACATATTATCAAAGGAGTGCCATCTTATCTGAAAATGGAGGCAAGGTCTGAAGGATGGGGATCCTTCAAAGAAACTTCTACAAATGCTTGATTGTTGGAACAAAAAATTAGCACAAAGAAAGGAGCATTTGGACATACCGGGCCTTTAAATCCTGAATTGCTGATGATAGCATATCCAGAGCACAGGTTTGAAACCAAGCCGTAGACCCATATTTGTTGCAAAATTTAGCTCTTGAAACCATCTTATGAGTCGGATATCCATCTCGACCTGTATGAATCCATGAAAAAACCTCCTACGGATCTTGTATCAACAAAAACAAAGATCAATCAACCAAAAAAAGAGAAAGAATCATACCTTATGAATGGTATTCCTGCTCTGAATCCGACCCATGGCCGCATCTCGATTAGCGCCTTTGCACAGAAAAAGGAGGCAAATCACGGCTTGGCATGGAATTGTCGTAGAAGCTTGCATTATTGGCCATGCCGCTGCAGTTGTTCTTTGGTTCAGGTCGCGAAGCGCCAATCTGCTTTCGAGTTGAGCTTCAACGATGGCCAATTCGGCTTGCAAGCTTGCAACCTGCAAGATAACGAAGAACCCACTATCAGATTTCAGAATCTAAAGATCTGAAGAAAAATGGTTTTAGATAGATGGGTCGATAGATAGATAGATGCATGCCGATATGACCGAGATTTAGAATAAAAATCTGAATCATAGCAAAAAAAAATTCGCGGCAAATCGGAAAGATTTCCGGCAGCCAAAATATCCCAAAACCTTAGAAAATTAAATTGAGGGAAAATTCTAAAAAGTTTTCGGGACCCCGGAAAAACCGAATTTAAACAATAGGATAGAATAGGATAGTGATGCTATAATTTCTATATATATGCTAAAGCAAGAAATATACACATATACTATTTAGCAAGTAACTTTTCTAAAGAACAACATATATCTAATCCACAGGAGGCCCTTAATGAGACCCTCTATGAAGTCATGGTTTCTTAAGAAGAGTTCTCGTAAGGCTCATGTGAGAACGCAGAATATAGAGCTCGGATAACAACACTTCCATCCGTTCCCAACGAACACTAGATATGGCTACATCAATGACATGAAAGAAGCCCCTAAGCTGCCCTCTCAAGATTCAAAGTGAGGCTGCTATCCTTTGTGCTTTTATGCCAATTTGAATGATGCTCGATACAACATGTATAGAAGAAACCTCTTTAGGTTTTTCAGGATAGACTCTGGAATCTAGATGGGAGGCATAATCTTATAGCTTATGAAGGAGCCTGGCAATTCCATGGGAGGTGCAGGAGTGTCAACGTGCACCTTGGCATGTGCATCTTGTTGTGATGTAATCCACACAAGGCTCCAATACTTGTAACATCTGGACTGTAAGAATCGTCGTGAATTTGGAAATTCATCATTCATCATGGTGGGCATACCATCCCAATACCTTCTACGGGCCCGAACAACACGTTCTAGAGGTGTATAAACTAGCTGGCAATCCAAAGAGAATAGTCCTCATATTAGAGGGCATGCAATGGCAAAGATTGATCAAGAACTTTGAAGTTGCCCTGGCCCTATATACGCTCATTAATATGCGCAGTATCGCTAGGGATGATCCATTCACCAAAGAGAATGAACTTGCCACTCATCAACATTCTACTTATTTTATAAGTGCTAGGCTTGTAGTGAGCCTTATGTGCCCATGGTATGGCACAAAATAGGGGATAGATACTATTCAACAAGTTCTTGTTGTCCATGACAACCAAGTTCTTCACATCTCCTGCTTTCCAAAGTAAATGTAGGCCATTAGCTCTTTCAACCTGAGCCTTTATAATATGGTGAAGATGATAAATATAATACATTTTATCTACATCCTTCATGCAATAACCAATTAACCCATCAAAATAATGAAGCTAATTGTTTTTAGGGCTTTGTACACTAATATCACACCAAGAGGCTTAGAGAACCAGTCCACGGGGCTTTGAATGGCCTCATACAGAGATTTAAAATGTGTTCTCATAACACCTTGACAATGTAAATGGTCAACTACAGATCTCGTACATTTCAAAAGGCCAACAAGGGCTAATGAATGGATTAGTAATAACATGTGATAAAATAAATAGTGATGCTATAATTTCTATCTCAAGGAGAATGCATATAGATAATGCAGAAATATGTACATATGCGAAAGCAAGAAATATACACATATACTATTTAGCAAGTAACTTTTCTAAAGAACAACATATATCTAATCCATAGGAGGCCCTTAATGAGACCCTCTATGAAGTCATGGTTTCTTAAGAAGAGTTCTCGTAAGGCTCATGTGAGAACGCAGAATATAGAGCTCGGATAACGGCACTTCCATCCGTTCCCAACGAACACTAGATATGGCTACATCAATGACATGAAAGAAGCCCCTAAGCTGCCCTCTCAAGATTCAAAGTGAGGCTGCTATCCTTTGTGCTTTTATGCCAATTTGAATGATGCTCGATACAACATGTATAGAAGAAACCTCTTTAGGTTTTTCAGGATAGACTCTGGAATCTAGATGGGAGGCATAATCTTATAGCTTATGAAGGAGCCTGGCAATTCCATGGGAGGTGCAGCAGTGTCAACGTGCACCTTGGCATGTGCATCTTGTTGTGATGTAACCCACACAAGGCTCCAATACTTGTAACATCTGGACTGTAAGAATCGTCGTGAATTTGGAAACTCATCATTCATCATGGTGGGCATTACCATCCCAATACCTTCTACGGGCCCGACCAACACGTTCTAGAGGTGTATAAACTAGCAGTTGCCCTGGCCCTATATACGCTCATTAATATGCGCAATATCGCTAGGGATGATCCATTCACCAAAGAGAATGAACTTGCCACTCATCAACATTCTACTTATTTTATAAGTGCTAGGCTTGTAGTGAGCCTTATATGCCCATGGTATGGCACAAAATAGGGGATACTATTCAACAAGTTCTTGTTGTCCATGACAACCAAGTTCTTCACATCTCCTGCTTTCCAAAGTAAATGTAGGCCATTAGCTCTCTCAACCTGAGCCTTTATAATATGGTGAAGATGATAAATATAATACATTTTATCTACATCCTTCATGCAATAACCAACTAAGCCCTCAAAATAATGAAGCTAATTGTTTTTAGGGCTTTGTACACTAATATCACACCAGGAGGCTTAAAGGACCAGTCTACGGGGCTTTGAATGGCCTCATACAGAGATTTAAAATGTGTTCTCATAACACCTTGACAATGTAAATGGTCAACTACAGATCTCGTACATTTCAAAAGGCCAACAAGGGCTAATGAATGGATTAGTAATAACATGTGATAAAATAAATAGTGATGCTATAATTTCTATCTCAAGGAGAATGCATATAGATAATGCAGAAATATGTACATATGCTAAAGCAAGAAATATACACATATACTATTTAGCAAGTAACTTTTCTAAAGAACAACATATATCTAATCCATAGGAGGCCCTTAATGAGATCCTCTATGAAGTCATGGTTTCTTAAGAAGAGTTCTCGTAAGGCTCATGTGAGAACCTTAGAATATAGAGCTCGGATAACGGCACTTCCATCCGTTCCCAACGAACACTAGATATGGCTACATCAATGACATGAAAGAAGCCCCTAAGCTGCCCTCTCAAGATTCAAAGTGAGGCTGCTATCCTTTGTGCTTTTATGCTAATTTGAATGATGCTCGATACAACATGGATAGAAAAAACCTCTTTAGGTTTTTCAGGATAGACTCTGGAATCTAGATGGGAGGCATAATCTCATAGCTTATGAAGGAGCCTGGCAATTCCATGGGAGGTGCAGGAGTGTCAACGTGCACCTTGGCATGTGCATCTTGTTGTGATGTAATCCACACAAGGCTCCAATACTTGTAACATCTGGACTGTAAGAATCGTCGTGAATTTGGAAATTCATCATTCATCATGGTGGGCATACCATCCCAATACCTTCTACGGGCCCGAACAACACGTTCTAGAGGTGTATAAACTAGCTGGCAATCCAAAGAGAATAGTCCTCATATTAGAGGGCATGCAATGGCAAAGATTGATCAAGATCTTTGAAGTTGCCCTGGCCCTATATACGCTCATTAATATGCGCAGTATCGCTAGGGATGATCCATTCACCAAAGAGAATGAACTTGCCACTCATCAACATTCTACTTATTTTATAAGTGCTAGGCTTGTAGTGAGCCTTATGTGCCCATGGTATGGCACAAAATAGGGGATACTATTCAACAAGTTCTTGTTGTCCATGACAACCAAGTTCTTCAAATCTCCTGCTTTCCAAAGTAAATGTAGGCCATTAGCTCTCTCAACCTGAGCCTTTATAATATGGTGAAGATGATAAATATAATACATTTTATCTACATCCTTTGAGCAGGTCTGAGAAGGCCTTCTTGGTCGAGCAATTGGGAGTGAAAATCGTGTGAAAATAACATGCACGTCATGATGTAGCACAATAAAAAGCCCCGGTCTTGGGTTATTGAGCCACAAAGAGAAAGATTACAGGAGAGGGCAAAGACTTATAAACATAATGAGGTCCATGCTAATCTACTTTGACCTGAACCATCAAAACAAGAAGAATCGGATGAAGGTTTTGCATGGGACGAAAGCTTCGGTACCTATAAAGGAAGGACAAACGTAATGAGCATGATCATCACGAATATGTCAAGAGTGCAAGTTCCAAATGCCGACAAAGAAGAATCGGATAAAGGTTTTGCATCGACAAAAGCTTGGTACCTATAAAGGAAGAACAAAGATTTGTAATGAGGAAGATCATCGGAATGTATCAAAGAAGAATGTATCAAAGAATGATCGTCCACAAACTAATGTATCAAAGAAGAATGTACCACGGATTTACTTACAAAGAAGAACATGTACCTCTGCCATTGTGAGGAGTAGCAGCTACTCTGTTAGAATCATGCATAAAAATATGCATGCGACTGCGGTGAGATTGCAAATCCTAATCTTTGCTACAACAAACTCAACTCTTAGTTCTTTACCTAATCCTCGAGTTAAGGACATATTATCAAAGGAGTGCCATCTTATCTGAAAATGGAGGCAAAGGTCCGAAGGATGGGGATCCTTCAAAGAAACTTCTACAAATGCATGATTGTTGGAACAAAAATTAGCACAAAGAAAGGAGCATTTGGACATACCAGGGCCTTTAAATCTGAATTGTCGATGATAGCATATCCGAGCCACGCAGGTTTGAAACCAAGCCGTAGACCCATATTTGTTGCAAAATTTAGCTCTTGAAACCATCTTATGAGTCGGATATCCATCTCGACTGTATGAATCCATGAAAAACCTCCCTACGGATCTTGTATCAACAAAAACAAAGATCAATCAACCAAAAAAGAGAAAGAATCATACCTTATGAATGGTATTCCTCTTCGAATCCGACCCATGGCGCAAGATCTCGATTAAGCGCCTTTGTACGAAAAAGGAGGCAAATCACGGCTTGGCATGGAATTGTCGTAGAAGCTTGCATTATTGGCCATGCCGCTGCAGTGTTGCTGGTTCAGTGTTGCAACTGCCAATCTGCGTTCGAGTTGAGCTTCAACGATGGCCAATTCGGCTTGCAAGCTTGCAACCTGCAAGATAACGAAGAACCCACTATCAGATTTCAGAATCTAAAGATCTGAAGAAAAATGGTTTTAGATAGATGGGTCGATAGATAGATAGATGCATGCCGATATGACCGAGATTTAGAATAAAAATCTGAATCATAGCAAAAAAAAAAATGTGACAAATCGGAAAGATTTCCGGCAGCCAAAATATCCCAAAACCTTAGAAAATTAAATTGAGGGAAAAATCTAAAAAGTTTTCGGGACCCCGGAAAAACCGAATTTAAACAATAGGATAGAATAGGATAGTGATGCTATAATTTCTATATATATGCTAAAGCAAGAAATATACACATATACTATTTAGCAAGTAACTTTTCTAAAGAACAACATATATCTAATCCACAGGAGGCCCTTAATGAGACCCTCTATGAAGTCATGGTTTCTTAAGAAGAGAGTTAAAAGGCTCATGTGAGAACTTGAGTAATATAGAGCTCGGATAACGACACTTCCATCCGTTCCCAACGAACACTAGATATGGCTACATCAATGACATGAAAGAAGCCCCTAAGCTGCCCTCTCAAGATTCAAAGTGAGGCTGCTATCCTTTGTGCTTTTATGCTAATTTGAATGATGCTCGATACAACATGTATAGAAGAAACCTCTTTAGGTTTTTCAGGATAGACTCTGGAATCTAGATGGGAGGCATAATCTTATAGCTTATGAAGGAGCCTAGCAATTCCATGGGAGGTGTAGGAGTGTCAACGTGCACCTTGGCATGTGCATCTTGTTGTGATGTAATCCACACAAGGCTCCAATACTTGTAACATTTGGACTGTAAGAATCGTCGTGAATTTGGAAACTCATCATTCATCATGGTGGGCATTACCATCCCAATACCTTCTACGGGCCCGACCAACACGTTCTAGAGGTGTATAAACTAGCTGGCAATCCAAAAACAAGGTTTAAAATGAAACGCACTTATTTAAGAAGTGCGTTTGAAAGATTCCTTTTGAAAATTTATAAAATTCTAAAATCCCTCTAAAAAGGGCCCTTTTATTACCATTAGTCCAAAGATTTATAAAATTGCTCGTGAAAACAGACATTTTAAGAAGACTTAGTATTAAGGAAAAACACAAAACAAAAAAAATCCCATTTTAGAGGGGGAAAGAACTACAATGAAATTCAAAGATTTACTATGGGGCAAATTCGTATGAAGAAATTAGATGCTTTTGTACCTTGTCCCTGAAAACTTTTATATTAGCTGTTTTAGAAGACAAGAAATTTGTTATTTCACAACCATTTTTGCTAAACATCCTAATGGACCTTAAAACACATTGGGAGGAGTTGAACAAACTTCTTGAATGACAAACCATTGTTTTTGCATCACATAGTATTATAAATGCCAATACATCCACTTATATCTTGTAGCTAAGTGAAGTTTTAGTTGATGATGCAAGTATAAATTTATACCGAGGATACACAAGTTGAAGTAATGAAGCCCCGTGATTACATGCCCTCCTTTTTTATTCTCGGAGATGTATTTTGAACTACATGTCTTTCTACAACATGGTGATGCTCGGAAGATAGTCAATCTCTTTAGTAATGTTGAGCATATTCATCACAATTACGTCATCTGTAGCAATGGGCACCATGCACATTTCTCTGGCAGTGAAGTATTCGTCTGCCTTACCCTTTCCTATATATTTGCAAATAAATAGGTAAACTTCGAGGGGTTTCTAAACCTCGCGACCCCTCCTGGATAAACCATGTAGTTTCCTTTCGTCAAATACCTGTGGTCACCATAACATTTTGGAGTTCTTTGCCTTTAGTAGCAATTTTTGAGCTACACAAGTGAAGTTCGCATGTATATAGAGAAAAAAAAGTAGAAATAACAACATGATTCGACTACTTTATGCTCTAACATTGCATTACAAGCTTAGAAAATTTAGAACAGTTTAGAACTTTTAGACTAAAAACCAAGAAAAGTGTGTAAAATTATCCCTTATGTGTGTTACTTTAGTAGTTTTAGGTTACAAACGCTTTGGAAAGCAAGAAAGACCCCAAAAGATTTTACCACGATATATATTTTGCTCGATGGATGCATATATATATATACATATATATATAAAAGTCTTATATATATATAAATTCGTATAAATTTATATACCGTTTCTCCGTGATAGATTTATACATTAAGAGTTCTCTTTTTTTCTTGATATATATATGTAAGTATGTGTATATATTATATATATATACACATATATGTATATAAATTGGTTGTCCCGAAGGTTGTTCATGTGTATAAATTTATAAGAGAGCTCTCTCGCAAGTATAAATTTATACAGAGAGCTCTTGAGTAGATAAGGAGCTCTCCTTTTGGTATAAATTTATACCGTGAGAGCTCAACGCAGTTGAATCGAGAGAGATCTCATGCTATAAATTTATACCGATAGAGAGTCCTCTCACGGTATAAATTTATACCGCCGAGTCCACTCCCGGTATAAATTTATACCATGCTTAACTCTCTCCTACGGCATGTTATATCCACACAACACTATCTATTGTAGTATAAATTTATACCATCTAGAAATTTATTTTGAAGACGTTATGTCCACGAGATTGTCATCGCGGTATACATCGGTCTATAGCAAGGCGGATGAGCAAATAAGAGCAAGTATATAAGATGAAGAGCGGAAAGGCTTCCAACTTGCACTTCAAAGTGTAAGTTTGTTCAATGAGGCATACTTTCATGTGAAAATGTTTGTTTCGATGAGGCAATGTCAAAATGTCCTATATTTTTGACAATTTTCTTCATAATTTTGTACAATTTTCACAACCTTGAATATATCACTTCTTTGTCACTCTACTACCCTTGCTATTTTTTTTATTGCCCTTTTTGCTACACTTTATAAAAGTAACTATTTTTATTCTAGTTTAGGAGGATGAAAATTGCTATTTAGAATTTTGCATGAAAGTTATGTTCAATCAACCCCTCAAAAAATGGTACCTAAATTTTGGTTAAATTGTCACACCTGTCACAAAAAAATCTTAAAAATGGACTTTTTTATGGAATTTTAGGGAATCTTTCAAAGATTCCTTTTGAAGTACCTTGCAACAAATAACAAGCGTTTCATTTTAAACTTTGTTCAAAGAGAATAGTCCTCATATTAGAGGGCATGCAATGGCAAAGATTGATCAAGATCTTTGAAGTTGCCTCGCCCTATATACGCTCATTAATATGCGAAGATCGCTAGGGATGATCCATTCACCAAAGAGAATGAACTTGCCACTCATCAACATTCTACTTATTTTATAAGTGCTAGGCTTGTAGTGAGCCTTATGTGCCCATGGTATGGCACAAAATAGGGGATAGATACTATTCAACAAGTTCTTGTTGTCCATGACAACCAAGTTCTTCACATCTCCCGCTTTCCAAAGTAAATGTAGGCCATTAGCTCTTTCAACCCTGAGCCTTTATAATATGGTGAAGATGATAAATATAATACATTTTATCTACATCCTTCATGCAATAACCAATTAACCCATCAAAATAATGAAGCTAATTGTTTTTAGGGCTTTGTACACTAATATCACACCAAGAGGCTTAGAGAACCAGTCCACGGGGCTTTGAATGGCCTCATACAGAGATTTAAAATGTGTTCTCATAACACCTTGACAATGTAAATGGTCAACTACAGAGATCTCGTACATTTCAAAAGGCCAACAAGGGCTAATGAATGGATTAGTAATAACATGTGATAAAATAAATAGTGATGCTATAATTTCTATCTCAAGGAGAATGCATATAGATAATCTGCGAGAAATATGTACATATGCTAAAGCAAGAAATATACACATATACTATTTAGCAAGTAACTTTTCTAAAGAACAACATATATCTAATCCATAGGAGGCCCTTAATGAGATCCTCTATGAAGTCATGGTTTCTTAAGAAGAGTTCTCGTAAGGCTCATGTGAGAACGCAGAATATAGAGCTCGGATAACGGCACTTCCATCTGTTCCCAACGAACACTAGATATTGCTACATCAATGACATGAAAGAATCCCCTAAGCTGCCCTCTCAAGATTCAAAGTGAGGCTGCTATCCTTTGTGCTTTTATGCCAATTTGAATGATGCTCGATACAACATGTATAGAAGAAACCTCTTTAGGTTTTTCAGGATAGACTCTGGAATCTAGATGGGAGGCATAATCTTATAGCTTATGAAGGAGCCTGGCAATTCCATGGGAGGTGCAGCAGTGTCAACGTGCACCTTGGCATGTGCATCTTGTTGTGATGTAACCCACACAAGGCTCCAATACTTGTAACATCGAATTTGTAAGAATCGCCGTGAATTTGGAAACTCATCATTCATCATGGTGGGCATTACCATCCCAATACCTTTCTACGGGCCCGACCAACACGTTCTAGAGGTATAAACTAGCCCGGCAATCCAAAGAGAATAAACATATCGGAGGGCATGCAATGGCAAAGATTGATCAAGATCTTTGAAGTTGCCCTGGCCCTATATACGCTCATTAATATCGCTAATATCGCTAGGGATGATCCATTCACCAAAGAGAATGAACTTGCCACTCATCAACATTCTACTTATTTTATAAGTGCTAGGCTTGTAGTGAGCCTTATATGCCCATGGTATGGCACAAAATAGGGGATACTATTCAACAAGTTCTTGTTGTCCATGACAACCAAGTTCTTCACATCTCCAGCTTTCCAAAGTAAATGTAGGCCATTAGCTCTCTCAACCTGAGCCTTTATAATATGGTGAAGATGATAAATATAATACATTTTATCTACATCCTTCATGCAATAACCAACTAAGCCCTCAAAATAATGAAGCTAATTGTTTTTAGGGCTTTGTACACTAATATCACACCAGGAGGCTTAAAGGACCCGGTCACGGGGCTTTGAATGGCCTCATCTCATGAGATTTAAAATGTGTTCTCATAACACCTTGACAATGTAAATGGTCAACTACTGATCCATTACATTTCAAAAGGCCAACAAGGGCTAATGAATGGATTAGTAATAACATGTGATAAAATAAATAGTGATGCTATAATTTCTATCTCAAGGAGAATGCATATAGATAATGGGAGAAATATGTACATATGCTAAATGCTAAAGCAAGAAATATACACATATACTATTTAGCAAGTAACTTTTCTAAAGAACAACATATATCTAATCCATAGGAGGCCCTTAATGAGATCCTCTATGAAGTCATGGTTTCTTAAGAAGAGTTCTCGTAAGGCTCTCATGTGAGACTTGAGAATATAGAGCTCGGATAGCGGCACTTCCATCCGTTCCCAACGAACACTAGATATGGCTACATCAATGACATGAAAGAAGCCCCTAAGCTGCCCTCTCAAGATTCAAAGTGAGGCTGCTATCCTTTGTGCTTTTATGCTAATTTGAATGATGCTCGATACAACATGGATAGAAAAAAACCTCTTTAGGTTTTCGGGATAGACTCTGGAATCTAGATGGGAGGCATAATCTCATAGCTTATGAAGGAGCCTGGCAATTCCATGGGAGGTGCAGGAGTGTCAACGTGCACCTTGGCATGTGCATCTTGTTGTGATGTAATCCACACAAGGCTCCAATACTTGTAACATCCGGATTTGAAGAATCGAATTGGTGAATTTGGAAATTCATCATTCATCATGGTGGGCATACCATCCCAATACCTTTACGGGCCCGAACAACACGTTCTAGAGGTGTATAAACTTTGGCAATCCAAAGAGAATAGTCCTCATATTAGAGGGCATGCAATGGCAAAGATTGATCAAGATCTTTGAAGTTGCCCCGCCCCTATATACGCTCATTAATATCTTGTGATGATCGCTAGGGATGATCCATTCACCAAAGAGAATGAACTTGCCACTCATCAACATTCTACTTATTTTATAAGTGCTAGGCTTGTAGTGAGCCTTATGTGCCCATGGTATGGCACAAAATAGGGGATACTATTCAACAAGTTCTTGTTGTCCATGACAACCAAGTTCTTCAAATCTCCTGCTTTCCAAAGTAAATGTAGGCCATTAGCTCTCTCAACCTTTGAGCCTTTATAATATGGTGAAGATGATAAATATAATACATTTTATCTACATCCTTGAGGCGAGTCTGAAGGCCTTCTTGGTCGAGGCGGTGGGAGTGAAAATCGGCAAATGAAAATAACATGCGTCATGATGTAGCACAATAAAAGCCCGGTCTTGGGTTATTGAGCCACAAAAGAGAAAGATTACGAGGAGAAAAAAGACTTATAAACATAATGAGGTCCATGCTAATCTACTTTGACCTGAACCATCAAAACAGTAAGAATCGGATGAAGGTTTTGCATGGGACGAAAGCCTGGTACCTATAAAGGAAGGACAAACGTAATGAGCATGATCATCACGAATATGTCAAGAGTGCAAGTTCCAAATGTCGACAAGAAGAATCGGATAAAGGTTTTGCACATCTGGACAAAAGCTTGGTACCTATAAAGGAAGAACAAAGATTTGTAATGAGGAAGATCATCGGAATGTATCAAAGAAGAATGTATCAAAGAATGATCGTCACGAATGTATCAAAGAAGAATGTACCACGGATTTACTTACAAAGAAGAACATGTACCTCTGCCATTGTGAGGAGTAGCAGCTACTCCTGTTAGAATCATGCATAAAAAATATGCATGCGCACTGTGTGAGATTGCAAATCCTAATGCTGCGCTACAACAAACTCAACTCTTAGTTCTTTACCTAATCCTCAGTTAAGGACATATTATCAAAGGAGTGCCATCTTATCTGAAAATGGAGGCAAGGTCTGAAGGATGGGGATCCTTCAAAGAAACTTCTACAAATGCATGATTGTTGGAACAAAAAATTAGCACAAAGAAAGGAGCATTTGGACATACCGGGCCTTTAAATCCTGAATTGCTGATGATAGCATATCCAGAGCACAGGTTTGAAACCAAGCCGTAGACCCATATTTGTTGCAAAATTTAGCTCTTGAAACCATCTTATGAGTCGGATATCCATCTCGACCTGTATGAATCCATGAAAAAACCTCCTACGGATCTTGTATCAACAAAAACAAAGATCAATCAACCAAAAAAAGAGAAAGAATCATACCTTATGAATGGTATTCCTGCTCTGAATCCGACCCATGGCCGCATCTCGATTAGCGCCTTTGCACAGAAAAAGGAGGCAAATCACGGCTTGGCATGGAATTGTCGTAGAAGCTTGCATTATTGGCCATGCCGCAATTTGCGGTGTTCTTTGGTTCGGTGTTGCAACCGCCAATCTGCGTTCGAAGTTGAGCTTCAACGATGGCCAATTCGGCTTGCAAGCTTGCAACACGCAAGATAACGAAGAACCCACTATCGATTTCAGAATCTAAAGATCAAGAAAAAATGGTTTTAGATAGATGGGTCGATAGATAGATAGATGCATGCCGATATGATGGCCCGAGATTTAGAATAAAAATCTGAATCATAGCAAAAAAAAAAAAATGACAAATCGGAAAGATTTCCGTGACCAAAATATCCCAAAACCTTAGAAAATTAAATTGAGGGAAAAATCTAAAAGTTTTGGGACCCGGAAAAACCGAATTTAAACAATAGGATAGAATAGGATAGTGATGCTATAATTTCTATATATATGCTAAAGCAAGAAATATACACATATACTATTTAGCAAGTAACTTTTCTAAAGAACAACATATATCTAATCCAATGAGGGGAGGCCCTTAATGAGACCCTCTATGAAGTCATGGTTTCTTAAGAAGAGTTCTCGTAAGGCTCATGTGAGAACGCATGAGAATATAGAGCTGGGATAACGACACTTCCATCCGTTCCCAACGAACACTAGATATGGCTACATCAATGACATGAAAGAAGCCCCTAAGCTGCCCTCTCAAGATTCAAAGTGAGGCTGCTATCCTTTGTGCTTTTATGCTAATTTGAATGATGCTCGATACAACATGTATAGAAGAAACCTCTTTAGGTTTTTCAGGATAGACTCTGGAATCTAGATGGGAGGCATAATCTTATAGCTTATGAAGGAGCCTAGCAATTCCATGGGAGGTGTAGGAGTGTCAACGTGCACCTTGGCATGTGCATCTTGTTGTGATGTAATCCACACAAGGCTCCAATACTTGTAACATTTGGACTGTAAGAATCGTCGTGAATTTGGAAACTCATCATTCATCATGGTGGGCATTACCATCCCAATACCTTCTACGGGCCCGACCAACACGTTCTAGAGGTGTATAAACTAGCTGGCAATCCAAAAACAAGGTTTAAAATGAAACGCACTTATTTAAGAAGTGCGTTTGAAAGATTCCTTTTGAAAATTTATAAAATTCTAAAATCCCTCTAAAAAGGGCCCTTTTATTACCATTAGTCCAAAGGTTTATAAAATTGCTCGTGAAAACAGACATTTTAAGAAGACTTAGTATTAAGGAAAAACACAAAACAAAAAAAATCCCATTTTAGAGGGGGAAAGAACTACAATGAAATTCAAAGATTTACTATGGGGCAAATTCGTATGAAGAAATTAGATGCTTTTGTACCTTGTCCCTGAAAACTTTTATATTAGCTGTTTTAGAAGACAAGAAATTTGTTATTTCACAACCATTTTTGCTAAACATCCTAATGGACCTTAAAACACATTGGGAGGCAGTTGAACAAACTTCTTGAATGACAAACCATTGTTTTTGCATCACATAGTATTATAAATGCCAATACATCCACGATATCTTGTAGCTAAGCTGAAGTTTTAGTTGATGATGCAGTATAAATTTATACCGAGGATACACAAGTTGAAGTAATGAAGCCCTGTGATTACATGCCCTCCTTTTTTATTCTCGGAGATGTATTTTTGAACGCACATGTCTTTCTACAACATGGTGATGCTCAGAAGATAGTCAATCTCTTTAGTAATGTTGAGCATATTCATCACAATTACGTCATCTGTAGCAGTGGGCACCATGCACATTTCTCTGGCAGTGAAGTATTCGTCTGCCTTACCCTTTCCTATATATTTGCAAATAAATAGGTAAACTTCAGAGGGGTTTCTACTCCTCGCACCCCTCTGGATAAACCATGTAGTTTCCTTTTCGTCAAATACCTGTGTCACCATAACATTTTGGAGTTCTTTGCCTTTAGTAGCAAATTTTTGAGCTACGAAGTGAAGTTCGCATGTATATAGAGAAAAAAAGTAGAAATAACAACATGATTCGACTACTTTATGCTCTAACATTGCATTACAAGCTTAGAAAATTTAGAACAGTTTTAGAACTTTTAGACTAAAAACCAAGAAAAGTGTGTAAAATTATCCCTTATGTGTGTTACTTTAGTAGTTTTAGGTTGCCAAGCGCTTTTTTGGCGAAAGCAAGAAAGACCCCAAAAGATTTTACACGATATATATTTTGCCTCTGGACTGCATATATATATACATATATATATAAAAGTCTTATATATATATGCAATTCGGTATAAATTTATACCGTTTCTCCGTATAGATTTATACCGCCAAAGAGTTCTCTTTTCTTGTCGGATATATATATGTAAGTATGTGTATATATTATATATATATACACATATATGTATATAAATTGGTTGTCGAAGGTTGTCTAGCGGTATAAATTTTATACAGAGAGCTCTGTGCGGTATAAATTTATACCCAGAGAGCTCTCATGATATAACGAGGGAGCTCTCGCGGTATAAATTTATACCGTGAGAGCTCGCAGTTGAATCGAGAGAGCTCTCGCAGTATAAATTTATTTGAGTGAGAGTCCTCTCAATGTATAAATTTATACGCCGAGTCCACTTAGCGGTATAAATTTATACCATCGCGAACTCTCGGCATGTTATATCCACACAACACTATCTATTGTAGTATAAATTTATACCATCTAGAAATTTATTTTGAAGGCGTTATGTCCACGCATTGTCATCGCGGTATACATGGTCTCTATAGCAAGACGGATGAGCAAATAAGAGCAAGTATATAAGATGAAGAGCGAGCGTCTTCGACTCCAACTTGCACTTCAAAGTGTAAGTTTGTTCAATGAGGCATACTTTCATGTGAAAATGTTTGCTTCGATGAGGCAATGTCAAAATGTCCTATATTTTTGACAATTTTCTTCATAATTTTGTACAATTTTCACAACCTTGAATATATCACTTCTTTGTCACTCTACTACCCTTGCTATTTTTTTATTGCCCCTTTTTTGCTACACTTTATAAAAGTAACTATTTTTTATTCTAGTTTAGGAGGATGAAAATTGCTATTTAGAATTTTTGCATGAAAGTTATGTTCAATCAACCCCTCAAAAATGGTACCTAAATTACTTAAATTGTCACACCTGTCACAAAAAAATCTTTAAAATGGACTTTTTTAAGGGAATTTTAGGGAATCTTTCAAAGATTCCTTTTGAAGTGCGTTTGCAGCAAATAAGTGCGTTTCATTTTAAACTTTGTTCAAAGAGAATAGTCCTCATATCAGAGGGCATGCAATGGCAAAGATTGATCAAGATCTTTGAAGTTGCCCCGGCCCTATATCGCTCATTAATATGCTAGATATCGCTAGGGATGATCCATTCACCAAAGAGAATGAACTTGCCACTCATCAACATTCTACTTATTTTATAAGTGCTAGGCTTGTAGTGAGCCTTATGTGCCCATGGTATGGCACAAAATAGGGGATAGATACTATTCAACAAGTTCTTGTTGTCCATGACAACCAAGTTCTTCACATCTCCTGCTTTCCAAAGTAAATGTAGGCCATTAGCTCTCTCAACCTGAGCCTTTATAATATGGTGAAGATGATAAATATAATACATTTTATCTACATCCTTCATGCAATAACCAATTAACCCATCAAAATAATGAAGCTAATTGTTTTTAGGGCTTTGTACACTAATATCACACCAAGAGGCTTAGAGGACCAGTCCACGGGGCTTTGAATGGCCTCATACAGAGATTTAAAATGTGTTCTCATAACACCTTGACAATGTAAATGGTCAACTACAGATCTCGTACATTTCAAAAGGCCAACAAGGGCTAATGAATGGATTAGTAATAACATGTGATAAAATAAATAGTGATGCTATAATTTCTATCTCAAGGAGAATGCATATAGATAATGCAGAAATATGTACATATGCTAAAGCAAGAAATATACACATATACTATTTAGCAAGTAACTTTTCTAAAGAACAACATATATCTAATCCATAGGAGGCCCTTAATGAGATCCTCTATGAAGTCATGGTTTCTTAAGAAGAGTTCTCGTAAGGCTCATGTGAGAACGCAGAATATAGAGCTCGGATACTTGGCACTTCCATCCTGTTCCCCAACGAACACTAGATATGGCTACATCAATGACATGAAAGAAGCCCCTAAGCTGCCCTCTCAAGATTCAAAGTGAGGCTGCTATCCTTTGTGCTTTTATGCCAATTTGAATGATGCTCGATACAACATGTATAGAAGAAACCTCTTTAGGTTTTTCAGGATAGACTCTGGAATCTAGATGGGAGGCATAATCTTATAGCTTATGAAGGAGCCCGGCAATTCCATGGGAGGTGCGGGGAGTGTCAACGTGCACCTTGGCATGTGCATCTTGTTGTGATGTAATCCACACAAGGCTCCAATTCTTGTAACATCCGGAATTTGTAAGAAGAATCGCCGTGAATTTGGAAACTCATCATTCATCATGGTGGGCATTACCATCCCAATACCTTCTACGGGCCCGACCAACACATTCTAGAGGTGTATAAACTAGCTGGCAATCCAAAGAGAATAGTCCTCATATCAGAGGGCATGCAATGGCAAAGATTGATCAAGATCTTTGAAGTTGCCCCCGCCCTATATACGCTCATTAATATGCTTGATATCGCTAGGGATGATCCATTCACCAAAGAGAATGAACTTGCCACTCATCAACATTCTACTTATTTTATAAGTGCTAGGCTTATAGTGAGCCTTATGTGCCCATGGTATGGCACAAAATAGGGGATACTATTCAACAAGTTCTTGTTGTCCATGACAACCAAGTTCTTCAAATCTCCTGCTTTCCAAAGTAAATGTAGGCCATTAGCTCTCTCACCTGAGCCTTTATAATATGGTGAAGATGATAAATATAATACATTTTATCTACATCCTTGAGAAAGCAGTCTGTAAGGCCTTCTTGGTCCGAGGCGGTGGGAGTGAAAATCGGCGTGAAAATAACATGCATGCGTCATGATGTAGCACAATAAAAGCCCCGGTCTTGGGTTATTGAGCCACAGAGAAAGATTACAGGAGAGGGCAAAGACTTATAAACATAATGAGGTCCATGCTAATCTACTTTGACCTGAACCATCAAAACAGTAAGAATCGGATGAAGGTTTTGCATGGGACGAAAGCCTGGTACCTATAAAGGAAGGACAAACGTAATGAGCATGATCATCACGAATATGTCAAGAGTGCAAGTTCCAAAAATCGACAAGAAGAATCGGATAAAGGTTTTGCACTGGACAAAAGCTTGGTACCTATAAAGGAAGAACAAAGATTTGTAATGAGGAAGATCATCGGAATGTATCAAAGAAGAATGTATCAAAGAATGGTCGTCACGAATGTATCAAAGAAGAATGTACCACGGATTTACTTACAAAGAAGAACATGTACCTCTGCCATTGTGAGGAGTAGCAGCTACTCCTGTTAGAATCATGCATAAAAAATATGCATGCGCACTGTGTGAGACCCCTACCAGAATCGTATTGCAAATCCTAATGCTGCGCTACAACAAACTCAACTCTTAGTTCTTTACCTAATCCTCAGTTAAGGACATATTATCAAAGGAGTGCCATCTTATCTGAAAATGGAGGCAAGGTCTGAAGGATGGGGATCCTTCAAAGAAACTTCTACAAATGCATGATTGTTGGAACAAAAAATTAGCACAAAGAAAGGAGCATTTGGACATACCGGGCCTTTAAATCCTGAATTGCTGATGATAGCATATCCAGAGCACAGGTTTGAAACCAAGCCGTAGACCCATATTTGTTGCAAAATTTAGCTCTTGAAACCATCTTATGAGTCGGATATCCATCTCGACCTGTATGAATCCATGAAAAAACCTCCTACGGATCTTGTATCAACAAAAACAAAGATCAATCAACCAAAAAAAGAGAAAGAACCATACCTTATGAATGGTATTCCTGCTCTGAATCCGACCCATGGCCGCATCTCGATTAGCGCCTTTGCACAGAAAAAGGAGGCAAATCACGGCTTGGCATGGAATTGTCGTAGAAGCTTGCATTATTGGCCATGCCGCCGCGGTGTTCTTTGGTTGGTGTTGCAACCGCCAATCTGCGTTCGAAGTTGAGCTTCAACGATGGCCAATTCGGCTTGCAAGCTTGCAACCTGCAAGATAACGAAGAACCCACTATCAGATTTCAGAATCTAAAGATCTGAAGAAAAATGGTTTTAGATAGATGGGTCGATAGATAGATAGATGCATGCCGATATGACCGAGATTTAGAATAAAAATCTGAATCATAGCAAAAAAAATCGCAGACAAATCGGAAAGATTTCCAGACTAAAATATCCCAAAACCTTAGAAAATTAAATTGAGGGAAAAATCTAAAAGTTTTTGGGACCCGGGAAAACCGAATTTAAACAATAGGATAGAATAGGATAGTGATGCTATAATTTCTATATATATGCTAAAGCAAGAAATATACACATATACTATTTAGCAAGTAACTTTTCTAAAGAACAACATATATCTAATCCACAGGAGGCCCTTAATGAGACCCTCTATGAAGTCATGGTTTCTTAAGAAGAGTTCTCGTAAGGCTCATGTGAGAACGCAGAATATAGAGCTCGGATAACGACACTTCCATCCGTTCCCAACGAACACTAGATATGGCTACATCAATGACATGAAAGAAGCCCCTAAGCTGCCCTCTCAAGATTCAAAGTGAGGCTGCTATCCTTTGTGCTTTTATGCTAATTTGAATGATGCTCGATACAACATGTATAGAAGAAACCTCTTTAGGTTTTTCAGGATAGACTCTGGAATCTAGATGGGAGGCATAATCTTATAGCTTATGAAGGAGCCTAGCAATTCCATGGGAGGTGTAGGAGTGTCAACGTGCACCTTGGCATGTGCATCTTGTTGTGATGTAATCCACACAAGGCTCCAATACTTGTAACATTTGGACTGTAAGAATCGTCGTGAATTTGGAAACTCATCATTCATCATGGTGGGCATTACCATCCCAATACCTTCTACGGGCCCGACCAACACGTTCTAGAGGTGTATAAACTAGCTGGCAATCCAAAAACAAGGTTTAAAATGAAACGCACTTATTTAAGAAAGCGTTTGAAAGATTCCTTTGAAAATTTATAAAATTCTAAAATCCCTCTAAAAGGGCCCTTTTATTACCATTAGTCCAAAGATTTATAAAATTGCTCGTGAAAACAGACATTTTAAGAAGACTTAGTATTAAGGAAAAACACAAAACAAAAAAAATCCCATTTTAGAGGGGGAAAGAACTACAATGAAATTCAAAGATTTACTATGGGGCAAATTCGTATGAAGAAATTAGATGCTTTTGTACCTTATCCCTGAAAACTTTTATATTAGTCTTTTTAGAAGACAAGAAATTTGTTATTTCACAACCATTTTTGCTAAACATCCTAATGGACCTTAAAACACATTGGGAGGCAGTTGAACAAACTTCTTGAATGACAAACCATTGTTTTGCATCACATAGTATTATAAATGCCAATACATCCCACGATATCTTGTAGCTAAAATTTGAAGTTTTAGTTGATGATGCAAAGATAAATTTATACCGAGGATACACAAGTTGAAGTAATGAAGCCCTGTGATTACATGCCCTCCTTTTTTATTCTCGGAGATGTATTTTTGAACGCACATGTCTTTCTACAACATGGTGATGCTTAGAAGATAGTCAATCTCTTTAGTAATGTTGAGCATATTCATCACAATTACGTCATCTGTAGCAGTGGGCACCATGCACATTTCTCTGGCGCATTGAAGTATCGCCTTACCCTTTCCTATATATTTGCAAATAAATAGGTAAACTTCTCGAGGGGTTTCTACTCCTCGCACCCCTCTGGATAAACCATGTAGTTTCCTTTTCGTCAAATACCTGTGTCACCATAACATTTTGGAGTTCTTTGCCTTTAGTAGCAATTTTTGAGCTACCTGAAGTGAAGTTCGCATGTATATAGAGAAAAAAAAGTAGAAATAACAACATGATTCGACTACTTTATGCTCTAACATTGCATTACAAGCTTAGAAAATTTAGAACAGTTTTAGAACTTTTTAGACTAAAAAACCAAGAAAAGTGTGTAAAATTATCCCTTATGTGTGTTACTTTAGTAGTTTTCAGTTGCCAAACGCTTTGGCGAGCAAGAAAGACCCCAAAAGATTTTACACGATATATATTTTGCCTCTGGACTGCATATATATATACATATATATATATAAAAGTCTTATATATATATGCAATTCGGTATAAATTTATCTTGGTTTCTCCATATAGATTTATACCATAAAGAGTTCTCTTTTCTTGTGGGATATATATATGTAAGTATGTGTATATATTATATATATATACACATATATGTATATAAATTGGTTGTCCGAAGGTTTATGCGGTATAAATTTATACCGAGAGCTCTCAACGGTATAAATTTATACCAGAGAGCTCTCTCGCTATAACAGGGAGCTCTCGGTATAAATTTATGGTGAGAGCTCTCTCGATGAATGAGAGCTCTCTCGTGGTATAAATTTATACCGCCGAGTCCACTTGCGGTATAAATTTATACCATGCGAACTCTACGGCATGTTATATCCACACAACACTATCTATTGTAGTATAAATTTATACCATCTAGAAATTTATTTTGAAGACGTTATGTCCACGCATTGTCATCGCGGTATACATCGGTCTATAGCAAGACGGATGAGCAAATAAGAGCAAGTATATAAGATGAGATGAAGCGGCGTCTTCGACTCCAACTTGCACTTCAAAGTGTAAGTTTGTTCAATGAGGCATACTTTCATGTGAAAATGTTTGCTTCGATGAGGCAATGTCAAAATGTCCTATATTTTTGACAATTTTCTTCATAATTTTGTACAATTTTCACAACCTTGAATATGTCACTTCTTTGTCACTCTACTACCCTTGCTATTTTTTTTATTGCCCCTTTTTTGCTACACTTTATAAAAGTAACTATTTTTTATTCTAGTTTAGGAGGATGAAAATTGCTATTTAGAATTTTTGCATGAAAGTTATGTTCAATCAACCCCTCAAAAATGGTACCTAAATTACTTAAATTGTCACACCTGTCACAAAAAAATCTTAAAAATGGACTTTTTTAAGGGAATTTTAGGGAATCTTTCAAAGATTCCTTTTGAAGTGCGTTTGCAGCAAATAAGTGCATTTCATTTTAAACTTTGTTCAAAGAGAATAGTCCTCATATCAGAGGGCATGCAATGGCAAAGATTGATCAAGATCTTTGAAGTTGCCCTGGCCCTATATACGCTCATTAATATGCGCAGTATCGCTAGGGATGATCCATTCACCAAAGAGAATGAACTTGCCACTCATCAACATTCTACTTATTTTATAAGTGCTAGGCTTGTAGTGAGCCTTATGTGCCCATGGTATGGCACAAAATAGGGGATAGATACTATTCAACAAGTTCTTGTTGTCCATGACAACCAAGTTCTTCACATCTCCTGCTTTCCAAAGTAAATGTAGGCCATTAGCTCTCTCAACCTGAGCCTTTATAATATGGTGAAGATGATAAATATAATACATTTTATCTACATCCTTCATGCAATAACCAATTAACCCATCAAAATAATGAAGCTAATTGTTTTTAGGGCTTTGTACACTAATATCACACCAAGAGGCTTAGAGGACCAGTCCACGGGGCTTTGAATGGCCTCATACAGAGATTTAAAATGTGTTCTCATAACACCTTGACAATGTAAATGGTCAACTACAGATCTCATTACATTTCAAAAGGCCAACAAGGGCTAATGAATGGATTAGTAATAACATGTGATAAAATAAATAGTGATGCTATAATTTCTATCTCAAGGAGAATGCATATAGATAATGCAGAAATATGTACATATGCTAAAGCAAGAAATATACACATATACTATTTAGCAAGTAACTTTTCTAAAGAACAACATATATCTAATCCATAGGAGGCCCTTAATGAGACCCTCTATGAAGTCATGGTTTCTTAAGAAGAGTTCTCGTAAGGCTCATGTGAGAACGCAGAATATAGAGCTCGGATAACGACACTTCCATCCGTTCCCAACGAACACTAGATATGGCTACATCAATGACATGAAAGAAGCCCCTAAGCTGCCCTCTCAAGATTCAAAGTGAGGCTGCTATCCTTTGTGCTTTTATGCTAATTTGAATGATGCTCGATACAACATGTATAGAAGAAACCTCTTTAGGTTTTTCAGGATAGACTCTGGAATCTAGATGGGAGGCATAATCTTATAGCTTATGAAGGAGCCTGGCAATTCCATGGGAGGTGCAGGAGTGTCAACGTGCACCTTGGCATGTGCATCTTGTTGTGATGTAATCCACACAAGGCTCCAATACTTGTAACATCTGGACTGTAAGAATCGTCGTGAATTTGGAAACTCATCATTCATCATGGTGGGCATTACCATCCCAATACCTTCTACGGGCCCGACCAACACGTTCTAGAGGTGTATAAACTAGCTGGCAATCCAAAGAGAATAGTCCTCATATCAGAGGGCATGCAATGGCAAAGATTGATCAAGATCTTTGAAGTTGCCCTGGCCCTATATACGCTCATTAATATGCGCAGTATCGCTAGGGATGATCCATTCACCAAAGAGAATGAACTTGCCACTCATCAACATTCTACTTATTTTATAAGTGCTAGGCTTGTAGTGAGCCTTATGTGCCCATGGTATGGCACAAAATAGGGGATAGATACTATTCAACAAGTTCTTGTTGTCCATGACAACCAAGTTCTTCACATCTCCTGCTTTCCAAAGTAAATGTAGGCCATTAGCTCTCTCAACCTGAGCCTTTATAATATGGTGAAGATGATAAATATAATACATTTTATCTACATCCTTCAGAGCAGGTACAGAAGGCCTTCTTGGTCCAGGCAGTGGGAGTGAAAATCGGCAGCGAAAATAACATGCACGTCATGATGTAGCACAATAAAAGCCCTGGTCTTGGGTTATTGAGCCACAAAGAGAAAGATTACGAGGAGAGGGCAAAGACTTATAAACATAATGAGGTCCATGCTAATCTACTTTGACTGAACCATCAAAACAAGAAGAATCGGATGAAGGTTTTGCATGGGACGAAAGCCTGGTACCTATAAAGGAAGGACAAACGTAATGAGCATGATCATCACGAATATGTCAAGAGTGCAAGTTCCAAATGCTGACAGTAAGAATCGGATAAAGGTTTTGCACTGGACAAAAGCTTGGTACCTATAAAGGAAGAACAAAGATTTGTAATGAGGAAGATCATCGGAATGTATCAAAGAAGAATGTATCAAAGAATGATCGTCACGAATGTATCAAAGAAGAATGTACCACGGATTTACTTACAAAGAAGAACATGTACCTCTGCCATTGTGAGGAGTAGCAGCTACTCCTGTTAGAATCATGCATAAAAAATATGCATGCGCACTGTGTGAGACCCCTACCAGAATCGTATTGCAAATCCTAATGCTGCGCTACAACAAACTCAACTCTTAGTTCTTTACCTAATCCTCAGTTAAGGACATATTATCAAAGGAGTGCCATCTTATCTGAAAATGGAGGCAAGGTCTGAAGGATGGGGATCCTTCAAAGAAACTTCTACAAATGCATGATTGTTGGAACAAAAAATTAGCACAAAGAAAGGAGCATTTGGACATACCGGGCCTTTAAATCCTGAATTGCTGATGATAGCATATCCAGAGCACAGGTTTGAAACCAAGCCGTAGACCCATATTTGTTGCAAAATTTAGCTCTTGAAACCATCTTATGAGTCGGATATCCATCTCGACCTGTATGAATCCATGAAAAAACCTCCTACGGATCTTGTATCAACAAAAACAAAGATCAATCAACCAAAAAAAGAGAAAGAATCATACCTTATGAATGGTATTCCTGCTCTGAATCCGACCCATGGCCGCATCTCGATTAGCGCCTTTGCACAGAAAAAGGAGGCAAATCACGGCTTGGCATGGAATTGTCGTAGAAGCTTGCATTATTGGCCATGCCGCTGCAGTGTTGCTGGTTCAGTGTTGCAACTGCCAATCTGCGTTCGAGTTGAGCTTCAACGATGGCCAATTCGGCTTGCAAGCTTGCAACCTGCAAGATAACGAAGAACCCACTATCAGATTTCAGAATCTAAAGATCTGAAGAAAAATGGTTTTAGATAGATGGGTCGATAGATAGATAGATAGATGCATGCCGATATGACCGAGATTTAGAATAAAAATCTGAATCATAGCAAAAAAAAAATCGCGGCAAATCGGAAAGATTTCCGGCAGCCAAAATATCCCAAAACCTTAGAAAATTAAATTGAGGGAAAATTCTAAAAAGTTTTCGGGACCCCGGAAAAACCGAATTTAAACAATAGGATAGAATAGGATAGTGATGCTATAATTTCTATATATATGCTAAAGCAAGAAATATACACATATACTATTTAGCAAGTAACTTTTCTAAAGAACAACATATATCTAATCCATAGGAGGCCCTTAATGAGATCCTCTATGAAGTCATGGTTTCTTAAGAAGAGTTCTCGTAAGGCTCATGTGAGAACGCAGAATATAGAGCTCGGATAACGGCACTTCCATCTGTTCCCAACGAACACTAGATATGGCTACATCAATGACATGAAAGAAGCCCCTAAGCTGCCCTCTCAAGATTCAAAGTGAGGCTGCTATCCTTTGTGCTTTTATGCTAATTTGAATGATGCTCGATACAACATGTATAGAAGAAACCTCTTTAGGTTTTTCAGGATAGACTCTGGAATCTAGATGGGAGGCATAATCTTATAGCTTATGAAGGAGCCTGGCAATTCCATGGGAGGTGCAGGAGTGTCAACGTGCACCTTGGCATGTGCATCTTGTTGTGATGTAATCCACACAAGGCTCCAATACTTGTAACATCTGGACTGTAAGAATCGTCGTGAATTTGGAAACTCATCATTCATCATGGTGGGCATTACCATCCCAATACCTTCTACGGGCCCGACCAACACGTTCTAGAGGTGTATAAACTAGCTGGCAATCCAAAGAGAATAGTCCTCATATCAGAGGGCATGCAATGGCAAAGATTGATCAAGATCTTTGAAGTTGCCCTGGCCCTATATACGCTCATTAATATGCGCAGTATCGCTAGGGATGATCCATTCACCAAAGAGAATGAACTTGCCACTCATCAACATTCTACTTATTTTATAAGTGCTAGGCTTGTAGTGAGCCTTATGTGCCCATGGTATGGCACAAAATAGGGGATAGATACTATTCAACAAGTTCTTGTTGTCCATGACAACCAAGTTCTTCACATCTCCTGCTTTCCAAAGTAAATGTAGGCCATTAGCTCTCTCAACCTGAGCCTTTATAATATGGTGAAGATGATAAATATAATACATTTTATCTACATCCTTCATGCAATAACCAATTAACCCATCAAAATAATGAAGCTAATTGTTTTTAGGGCTTTGTACACTAATATCACACCAAGAGGCTTAGAGGACCAGTCCACGGGGCTTTGAATGGCCTCATACAGAGATTTAAAATGTGTTCTCATAACACCTTGACAATGTAAATGGTCAACTACAGATCTCGTACATTTCAAAAGGCCAACAAGGGCTAATGAATGGATTAGTAATAACATGTGATAAAATAAATAGTGATGCTATAATTTCTATCTCAAGGAGAATGCATATAGATAATGCAGAAATATGTACATATGCTAAAGCAAGAAATATACACATATACTATTTAGCAAGTAACTTTTCTAAAGAACAACATATATCTAATCCATAGGAGGCCCTTAATGAGATCCTCTATGAAGTCATGGTTTCTTAAGAAGAGTTCTCGTAAGGCTCATGTGAGAACGCAGAATATAGAGCTCGGATAACGGCACTTCCATCTGTTCCCAACGAACACTAGATATGGCTACATCAATGACATGAAAGAAGCCCCTAAGCTGCCCTCTCAAGATTCAAAGTGAGGCTGCTATCCTTTGTGCTTTTATGCCAATTTGAATGATGCTCGATACAACATGTATACTGTATAGAAGAAACCTCTTTAGGTTTTTCAGGATAGACTCTGGAATCTAGATGGGAGGCATAATCTTATAGCTTATGAAGGAGCCTGGCAATTCCATGGGAGGTGCAGGAGTGTCAACGTGCACCTTGGCATGTGCATCTTGTTGTGATGTAATCCACACAAGGCTCCAATTCTTGTAACATCTGGACTGTAAGAATCGTCGTGAATTTGGAAACTCATCATTCATCATGGTGGGCATTACCATCCCAATACCTTCTACGGGCCCGACCAACACGTTCTAGAGGTGTATAAACTAGCTGGCAATCCAAAGAGAATAGTCCTCATATTAGAGGGCATGCAATGGCAAAGATTGATCAAGATCTTTGAAGTTGCCCTGGCCCTATATACGCTCATTAATATGCGCAGTATCGCTAGGGATGATCCATTCACCAAAGAGAATGAACTTGCCACTCATCAACATTCTACTTATTTTATAAGTGCTAGGCTTGTAGTGAGCCTTATGTGCCCATGGTATGGCACAAAATAGGGGATACTATTCAACAAGTTCTTGTTGTCCATGACAACCAAGTTCTTCAAATCTCCTGCTTTCCAAAGTAAATGTAGGCCATTAGCTCTCTCAACCTGAGCCTTTATAATATGGTGAAGATGATAAATATAATACATTTTATCTACATCCTTCAGAGCAGGTACAAAAGGCCTTCTTGGTCCGGGCAGTGGGAGTGAAAATCGGCAGCGAAAATAACATGCACGTCATGATGTAGCACAATAAAAGCCCTGGTCTTGGGTTATTGAGCCACAGTAGAAAGATTACAGGAGAGGGCAAAGACTTATAAACATAATGAGGTCCATGCTAATCTACTTTGACCTGAACCATCAAAACAGTAAGAATCGGATGAAGGTTTTGCATGGGACGAAAGCCTGGTACCTATAAAGGAAGGACAAACGTAATGAGCATGATCATCACGAATATGTCAAGAGTGCAAGTTCCAAATGCTGACAGTAAGAATCGGATAAAGGTTTTGCACTGGACAAAAGCTTGGTACCTATAAAGGAAGAACAAAGATTTGTAATGAGGAAGATCATCGGAATGTATCAAAGAAGAATGTATCAAAGAATGATCGTCACGAATGTATCAAAGAAGAATGTACCACGGATTTACTTACAAAGAAGAACATGTACCTCTGCCATTGTGAGGAGTAGCAGCTACTCCTGTTAGAATCATGCATAAAAAATATGCATGCGCACTGTGTGAGATTGCAAATCCTAATGCTGCGCTACAACAAACTCAACTCTTAGTTCTTTACCTAATCCTCAGTTAAGGACATATTATCAAAGGAGTGCCATCTTATCTGAAAATGGAGGCAAGGTCTGAAGGATGGGGATCCTTCAAAGAAACTTCTACAAATGCATGATTGTTGGAACAAAAAATTAGCACAAAGAAAGGAGCATTTGGACATACCGGGCCTTTAAATCCTGAATTGCTGATGATAGCATATCCAGAGCACAGGTTTGAAACCAAGCCGTAGACCCATATTTGTTGCAAAATTTAGCTCTTGAAACCATCTTATGAGTCGGATATCCATCTCGACCTGTATGAATCCATGAAAAAACCTCCTACGGATCTTGTATCAACAAAAACAAAGATCAATCAACCAAAAAAAGAGAAAGAACCATACCTTATGAATGGTATTCCTGCTCTGAATCCGACCCATGGCCGCATCTCGATTAGCGCCTTTGCACAGAAAAAGGAGGCAAATCACGGCTTGGCATGGAATTGTCGTAGAAGCTTGCATTATTGGCCATGCCGCTGCAGTGTTGCTGGTTCAGTGTTGCAACTGCCAATCTGCGTTCGAGTTGAGCTTCAACGATGGCCAATTCGGCTTGCAAGCTTGCAACCTGCAAGATAACGAAGAACCCACTATCAGATTTCAGAATCTAAAGATCTGAAGAAAAATGGTTTTAGATAGATGGGTCGATAGATAGATAGATGCATGCCGATATGACCGAGATTTAGAATAAAAATCTGAATCATAGCAAAAAAAAAATCGCGGCAAATCGGAAAGATTTCCGGCAGCCAAAATATCCCAAAACCTTAGAAAATTAAATTGAGGGAAAAATCTGTGATGCTATAATTTCTATATATATGCTAAAGCAAGAAATATACACATATACTATTTAGCAAGTAACTTTTCTAAAGAACAACATATATCTAATCCATAGGAGGCCCTTAATGAGATCCTCTATGAAGTCATGGTTTCTTAAGAAGAGTTCTCGTAAGGCTCATGTGAGAACGCAGAATATAGAGCTCGGATAACGGCACTTCCATCTGTTCCCAACGAACACTAGATATGGCTACATCAATGACATGAAAGAAGCCCCTAAGCTGCCCTCTCAAGATTCAAAGTGAGGCTGCTATCCTTTGTGCTTTTATGCCAATTTGAATGATGCTCGATACAACATGTATACTGTATAGAAGAAACCTCTTTAGGTTTTTCAGGATAGACTCTGGAATCTAGATGGGAGGCATAATCTTATAGCTTATGAAGGAGCCTGGCAATTCCATGGGAGGTGCAGCAGTGTCAACGTGCACCTTGGCATGTGCATCTTGTTGTGATGTAATCCACACAAGGCTCCAATTCTTGTAACATCTGGACTGTAAGAATCGTCGTGAATTTGGAAACTCATCATTCATCATGGTGGGCATTACCATCCCAATACCTTCTACGGGCCCGACCAACACGTTCTAGAGGTGTATAAACTAGCTGGCAATCCAAAGAGAATAGTCCTCATATCAGAGGGCATGCAATGGCAAAGATTGATCAAGATCTTTGAAGTTGCCCTGGCCCTATATACGCTCATTAATATGCGCAGTATCGCTAGGGATGATCCATTCACCAAAGAGAATGAACTTGCCACTCATCAACATTCTACTTATTTTATAAGTGCTAGGCTTGTAGTGAGCCTTATATGCCCATGGTATGGCACAAAATAGGGGATACTATTCAACAAGTTCTTGTTGTCCATGACAACCAAGTTCTTCAAATCTCCTGCTTTCCAAAGTAAATGTAGGCCATTAGCTCTCTCAACCTGAGCCTTTATAATATGGTGAAGATGATAAATATAATACATTTTATCTACATCCTTCATGCAATAACCAACTAAGCCCTCAAAATAATGAAGCTAATTGTTTTTAGGGCTTTGTACACTAATATCACACCAGGAGGCTTAAAGGACCAGTCTACGGGGCTTTGAATGGCCTCATACAGAGATTTAAAATGTGTTCTCATAACACCTTGACAATGTAAATGGTCAACTACAGATCTCGTACATTTCAAAAGGCCAACAAGGGCTAATGAATGGATTAGTAATAACATGTGATAAAATAAATAGTGATGCTATAATTTCTATCTCAAGGAGAATGCATATAGATAATGCAGAAATATGTACATATGCTAAAGCAAGAAATATACACATATACTATTTAGCAAGTAACTTTTCTAAAGAACAACATATATCTAATCCATAGGAGGCCCTTAATGAGATCCTCTATGAAGTCATGGTTTCTTAAGAAGAGTTCTCGTAAGGCTCATGTGAGAACGCAGAATATAGAGCTCGGATAACGGCACTTCCATCTGTTCCCAACGAACACTAGATATGGCTACATCAATGACATGAAAGAAGCCCCTAAGCTGCCCTCTCAAGATTCAAAGTGAGGCTGCTATCCTTTGTGCTTTTATGCCAATTTGAATGATGCTCGATACAACATGTATACTGTATAGAAGAAACCTCTTTAGGTTTTTCAGGATAGACTCTGGAATCTAGATGGGAGGCATAATCTTATAGCTTATGAAGGAGCCTGGCAATTCCATGGGAGGTGCAACAGTGTCAACGTGCACCTTGGCATGTGCATCTTGTTGTGATGTAATCCACACAAGGCTCCAATTCTTGTAACATCTGGACTGTAAGAATCATCGTGAATTTGGAAACTCATCATTCATCATGGTGGGCATTACCATCCCAATACCTTCTACGGGCCCGACCAACACGTTCTAGAGGTGTATAAACTAGCTGGCAATCCAAAGAGAATAGTCCTCATATCAGAGGGCATGCAATGGCAAAGATTGATCAAGATCTTTGAAGTTGCCCTGGCCCTATATACGCTCATTAATATGCGCAGTATCGCTAGGGATGATCCATTCACCAAAGAGAATGAACTTGCCACTCATCAACATTCTACTTATTTTATAAGTGCTAGGCTTGTAGTGAGCCTTATATGCCCATGGTATGGCACAAAATAGGGGATACTATTCAACAAGTTCTTGTTGTCCATGACAACCAAGTTCTTCACATCTCCTGCTTTCCAAAGTAAATGTAGGCCATTAGCTCTCTCAACCTGAGCCTTTATAATATGGTGAAGATGATAAATATAATACATTTTATCTACATCCTTCATGCAATAACCAACTAAGCCCTCAAAATAATGAAGCTAATTGTTTTTAGGGCTTTGTACACTAATATCACACCAGGAGGCTTAAAGGACCAGTCTACGGGGCTTTGAATGGCCTCATACAGAGATTTAAAATGTGTTCTCATAACACCTTGACAATGTAAATGGTCAACTACAGATCTCGTACATTTCAAAAGGCCAACAAGGGCTAATGAATGGATTAGTAATAACATGTGATAAAATAAATAGTGATGCTATAATTTCTATCTCAAGGAGAATGCATATAGATAATGCAGAAATATGTACATATGCTAAAGCAAGAAATATACACATATACTATTTAGCAAGTAACTTTTCTAAAGAACAACATATATCTAATCCATAGGAGGCCCTTAATGAGATCCTCTATGAAGTCATGGTTTCTTAAGAAGAGTTCTCGTAAGGCTCATGTGAGAACGCAGAATATAGAGCTCGGATAACGGCACTTCCATCTGTTCCCAACGAACACTAGATATGGCTACATCAATGACATGAAAGAAGCCCCTAAGCTGCCCTCTCAAGATTCAAAGTGAGGCTGCTATCCTTTGTGCTTTTATGCCAATTTGAATGATGCTCGATACAACATGTATACTGTATAGAAGAAACCTCTTTAGGTTTTTCAGGATAGACTCTAGAATCTAGATGGGAGGCATAATCTTATAGCTTATGAAGGAGCCTGGCAATTCCATGGGAGGTGCAACAGTGTCAACGTGCACCTTGGCATGTGCATCTTGTTGTGATGTAATCCACACAAGGCTCCAATTCTTGTAACATATCCTTTTTGTAAGAATCATCGTGAATTTGGAAACTCATCATTCATCATGGTGGGCATTACCATCCCAATACCTTCTACGGGCCCGACCAACACGTTCTAGAGGTGTATAAACTAGCTGGCAATCCAAAGAGAATAGTCCTCATATCAGAGGGCATGCAATGGCAAAGATTGATCAAGATCTTTGAAGTTGCCCTGGCCCTATATACGCTCATTAATATGCGCAGTATCGCTAGGGATGATCCATTCACCAAAGAGAATGAACTTGCCACTCATCAACATTCTACTTATTTTATAAGTGCTAGGCTTGTAGTGAGCCTTATATGCCCATGGTATGGCACAAAATAGGGGATACTATTCAACAAGTTCTTGTTGTCCATGACAACCAAGTTCTTCACATCTCCTGCTTTCCAAAGTAAATGTAGGCCATTAGCTCTCTCAACCTGAGCCTTTATAATATGGTGAAGATGATAAATATAATACATTTTATCTACATCCTTCATGCAATAACCAACTAAGCCCTCAAAATAATGAAGCTAATTGTTTTTAGGGCTTTGTACACTAATATCACACCAGGAGGCTTAAAGGACCAGTCTACGGGGCTTTGAATGGCCTCATACAGAGATTTAAAATGTGTTCTCATAACACCTTGACAATGTAAATGGTCAACTACAGATCTCGTACATTTCAAAAGGCCAACAAGGGCTAATGAATGGATTAGTAATAACATGTGATAAAATAAATAGTGATGCTATAATTTCTATCTCAAGGAGAATGCATATAGATAATGCAGAAATATGTACATATGCTAAAGCAAGAAATATACACATATACTATTTAGCAAGTAACTTTTCTAAAGAACAACATATATCTAATCCATAGGAGGCCCTTAATGAGATCCTCTATGAAGTCATGGTTTCTTAAGAAGAGTTCTCGTAAGGCTCATGTGAGAACGCAGAATATAGAGCTCGGATAACGGCACTTCCATCCGTTCCCAACGAACACTAGATATGGCTACATCAATGACATGAAAGAAGCCCCTAAGCTGCCCTCTCAAGATTCAAAGTGAGGCTGCTATCCTTTGTGCTTTTATGCTAATTTGAATGATGCTCGATACAACATGGATAGAAAAAACCTCTTTAGGTTTTTCAGGATAGACTCTGGAATCTAGATGGGAGGCATAATCTTATAGCTTATGAAGGAGCCTGGCAATTCCATGGGAGGTGCAGGAGTGTCAACATGCACCTTGGCATGTGCATCTTGTTGTGATGTAATCCACACAAGGCTCCAATACTTGTAACATCTGGACTGTAAGAATCGTCGTGAATTTGGAAATTCATCATTCATCATGGTGGGCATACCATCCCAATACCTTCTACGGGCCCGAACAACACGTTCTAGAGGTGTATAAACTAGCTGGCAATCCAAAGAGAATAGTCCTCATATTAGAGGGCATGCAATGGCAAAGATTGATCAAGATCTTTGAAGTTGCCCTGGCCCTATATATACGCTCATTAATATGCGCAGTATCGCTAGGGATGATCCATTCACCAAAGAGAAT
The DNA here is from genome assembly GCA_021234155.1 of Isoetes taiwanensis. NCBI lineage: Eukaryota > Viridiplantae > Streptophyta > Lycopodiopsida > Isoetales > Isoetaceae > Isoetes > Isoetes taiwanensis. The sequence goes on along the minus strand of JAJEKV010000010.1, from coordinate 11,084,247 downwards.
GAACTTGCCACTCATCAACATTCTACTTATTTTATAAGTGCTAGGCTTGTAGTGAGCCTTATGTGCCCATGGTATGGCACAAAATAGGGGATACTATTCAACAAGTTCTTGTTGTCCATGACAACCAAGTTCTTCACATCTCCTGCTTTCCAAAGTAAATGTAGGCCATTAGCTCTCTCAACCTGAGCCTTTATAATATGGTGAAGATGATAAATATAATACATTTTATCTACATCCTTCAGAGCAGGTACATAAGGCCTTCTTGGTCCGGGCAGTGGGAGTGAAATCCACGGTCCCATATCAGATCTTGCTCCAGGAGACATGCTTCCTTCCATTACAGAGGGCTGCGCTGGAACGTCACATTATTTACTTCCAGAAGGTGGTGGCTATGGATGAAGCCCGGCTGCCCAACCTTGCTTTGGCAGTGGCGATGGGCCCGCAGCAACTCAAAGCCTGCTGGAAAGACAAGCAAGCCCAGTGGTTCTCGCTATGGAAATGCAGGGCACACGATGTGGACCAGTGCATACACCGGAGGAGGTTTTGCGCCTTGAACAAAAGATTTTGGATGCTTGCTTCATGGCCAAGCTTTGGGATGAGGAGAGGCCATCGTCACATGTCAAGGTGGCAAATTATCAGCAGATAGGTTAATCCCATGCTCACGAGGGGCCCACACCACTACCGCGCACCCATCTACCCATGAAAAAAACGCGGGGGTGATTGCTTCCATTCGCGACAGTGCACACCACCTCCGCATTGAGACCCGGGGAGATGGATTCGGGAGCAGCGTGAGGACAGAGTCAACTCGGTCCGCTGTCAATCGAGGCCATTGAGGATGAAAGTCACGCCCTCCGGGCCTGTCGTGCACGAGCATATCCGGGGATGGGGATGCTTCGGTTAGTTATGCCCCATCAGGCCTTGCATGAGCTAGCACGAGCACGGCCTCTGTGTAGGCTTGTTGGGATCGTACCTCCGGGAGGTAATGGATATGCGGTTTCGGTTATGCCCCGTCGTCAGGCATTAACCTCCTCAAACCATCTTACTTGTGATTATGTATATAATCAGACGGTATGTCGCAAGATCCTTATTGCTACTAAGGTTTTTCCCGAAAACCCCCGCCGGGCGGGGGTTTTTAATCCCGGTAGTAATATCGCTTCTTTGCTCTCTCTTTGTACTTGGGTCCCATAGGCCAGTTGGTCTCCGTGGACGATAAAATCATATTCTATTCTATTCTATTCTATTCTATTCATGCAATAACCAACTAAGCCCTCAAAATAATGAAGCTAATTGTTCTTAGGGCTTTGTACACTAATATCACACCAGGAGGCTTAGAGGACCAGTCCACGGGGCTTTGAATGGCCTCATGTTCAAATCATGTAATGGGTTATTTTACATCTGACATAATAGATAACGCTTGTCGTAGCTCGTACATTTCAAAAGGCCAACAAGGGCTAATGACTGGATTAGTAATAACATGTGATAAAATAAATAGTAATGCTATAATTTCTATCTCAAGGAGAATGCATATAGATAATGCAGAAATGATGTACATATGCTAAAGCAAGAAATATACACATATACTAAAGCAAGTAACTTTTCTAAAGAACAACATATATCTAATCCATGGGAGGCCCTTAATGAGATCCTCTATGAAGTCATGGTTTCTTAAGAAGAGTTCTCGTAATATAAGGCTCATGTGAGAACGCAGAATATAGAGCTCTGATAACGGCACTTCCATCCGTTCCCAATGAACACTAGATATGGCTACATCAATGACATGAAAGAAGCCCCTAAGCTGCCCTCTCAAGATCCAAAGTGAGGCTGCTATCCTTTGTGCTTTTATACTAATTTGAATGACGCTCGATACAACATGTATAGAAAAAACCTCTTTAGGTTTTTTAGGATAGACTCTGGAATCTAGATGGGAGGCATAATCTTATAGCTTATGAAGGAGCCTGGCAATTCCATGGGAGGTGCAGGAGTGTCAACGTGCACCTTGGCATGTGCATCTTGTTGTGATGTAATCCACACAAGGCTCCAATGCTTGTAACATCTGGACTACAAGAATCAGCGTGAATTTGGAAACTCGTCGCTCATCATGGTGGGCATTACCGTCCCAATACCGTTACTTGCAAGAAAAGTTGTATTTGACATGCAAGTGAGAAGCTAAAGAGTTTTGAAGATAGAAGTGGACGATGGAACACAATGATAACTATTAGGTTTAAATATATCTGAGTAGTCTAATATGTCTTCCTTAGATCCTTCACAGATAGCTTGACACACCTTAAATCATGTGAAATTATTGCTTTTGTTGTTGCAGAAGTATATAAGGAAGGAAGACAAAGAACAAATCTCAAAAAGGAAGACATAAGCAATACCTTTAAGTTAGAGAAATGCAGTCATATCAGAAGCTCTCCAAATGGGGCCAGCTCTTGGTTAATATGACGTCTGTATGGGAGTCAGATAAATGCAGTTGATTGCATGTTGCTGCCCTCAAATGACATGTTGCTCCATTGATGGCTTCGTAAGTGTGTATGTCTGGAGGAATGAATAGTATGGAAGGAGAGAAGATTGAATGTAACTCGTCTATTCATGCTCTTCCCTGTATAGAAGAAGACAAAATTTGAAGCAGCGCAAACAAAATAAAAGTGCTTGCAAAAACATGATGCGATTATGTTAAATCCATCTTCGCAGAACGTACGTTATCTTAGACCTATAAATCCGGAAAAAAAATGAAAACGTAAATCACCTTGAACAAACGAAAAACCGTAAGGCTAAGCTTTTCATGAAAAATTGTATGCGCTCCTGTTTGTAGAAATGAAGGGTCCTGTAAGTTTAGACTCAGATCCGGCAAACAAAGAGAAATGAAACTGCAAAAAAAGCTCACTCCAAATAAAATGAACACAGCAGGACCCATCTCAAGAAGATGTGGAGCGTAGAAGGAGCAACCCTGAAATGCCAGAATCCTCCTGAAGTGCCAAAGCCAGTGAAAACCCTGAGGTTTTCAGAAATTCAAATATGAATTTCTTCGACACGAATACAGAGAGGTGGAGAAGTTGAGCGGCCAAACTCAAATTTATCATTTGCATCCCCGAAGGGGTAAAAGGGAACGCCGCAAAACGCTCAACGGATGTGTGACAAGCTGGTATAGACCTAGTGATGCCTAAGATTTGTGCACTTTGGTCAGGGGTTCAAACCCCTGCTTTAGATGTCATTTCTTGATGGGAGTTGCTAGGGGTTATATTGATAATGAACCCCGACGTAGCAGAACTTTCTGTTGATACATGTCCACTAACCTGATATGGATAGGATATGAAGGTGCCTATTAGACTTGACTGTCTAGTGACTTCCTTAATGTGGACCTTAAACAAAAGAATAAAAAATACTCGTGACTTCCTAAGGCAGGAGATATCTCTTCCTACAAAGTGTACATGTACCCAAACGTTTTGCGCAACGGATGTGTGGCGAGTTGGTATAGACCTAGTGATACCTAATATTTGTGCACTTTAGTCAGGGGTTTCAACCCCTACTTTAGATGTCATTTCTTGATGGGAGTTGCTAGGGGTTATATTAATGATGAACCCCGACATAGCAGAACTTTCTGTTGATACATGTCCACTATGGTCCATTCGGCGCAACCCGATATGGATAGGATGTGAAGACTTGACTGTCTAGTGACTTCCTTAATGTGGACCTTAATGCCACACATCCATTGAGCGTTTTTGCGATGTTCCCAACACCCTCCCAAAATAAAAGAGAAGATGTGTCTTGGGCCTATGGAGATTTGCGTTTTTATTTGTCCATGAGGAGGAGGAACTAAACTACTTACGTGCAATGAGGTGTTACACATTTTGCAGAACGAATCATATCACAAAGTCAGACTAAATTTACATTTTACTTGGCGATCGTAATGTAGCCCAATTATAGTCAGGTCTTACAAATTTTTATTAGGGATTCACCAATTGTGCCACATAACAAATTTCATCATGATGATAAACTACTTACATAAAAGGTGATATACATTTGGAAAATTGAATTCTATCACAAAGGCATATAAACTCACCAAATTTATACTTTACTTGGCACAATTGCAACGCATGCCAATTTCACTTGGCTCAATTTGACACAATTTTCAGAGACTCACCAACAAGATTTTGCCAATAACATTATTAGAATAAAACGTAACTACAAATTAATGTCACCAACAAGATTTTGCCAAATAATAAAACGTAACTACAAATTAACGACCTATTATGCACAGGTGCATAAAGTTTACAAGGGAGCATAAGTGTGCAAGACATTTAAGAGGCATTTTGGGTGGCCTTAAATCTTTGGTTATTAATGTTTACAGACGTAGGTGGAATTTGGTATTTGCCATCCAATCGCCACCCAACCATTATGGCAAATTCCTAAGAAGAAGATACAGATAGGATCTGGTCCTTAAAATTTGGTATCAAATGGCCTACATCGAAACAGTATAAGAAATTCCTTAAAAAGAGCAACTACAATGTAAGACGTTGATATATTAAGATGATTTATTAACAGTTTGTATTGTAGTGATTTTAGATTCTGATGGGCCCAGCCTAGGGACAATATTTGAAGCATCCCTTCAATCCCACTACCCAGTGAGAAGGAAAGCCATTCTGGTATGATATGTGCTACTCTTAGCATGTGGCAATGTACAAAAATCAGAATTGCTATGAATAAGCACCCTCCTGTTCTACTTAAAAGTCTCAGAGATACCGATGCAACACTATCTAACATGAAAGAGTTAGACGTTTTATAAAAGTTGTTAAACCTTTGAAAAGTTTTTGTTATAATATAAAGTTAAAAAAGTTGGATTATTACTGCACGTTCTTCTCTTTGCAGCCAAAACATTTACCCAACTTATGCCGAGCAATGCTGGGCACCATTGCTAGTCTTATTGTGATGTAATCCGCACAAGGCTCCAATAATTGTAACATCTGGACTGTAAGAACCATCGTGAATTTGGAAACTCATCATTCATCATGGTGGGCATTACCATCCCAATACCTTCTACGGGCCCGACCAACACATTCTAGAGGTGTATAAACTAGCTGGCAATCCAAAGAGAATAGTCCTCACATCAGAGGGCATGCAATGGAAAGGATTGATCAAGATCTTTGAAGTTGCCCTGGCCCTATATACGCACATTAATATGCGCAGTATCACTAGGGATGATCCATTCACCAAAGAACCCCGACGTAGCAGAACTTTCTATTGATACATGTCCACTATGGTCCATTCGGTGCAACCTGATATGGATAGGATATGAAGGTGTCTATTAGACTTGACTGTCTGGTGACTTCCTTAATGTGGACCTTAAACAAAAGAATAAAAAATACTCGTGACTTCCTAAGGCAGGAGATATCTCTTCCTACAAAGTGTACATGTACCACAAACATTTTGCTCAACGGATGTGTGGCGAGTTGGTATAGATCTATTGATGCCTAAGATTTGTGCACTTTAGTCAAGGGTTCAAACCCCTGCTTTAGATGTCGTTTCTTGATGGGAGTTGCTAGGGGTTATATTAATAATGAACCCCGACATAGCATTCTGTTGATACATGCCCACTATGGTCCATCCGGCACAATCTGATATGAAGACTTGACTGTCTGGTCAATTCCTTAATGTGGACCTTCATGCCACACATCCATTGAGCATTTTTGCGGCGTTCCCAACACGCTCCCAAAATAAAAGAGAAGATGTGTCTTGGGCCTATGGAGATTTGCATTTTTATTTGTCCATGAGGAGGAGGAACTAAACTACTTACGTGCAATAAGGTGTGACACATTTTGCAGAATGAATCATATCACAAAGTCAGACTAAATTTACATTTTACTTGGCGATCGTAATGTGGCCCAATTTTAGTCAGGCTATGGCATCCTTGTGCTCTTGCTTATGACCACCAAAGTTGCATTTGTAAGAAATTGCATCTTTTAGAATTTGTGATTTCTTATCAAGAAAGTGCATGGTGAAATCATTTTCAAAGGGTTGCATATTAAGAAGTGGTGCTTAGATTTTGTACCTTGTCGATCATTTTCAAAGTGTTGCATAGAGTATGCTGGAGGGTGAAAGCATGTTGTAGTGGAACACCCTGGGTGTCCCCCCTGTCCCCCCTAAAAATATGGTGGGAGATATCAAATTTGTGGTGCGATTTTAAATGTTTGTTTGGCGCCTAGTGCATGTACTGCCCGGATTCAATCATTTCTTGAACTGCAACAACCCGATTCCTACGCCACCCGTCCCATTCCAATTTCCTACGCCACCCGTCCCATTCCAATTTCCTACGCCACCCGTCCCATTCCAATCTCCACCGAACCGATTTCTAAACCCACGACCCACCCGCGCCTTTCCTGAAGCACACGGCTATGGCACTTAATCCGGTTGTGGATCAATCCGGTTCATACCTTCAATCATTTAATTTGGAAGCAAATCTGCCTAAAATCTCAAACCTGCCTAAGATCTCAAACCGGAGCACAGGTAAGAGAAAGAGAACTCCAGAACAAGAACGGGATCATAAAAGACGCCAAAGGAAAAGACAAAGGGAAGCTAAAGAAGAATTAGCAAAAATTGCATTAGCAGAGGGAGGATCCACCAGAACGGCCTCTACTAGGCGTCGGATGGTATTAAAATTATTATCTTCATTTCATAGCACCACTAAAGGCTTGTCTAACAGCGATAAGAAAGAGGTTTTACTAGATTTTCTGCAGGATGACACAATGGACAACGTACTTGGCGAAGAGTTGAAAGATTTGCAAGCCAAGAGCATTGTGGTCAGCAACCTCAGGGCTTCCATTCAACTTGTGAAGAAGTCTAACAGCAATGACAGTTTAGCAGCCAAGAGTAGTTGCCTTGCTATGGCCGTAAGAGGAAGCATTAATACCGAAAGTGCTAATCCTGTCAGTGCTCGGGGTTTTGGTAAACTGCTGGGTGTTCATCCTAGGAATCTTATCAAAGCAAAATTGAAGAGGGAAGAGATAGATTGCAAAGGGGGGAAATGGGTTTTGTACAAAAGAGTTAGAAGAGCAGATGCAATTCCCAATTTTGTCATAGAACTTGTGCAGCAATTTTAGACCTAAAACAGTAGGGTCTCTCCAAATGCAAAGGATGTTAAGTTCAGAAGATTGGAACGAAATGTAAGAGAGGATCATGCCACTCACTATCTGGAAGAATCACAGGTTATTTCATTTCTTCATCTTCACCACATTTTTTATTGTTATTGTGGTATGTGGTTAGTGATTGCTTGTGATATGTGGTTGCTGTGGTTAGTGATTGCTTGTGGTGTGTGGTGCCTATTAATGCTGTGATATATGATATCTGCTTCCTAGTGTGGTGAGGCACGTGGTGTGAAATAAATGCTGTCAATATATGCTTTGTGGTGCCTAGTGTGGTGAATAACATGGTGTAAAATACATGCGGTAATATATGCTATATGGTGCCTAGTGTGGTGAAAAATATGGTGTAAAATAAATGCTCTAAATATACGCTTTGTAGTGCCTAGTGTGGTGAATAACATGGTGTAAAATAAATGCTGTAATATATGCTAGTGTGGTGAATAACATGGTGTGGTGCCTAGTGTGGTGTCTAGTGTGATGCCTAGTGTGGTGCCAGTGTGGTGCCTAGTGTGGTGCCTAGTGTGGTGAAAAATATGGTGTAAAATAAATGATGTAATATATTCTATGTGGTGCCTAGTGTGGTGAATAACGAGGTGTAAGATGAATGTCTGTAATATATGCTATGTGGTGCCTAGTGTGGTGAAAAATATGGTATACAATAAATTATGTAATATATGCTTTGTGGTGCCTAGTGTGGTGAATAAGGAGGTGTAAGATGAATGTCTGTAATATATACTATGTGGTGCCTAGTGTGGTGGAAAATGGAGTATGCAATAAATATGCTGATCACCTTGTTATCTTCCTCGCAGTTGCAATTGTTCAGGAAATTCAAGATGGAACATCCTAGTGCTATGGTCAAACAGAGGATGTTTGAAAAGCTGAAACCATGGTTTGTTGTAAAATTAAAGGACTTCAATAGTTGCTGTTGTATATACCATGTTAGAATGCAGATGCTAATAGATGGCTTCAATAGTATGAGAACTAAGCACCCAAAAAAGCTGCGGTACACTTGTCGGCTTTCTTGGTCAGGGCGATATATGGTGAATGAAGGGCGCCCCGAATACAAAAATAAGTAGCACAAGAAGTCTGTGGCAGGGAATTTTATGTGAGAAAACTAGCTTCCAACCTTACCATAAGAGGGAATGCATTCTGGGTGAGTGTAAAGAGTGTGGGATTAAGAAGTTCCCTATCTGCCCACATGAACAATCTAGTGATAGTGGCATGGTGAAGTGGGAATACCTAGACTATGAAAAAACTGTATTCAGAGATGGCAGCAAGAAGTCTAAGCTCGTTCACCAACACAATGAAACTGCAAGTCTTCCACTGGTGAACAAAATGTTGGAGAAGCTTCCAAAATTTCCTTTACACAACTTCAGATATAAGTGGCAGGCAGGCCAGTACAAAGAACTCCTTGATAACTTGCTTGGAGATGCTTACCTATCCGTGTTTGACTTCGCAGAGAATTATACTTTTAAGGAGCGAGAATGAAGTTCAGTCCATATTTGGGTCAACAACCGAGATAACTATATTTGTTCAAATAACCTATCAGGTTGATCCACAGACAGACACCATTGAGAAGGAAACACACTACTATGTGTCGGATGATAGGGGACATGACACACTTTTTGTTCAACATTGTTTTATGAAACATTTTGAGTACTTAAAGCAGAAAGGCAATGTCCCCAAACAGCACTATGTATTTTCGGATAGTCTTTGCATCACAATTCAAAGCGACGAGATCATTTTATTTTGTTGGAAGGTAGTTGTGATCTGAGAGGTCAACATGGTGTGGAACTTCTTTGGATCAAACCATGGAAAATGTGAACATGATGGGAAGGCAGAAATTGAAAAGATGGATCTGAGGGTCTACAACTTAAACATCCTGACATTAAACTAGATAATGCCCATGATGTGGTGAAAATTGCAGAGAAACAATTTCAATGTGGTACATCTGAGTGGACTAAAAATGGAAGAAAAGTTCGGAGATACTTCTGGGAAATAAAACCTGAGGATATCAACAGGAAAAAGGCTTGGGGTGCAGAGACAATTCCAGAAACCAGGCAAATTCATTCAGGTCCATGGATTCAAAGACGGAAATCCAAACACGACTACATACCGTAAAAGCTATCATGTTTTTGCAGCAATTGTTTGGATGGAAAATGGGACATGTGTGAGAACAAATTGTATGTAGATGAATGGAACCTTGTAGTCGTTGAACCATCCTCCAATGTTCATGCGGATGTGGAAGAGACCCGCAAGTCTACCAGGCCACTATACTCAACCTTGGCAAATGTACTTACGAAGCACTTAGAGAAGGAGACGACTTTGCGATTCTTTGCACCTAAAGGAATGCGGAGGATTCTGTATTTTGGATGTTGCTATGCACCAAGCCAAAATTTGAAGTTGAAAATGACTTCAAGCAGAACGGAAACTTGTTTATGAGAGGTGAAACCATTGTGGAGGGCATTTACTATAGAAAGAAGCCTCGGTCAAAGGTGATGTATGAGTTGTTGACAAACGAGCCAAAGTCACTTGTATTCTCTACTAAAATTTGTGCTATTCGAGTTCCCATGCAGCAGATCAAGAAAGGTGCTTGAACTGTTTACAGGCTAGACCAGGCAGATGAGGAAAAGATTCTAGAAAACTTGCCCGAGGTTTTATCTGATGAAGATAGCATGTCTGATGAAGAATAGTTGAACACATTCTTACAGGTTAGGAACCGATTCAAAAATTTTGAATATATGTTGTTGTGTCTTGCCTTGTTTGGGAATAATATAAGAAACTCAATTCCATGCTCAATTGTATTTTTTTTTTTTTTTTTTGAGTGAATGGGGTTTTTTTCATTAATTATAGAAAAAGGTACAACATAGTGAGTGAGCCTTTATAGGTAGGCTACTCATGATAAAGCATGCAAATAAATACAAATGAAGTAGGTCTTTGTTGAAAGCACATAGCAATGTTTTTTATAATAAAGAGTAGTAGGCTGGATATGTGTTATCCGCAACAGCAGTGTGAGCGGACCAATTCCATGAGAAAAGATGTAGATGTTAATAAGATGCAGAAGTTATATGCAGACCTGTTTCTTGTCAAAAAAGGGAGAGGTGCAAGTCAATGATGTGGAAGAGTGGGGTGATTTGTGTGGAAATGGTAGATGTTTAGGAATTCATGGTGAGCTCGGAAATTAGGCTGAAGTATAAGAGTGTTGCCATTTCCCCAGTTTAGCTCAGTAATTAGCCTGTCTGCATTGGTAGTGGACATCAAAATTATCAAAGTGCCATATGCATCTGCCAGGCACCTGTGATGATAATAGCATTCCCTGTAATACTCAAACTGCTGATCTGTCATTCTTCTGCTGTTGCTTTCCATGAACCACCATATTTGATGCATAAGATATGTGCCTCTGCAGAATTCTATAGCCCATTCTAGTTCATCATCAGGGATATCAATTATATCTATATCTGTGATGCCCCTAACTGTGCCTGTCCACATGTCATGAGTGTATTGAATATCGTGTACCAATCTCTGCCCTGGGAACAATCTATATTCCTGTTTTGGTGTCCGAGTTTTTTCCCCTGTTGGCGCTCATGTTGGCGCTTAGGGTTTCAGCCTTGCTCTTTTGCTCATAACTCGGGATTTCGGTGTCAGATTCAGGTGTTCTTGGGCTTGTTGGAAAGCTTATCAAACGAGCTTTCCGTCGGTGTATGATTTATATGGTGTTTCCTCTGTTTTAGTCGACGGAATCCACCTGACAGTCCCGGCCCTCTTTTGGCGGTGCTAGGGTTTGGCTGCAGTTTTCTTTTGGCCATAACTTCTGTATCTGGTGGCAGATTTGGATGTGTTTGGGCTTGTTGGAAAGCTCTTTCAGCACTCCATCCAGTGGTGTTTAAGCTTCTCAGAGATTGGCCTGCTGGGAAAGATGGTTCAGCTCTGAAACTTCGGCCTCTGAAACTTTGCACAGGAACGAACGGCTTCCAGATAAGTTTTCTGTTTCATTTTGAATCAAGGTAATGACCAATTCTGTTAGCTTGGGGTAGCATATATTTTGATTTCAAGACATTGCATTTAGTAAAGACATTTTCTGGCATGTTAGTCACTCTAATTTGCTCTCTACTTTTCTCTGGCTTTGAGATTTCTCTAGCTCTTAAGTTTATATTTCTAGTTTATATTCAGCAACAAATTAGGGAATACAGCAGAGGCTAGGGGCTGCATAGGCAAGGCAAATGCATTTGAGTAAAAAGTGGATGGAATAAGTTACGGGACAGAGAGGCTCAGCCTCCGCCGTACACCAGGATAGCGAGGGCTGGACCCACCAACTGGTAACCCGGACCACTATCGTCATATGTCCTCATGGACGCTGCCAATGTGGCATGACGTAAAAATACTATCTACTATCTATCTATCTATAAACTCCCGCCATAGAATAACAGCCAGCATGAAAAGACACAATGCATATGTATATTAGTGTGGTATTTGTAGTCAAAAAGGAGACTGGGATACGCTACGGACTGAGGGGTCTAACCCCCGCCGTAGGCCAGGATAGCGAGGGCACGACCCTCCAACTGGTTCCCGGATCACCAAAATGACTGAAGGAGAGCCTAAAGGCTTTAATAAATAATAGCTTACAAGTGCTCTTACATCAAGTGCTTGAGGATGTGTTGCAGATTATGTGAAGACATCCATAGAATAATCAAAAACTATGTTTGGGACTCTACAAGAAGTTTTGCCAACTGCAGAATGTCCAACAAAGTGGAACAGGAAATAGCACAATCAATTATGATGCAGGCCTTCAAAAAACTCGAAGATGAGGACGTTCATCTAATTAGGTTTTTTCATTTGAATTGAATAGCTAGTAACACACAAAACAAGGGTGATACCATTATCTGCATAATCTGGATGATTGATCTTTTTATTCTTTTATCATCATTAGGTATAAATATAGATTGGTTGTTGTAAGCTATGAAATTGGACGATTTCTTTGCACAATGCATCAATTCTATCAACATAGTATATGCATGCTATGTATGAAATTAGAAAGTTCCTTTAGACGCTTTACACTAATATAAATCTGAACTATTAGGCAGTGACTACATAAAACATAGTGTAATTAGAATATTTCAAGTTGGTTTATAAACACGGACCTTTGGACACGTGATGTTATGTTGACAGTAATTACTATATATTCATAGCTCCGGATTGGAGCTCTAATCAGTACTAATCAGTTTAGTTTAGGGTTTTTGCAGCCTAACAATAATGGCGTGGGAAAAATCCAAAATCCAGAATGACGGAAAACGGATCTGATAATTTTAGGCATTAGTGAGCCCATTACTATTAAGGTTTTTCCCCGAAAACCCTTCGGGGCGGGGTTTTTTAATCCTGATAGTAATCGACGTCACTAATGTAGTCCAGATCAGCGCGACTCTGTTGCCGCTGGGCACCACTTTGGGCACCAAGACTATGCAAAATAATTGTAAAAAAGGAAAGGAACTAAGTGTCGGGACAGTGAGAGGCCTCCGACCGACCACCAGGATAGAGCGGGTACAACCCACCGACTGGTGTTCTATTTCCACATTCGAGTTCTGGTGCACCAAAAACTAAGGATTCATAATCTGACCCACTATTAAAGGTGGGATAGTGGAATCCACAATGTGTACAGCTCAAAGTTGTTGATAGCGAAGCATCACTGCACGGCCATGAAGCCGAAGTAAAGCGGGATGCTGGTAATAATAGAAAAAAGACAGCCTTCAGAAAAGGCTACATCATAACAGCGTGATATGCTAGTAGCGCCCTTTTAGGGAGCTCGCCCATGCTACACAAGTCCAGGGGCCTCAGGGCACGAGGGACATTAATGTATTCTATTCTATTCTATTCTATTCTATATTCTGCAGGTTCCACTGAAGTTCCAATGTCTCTGCTAAGGTTCCTCATGTAATCTCTGAATAGCTGCATGTTTGTGGGGACTCTGAATCGTCCGAGATGCTCGGCCCAGCTGGTCTCGAAAATAGAGGAACTGGTACACCATTAGCATCCAATCTTGGCAGAGTTTGAGATCCTCTTTGATCCAGAGAGAGTGTATCCCAGTTTGGAGCAAAGTAGCTGAAGTGGTTCATATCTTTTGACAGAGGATCTTGGGATCGAGATGGAATGCACTTAACTGTGAGAGTAGAGCGTCCATTTGAGCAGCAGGAAGGAGCATGAAATTGTGAAGGAGCGAAAGAGAATTTGAATTTAGGGCTGACAGGCCATGTAAAAGTTTATTTTTTTTGGGAAAATTCGCCATAAATTTCACCACATGTGTCACCACATGTTTCACCACATGTCTCGCCACGTGTTTCACTTTCTGTCTCTTCCCCCGAGACAGAGATCCTTCTGAACAGCTTTTCCACTGAAATGCTTTCCTTTTCCTTAAATTCTCTCGGTCCCATCAATTCCTCTCATCATCCTTTGGCTGACAGCCATACCTCGGGCAAAAATCATTATAGGATGGCAAAAATTAATGACCTCGGGCAACCCAAAAGGCCCGAGGTGCCATTCTTCTTGCTCCCGACCGAGTTTACTGGTTTACGGTTCTGGCAGCTACTTCGGCGGACATGGCCAACTTCACCTCTTGGATCCTGCAAAACGATGGCACTCTGGAATGGGACAATGTCACCAGAGAAGAAGAGCCCATGATACCTAGGCGTGCTGTCCCGATTTTCACCCATGCAGAATGGATGGACATTCTCAGGCAACAGAAATTTCTCTATTCACCGGATGAGAATATGACCACAGAAATGTTGAAAACTCTCACCAGGAGGATGAATTGTATACCAAACCTCCCAGATCTCTCAACTTTCTCTGCTTCCACTGAAAGTTTTACACACCAGCATCTTTGGCCTATTCCAACATGCCAAGGTGGCTCAAACATGCCACCTAGGCTCCAACATGCCAAGGTGGCTCAAACATGCCACCTAGGCTCCAACATGCCAAGGTGGCTCAAACATGCCACCTAGGCTCCAACATGCCACGCAAGCTCCAACATGCCACCTATGATTCACCACATGATTCACCACATGGTTCACATGATTCACCACATGCACCATTTGCATCACCAAACATGTTGGTCAATGAAAGTCAAACATGTAATAAAGGTCATGTAAAGGCTCAGGCATGCCAAGGTGGCTCAAACATGCCACCTAGGCTCAAACATGCCAAGGTGGCTCAAACATGCCACCTAGGCTCCAACATGCCACGTAAGCTCCAACATGCCCCCTATGATTCACCACATGGTTCACCAAATGCACCACATGATTCACCACATGCACCATTTGCATCACCACATCTATCACGACATGTATCACCACATTGTCATGAATCTTTGAATACATCAATTTCTTCTGGAGATTTGAACTCCACCGAAAGTGTTGTTGCTACGGTCACCAGAAAAAAGTCTATTGTATACAATAGTATACAACAATGTACATTAGAGTGTCAATAAAAGAATAGGTTACAAGAATAACCTCTTTGGTTACAATAATACAAACATGTGATTACAAGTAAAGATCTATTGATCTGTCAACCTCAGCTTCATTACTACAGCAACTGTGCTTCACAACATCAATCATCATTTAGCGGCGTGTCCAACATTTCGCCACTAGAAATTGGTACACCCCCGCAACAAACATATCAGGCCTCACATTGGATGAGTAATACCTTCAAATTTACGAACTCATCTTGCATTGGGATAGTATGTCCAAGTCTCACATTACTGCAGCCACAACTTTCTTTACAAAGACACATATAGTAGGACCACACGACCAGCAATCAGACTGAGTGGGGGAACTTGTAATTTTCTTGTGGCGCAGATTTATGGTGCTTGGGATTTTGTGTTTACATCCTCAACAAAACTCATGACAGGCTCGGAGCCCTTGTACATTTCTAGGTTTGTCAAAATGGTACAGTTTTGGTGACATTTAAGCGGCTGACCTCAAGACCTACAATGACATACTTTGTCGGTCAAAGGGCCGCTGATAACATCTTTGGCGAGAATGGTACATTCGAAATTGCAAGTTGAGGGTTCAACGGTTTGTCCTTTGAAGCAAGCTCATTTGACGGTAATGTGTAAATGGCGGATCCATGAAATGGAACCTACGTTCCATGTCATGCTTGATGCAGAATTAGTGCGTACACCCGCCAAAGTCAAGGTGCGGTAAAACAAGATGATTTAAGAAACAACGAGAAGACTTCAAATGAGAGTTGTTTATATTAAATTACTAACCTCATGAAGAAATGGACTATCCTGTCTTTGAACCAATCCCTACTTTTCTCCAATATTACGATTGCCTCTTGATCAAGCACAAGAGGCTCCTCATCCTTTAAACACTTCAACGGCAAGTGTTACGGTCGAATGTGCACTCTTAACACTGCGGCAGCCTCGTCTTTGGTGGTGTAAGTTTACATTCAACAAATGGAAGATCATTGAAAACCTTGAGGAACATTGAAATAGCCAAGAAATGAACAATTGAAGTAAAACTTTGTTTATATTAAAAAGTCAAGAGAGGTTACATCATATACACAATAATACTATTTCTAGGCTTTAGTTCTATGTTTTTCATCATATTAATATAAATTTGTTTTGCTTTTCGACATAACTTTGCACATTCCCACGCCCTTGACAACCCTAAAGCCAAACCTTTAGATCATTCATGAGGAAATTGCCATCTACTGGCTGTCGGGGCTCCATTTGTTTTGGACAGATCATGGTGTTTGGCATTAAGGTACCTTTGTATCTGCTTGTCATCAATGAGAAGCATGTTCTCTTTTGTGAAACACGGAAATTGGTCGTAGACCTTTTTCGTGTGCTTCAAAAATTTGGCTTTTTTCTTTGTAATAAATTTGTGTTGGTACACCGATCCCCGACTCCATATGAACTTGAATTTGTCCTTGTGTTTCATCAATGCTCCCTTAACTATGATTCTCAAGTTTTGAGCCTGCAGGCTGGACAAAAAATTCTGACTGCACCAATCTATGAACTCGGCCCAGCCTGATCTAGTTACTACCCACTTGGTTCTGTTAAGTGTGATCAACTTAACACCATCTTCTTTGGCAGTGGGTAGTAACTCACTCTTGTCATAGCTTCTACCCGAACTCCATTGTAGTAAAAAAACAAGCAGGATTGGGCTTAACCTTGTAGTCTTACGCATGGGACGAGTTGGTGCGGTGGTGGAAACTTCGCCCAAAGCATTTCTTGGTGCAGGGCTGGAAACTTCTGCTTTAGCATCTCTTCGTGCAGGGCTGGAAACTTCTGCTTCAGAATGTCTTGGAGGTGTCTTTTGCTTGGAATTCTGCTCTTGCTTTTTCTCTGAGACACTTCCGGTGCAAAAATTTAATGTGATTCGGTAACTATATGGGTCAAATTAAAAAGAAGACAGGCACAAAAGGTTGGAAGTTACCTTGTGACTTACATTCACCGAACGATTTGTTCAGATCATAACCTGATGCATCTGCTGATTTGGCAGATTGGTGTGGAGCATGACTTAATGCATCTGCTGATCTGGCAGATTGTTGCCCAGTTGGAGCACCTCTTTGGAGCTTGACTTGATGCACCTCTTGATTTGTTGACATCTCTTGATTTGTCCGAAGTTCCCGTGGCCTGATGCATCTTCTGATTTGCCCGAGTTTCTATCTGTGTCTAATGCTTTCGAAGGGGTGTGAGTGTCTTGTCCCCCTACCTGACCACATTGTACCTCTATATCTACAAAGTAGGGATGAAGAAGTAAGCTACATATCCCAATTGCATCAAACAAGACTTGGTTACCTTTGAGGGTAGAAAATAATTCCCTTTTTGGTGTGCTATATGGACTCACAAAGTCATTGCCACCAGTATGAACAGTTAGACCTGAATTAGTAAACGGCACCATGCTCTGCAAACCTGGAATTGAATCACAATTGATTGTAACTATGCTTTGGTTTTTTTAACTAAGCTCCAGACTTTTTTACTCTCTTTACGATGTTCCTGTTTATATATATCTAAAGTGTCCCCTAAAATGAGCGAGCGATCTCATCCCAGAGGGCACTTTACATACAATAAACAGGACAAGCAAAAGAGACTAAGCCAGCCAGGATGGAAGAGACTAAGTTAGGATGAAAGATTGCTATCTTGTTTTATGTCGGTGTTGCCCCTTGAAGTGGCAACATGAAGAAGAAATGAAGATATGAAGAAAATTCTAAGTATTGGAGGAGCTATTAAGGAAAGGTATCAGGCTGAAAGAGAATCTAGGCCAGGTGAGTACCCCTGCCAAATCCTTTAGCCAAAACTAGCCATCCTTGATTTTTCCCAAATTTTTTGAGCCTATCTCCCATTTCTCCTTGAATTTCCCCTATCGCTAGCCAAATATGCTTCTAAAGATGCCTAAAAATCCCAAAATGCCAAAAAATCTATACCTTTGCCAAGTGGCATCCTAGTCATCATCCAAAAGTGCCAAAGATGTCAAAAAGTCAAGTGAAAGTCAAAATAGAAAGTCAAAAGGCACACTTTCCAAAAAATACCCTTGCCACGTCATCAAGAGTCAAAATGCCACCTAGGATGGCCACCTTGCTCACAAAAATGCTTTGTCATCCAACTTTGGTTATATCTTTGCCACTTGGGTCAAAATCATGCCACCTCATCAAAAATATCAAGGGGCATTTAAAATTTCGAAAATCCACTTAGGCAAAAGCCATGTTTGACCTTGCCACATCATCCTTCATTATGCCAAGTCATCATTTCATCATGTCCAGTCACCATTGATTCACCTTTTTTAGCCAAAAAATCAAAGTGCCATTTTCCAAAATTTGACCACCTCACCATGTTACCCCAATGAAAATATGCCACCTGGCACAAAAAATTTCCAAAAAAGACCTTATATAGACCCTTGAATTCCAATTCTTGGGAATCGTGCCCCTTGAGAAAATGTAAAAAAATTTTTCCTATTCTACCACCCCCCCTGACCTAGATCCCTTTTCAGCCAATTACCCCCCTCCACGTGGCTCACCCGGGCGTGTGGGGCGGTGGAGGTACCGAATCCCACGTGGGCAAGACACGTCAATTTAAGAGTTTGCGTGGATCGGGCTATATATCCCTGGGGCTGACTTTTTCGATTTAGGCCACGTGGGATATATCCTTGAAGAAAATCTTGCAAAAACCATTAGGGTTCTATGATTCTCGCCTTCCAAGCGCACTTTGAGTGATGCAGAGCAGTTCGCCTGATCATAACCGACTTCTGGAACCAATCGAATCATGAAGAGGATGCCGAATTAATGGAGATCATGCCAAGAACGAGAACATTGCCTATTTTGGGAAAAAAGAGTTCGTGGCCATATGCGCACAAATTGAAGCTCTAACTACCACGACACAGGTCTATAAAGATGATCCGAGCCGTATTCCACGCCAAGAGAGGAGATTTTTGATTAGAAACCCGCCCTTGTTCTTGAAAGCCAAGATTTTTGAAGTTCTGATACAAATTCTATTTCAGAGTGATCAAATGGATTACCTGACAGTGTATTATGTTCCTAAGATAATCTGAGAAAAGTTTTCTTGAGCAATTCATGGTGTTTCCCCTTTCTTCAATCGATTTTCGAAGTTTTTCAAAAAAATTAGGGTTTTCCCATTTTTTATGTGCGGTCCATTTTCGGCGAACTTTGCCATTTAATTCCCCATCAATCTTGATCAACAAATGAGTTGAAATCAATTCAAGTTATCTGATATTATCTAGATTTAGCTAAACTAATAGCTATTCTGCCAGAATTTGCTCAAAAATTTCATTTGCATTCAAAGGAAGTTTGACTGCATCCCAAAGTTTTGTCTTCACTCATTTTCACTACCTTGTTACAGAAAACATCCCAGTCATACACCTGCATTCACATATCACCTTATTTCCTCACATTTGCACCTCTTTTCTCATCTTTTCACATCCCCTCACCACATCTTTGGCTCTCTCCCCTAAACGAGAATTTGGCAAGCATCTTTTAGGAAATCCCACAATTTAGAGATTTGTGCATCACGGTTTTGCAAGGATTCGTGAAAGACAACATCTTTGGAGGTCCTAGGGATTCTCTAAAAACTCTTGCAAAAAACTTGAGAGCCCTCATGGTGAGGCACCCAAGGAAGACGGGTACAGATATGGATGGTGATGGAGAGCCTAGCCATCTTTGAAGATATGCCTCGAGAGCACTGGGTTGGCGGCAGAAGCAGCGGCGCCAGCAGAAAGAAGCACCTCTAGGCAACTATGCGGACCCTATCTTCGGGTTGGAGACGCCTCCTTCACTGACCTCTTTATGACAGAAAAGAAACCCCGGAGGTATTTCTAAACTCATTTGATGATTATTTTAGGAATCATGCTCCCAGAGGTATGACTAAGTTGGAATTGTTCAAGCTTTTTTTATCGATGATCTTGCTACTAAATGGTTTAACACTCAAAGAAAGATTTATGGTGTTCACACATTTGAAGAGATGAGGAGCAGATTCATTGATAGGTTTGGCGAATCTGTGACTCTGAAACTTTGCTTCAAAGAATCGCATTCTCTTTCTATTAGAAGTGATGAAAGCATAGAAGCTTATGTTGATAGATTTGGAGAGCATGTGATAAAGTGTGAGTCAAAGGGTGTAGATAATCCTCATTTGCATTTGATCAACGCTTTCTTGCATGGTTTGAAGTTCGGACCTCCTGTTTTACAAGAAGTTAATGAAAATACATCAACAACAACGTTTTGAGACATTACCAAGGGTATTTTCCAAAGCAATTGAGATCAGCAGGCTAAGGGCTGCATTTTCTACTTTTGAGCACGTTGATCTTGATTATTTCAATGATTTAGAGAGTAACTATGAACGTGTGTGTACAGTGAAGAAGAAAAATTCTTTTGAAGAAGATATGAGAGAAGAGATTTCTAAGTTGCAAGCTACTAACCTTAAAATTGCAACTGAACATGCCAGGACTGCAGAGACACTTATGGAGGTTACCAAGCAACTCTCTGAGCTCAAGAAGGCTCCAGCACCCAGAGATGAGGCATCCGATTTCAAGTCTTCAGATTCTACACAAAGTAGAAAACATTGTACCTACTGTAAGAAATCAGGCCATTCAGAAAGTAGTTGCTGGTCCAAGCCTTGCCCTAGATGTGATAGAAAGGGCCACACTGGTAAGGAGTGCCCTGTGTGTTCATATTGTAAAGAAACAGGCCATTATGAAGACAGGTGCAGGATCAAAGAGTATATGTTGAAAGATAAAGGTAAGACTGTAGATGCATCCTCTTCTCTCATTTGTTTCTCGACGATTACAGTAGAAGGGGGTGATGAACTTCGAAGAGAAGAAGAGGTCTTGGCTGCTGGTACTCCCTATAGCCTAAGATCCAGACCTCAGCAAGCCAACATGCCTAGAAGTAGCATAGCTCCTCCCGCCATACGTGGTTCTGAGCGGTTTCACCTCTAATGACAGCCCGGGCCTCTTTGTGTTAGGTGAAGTTGACCTGGGTGTTGAAGTCCGCTAGAGTCACCCTAGATGTTTTGACCTTGTTAAGAATAGCACCTTCCTATAGAGAGCGTGTCAAAACACTTATAGAGGAGAATTCAGAACCTATTGTCCACAACATTTCTAGAGTTGGGAAAGACCCTGGTATATTCTCATGTGAAGCTCAAGTCGAAGGTAAAACACTCTCTAAAGTCATCTTGGATGGAGGCTCGTATAAATATCATGCCTTTACATATTATGGACTCTTTAGAGTTAAAAATCACTACAGAGCCCCAATTATTCTAAAATCTTTTTGCTAATGAGAGTGTACAACCAAAAGGAGTCGTTAATGATGTCTTGATTGCGGATGTAGGGGGCATCAAGATGACCACGGACTTTGTTGTAGTCTGATTTCCTTCTCGATTGGCAGCTATGACCTTCTTTTGGGCAGGAAATGGCTCAGGGTGGTTTCTGCAAAGCCAGATTGGGGAGGAGGTAAATGCACAATAACAGATGGTAAGCAAGAAGTCACACTCTACAACCAGGAAGGTAAACTCCAAGAAGAATTTGCCTTTTCAATTGATGATGCACTAATTTATAAAGATGTAGGTGTGTACAACATCTATGTAGATCCACTTTTGGAAGAAGAAGAGCAAAAACTTGATGAGCATACTCATACATTGTTCTTTGATGGCAGTTGTAGCAGGGAAGTTGAGTTTAGCTTTGCTTTGCTGCCATCATTAAAAGCCCAGAGGCTTTGACAGTGGCTAAAACAGCAAGAATTCACAAGAATATAACCTCTAATGAGGCAGAGTATCAAGCTTTAATTGCAGGTCTCCAAGAAGCTTACATGATGGGAATCAAGAAGCTGAATATAAAGGGGGACTCTCAGCTCGTGTGCAATCAAGTCCAAGAGGTATACCAAACCAAGCATTCAAGGTTAGTACAACTTAAAGAAGAGGTTTTGGGACTGTTAGACAAATTTGAGGCCTGGACTATAGAGCATATCCCTAGGCATTTGAATAGTGAAGTAGACAGGCTAGCTAAAGGTACCATATTGGATTTTTTAGCTGAAGGAGCCTTTCAGGAAGAAGAACTGAACCTCTCCTGGACTTGCCCAATTCTAACTATAGGGATAGAGGAAGCAAGCAGAGAGAGCAAGTCATTTGTATCCAAAAGAATGGCCAAACCGGAACCACGAAAAGTTGGTCCAAAAGCTCCCGAGCCTTGCTTCAACTCATTTCCTATGCTGTGTCAAGAATTCTCAGATGTCTTTGCTTGGGATTACTCTGAACTAAAAGGAATTCCTCCCTCTAAAGCAAAATTTGAAATAAAAGTAAAAGAGGGCTCTGATCCTGTTCAGCAGAAATTAAGGAGGATAAATTACGCCTTTGCCACTTATCTATGAAGAATTAAAAACTATGGAGAATTCTAAGTCGATATGTGAGACATTGGAACCTGAGTGGTTGTCTTGCATTGTGCCAGTCAAGAAGAGGAGTGGCCAACTTAGAATTTGTATTGATTATAGAGATATCAATAAGGTTACAATCAAAGACTGCTACCCCCTACCGTTTCTAGAAGAAGTTTTGCATACCATGAGTGGAAAAGAAGTCTATTCTCTTATGGATGGCTTCTCTGGTTTCAACCAAATAGAAGTTGATCCTTTATCACAGCCAAAACCACCTTCATTACACCTTGGGGAACTTATATGATGCTAAGAATGCCATTTGGCTTGAAAAATGCCCCCGCAACTTTTCGGAGGGCAATGAACAATATTTTTAGTCATTATCTCCCCAAAATTTCGGGGCTTTTCTCGGATGATTTGACCCCGCCACCTCTTTGGGAGATCATCTCAAAACAATCTCTAATATGTTTTCTTTGTGCAGATCCAGTGGTGTGAACTTAAATCCAAAGAAGTGTTTGTTTTTGACTGACAAAGGTGTGCTGTTAGGCCATCAGATATCAGAAGAAGGAGTTCAGATTGCTGCAGACAAGCTGACAATAGTTCTCGACCTCCCAGTACCTAAAACATTGAAGCAGATCAAAGGTTTTGTTGGTACACTTCAAGGCTTGAGGATCTACATCCCCAACTTCTCTCACATTTTGAGACCTATCACCAAGCTCACCAAAGTAGGGTATGTATCCAAAAATACAAGTCAAAAGGTTCCAGTTGAGTGGAATGAAGATTGCCAAAGGGCATTTGAATTGATCAAAGAAGAGCTCAACAAGAAGGTAACCCTTCTTGCCCCTAAACCAAATGAAGATTTCCAAGTTTATATAACAGTTACATCATTTGCTGTAGGATTAGCCTTATTTCAGAACAAAAGGGTACTAAACTATGCAGAGAAAGCGTTGGTGGAACACAGAGGTGAATTACCCGGTCCCCCTAGAGAAGTCTGCATGCTGCCCTAATATTTTTGACCACTAAATTCCCCCATCTTCTGATGCAAGCTCCAAAGATTCAAGTCTATATGAAGGTCAATCCTCTTCCAATGTTGTATGGTAAACAAGCCCTGAAGACCAAGTTCTATAAGTGGGCTGCCATGCTTCAAGACTTTGCCATTGAAGTCCACCTTGTCAAGACAGTAAAAGGATCCGAGTAGTTTCATACCCTATGCCTTCTACAAATATGATTTGACCTCTCAAGAGGATCAAAGCGTAAGAAGAGGTATGTCATTTAGTTGGAGAAGCCAGGTCTTGGATGCAACCCATTGTCAATTATCTAAAACATCAAGAGGTCCCTGCCACATTTTCACCATCCGAGAAAGTTAAGTTTAGGAAAAGATGTCTAACATATGTGCTGGTTGAGGACATTTTATGTAGGAAGATGCCTTCCTGCATTTTGTTGAGGTGCTTGGTGAAGAAGAACAGTACAAGCTCTAAGACATGCTCATGACCTCTTTGTGGTGGACACTATTCTATGGATGCCACACCAAGAAAATTCTAAGTTCTGGATACTATTGGCCTACACTTCACCATGATGTCAAAAGGTACGCGGCAGAGTTGTTCGATTTGTCAAAAGCATGCCAAACAAACGCCTGAAGGTACCTCCCTTTCACCTATTGTGGCCCCCGCCCATTTCTTGTTTGGGGATTAGATTATGTTGGTCCTATACACCCATCTTCCCTCGCGGACATGAATACATCCTAGTTGCTACAGACTTCTTCACTAAATGGGTTGAAGCAACTCCATTGACAAGTGCCAATGCAGAGATACCACGCAGCAAGTTTCCTACTTGTCTAATATATGTGCTAGGTTTGGAGTACCATTGAAGATTGTTTTCGACAGAGGAACGCCTTTTATGAATGAAGTAATAGACAAGCTTACCCAATTGCTTGAGATAAGACATACAAAAAAGTTCTCGCTTACTACCCTCGTGGAAATGGGGCGAGTAATCCACCAATAAAACTCTGATATCCATTATGAAGAAGACAGTAGATAGGTTTCCAAGAAGCTGGCATACAAAGTTGATCTATGCCCTTTGGTCCTACAGAACCACTTATAAAGTGGCTATAAAAAACACTCCTGCCTCTATTGTGTATGGTACTAGTGTCATTCTACCCTTTGAGTTGCAGGTACTTTCGCCAAGGACGATGCAAATACAAGTCAAAAGTGAAGAGGATGCTATCCGGTGTGCAGGGGCTCAGCAGATGCTAGCCCTTGAGGAACTCAGAGATAAGACTCTACAGGTGATAACGGAACACAAGATGAAAATCAAGAAGAAATTTGACAAACAAGCAGTAGAAGTCAACTATCAGGTTGGTGATTTGGTGCTTAAGTTAGCTAGAAACAAAGATCCCACTCTAGGTAAGTTTTCTGCAAATTGGGAAGGTCCATTTGTCATTTCTTCACATGCTGGAGTCAACTCATATTACTTACAGGAGTTAGAGTCTGAGAGAATTTTGCCAAATCCTCTCAATGCACAACACTTGAAAGCTTATTGGATCTAAACTAGCTTATAGTTGTAGGTAGTCTAAAAAAGGTTGAAGTAGTTGAAATTGTTCTAGATATAATTTGCTAACACTATGGGGAGAAAACAATAAAAAGAAGAAAAGCTGAAAAGAAAAAATATGCGTTTTGATCTTTAACATTGTCATTTGCAGGTTCATTAGTTGTTCTGTTTAAAGCCAGCCAGAAAAACCATTGCTTCCTAAAGTTGTGCTCATATGCAGGGAACTCAAAATCATCATGAACGTTTTCTTTGAACATCTTGTGATGAATGCCGGATTGAAGTACTAATCGAGTCATCATGTCATTTTTGGGACCATCCTAGTCTTCCATACCATTCATTTTTTCATTTATTGGCCTCCCATTCATATAAGCCTTGCTCCCACTTTTATTCATCACCTACAGGCTGCTATTCATCCCGTGCATCATAAAAAGCAGTCTCCTAACTCTCTATTTCATGTCATTTGCGGGATCATCCTTTACCCATTAGCCCGACTTTATACCACCACTATTTTTCTTTTGGGCAAATCTGAGGACATTACATCTTTTAGAATGTGTCGCACCCTTCCATAACATTCTAGCTCCATCTACCAAGTCATTTCTTCAAGACTCCTACAAGAATGGGTAGTTTGAAACCCCAAAAGCATCAAGTTTTGTTCACAAGATCATGAAAGGAATTTTTGACGTCCCCCAAGTTTCAACACTTATGGGAAGTCAAAAGAACATGGTAGAAGACCCTCTGGGTTATAAATGTTCAAAAGTTGTCTTTGTGTTCAAAGTTGCGAAATTCATCACCAAAAATGTGAAGTACACATAGTTCTATCCGGTTTCCTATTCGGCACCATTTTCCATTCATGAAGACCCTCAAGAAAACCTTATATTATCTCAGGAACAGGAGATGCATTGATTTGGCATTCACTCTCATATATTTGCACTTTTGGATGCTTTTATGTCGCATTCTAAGAAGCTCGATATTTGAGAAGGATAATTCGGATCCGGATGTCGAGAAGTTTTTAACAGTTTCAAGGTCGGGGACCAGCCATTTTTCTTTGGGCAAAGATGTTGCCCCTTGAAGTGGCAACATGAAGAAGAAATGAAGATATGAAGAAAATTCTAAGTATTGGAGGAGCTATTAAGGAAAGGTATCAGGCTGAAAGAGAATCTAGGCCGTGAGAGTACCCGCCAAATCCTTTAGCCAAAACTAGCCATCCTTGATTTTTCCCAAATTTTTTGAGCCTATCTCCCATTTCTCCTTGAATTTCCCCTATCGCTAGCCAAATATGCTTCTAAAGATGCCTAAAAATCCCAAAATGCCAAAAAATCTATACCTTTGCCAAGTGGCATCCTAGTCATCATCCAAAAGTGCCAAAGATGTCAAAAAGTCAAGTGAAAGTCAAAATAGAAAGTCAAAAGGCACACTTTCCAAAAAATACCCTTGCCACGTCATCAAGAGTCAAAATGCCACCTAGGATGGCCACCTTGCTCACAAAAATGCTTTGTCATCCAACTTTGGTTATATCTTTGCCACTTGGGTCAAAATCATGCCACCTCATCAAAAATATCAAGGGGCATTTAAAATTTCGAAAATCCACTTAGGCAAAAGCCATGTTTGACCTTGCCACATCATCCTTCATTATGCCAAGTCATCATTTCATCATGTCCAGTCACCATTGATTCACCTTTTTTAGCCAAAAAATCAAAGTGCCATTTTCCAAAATTTGACCACCTCACCATGTTACCCCAATGAAAATATGCCACCTGGCACAAAAAATTTCCAAAAAAGACCTTATATAGACCCTTGAATTCCAATTCTTGGGAATCGTGCCCTTTGAGAAAATGTAAAAAAAATTTTCCTATTCTACCACCCCCCCTGACCTAGATCCCTTTTCAGCCAATTACCCCCCCCACGTGGCTCACCCGGGCGTGTGGGGCGGTGGAGGTACCGAATCCCACGTGGGCAAGACACGTCAATTTAAGAGTTTGCGTGGATCGGGCTATATATCCACAGGGCTGACTTTTCGATTTAGGCCTGTGGGATATATCCACTGAAGAAAATACTGCAAAAAACCATTAGGGTTCTATGATTCTCGGCTTCCCGCGCACTTTGAGTGATGCAGAGCAGTTCGCCTGATCATAACCGACTTCTGGAACCAATCGAATCATGAAGAGGATGCCGAATTAATGGAGATCATGCCAAGAACAGAACATTGCCTATTTTTGGGAAAAAAGAGTTCGTGGCCATATGCAGACAAATTGAAGCTCTAACTACCCTGACACAGGTCTATAAAGATGATCCGAGCCGTATTCCACGCCAAGAGAGGAGATTTTTTATTAGAAACCCGCCCTTGTTCTTGAAAGCCAAGATTTTTGAAGTTCTGATACAAATTCTATTTCAGAGTGATCAAATGGATTACCTGACAGTGTATTATGTTCCTAAGATAATCTGAGAAAAGTTTTCTTGAGCAATTCATGGTGTTTCCCCTTTCTTCAATCGATTTCTGAGTTTTTTCAAAAAAATTAGGGTTTTCCCATTTTTTATGTGCCAGTCCATTTCTGGCGAACTTTGCCACGAATTCTCCATCAATCTTGATCAACAAATGAGTTGAAATCAATTCAAGTTATCTGATATTATCTAGATTTAGCTAAACTAATAGCTATTCTGCCAGAATTTGCTCAAAAATTTCATTTGCATTCAAAGGAAGATTGACTGCATCCCAAAGTTTTGTCTTCAATCATTTTCACTACCTTGTTACAGAAAACATCCCAGTCATACACCTGCATTCACATATCACCTTATTTCCTCACATTTGCACCTCTTTTCTCATCTTTTCACATCCCCTCACCACATCTTTGGCTCTCTCCCCCCTAAACACAGAATTTGGCAAGCATCTTTTAGGAAATCCCACAATTTAGAGATTTGTGCATCACAGTTTTTGCAAGGATTCTGTGAAAGACAACAGTCGGGCTTACTCCGTTTTCGAGTTTCCTGCTTGATGTATCTAATTCGCCACCTAAAATGAGTGAGCGACCTCATCCTAGGGGGTAAATTAGACACATCAAACAGGACAAATGAAAGAGACTGAGCCAGGGTGAAAGATTAGGAAGTCCACTAATCCTAATTGGCATCTGTCCCTTACATCAGGCCCTTAGCATGTAAACTAAGCTACCTATAAGTGCTCACCTGTAAGTGCCTTAGTAGCTTGAAGTTGCTTTTGATCCTCCCTACTCACACCTAAGGCTTGTATCCATGCTGTAGAAAATTCATGACAGCAATTCTCAATGCAACAGTGATTACAAATCCTGCAAAGTGAACGCAAATTTGTCAATGAGAATACAATTATACTAAGTACTTCAGGAATTTTGTTATGAAGTACCTCAAGAGGTCGAAAGCGGACATGGAAGATGGTATTGGTGACCGCATTCAAACAATCAAAGTTGGTAGTGGTTTCCCCATCCACCGGAGGATCTTGCCACGAGAATGGACAGACCACTACCATAATCTTCACCTTTCAAGGTGCGGAAGTAGTGGATCCAAGACAAATAAAGGAAGGCGGTCCTTGCAAGACAAAACCTCTCTAACCTTGGTTCCAAAGACTTTCAATCTTTGTTAGGTTGCGCTTCCCCGGCCGAAAGCCAGATTAAGCTCCTCGATTTTTGTCCGCTCAAGTTCGGTAATAGTTCCTTCATTTCGACCCTCGTATCTTGGCATATAGCAGAATAAAATGCACGCGACTTGGTTTATCCTTAATCATTCCTTCCCATTTTTTAAATCTTTATTCATCTTCTGGGCCGGAACTCAAGTTCTTTGAACCTTCATTTGTAGCACCGCAGCTTTGATCACAAATTTGCAACCTTGCCTTACACTGAATCACTTCTGATCTTGTAGAGTTGATCCATTCTCCCAGTGTCCTGTTGAATTCAACTGGAAAGTAATCCAAGGTTAGTACCACATGACACAACAGGCACCACTTTACACACCACAAATGGCGTCATATTCACCACATGTGGTGTGGCATGTGGCACCAAACTGGTGCCACATGCCACACCACATATGGCACCACAATGCACCCAAGGCACCACATATGGCAATCCATTACTTCGCACCACAAATGGCGTCAAAGACACCACATGTGGTGCAAAATGTGGATCCATAGTGGTGCCACATTAGACACCACATGTGGCACCACAATGCACAGAAGGCACCACATCCGGCAGGCATCCACCACCCCATATGTGACAGATAGCGTGGTGCAATATTTAGCGTAGCAGTTGGCACCACATATGGCAGACAATCCACCATTCACAAGTATCACCATATCTAACATCACATATGACACTAAGTATAGAAACATATGGAAGCCAATTCACTATTCAGATAAGGTACCACGTTTGGTACTATATGTGACACTACATATGCTACAAACTACATTATTAACATATAATTGGCACCATATGACTGTCATGTAACATTGGAGCTACATACTATTGTGAACTGAAATTATCCACTACAACTCGAAGCTAGCAGCACAAATTTCCTACACATAACTTACAACACACCCAAATGAAGAAGTAAGTGGTGTACCTGATTGTTCAAGCTTGCTAGACCTTGCTGGAAAATAACAGTTCCAATATTAAATTGCATCATATGGTGGTTCCAGAAGAAGAGGGTTGAAAAGTACCTATTTTTTCAGTGATTTTCCCCGAGATTCTTCTTACAGCTTGAGGAGGCTTGAATTGTGGCCTAGTCATTTCAAGAGAGGAAGCATCATCTGTGGCATGTTGCTCTGCTTCCTCACTATTTCAAATGCTTGCATTCTTCCTCTTATGTTGGGACGAAGAGGCTTCAGACTCTTTTTTCTCTTAACTGTTGCCAGAAACTCAACCAGTTTATTTCTTTTCCTTTTGTGTGAAGGTAATACGCAACAGCCATAGTCTGTGAGGCCATGTCTCCCCAGGCACACTTCCTGCCTGTGATTTTTTTGTAAAGGCACATATATTCATTATACCTCTCCTTGCTCAGATTCTTCAACCTGCATGATGAAACAAAACAATATTCTAAACAACAGAGAATCATGGGCATCCCCGAATCTAGAATGCAACCCACCTATAAGTGGATTTTCTTAATACTTTCGGTCCCCAAACAGACTCGATTTCTTCTTGCGTGGCGTAATGCTTTTCTTGCCTGTACATTTCCTTGTAGGTGTATCCCGTGGCATTCAAGTCCGGTATGATCAGAGCCATTTCGTGATCGATCTTCTTGCCAGAAATCAGAAATGGTCTTGCCGGATTAAGGGAGCGTGATCAGAGTTTTTGAGGGAAAATGAAAATTCAGAATCAGAAATGGTCTTGCCGGATTAAGGGAGCGTGATCAGAGTACATTGCTGTATCCTATCCTATATTATAAAATTATGGTGTATGTCTGTCTTGAGTCTCGCCCTAATTTGGACGGCTAGGATATTGCTATCTATCTATCGGACGGTTGAAACATAAAAAGGCTAAAATGCTGAAAGTATAGTTTCGCTAGGTAGGGTCGGGGGAGGATCCGGCGGCTTACCCAAGCTTGCACGAGCTGTGGTTCTATGGTTATGGCCACCATTGAACAGATGGCTGATGAAGAATAGATGGTTGAACAGACGGCTGAGGGATTTTTCATTCATTTATTTCGCAGATGAGAATTTTGAAACCCTTCATAGAAGCGAAGACCTATGGTCGGAGGATTGCTTGCAGAAGTTAAACCCCTGCACACATTTGGAGAAGCCCCAAAGCTTTACAAGGTTTTGAGGTTAATGTGGTGATCGCTGTGGTAAACTAAAGCTATTCCTGTAAGTTTTAAATCTATCATAGCCAAATTCATATATTTATTCAGTCCTTTGTAGCTTTTGCAGGATGTTGGTCGAAGCTTGTAGCCTGTGTTGCAATTAAACAGCAGCCTTGGAATGAGCTCCTGAAATGGTTCTGAGGTATTTTATACAAGAAGATGCAAGAAGGTGAGCTCCTGGAATGGTTCTTGACTTTGCAGCTAGGCTGATATTTCCTAATGCATGTACTAAATGTTAAACTTCCTAGGCACACCGTTTTATGTGTTCCATTTTTGCCCTCTTATTAAACTACTAGAAAAAGTGCCCAGCGTTGCTGGGCTTCTGTTGGGATTAAATAACAGCAATATTGTTCAAGCAATGTTGAGCTTTGTCCTACTACAAACCCTTGAAATTATACCTTGACATTATGGCGTTGATTTCCTGAAAAGTATAGTTGTTTCAAAACTTGTCAGTATATTCTTCAACCAATGGTCTCCTCGATTTTTAGTTCAATCGTACCAGCACAGTTCATGTGTCAATATGAAGTTAAAGCAATAATACCATTGAATTCACCTCATTCATACTCGCATCTAACATCCTATCTATCTATCTATCTATCTATCTATCTATAAGGTCATCGTTGCCATTTTTTTTTTTTTTTGAGTTGTCTATGTCCAATATTTTATATTAAGTAAAGCAATCTTTGTTGAGAATTTTACAATGTCCACAAGTATAATGGAATGATATACAGGATTTTATTCAAGTATTTTCGACCTTCAATTTTTCGAAGATTTATGTACCTAGATTATGGCTTTACCATTCGAATTTATTGCTAATTTGAATACATTAACAGCGTGCTAAGTCTGAAAGTGCGTATAATCGACCGAGGTAGAGAATATATGTACCTTCAAATGGCACTTGAATATGACGCGAAATGTCAAAAAAATAAAAAAGCTGCCGAGCTCCTTTCGTTGTTCTCAATGGTGAATGTGAAAACATGTTTGTAAGATTTCTTGGATGGATGTTAATCCAATCATATTATTAACTGTGTCGTATACGTTTAATATTTTACAATTAGGGTTTTCAACTCGATGGCAAAGGTTATGTCATTTAACAAAGGTTGAAGGGCCCCTGGTTGGAAATATTTTCTACTCCATGTTGGTTGCATCCTTCCTGCGTGGTGAAATAAATGTAATTACTTTCTGTTTACACTTTCTGTCCAACTTGTGGGCCAATGTTGATCGGAAACAAGCCATCCCTGAACCCCATGTAAGGCTATGCCTACACCAAATTACTTGCATCATGTTCTGATGCGATAGATTATAATTACAATTTGGGTCTGTAATAAGGCCAAATCAGCACCCTTGAACATTGCGGGTGCTTAAGCCAACTTCTCATTTGGTAATGTATGTTAGCAATTTGGTAATGTATGTTAGCAGTTCGCGTCTATGCATTGGCCGAGGACATGTGAGCAAAAATATGGCCATATTGATACAATAGGAAAATTGGGCAGGTGTGGGTACTCCAGTTTAGAGGATTGACATCAATTCTCTACAAATCTAAAAAATGCAATACGATGCTTTGCGCACACCCAAGAAAGAAAAAAAAAAAAAAAAAAAAAAAACCCTCCATTGCCATCTCCCTCCACATGGCATCATCACAAATTTCGGAGAGTCCTAGTATGTGACCGCTATTGCGGGAAACCTTAGCAGTTATGTTTTTATTTTTAAATTTGTAGCCTGCAACTTCAAAATCACTTACATTCCCATAACCAGCCTGCAAATTTGCAATATACCAAAGGTTTAAGCAAACTTAATTACATCTAGGCATACAATGTTAGAGCAAGATCTTGAAATTCCAAATTAAATAAAAAACAGATCTATTATCTCTGTGGTTGGCAGCAAAGGCAAATCTCTATCGGTTTACATCATGGTATACCTTTGCTTGTGTGATTGCAAGATCCCCTGTTCCCGTATCTACCACAAAGAACTTAGCGAAAGAAATGTACCACCTTATCAACAATTCTAATATCTTATTCTAAGACATACACGTAGCCCCTCTTAAAATAGTTTCACAGTGACCTCTGTGAAAAAGCAGAATACCAGCTCAATTTGCAGAGTCCAACATTATGTACCCAATATCTTTTCCATCAATCAGAGGCGGCACAAATAGTGACCATATTTGGATTTGATCATCTGCATCAATTAGAAATTTTCATTACAATAGAATGGAGAGAAGCTTGCCTCAACAATAGGGATATACATTTTGTCAATAGAAATGCATGGATATCTAGGGCTATACCGTGGAGCAAACAAGGAAGTTGGATTAGGAATATATAGACCCATTTTCCTGGACTGCCATTATCAACTGGACTGCCCATCACCTACCAGGGAAGAGGGCGTAAGTTCAAGCTTTTGCAGGCTAATACTTCCACGAAGACAATGCTTAGACAAAGGCCATGCTCTACAATTTATACATTAATACGAAGCAACAGTAATTGCACAATGTCATATTCTTTGTCGTTTTCCAGGCTCTCTTTTTTATGGCATTACAAGATCAAATCTGTGGGCTTTATGACAGCAAATTGCAAGTCAGAAATCTGCACCTCAATTATACCTGCAATTTCAAGCATATGATTTGTCAATTTTAAAAGGAAGAGTTTTAAATGTTATCGCAACAACTCAATGTTTCAATGGGTTTATGACAATCCTTTTTTGGTGTTCTTAAAAACCATAAAAATGCTATTTTTGATTTGACAGACTCGTATATAATTGCATGCAATAGATACAATTTTGATGGGCACTCTGCGGGTAATCTAAGCCAATTTGTCTTGAGAGGAACTTAAAACCAGGATGCAACTCAAGATGCAACTCTGGCTGATGCACATAAAACAAAAATGCAGAAGGCCAGATGCGCACAAAAAAAAGGGGACAAACACTGGAAAGCTCCAAAGAAAACAATGGCCAGACGAATCAATTGGATTTAGCTCTTACAATTAAATGAAAATTGCCCGTCTACTTAAGGCATAGGCTAGGCTGTTTCGTTTCTACAAAGCCTGTAGTTAATGCAAAGTTGTATGATCTATATGATGTGCTTAGCAGTGCAGATAATGGCATAGCTCAGCCTTTAGGTTCATGCAGTAACTTTTGTATAAGAAAGCATATCATGGATCAGTAAATCTAAACTAATATGCCGGCTATCCATTATTGAGAAATACTATAGGATGAATTTGCTGACCACATGGGCCTTATAGGCAAAATTCCATATAATCACTCTTTTGTTGCTTTTATATGAATGTGGATGTGTTGTGAATGTGTTGAACTGCACATTCTGATAGAACTATTGTCAAGTAATTCAACACGTGAAATAGTAACAATACAATAGGATAATCATTGTCTTGTAGTTTAACACATGAAATGTAACAATACAATAGGATAAAAATGAAGTTAAAAAGTATGACGACATAATATAGTAGTAGAACCATTTTCAAGTAGTTCAACACATAAAATGGTAATAATACAATAGGATAAAAAATGAAGCTGAAAATATGACATTGTAATATAGCAATACAGTTAGGGCAAAGCTTGTAATTCGACAATTTATCATATTTAAAGCCCCTTTCAAATTGTGATGACATTTAAAATATGCATTCATATTATACATGAAATACATTATTGGCGAAAATGATGAGTGCAATCTATTCCACCATTTTTCAACATTTGATGCTGGACATTATTGATGTTGCTTCCTGCATCAGTTAGATAGAGCAGTGCATAGCAAGGATCTGCACAATCAAATCTAATCTGGGTACATGCTGCCATTAATTTATATGGTGCTCTGTTTCTTCAATAGTATGATCCATGTCAACCTGCCTATTTCCTGCTTCATTTTGCAACCTGCATGTTTTCTGCTTCATTTTGCAAGCAATACATTTTAGGAAACATATATTTTTGCAGAATGTTACTGTATTGCCTGCAGCTTACAATATAGAAACCTCTAATTCTCCCAGATTACAAACTTGAAACAGTTACATGCTATTCAGATTGCATAAAGCTACCATGGCTGCGATGCTGGAACGTGCTTTTTTTATGGTGTCAGAAAAGGTATACCAGCTTCCCCAACTGAAGTGACAGCGCTCTGCAAATCATTTTTCAAAAAACTGAAGTTTTGCACCACAATGCATTGCTAGAATGTGATGATGATTTGATTTTGGCGTGCAGTGATGACCAAAATAGCAGCAAGGCATAAGTATTGACCCAATAGCCAAGTGCTTGCAAAAAAGACGCTCCATGACGATATCATTATTAAATGTCCAATTCTCAATGTCATAAGCCATCCACCAGTGGCCGCTCTAATCCACAAATTCGTATTCAAATTCTATATCTAGCTTATTGCACCATCATGACAGAAGAGGCCCTTGTGCAATTTGCATTGGCATCCTTCAGTGCAGTTTTCCAGTGCATTTGGAGGTTAGAAATTCAACAACTATATCCCATACAACATCCATGTTGCGCCATTGGCAGTCCGAAGTGTATACTTGTTGCTATCTTCATGTGCCTACAAAAGGATACAGTCCTAGGATGCAGGGTATCTATCCATATAACATATAACAAAATAAAAATCATCTTATGTCATTACATGTTAAAGGTGATAAATAAATAAGATATGAGAGTAGAATATAGAGCTGTTTTATCTAGTGCCGAAGGTTTGAGAACTCTTCCAGCGTGGTCTCCCGTCTTCCACGATCATGGAACTTGAAATCTAAGACAGCTGATCCAAACTAAGAGCAAAATCATAAAAAAAAAAAAAAAAAAAAAAAAGAACTTTTAAGGAACATAACTACATCTGTTCCGTTAATTTTTATATCAAACTTTACATCTTACCAGTTGACTGTAATCCTTAGGCATGAAAAAACTAAGCATATCAAGTTGGGCAATAATAACCAAGGATCTAGGCAAGTAGGTCTGCTTCACAATCTCTAATTCTCAACTGCAATAGGGCCGAGATAAAAAACACTGGGACTCATACCAACATAATAAGCAATACAGTTGCCACAGATTTACAACCATCCATAGCTCCAGGTGAGCATTTCCACTGCCTTGCCTTGTTTTCCTTCTTCCTCTTATCTGCAGATCCCGGCAGTGAAGACATTGAATAAATGGTTTGTAAAGCAAGGAGATATTTGTGCTCTGTACCTAGGAGGATCCTTGTTGTTGCTGCAACAGTTTCATTCTCTTCTGCTTTGGCAAAGCAAATGCTTCATATCCTTGTTTTTCATTCTTCCTTGTTTCTCTATTGCTCAGGCTCTAAAAGGGAAACAAAAAGAACAAAAACACATCTGCAAGTTAAACTTGCCAAATGCAAATGGATTCAGATGCAAATGGAATAAATATTTAAAATCTCTGCCAAAGGTAGAGAATTCACGGCCATGTGCAGTATACATTGCGTGAACAACTAATGGCTTTTCAATCTTCATTTATGGTAGCTAAGATTTGCTTGCTACAGGCATGCAACTTAATGTCATATAAATAGGTATCATTGCAACATCCCTTGCTCAGTGCCATGTTCATATCAGTAGCCTAAATCACTCATTCATAAAAACTAAAAGATAAGATGTAGCAACTGCAATAGCTAGCCAGCTTCTTAGAAATAACCAGTAGCTAGATGCTTATGCAGAAACAAGGCTGGCATATGCAACTAATAAAGACCTGAAACCTAATCAAGCATGAAAGGAATGCCATGCCATCTCCTGATCTCTCGAAATGTGTAAGCAGTAACGGCATATGTGGCGTAACGTTGATTGGCATTATGCTTGATAACACGCCCTTTGTGCATCTTTGGCCGATGACTATCATGATGCTTATCCTGGGAGTACATATGATGATGCCTTGTATTATACATAAATAATCCAAATACAATAGCCTATATAAGCAAGAATACGTACTGTGTAATTGGGATGTAGACAGTGAGCCATATTTGCAGAAACCAAAAAACTATTTTAGATCGCCTTCTCAATGGTCATCTGCAAGTATGTAGACAAGAGGAAATATGGTAAACAGAGCCAAGCCACATATGCAGATCGTCATATTTTACACCATTCTCTACCATATGATGGCATGTCCTATGTTTTAAAAGTTCTATGCAGTTCCTCTATCAGATTCCATCTCCATTAAGAAGACAGCGTAAGAATCACTTCCACCATAGTGTTCATAGGTAAACAAAATGCCATGAGATGGAAGGAGAGAAAGGTGTTGTTGTTTGGCAATTTCTCATAAGAGTGAAAAATAAGAAGTACAAATAGAGCTTGAGATGCATTATGTATATCTAGAGACCAAAATAACAGAAGAGACACAAAAGAAGAAACATAGGGCAAGTTCACTACATCTAGGAGAGATTGATATATAAACACGTACATAATATGGGTCGTCTGAAGTTGGCAAATGGCAGAAAGTAGCAGTAGTTACAGAGAGGAGGATGCAGACTGTGGCAATGCCAGAGTCCAGAGGCTGAAAAGGTCAAGAGGCCCAATTGTCCTTCTCTCACAGTAAATGAATCTAATGCTTGCAGCCCGAAGCGCATAAGTGAACATAAGAACCATCTACCAATTTTGAGAAAAAAACAGCCTGCTTTACATTTCACAAGGTTCCCTGAATCCATAGAAGTCGCCATAGACCTTGTGCTCTAGAATACTTTCAGCAACCAAAACAAGGAGCCGATCTTAAAAAAATTGATTCTGATAACTTGACCCTAACAAAATAGTCATTCCTATCTATTGTGCAAAGTCTGTGAATCAAGATCATTACCTGAATCACATTTGTACTGACTGAATGCGTTATCCTCTTGAGAGCATCAAACATGACAGGAGATCCAGCACCCTGTGCCGAATTGGATCCAACCTCTTCATGGTCAAATAAAGCAATCATACGAACACCCAACTCTTCTTCTAAAGAGTCCAGACTTGTTGCATCAATCAAAGCCTGAATGGCATGTCAGTTAGTTCACTTCAAGTTATCAGTTTTTATAACATAATATTCTAACATCACCTTGAGAGAACAAAATGACGTGCATAGATTGTCAAGTCTTCCAGAGAATACAAACTCCCTAAGGGCACCCCCAACAACACTCGCCTGCGTGTCACAGACTTGCAGCTCAAAATCTCAAATGTCAACTACTGAGCAACCGATCTCATTGGCAAGTAGCTGTATAAAGAAATCACAGAAAAAATGTCATTCTTAACAACCCAAGAAGATGTTGGTTTGCTTAACAGGAGCAACATTTTTCATTTTCCATGGAAGATAAAATTTTCCCTTTTAACTCTAGTTCCAGGCAGAACAGACAATTACTACCTGCAATAGTAGAGGATGATGCTGACTGTTCTCGCCAAGGTCTTCCTTTCTTGTTTCAACTGTGTCTGGCACATCCCCATTCATATTATGTGGAGTTACTATTGACAATGGTTTGTTAAGTTCTGCCTGCCATCCATTTTTTACTGTTAAAATACTAAAAATATAATAATCAGCATCTTGTTGACAAATAAGAGTTGTTAACATAGACATTAACAATCTACCATAAGATAAACAGAAAGATACATACCTTTATAACAGATGCCAAAATCGGCACAAGATGACTCTGTGTGTTGACCTTAAAGCCATCATTCACATTCCTGTGTGAAATAAAGAAGTCCAGCTTTTTACCTACAAACTTCTCATCCTCTATTTTCAGCATCATGCTTTACATGCATCAATTTTAAATACGTTGCGGAATCCTCAATGGCCATATACGTTGCCAGCACAAAGTGGGGTGCATTTGGGTTCAAAGTCGAAGTAATAGGTGCCATCATAGCCATATTTCAAGAACCCTAGTTTTTTCCATCAACTGCTCCTATCTGCTCCTATGAAATAGGCATATTTTTGGATCTGCCATAGATGTTGCGGCAGGAATGGATCTACCATAGATGTTCCTCAGATGTTACTCGGCAATCGAAGCATCTGGAGTATCGTTCTCAAGGCGAAAAGCATTTTAACATTTTTTAAACAAATTTGTAGACAATACCTAGTAAGATTGTAGCACCTTCAATGCCGTTGAATAGTGAAATAAAAACCAGCAATTAAAAGCTTCAATGTAACTTTACCTTATTTTTCACTGGTTTTAAGATTTTAATGACACAACGTTGATTGTTGGCACAATTAATACCTTCAAATACTTCGATATGCTTGCTCCTTCCAAGATTACGCACCGCCTCGTAATCTTCATATCTGGAAGATTAAAAAACAGCTCTGTTAAACCATGTAAATTAAACCCAAAGCCTGAGGCAGGATGCTTACCCGGATTTGGTAAAACAGAAGCATGACTTTCCTTAGGCCAGACTACAATCTTATCAGCATAGACCCAGGATTAAGACATAACCCCGGGTCGCTGGATGGATTTTCCAATCTTATGAGCCAGTTTTGCAAGCTGGCTTAAGTCAGCAGATCTTGCCCACCAGAATAATATGGCCTTACAATTTTTGCATGACCCACAAAGAATACCATGTGCTGTTACTTGTTGCCACACCGAAATGGATAAAATACTTGTGATAAAATGGACATGAGCAAGAATTGAGGTATGCATAATAAGACATGGACATGAGACACCCAATGCATACCTCCGCCCAAAGCAAAGAATGAAAGCAAGAAGTCGTTACAAATGCAAATCCATGCAAAGCATTGCACAGATCTACAACTTGTCTGATCCATAAGAAATGATCAAAAACTGGAATATTGTAAACGGTTGTAGATAAATCCAAACTGAGAATGCCAGAATAGAGCCCTGGCACGAAAACCATGTCGCAAGACTATGCATCACACAGGAATAGAATGAATAGGGAAATCGAATGAATAGGGAAGAGAAATTATAAAAAAAAAAAAACGTAAAACAAAGCGAGGCGTAAGAGATATAGAGATGATACCGGCTTAGGAACTCATCACCGGCACCAAATCAAAATGGCCATAAGCAACTCAGAGGAAAATGTTTAAGAACTTACCATCGACACCAAATCGAGAAAGGAAAGGCATCACCATAGCTCCGGTGGTTGTTGCAATGCAATGGGTATTACAAAATGCGCGCAAAACAAAACCGCTAAATCTACGGATCAAAACAGATTAAAAAAAGTCAACGGCCAAGATGCTGCACAGACTATCACAAAACGCCTTTATTATTATATATATAGATAGTACCTGTCTTTGTAGATGGATTGGTCAGACCAGGAAAGACTAAACCAACAGTTTTCAGATGCTGTGTTTATTCTAATGGATTCGACATAACCATGGACATTATAATGAATCCTGGAAACTTCGGTAAGTTCTCTATACACATATATATACAAGTTGATCAGAATAGAATTCTCCATACTCATGTATTTAAGGTTTAAATTGAATTTCGATTGTTAACCTATTTAACTGAATCGAATCGAAAGAAATGGGCACAATCCTAAGGTTGTATTGTGTTGTGCGGGTATTCTGATACAGTGAATGCTTGCTATGGATAAGGGGCGTTCAATGGGTGTGTTGTTTATACCACAGGTTCTAATCTTTGTCAAGGGTGAGATGCCTTTCTGTAGTGGAACCCGTACCACTCAACACGCAGTCTTAACATGATTATTGTCAATAGAGTTCTCAATGGACCTCCTTCTGACATTAGTCCTATCAATCTCAGGCAGCTCCTCAACATGTGACCTCCCATAATTCTTAACCCCATGCCAGCAATTTCTCATTCATATGTATCCATATTTTGTACCTTTGCTTGCCATAATTTCAATGTTAGATGGTTGCAGACTCAGCTGGAGCAATAGTTGAGGCACTAGGCTATTGAGTGCTCAAGAAAGTCATCAAAGTAATGCAAAATCGGTGCAGACGTCTATTGCCTCTGGAAGTCTGGCTCATGTTGTTCATCCAAAGAAGAGGTCGGGTTAGCGATTGCATCTGTTTCGCCCGGACATCATCAATTGCCTCATGCTCGGAAGGGTCCTTTACCGCGAATCTGTTCCAAGGTCAACTACATGGACTTGGCTTGCTAAGATAGGTTCAAGAACTTCGCAAACACCTTTTCCCAAACAATATTGTCAGAGGAAGTAGCTACATCTGCAAGTGATCATTCTCAGGTAAAATGCCGAGCCGAAGCTAATGGCCTTTGCACAATGGCTCAGATAAATTATCAGCAGAGTCAGACTTCTCATGCTCTATTGACAAGCATGAAAGGTGTTCCAAGCTGGCTTCCTTCTCTGACCCAGGTATTGTCTGATTGAAATTGCATTGTTTTGGTCATAACTGATTGATGCAAGTGTTCAGACTGCTTTCCCATTTCAAGTTTGTAGCAAAAGTACATCAATTCTATTGATTTGCTAGACCATTGTAATAAGAGATTCATGTTGTTATCAGCATTTTGCATCCCACGATAGAACTTAAGCACATCCGATAACTATATTTGAAATTAAAACACAGCTTTCTTAAATCCTTTGATGATCCTGAGCCATATGGAAGAGGAAGGTACAACACTAATGAATCTGAAGTCACTGCTACCGATGGCAGAAGGGTTGGCAATGTTTCAGCTTAATTGGCAAGCTGGCAGTCTTTATAATTGCAGACAATTTGTACTCAGCATGTTGACCAAAGTGTTCGGTAACTTATTATCTAATAGGAATCTTACAGCAGCACCAAATTTATAACCACCCATAGTCTTTTTCTTAGGCCCACCACATCAATAAGGTCAAGTGGTTTTGTTGGAACTTATTCACAATTTTCAGTGGGCAACTCCATTTTAAGATTGACATTCTTTGACCTCTATATTTGCACATGTTTACCATCCCTACATGCATCCTCCACGTGTGTTTGATTGTTCGAAACACGTGTTGCCAATTACACAGATATTCAATTTTCTACTATTGCACTTCGATTGTAGTTTTGTTACAGCAATGCATTTTTATGAAGCCAAAGTCGTGTGAATATATAAGAAATGATCTTAAGGTCACAGGCAATGAAGTACTCTACACACTCATCACCCATCCCATTCCACTATCACATTTTATAATATTCCACTCACATTTTATTCTATTTGTCTATTCCACTCTACTTCTTTTATTTAATACCCATGACTAATGCCCTATTCCAACTATTGACATCATGCCTTTAAAAATCAAGACTAATGCCCTATTCCAACTATTGACATCATGCCTTTAAAAATCAAATGCAGCCATGCTGTTGCATGTTTCGCCGTGGCATGTTGTGCAAGTTTCAATACTGCGTAAGGTCAAATTTCGCAAAAAATATAATTTCTCAATATTTATATTCTCCCGTTCGGATGTCAACTAAAAGAAGATACCCATACATTTCAAGACAATCTTTTAAATGAGTAGACAATCTTTTAAACTAGTAACGGTGCCCAGCGTTGCTGGGCGTAAGTTGAGAGCCTATAAATATTTTTGGGCCACAATGAGGAAAACATGTCCAAACTATGCCTCTTTGTCATTCTTATTTTTGTAATGGTTGTGTGCGTATGTAAAGTGGGGCGCTCTGTGATATTTTATGTTATTAATTTAAATAGGCACAACCTTAATCGATTTGCCTACATTCAATATCAATATAGCTTAGTAGAAATGATGTGCAGCGTTGCTGGGCAATGTTTGGGCACTAAATACAGACCTCTATGAACCTTAAGATTGTTGTTGTTGCCTCTAATAATTGGTTGTCCACATCTATATGAACCTCACGAATGACATTGTTGCCTCTAATTGTTGGTTGTTCACACCTATATGCGTTTTGCACACCTATATGCCTTTTGTATATGGACTGCATTGTTTTGCAAGACTGCACCATTTAGGAATGTCACACCATTTAGGAATGTGACATGGAAAGACACAAATGGGAAAGTTGCATTGGATTCAAATATTTAAAATCTCCAACTATAAGTTAAGTGCAAATTTGGCATCTACTATGCATGTTGCTTCACAAACGCCTAACATCTTCTAATCCTAAAGTAAATTTGTCAAGCGCAAACATGTGAGCAAATTGTAACAATGCAATAAAAGCGAAAAATTCAACCTACATGGCTTAATAAATAAACTTTTTTGGTGCGGAAAGTGCGACCTACATGGCTTAGTTAATAAACAAATCTTATTTTGTCTTTGGACAACTTAGGCACCAATCATTGTAGTGGTAGATTCTTTTGTAGGCCCTTTTCATATCATTGTTATCGATGACTTTTCTTTTCATCAAATTCCAAGCTTATCATAATTCAGACTGATCTGCAGAAGAAAATCGTACATGTCTAGATATGCTACTTTAAATCCAGGAAGATTGAATCACAAAGATGATTAAGCCAATCTAAGGCGTTTGTTAAAACTTTATCAAGTAACTTCTTACCAAAGCAACCGATGTAGAGTCTAAACATACTGGGGGCCACCAATTTGTTGCAAAATTTATTCCATGAATAATCGAAGATCGGAGATAAAAGCGAGGGAAATATGGCAATCCCAACTTAGAAGTCGCAAAATTCGCGAGAATACCTCAAAAGGAAATAGTTACATATATAAACAATAAGATCAAAGGAAAGAGAAGAACATGAGAGATTTACCGAGAAAATCAACAGCGAGAAGCCCATTGGAGAAGCGGTCTGTAGACCCTTGAACATGGTGATCTCTTCTATAAGGAAGGAAATTTGCACCATATTGATCCTTTGCATTTCTAATTCAAGATTGTTCCTTGAGAATAGATGTGGGCTCATAAGATTAAAACCTCGCTTCCATGGACAAAAATTAGAAAAACAGAGAATCGAAAGTGAATCT
Organism: Isoetes taiwanensis; assembly: GCA_021234155.1. Classification (NCBI taxonomy): domain Eukaryota; kingdom Viridiplantae; phylum Streptophyta; class Lycopodiopsida; order Isoetales; family Isoetaceae; genus Isoetes; species Isoetes taiwanensis. The sequence goes on along the minus strand of JAJEKV010000010.1, from coordinate 11,041,091 downwards.
TACTTGAATGTTAACTTTGTCAGCAGCATCTAGTTTCGAGGCTGTTGGAAGAGATACGAAATATAAATTACGAAACAAATAAGTAAATCAATGAAAAGGGGCATCCACATTCAAGAAACACCCAGCAGATACCCTCATTGAGATACCCTCATTGGATTCACCCTGGCGGTATGATGGCGACATTTGCTTAGAGTGGCAGAGACTCCTCATAAGCTGCAGCAAAATAAGGCACCAAAAAAATAAGGGTAAAAGTATATCAAACATGGTGACAAGGAATCAGTCTGCCATACCTCGGCCTTAGAATAAGATACAAATACGATTCAACATGCCACAGACCCTTAAGACTTATGAGAGCCATTCTAAGGTAAGCTTTGAATCACGAGACACCATCGAAACCTATAACAAGCTGCAGACTTGAGATCAAGTAGAAGGATTTAGCATCACGAAAGCTCTGGTCGGAGAAATTTGTTTAATTTGAACATAAGCGATTACCCACTGAATACTCTCTCGGCTTTGGTCGAGGGACCATCGCCAAAGCGAAAGAGTCATGGCAGATCTGTAGATGTCGTTGTTGATAAAGCCCTTTGTTTATTTTATTTCTTAGAATAATCTGCATCATCTCCTTCTCTATCTGCATCATCTTCTCCTGGGCATTCCCACAGAAGCACTGTAGCTGCCAATACATCCTCTATGATTTTGATTTCGACATAGCTACCCTAAAACGTGGAAAAGCCCGAGAAGAAAACTAGGGGCTATCTGGATTTGAAGCTTTACCTCTGCTATACATCTCACACCTGGCCCGATAGTGGCTGCACGAAGATTATCCATTGTTGCTTTCGCTTCTTGGGAATCAAAAAGGCACTGTTTTTGGCCAGGGGGCGAGAGGGCCACTCGATGCATGTGAAGCTTGAGAATGCATGTGAAAGAGGAAATGTAGCTTATTTTATAGGAAGATGCAGAAGTATCGAGAAGAAGAGAGCAATACCGGCAGCCAGGAAGCTGCGTTTTCCATGGAAGCAGAGGTTGGCGTTGAAGCAGAAAGTCACTGTGCTTCCGTTGCTCAAGAATGTGGTGGCACAATCTTTCTGGACTAATCCATCTGTTGCTTTTGTTTGCCTCTGCACCGTTGAGCTAAGAAAACCAAACATGACTTAGAATGCAGATTCTCGGCTCCCCGAAAGAGTTCCTGCCTGCCATAGCAGCTCCCTAGGCTGGCCGAAAATTCTATGCCTAGTTTTAGCAGACCGCAAGGAATCGAATCCTGCATGCACTCTTGCCAAAACTGCTATAGCTGCAGACATCACCCATTGAACCCTAAACGGCTAGAGCGAGAAGAAAAAACAACGGGCTATCTGGCCCGTCGAACTAAATTAAAGATCAAATCTGAGCCGTCAAAATTTTAGGGTTTTATGCACGACATACACTAAAACTTTATAATAAAGGATGAGTGTATAAATGCAAAAAGAAGAGACAAACTTTAAAATCCTTCATGCTAAGACCTGTCCTAAAAAAGTGCAAAATTAGCGACTATGATGTATAATAAATTTTCATAGTAGAATGAATAAGCTCTAAAGTCTATAATATATTCCAAGTGAGGCTTATCTCAAGATTGCAAAGTTAATTATATGTGGTTCTTTTCTTCTCTCTGGTCATCTATATGTACCCAACTTATGCCCAGCAACGCTGGGCACTATTACTAGTAACTAGTAATGGTGCCCAGCGTTGCTGGGCAAATATTGGGAACATTTGTGGATGGAAACCTATTCAGCTCAGACTCATTTTTATACATCTAATATAATAGAAACCAAGTCCATCATTGCTAGGCTATAAGAGGTTTTTGTGCATTTGATAACCTTCCCTTTGCTCTATCCTGCATATCCTTTTTTCCTCATTTTCTTACACACTTTCTTTTTTCCCTTTTCTTATTTTCCCTGCACATTTACTTTTCTCCTTCTCTCTCTTTTTTTTACCCTCTTCTCCCTCCTCTTTTTCTTCCTTTTCTCCTTCTCATTTTTCCCTTTCCCTTTCCCTTTTTTTGACGGCTTTTTTCCTTCCCTTTTCACCTTTCTCCACCCTTCCCATTTTTCTCATGCTCTTTTTTCCCTTTCCTTTTCCCATTCCTTTTGCTTTTCTCTTTTCCCTTCCCTTTTCTCATGCCCTTTTTGCATTCCATTTTCCCCACCTTTTTTTTAATGTTTTTCTTCCTCTCCTCACCCTCTTCTTATCTCATGTCTCTTTTTTCCCATTTTCTTCTTCCTTTTTTCTCATGCCTTTTTTCCTTTCCTTCCCCCCTTTCCGCCTCCATTTTTCCTTTTCCCTTTCCTTCTTTTTTCATCATTTCCCCACCCTTTCCATTTTTCCCGTGCCCTTTTCCTCTTTCCTCCCCCCTTTCCTTTTCTCTTTCCCTTTCCCTTTCCCTTTCTCTTTCATTTTTCCTTTTCCCTTTTTCCCATGTATTTTTCCATTCCCTTTTTTTTCCTTTTTTTTTACTTGCCTTTTTTTCTTCGCCTTTCCTTACCCTCTTCCCCTTTTCCCGTCCCTATTGCCCTTTTTCTTTTTTCTTTTCCCTTTCCCCATGCTCTTTTTCCTTTTATTTTTACCCTTTCCTCACCCTTTCCCTCTTCCAGTTTTTTCCGTGCCCTTTTTCCCTTCCTCTTTTCCATTTTCCCTCCTTATTCCTCGTGTTCTTTTTTCTTTCCCCTTTCCCTTTTCGCCTCCCATTTCCTTTTTCCTTCTTTTTTTCATCCTTTTCTCTTTTTCCATGCCCTTTTCCTCTTTCGTTTCCACCCTTTTTTTCCTTCTCTCTTTTCCTTTCCATTTTCCCACACCTTTTTCCATTCCATTTTTTCCACCTTTTTCACATGCCCTTTTTCCTCCTTTTCCCACCCTCTTCCCCTTTCCCTTTTCCTCTTTTTCTATTCCATGTTTTCTGTTCTCTTTTTGCTTTTCACTTTTCCCTTTTCCCTTTTCCCTTTTTCCATCTCTTTTTCCCTTTCTTTTTTTCCTTTCCTCACCCTTTTCCTCTTCTCGTGCCACTTTCTCCTTCCTCTCTCATTTCCCTCTCCCTTTTCCTCATGCCCTTTTTCGCCTCCTTTTTCCTTTTTCCTTCCCTTTCTATTTTTCCATGCCCTTTTTTCCCTCTCTCCACCATTCTTATCTTCCCCTTTTTCCCTTCCGTCACCCTTTTCGTCTTCACATTTTTTCCGTTGCCCCTTTTTTCTTCCTTTTCCTCCTTTCCCCTTTTCTTTTCCCTTATTCTGTCCTCACCCTTTCCCCCTTTTCCTTTTCATAGTGTCTTTTTTTCCTTCCTTTTTCTCCCTTTCTTTTTCTTTCCCTTTTTCGTGCTCTTTTCCCTTTCCTTTTTCCTTCTCCGTCTTTCCCTTTTGCCCGTGCCTTTTTGCCTCTCACTTTGCCCTTCTCTGCCATTTTCCCTTTCCTCTTAAGAGATCAGAGCATGGCCAATCATGGTGGTGGGAAGTTGTGCGATAAATCTCGGCCTTCAAATGCAATCAGACGATCTCAACTATCTAAATTAGGGTTTGATGCAAGACATACGCTAAAACTTTATAATATAAGAAGATATCCTACGGTCCAGGTTGTGATCGAATCAACCTGGACCGTAGGATCGATTACATATAATTCCCAAAGCCATGTTTACCATAGGATGTGTTCCAAAGCAACGTGAGCCGTAGGATCTCGGACCGACGATCAGGATCAAATCAACTTGGACCGTAGGATCGCTTACACATAAGCTACAAACAAACTCCCAAGCCATCTGGGCCGTAGGATATGTCCCAAAGCCACGTGAGCCGCGACAAACATATATGCACCGTACCAAACCTCCCAAAGCCGCGTGAGCCGTAGGATCTCGGATCAACGGTCGGATTGAGCGTTACAAACATAAGAACATATATATGTTATGATATGATATGATATATTTATTAAAAAAAAAAGAATGCCAAACATATTGACCATGTTACTGGAGGACCAACTCATTCTCCACAGTTTCCATCGTATTAAAAAACATGCTTTTATTAGGTTTAACTTCTATATAGCAAAATCTGATGGTAAGAGTAAAATACAGAAACATATTATCTTAACTGTGTGCAGCACAATAATAAAATTGAATGGTCTAAAAATATTCCATGATAACCTAAAAGCCATGAGATAAGCAGAGATAGAAGAATACAATTGACATGGTAAAATAATCCCCAGGTTTGATAATGCAGCTTTGAACGCAATTCCTCCTTCAAAAAAGCAATGGAAACCTGAAGCGAAACCCCTTCAAGAGGAATCTGCAAGAAAACGTAAACTCTGTTTTCCTGTCTGGCTCACCTTGGATATTAACGGCACAACCTGACCAATAAATGATGGCAATGCCATGTTGAGGTTAGCCACCAAAAGAGAGAGCTAAAACTTGCAAAATCTTAGATTATACCAGAGCTTTTTGATAATTTTCCAAGGTATTTCTCCAATATCCTCTTGCTTTAGCCCAAGCTTTTAGTTATCTTTGAAATAGCTACTCTTTTTTTTGTTTGATTGAAGGATGGTATTATATTTATAATTTTGAAAAGAGAACAAAAATGACTATTTATACGGGGAGTGTCCACCCAAAACTAGCCTCCAGAAAAATGAGGCTTTTAAAACAGAGGTATATCCAATTTTTCAAGACACCATAGAAGGATGTCATAAAAGAAAACGGGAATTAACTATGACAGTTTTCTAATGAAAAAAGAGGTTGTAAAGCAGAAACCGAAAGCTCTGAAATAAAGATAACAGAGTTTATCAGAGTTTTGAGTTGTCTTCATCATGATGTCGAGCAGCTGCATCAAGTTTATTGACAGAGTCAGGACCTTTTGGACCTAACCAGAGGAGTAGCCAGCATCGTCTAGGGGGTCCGGCCCCTTTGTAAAGACAAGGACAAATTCTGGATCTGGCAAATAAATTCTCTCTTCAGATCCGGCTGAAGGGCACACGAGCAAATGCAGTCACAGCCTTCTTTGAAATGATGGAAGGAGCAGCCTGTCAAGAAATCAGCTGCCCATTTCTGAATGTCCTCATACTTCTTGTTTGGGAAGGAGATCCGTCTGCTCATGAAAAAGAATTTTCCTGCAAAATAAGTGAGCTTATGAGTTAATTTTATAAATCCAAGACACATCATAGTTGGTTTGAGAGAGAATGGCTTGAGGCCATATTATTTCATTGCAGAAAACCAGCTTGTTTCTGCCCTTCCAGATTCTCCAGAGAAGGATATAGAAGCTCCAATGTCTGGGAGAGTTTGGTATAAAGAAATCGGCTTCAGGACTCTCCAGAGAGAGATTGAGAAGCAGAGCTTCTGATGAGATCTCAATTGTCTGTTGGGACCAAAAGCAGGATCTGAATAAATGGTCTTCATTTTCTGCATAAGAGAGACATCTGGGGCAGATATTGGAATTTGAGAAGTTACAGCTGAAGCGCTTGCAATTTGTGGCTAAGCTTTTATGCCATAATTGCCAAATGAATGCTTTGATTTTGGGATTGATTGGAGATTTCCAAAGGTGCTTATGGTTGGATCTGCAACGCTCCTGGGATATTCCCCATTTGAGGTGAATACTCATCGTTTGGTCTTTCATAAGATACTTGTATGCCTCCTTTACTTTAAAGAGGAGTTTCACTTTAAATTGCCAAGTGATGTCGCTGTTATTCCATTCTGCTTGAGAAATATAGTTGAGGATGGCGTTATAAAGGGATCTGCTGTTATCATCTTCATTCTTGATAATGGAGGAATCAAAAGGAATAGAAAATCCGAAATTGTAATCAAACCTTTTTCTTGCCACAGTTTCGCTTGATCTGGGAAATTTCTGATAAGACAATGGGTGTTGTTTTCTCCAAGGAGGTAAGGATTCCAGAATATGTTTTGAGAAAGGGAAATGCCTTTTTCCCATGAATACATTCCTTTTACCTGCTTCCAAGCCATAATCCATTTCCTTATCAAGGGAGGACAATTGTTAGGGATCTGGAATTCAAAAAAGGCTGCATCAGGGAGCAACATTTTGATGTTCCAGTCATATGGTTTGCATTTGAGGATGTAGTGCTTGATAAGGACTGTAACCGGATGCTGGATGTTGTCGGTGATGGCCCTGAAGAGATACTTTGCTGCCAGGGCTGTAGCATGCTTCTCAGTATTGATGATGCCTAATCCTCCCATAGACCTGGGTTTGCAACATTCTTCCATAGAGACTGGAGTCCAGCACTTTCTGTTGCTACCACAGGAGATAAATCTTCCAAGAATTCCTTGTAGCTTTCTGTATACATATTTGGGAGCAAGAATGAAGGAGGATTGATAAACATGGGTTGAGGCAATGACCAAGTTGGCAAGGATTGCCCGACCAGCTTTAGAAAGGAACTTTGAGTTCAGAGTGTCGACTTTGTGGTAGAATTCCTCGATGATGTTATTCCATAATTCAGCACCGTTAGATCGGATGGCGAAAGGTATGCCTAAAATCTTAGAATGAACATTTGGGGGATTAAAACTGCATTCAAGGAGAGTGGCAGCCTGAGCCCCAAGATCCGGGTTATGAGAGATAATCTTGGATTTTGTGGGATTAATCTTGCAGCCATAAAGGTTTCCAAAGGCATTTAAAATCTCCTTGGCATGATTAATCGATTGGAGGTCCATGGTTAAGAGGAAGAGGAGAAGGTGTCATCTGCAAAATGCCCATTTAAGAACTGATCAATCATGTCATTTGTAGGGAGATATAAACCTGTTATTGTTCCCTCTTCTTTTGCTGCTTGCAAACTGCTATGAAGGCCTTCTATCAAACATGGCTTTGGGAATTATATGTAATCGATCCTACGGTCCAGGTTGCTGATTCCCCTACCAAGGAAAATGATCGTGTACATTGCTGAATAAGCCTGAATAAGACTGAAAGGACAAAATTTTGAATAAGTAATCATGTGTATTTTTGAAAAAATAACTGCCTCTCCCACTACAAATTCGGTAGTTCCCACCACACTTAGCACCCAAAAATGTGGTGCTAAAATGCACGTTTTTGTTCCACTACAACATGCTTTCACCCTGGAATGCATATGCATGTATTGCTAATGATGGGGCTTGTGTTTTTTAGGCCATTTTCCTCTTTTCGTGTCTAAGGTATTTGCTATTGCAGGGTTGCACTTATTCAATCGCTGTCAAGACCGATTGTCGAGGAAATGCCGGTACAGATGCCAACGTAAGTGTACAATTTTATAATGGTGCTAGTCAATCTGTGACTTTCAACAACCTAAATGCTCATAATCGTAATGACTTTGAGAAGTGCAACTATGATACCTTCACTATGCAAGGTGCATGCATTCATGGAATTTGTCACATGCGTGTATGGCATGATAATACCGGCGACAAACCTGGGTGGTATTTGAACTTTATAGATGTCTCAAAGGATGGAGCTGCTGCCAAGCGATTTAATGTCAATCGATGGTTGGCCCTAGATGAATCCCCTTATTCTACTACTGCCGAAGTTAATATGTGCTAGACATCGCATGCCATAAGATATTAGGCATATAAAGACATATCATATGCTTAATTGACAAATAAATGCAAACATGTGCTTTGTTGCTTGTTATTTAGAATATATGCACTTCATTGGTTTCAAAATTGCCTCCTTCCACCCCCTCCCCCTCTTTTTGTTTTTTAGATTATCATAAAGGTTAAGGCTTCAAACTCAAATCATGTAATGGGTTATTTTACATCTGTCATAATAGATAATGCTTGTCGTAGCTTGTACATTTCAAAAGGCCAACAAGGGCTAATGAATGGATTAGTAATAACATGTGATAAAATAAATAGTGATTCTATAATTTCTATCTCAAGGAGAATGCATATAGATAATGCAGAAATATGTACATATGCTAAAGCAAGAAATATACACATATACTATTTAGCAAGTAACTTTTCTAAAGAACAACATATATCTAATCCATGGGAGGCCCTTAATGAGATCCTCTATGAAGTCATGGTTCCTTAAGAAGAGTTCTCGTAAGGCTCATATGAGAAAGCAGAATATAGAGCTCTGATAATGGCACTTCCATCCGTTCCCAACGAACACTAGATATGGCTACATCAATATGTAGCATTATAACAGGGGGTTGTTTTTGTATTTTTATACTTTTTTCCCTAAGGTTTTTATATGATTTGGTTGTGTAATCTCGTGGATGTACTAATGCGTACATCTAGAGTGCGCATACAGTTTCATGTTTTTTTATGGCAATTGCCAATGGTTTGACCCATGTTTAAAAAAAAAAAAAAAAAAAAAAAGGAAAAATCTAAAGGCATGCAGGGCTCGATAGCTTAGCTTTAGGGTTTGTTTGCAGCCTATATTAGGGTCTTGGTCGATCGCTGCACTACTTTCCGAAGATGAAGCAGCCTGCGAACTAAGAAATTCTCTTTTTGTTTTGCGTTATTGAGGAGTAGTATGATTTTCGGTAGAATCTGAATCATTTTTTCTGATAAACAGAGATGCCCGAAGTGGTCTCGGTCTTTTCCAGCAGAGCTAGGTCCTTGGATACAACCGTAACACAGGATTTTCTCGGGCTTGAAACCGAATACTACGTTTAGAAGCATGGATGGACACATGCCTTAGGTTTTGTTCTGACTGAGCGTAAACAAAAGGCAATCTCGTGGAATTTTAGGGTTCTTGGGACGATTGAAGAAATCCTGCTTTGTGGCGATCACCTGAAAAAAAACCGGTTAGAGCGATTTCATCAAGTCGCTTCACGGGTTATCGGGTTTTGTCCTATTATTTCTTTGAAGCAATACCTTGCTCTGTAATGTGACCAAATTCTATCCAGCATCCTCTCCTATCATTCATCCCGTCATTACTTTTGTTGATATTTTAGATGCCAAATTACGATTCAATATAGAGCGAAGAATTTGGTCTGTAGAGCGGTTCAGAAGTTATAGATGCCAAGTGTTGATCGAGGTTTTGTTTGAATATACATGGCGTGGAAAAAGAATTCCAATTCTGTGAAAGAGTACATGCCAATGGTTCAGAAGTTATAGATGTAGCACTACTCATATTCACGGCCAAGTGTTGATCCGAGATGCTGTTTGTCCATTCTGCAGCCTCCTTTACATAGGTCGAGGAGATTTTGTGTGGAAAAGCAATGTCAATCATACGCACTTAGCAGAAGTGAAAGGGGGTCAGAACTGGGTACATGCCAATGGATCTAGAATGTGGTTTCCAGGTGGTGGTACTCACTTCAAAGCGTGGCGATCATCGACTATATAGAGGCATTCCTCGCAAATGTGTTTGATAAGACTTGAGTTTAGAACATGCTATGGAAATTGTAGGGAATTCATGCAAAGTGATCGATCACATTGGCCGACTTCATGATCTGTGCTCGGAAGAATGATAACTGATGGAAATGGGGACTTTTTAACAGCTGGGGTTGCACAAGTTCTAGATGTAGGATGTGGAGTGGCAAGCTTTGGTGCATATCTTCTTCCACTAAATATTCAGACAATGTCATTTGCTCCAGTGGACAGCCATGAAAACCAAATACAGTTCTCTCTAGAGCGTGGCAATCCTGCAATGGTTGCAGTTTTGGGAACAAAGCAATTGCCTTACCCCAGCCAATCATTTGATATTGTGCATTGTTCACGTTGTCGAGTTGATTGACATGAAGATGGTAAGGTTCAAGATGTGATTTATGGTCTTGTTGCAGGTGTCTTGAATGAAGTTCTATTAGGTTTTTATAGAATAAAACATCTGCCAATAACATCATGGTGCTGCAAAATGGCATTATAATGTAGGGGCAGTAAAAGAGTTCTGCACTTGACTTTGTAACACTTCTTTTGTTTTATTTTCTTTGCTTGTTTGCTCTTGTTTTCTCTTTTTTTTAGCACTTTAGGCTCATGCTTTGTGCATGGCCAATGTGCGGCTTTTCTTGTCATCTAACAGGCTTGGGAAAGAAAATCAAAATAAGAAACTTTGATACATAGCCTAGAATTCAGAATCTTTTTTGAGATTTGGCAAAGTTGGCTCATATTTGTTAACCTGAATCTAGATTATTTTTTCGAGATTCAGCAAAGTTGGTTATTATTTGTTGAAGCTTATTCTTCCATTCTCACTTATTTCATTTACTTCATGTAGTAGAATATTTGCTATGCTCGTATTTTCTACCACCTTATTGTAATTTTGGTAAGCTCCCATGATCGAATGCATCGAATGCAGATCGAATGCAGAAACCATAAAGTAGCCCTAATATCCGGCTACATGTTTTGCATGTTTTACATGTTCTTACGTATGTTTGCTTTTTTTAGGGCCCGAAGGGCCCAAAATTTTTTTTTAATACAACAACCAACACATAACTACCATTAACATTAATTAACACAACCATTGAGTCCAACACATTTAAATTAAAATCCCCCTTAAACCCCCTTTGGTTTGAATGATGCTCGATACAACATGTATAGAAAAAACCTCTTTAGGTTTTTCAGGATAGACTCTGGAATCTAGATGGGAGGCATAATCTTATAGCTTATGAAGGAGCCTGGCAATTCCATGGGAGGTGCAGGAGTGTCAACGTGCACCTTGGCATGTGCATCTTGTTGTGATGTAATCCACACAAAGCTCCAATACTTGTAACATCTGGACTATAGGAATCAGCGTGAATTTGGAAACTCGTCGCTCATCATGGTGGGCATTACCATCCCAATACCTTCTACGGGCCCGACCAACACGTTCTAGAGGTGTATAAACTAGCTGGCAATCCAAAGAGAAGTCCTCACGTCAGAGGGCATGAAAAATTGTATGCGCTCCTGTTTGTAGAAATGAAGTGTCCTGTAAGTTTAGACTCAGATCCGGCAAACAAAGAGAAATGAAACTGCAAAAAAAGCTCACTCCAAATAAAATGAACACAGCAGGATTCATCTCAAGAAGATGTGGCGCATAGAAGGAGCAACCCTGAAACGCCCGAATCCTCCTGAAGCGCCAAAGCCAGTGAAAACCCCGAGGTTTTCAGAAATTCAAATATGAATTTCTTCGACACAAATACAGAGAGGTGGAGAAGTTGAGCGGCCAAACTCAAATTCATCATTTGCATCCCCGAAGGGGTAAAAGGGAATGCCACAAAATGCTCAACGGATGTTTGGCGAGTTGGTATAGACCTAGTGATGCTTAAGATTTGCGCACTTTGGTCAGGGGTTCAAACCCCTGCTTTAGATGCATTTCTTGATGGGAGTTGCTAGGGGTTATATTAATAATGAACCTCGACGTAGCAAAACCCCTGCTTTAGATGCATTTCTTGATGGGAGTTGCTAGGGGTTATATTAATAATGAACCTCGACGTAGCAAAACTTTCTGTTGATACATGTCCACTATGGTCCATTCGGAGCAACCTGATGTGGATAGGATATGAAGGTGTCTATTAGACTTGATTGTCTGGTGACTTCCTTAATGTGGACCTTAAACAAAAGAATAAAAAATACTCGTGACTTCCTGAGGCAGGAGATATCTCTTCCTACAAAGTGTACATGTACCACAAACGTTTTGCTATACGGATGTGTGGCGAGTTGGTATAGACCTAGTGATGCCTAAGATTTGTGCACTTTGTTCCATATATGTACTAGGGGGCTCAATGCTCCATCTTCCAACAATGCAGAAGATCATGCTGGCCTGCCCACTAGGAGTGGTCCAATTGCTAACCAAAAGCTCCTCCTATTACTAGCATAGACCACAACTGAAAAATGCTCAACTTCCTCATTGATCCGGAACAGCTCAATAAGTTAGTAGCAGTAAAGAATACTTGGTCTCCCGCCCAAGGGTCCTTAATCGGACCCCTTTCATTACCCAAGGAAAGTTCAGTACCATGCCCGTCCATAGAATCTGATTTCCCCTTGCTAGGAAAGGGGGAGGATGACATTGAAGTAGCAAGGACTAAAGATACATCTCAGGAAGTCACAACAGAAAAGCCACTACAAAATGATCAAAGATGCATCCAACATTTGCATTCCATAGACTTGCTCCCACACCCACAAGATCTGCAGCTCCTGAAGGGAAGGATGGATGCTGTAGTACGATCTTCTGTAGTACGATGTTGCCGGATGGATTCTAGCCAAGTAAATGCGCGGAATGATAGTTGCTTCCAATGCTCTTTCAATTGCTTGTATTTTACGGTGGTGAGCTTCAAATGGTCGCAGTTGCAAATTATACATTGACCTCAATCTTTGTTCAGGTAGGGAAGGTCTATATCAGTTTGTAGACTCTGATTTTGGAATGTTGGATGAGCTACTAATGAGTGTCTGGTAGACCATTGTACTTAAATATTTTTTATGTGGCCTATTGTGGAGCCTACTCCAATAAGGTCGTGTACCTTGTTTTTACGATCAATAGAAAATGAAAAAATCTTGCCTACAAAAAAAAAAAAAAATTTTGTGCACTTTAGTCAGGGGTTCAAACCCCTGCTTTAGATGTCATTTCTTGATGGGAGTTGCTAGGGGTTATATTAATGATGAACCCCGACATAGCAGAACTTTCTGTTGATACATGTCCACTATGGTCCATTCGGCACAACCCGATATGGATAGGATATGAAGACTTGACTGTCTGGTGACTTCCTTAATGTGGACCTTAATGCCACACATCCATTGAGCGTTTTTGCGGCGTTCCCAACACCCTCCCAAAATAAAAGAGAAGATGTGTCTTGGGCCTATGGAGATTTGCGTTTTTATTTGTCCATGAGGAGGAGGAACTAAACTACTTACGTGCAATGAGGTGTGACACATTTTGCAGAACGAATCATATCACAAAGTCAGACTAAATTTACATTTTACTTGGCGATCGTAATGTAGCCCAATTTTAGTCAGGTCTTACAAATTTTTATCAGGGATTCACCAATTGTGCCACATAACAAATTTCATCATGATGATAAACTACTTACATAAAAGGTGATATACATTTGGAAAATTGAATTCTATCACAAAGGCATATAAACTCACCAAATTTATATTTATGTCTTGATCATAGGGGACTTAAATGGCTGGACAGGAAATCTTCAAACAGTGCAAGTTTTTGTAGACGGTGAACCAAGTAGCTTATTAAGTGAACAATGGGAAGAGAGATATTTACGAACAAGCCTGCATCAAGAAGTCAATCAAGCTGGACAACAGGTTCTAAACTTCCTTTCCTCACTTGATATGATCATCTACAATGGCATACAGCCATGGCATTCAGCTGGCTACACTTTCAGAGGCGAAACCGAGAATCATTTCACATACTCAACTATAGACTATGTAGCAGGCTCGCCAGAAAGTTTTGGATTGATCAAGGATCTCAATATAAAAGACTTTCAGCCAGAATCAGACCATGCACCGCTCTGCTTTGCTATTGAGGCTTGTAGGGAAGCCAAGCAAAACACTATTTTCAGGAAACCAAGATACAATGCTGCCAAGGATGAAGGATTTTATGAAGCCATTAAAGAAGGGCTGCCCACCATTCTGCAGCATACCAGCATAAATGCAAGAGCATTGGCTCTTAACAGGTTGCTGGTGAAAAGTGCATATAACATCTATGGCCCCAGACGCTCTGCTGCTGCTACACAACCCAGGAATGGTTGGTATGATAAAGAACTTAAAGAAGCCAGGAAAATAGCAAACACTTCAATTGGTCTAAAAGCATATAGACGCTTGGTCAGATCCAAGAAGCGGATATGGAAGCAAAATAAACAAGCAGAACTGGCCAATGAGTTGCTGCAGCAACCCAAGAGATTTTGGCATGGCCTGTCTCCACCCAAGCAACAACTTTGCCTAACTGACCTCCATGTCTGGAAAACATATGCGATGCACCTCTATTTTAAAGGAGTGAACAAACTAGACCTGCCACCAACTGATGCTACACATTTTTGCATAGAAGTGGATGAAGTGCAAAAGGGAATTAGTGATCTAGCCAATGGAAAAGCTTGTGACATTGATGGTCTGATTGCAGAATACATAAAAGCTGGTGGGGAAGAACTTGCAACGGTTATCACCGACTTGTTCAATCAAGCCATTGTTGATGGATTCCCAAATGTTTGGATCACGAGCCTGATATACCCCATCCACAAGAAGGGAGATGCTTATGAACCAGGTAATTATCGAACTCTAATGATCAGCCCCGTATTAGCAAAACTGTTTGGAAAAATTTTTGATGCAAAACTCTCCACATGGGCTGAGGCACAAAACATTAGAGCTCATGGACAAGCTGGATTCCGCCCCAAACACTCCACACTAGATCATCTTCTCACTCTCCGAGCATTGGTAGAAGAATCTAAAGCACATGGTAAGAAGCTTTTTTGCTGCTTCATAGACTTTGCGAAAGCATTTGATCTGATCCACGCCCGGTTGTTAATTAACAGACTCCAACAAATTGGAGTTCCAGAAGCATGGGTTGTAGGCATAGGCAGATTATATGAAAGAGTAAGAGGCAAAATCAGCACACCAACAGGACTATCAGAGACTATAATCAGTGACATCGGAGTTAAACAAGGCTGCCCGCTCTCGCCCACTCTATTTGGACTGTACATAGACCAGCTTGAAGACCTTCTCAAGACAGCAGGATGCAACTTTTCCCAACTTCATCATGATCTCATAATTCTGCTACTATATGCTGACGACCTCTTACTAGCAGCCCACTTTCGAAAAGCGACCTTCAAATGCAATTAGATACGGCTTAAAGATTTACGCTCCGCGGTTTGGCCTCTATGTTAATCTGTCCAAAACAAAGGTAATGTGCTTCGGGAAGAGGGGCCCATCTCTAACATATGATGGACAGATTATTGAGCAGGTGGAATCATACAAATATCTAGGCCATGAAGTACATGCAAATCGGAGACCATGGACCACTGGCGTGGACTGTCGCATAGCAGCAGCCTATAAAGCATTCTATGGTATGGTAAACCAATGTAAACGGGCAAGCATTTGCGCATGGCCTCTTAAAAACAGGTTGTTCGATGCCTTTGGTCACTCCGGTAATGCTATCGCATGTGAAATCGGGGGGCCCTCCTTGCTAAATCCAAATGGCAAGAACTAGAAAGCATCAGAAAGCACTCATGCATATGTCTTTTGGCGTCAAACGCTCTACACCTTATGAGATTATGCTCTTTGAAAGCGGCTGCTACCCCATAGAAGTTTTGGCAATGCACAGAACACTGGATTTCTTGTACAAGAAAGTAGTCAATGAGACCACTTTAATACATTCAGCAATCAAGAGCTCTATTCATCTGAGCGACAGAGGTGATAAAAGCTGGTTTAAGGAGTTAAATGCATGGCTTGGTAAACTTGGCTTCACTAGCAGAGACTACAATAAAGAGTTCAGACAGCAGGCTTTTCAAAGATTTGTTATGCTGGGCAGCAAGAAGAAAGTCACATACTACATCACAGATTTCAATCCTACCAGAGAACATAGAATACAATTGTATCTGAGCCATCCTAAACTGTTCCCAAACATGATTAGGGCTGTTGCAAGAATCCGTATGAGTTCGCATCGCTTGCTAATTGAGAAAGGTAGATGGCAAGGCATCCCAAGGGAAGAGCGCCTATGCACATGCGATCTACAAGAAATAGAAGATGAAGCACATGTGATCTTTCGCTGCCCAAAATACAGTAACCTCAGGACACAGTTTTCCCATTTGAACTGGAGCTCAACCTTACCTGTTTTCTTTGGTTGTCCTTCAACAATTTGTGGAGCGAGTGCATTTGTAAAGGAACTCTTGGAAAACATAGACAAGAGGGAGACTATCTAAAGAAAAGACAATTTCACTGTGATATGCAAACATGTAATTTTGTCCCATGGCCTTCTTAGGCCCCCGTGGACGTTAATATCAATTATTATTATTATTATTATATTTTACTTGGCACAATTGCAACGCATGCCAATTTCACTTGGCTCAATTTGACACAATTTTCAGAGACCCACCAACAAGATTTTGCCAATAACATTATTAGAATAAAACGTAAATACAAATTAACGTCACCAACAAGATTTTGCCAAATAATAAAACGTAACTACAAATTAACGACCTATTATGCACAGGTGCATAAAGTTTACAAGGGAGCATAAGTGTGCAAGACATTTAAGACATTTACAAGGAAAGAAATATGCCACATCCTTGCAGTGGCAGCCACCAGCTAGTATTCAATTCATTCGCACCATCCCCGATACTACTTCTATGCTCTCTGCAGAGCAAATGCCTCTAAAAAGCTTGAAAGAAATTACAAAGAGTAAAAAGGAAAAAAGAGCATTTGACTCAAACAAATCATCCTTTATTATAAAGTTTTAGTGTATGTCGTGCATAAAACCCTAAAACTTTCGACGGCCTAGATTTCACTTAAAATTTTGGACGGTCCTCGAAACCCTAACTCTATACCCATTTTCCTCTTTTCCCCACCCTTTCTCTCTTGCCCCTTTTCTTTTCCCTTTTTTGTTTTTTCCCTTTCTTCACTATTTTCCTCTTCCCTTTTCTCTCATGCCCTTCCCCCCTTCTCTTTTCTCGTTTCCCTCTTTCTTTTTCCTTGTGACCTTTTTTCGCGCACTGCTCTGCTTCTCTCCATAGCCAAGCAGACCCATATCCGAGCGATGGATGGCCAGTCTGCACCATGGTCAAGAAGATGGTGGATTTGTTTTTGTGGGAAAGCAGGTAGGCATCAGGGCCGTAACATGGTCCTTGCTATGGAATAGGCAGATCATGCATAGTGTTTTTTTTCGGCGAACCAAATCATTTGCACATCGGCTACAAAGCATATTCCAAGCATCGATGTTTTGGAGTATTGTACCCTTTTGCCTTGGTCCGATTTGAAATGTTGAAGACTGATTTTATCTCGAGCGGACATTATCTGAGAATCGGCTTTTTGCGAACTCATTTCTGCGGTTGAGTATACCACAAAATTTCATAAAGATCCAACCAAAGGTATTTTGGTTTTTGCCGCATGCAACTTGCTTCATTTTCTTTCTCATTCCGTTCTTTATCCATTCCATCGGGTTCATAGGTAGAAGTTGCATTAGCGGCGCAGATGGGCTTAAACAAGGATCTTGGGTCTAGAACGATTCTCTAGCTCGATCCAGTTCATGTCTGATTAAGGTTAGAAATGGAATTTTTGATGACTATGTTCTAAGCATGGATGGCAGCAAATTTGGCAAAGCAGATCTGCTCGCTTCATTCGGGCAACACTCACCAAGGTGCAGATTTGGCCAACATTCAGCAAAGAGCTTTTTAGGTGAGTTTACCATCCATTTTTATTGTCCATTACTTTTTGTAGAAGCAAACAAAGCTGCCTTTGCCTTACAACAAGAAAGGGAACACAACAAACAAACGTCACAACAATGAGCTACACACGGATGTATATATGGATGGCAATCTTTGACATACCGTTACTTCATTCCATGCTTGCAAGCTATGTTTCCTAGCAAAACCTGACTGTAGTAGGTCTTTTTGAGTGAGATGTTCTCACGAGATTTGGCTTACGCTTGGTTCGGTTTGTTAGAGGCCCATTTTACTTCATGCCCATAATCATTCTTTTAAAAAGTATGAAGATTGATGTGTACGTATGAGGTAAATTTGATTACTTTGTCTCATTCAAGAGGATTTGCTTGAAGGCCTTATTCTGGTCCAAGATTATGAAACGCCCTCACGGGAGGGAGTTTGTTGAGCTCCTTGACACGAGGTGGCGGACTATTGTGAAAGGCTTGCAAATCGTCTGTGTCATTTGTGCACTTTGTATAGTTTGTCTTAATAATTGTAATGATAGGTGAGCGTCCAAAAGGCAGCAGATTGAACACAATCATATTTCGAGCCCTAAATCATATAGCCTTTTCATGTTTCCGGGTTTCCGTCTACTAGCTTCTTAGTAAACCATCGATCATACTGACCTTTGTTCCTTAAGGCCCAAAATGCCTGGATTGGAATGGATGGCATATGGTATAGCACTAATCCGGCATCCCCAACTTTTCTCCAACGACCCACTTGAGAAATTTTTGCAGATCCCATCTAAGGACACTATGTGAAGATGCCAACTAAAAAGAGGTGCATCACATCTGATGTTCACTTGGGAGAAAAAAGGCGGCTGGTACAAGATCACCATAATGCGAGAGGAATTTATTGACCCCCAACCGCATGAAAGGGCGCATGCTTTGCATTCTAGATTTCTTGATTACGTTGTTAATTCCTCTAAAGAAAGTATGGCGGATGAGATGATAATATAGTTAATGTGGGTTATGTAACTTTGCATTACGTGCATGGTTAGTGCTCTTACATTTGTCTTGGTTCCATCTTTGAATGTATATAGTAGCATATTCATGGTTTGTATCATATCCTTCTGTGTATAGGGCCTCCTTTGGTAATTGCAGATGTCTACAGGAGGATAATAATATCTTTGTGAAAATATGCCAATTGGTTTGCAAATTTGCCAACCAACAACGCGGATTATGATAATATCTTTGTGAAAATATGCAATTAGTTTGCAAATTTGCAATAACAACTCGGTGTCTTAAATTCAGTGATTTCATTCTGAATTCAAGAGATGCTACTTTCCCAAGATAGTGTGCTTAAGAACAGACGTTCAATGCAGTTTCAAAATAGTGAAGAAGCGGTGTAAATTAAAAAGACCAAGATTTTCGTCTACGTGAGTTTCAGTAAATTCAAAAGATCAAGATTTTCATCTACGTTTAGGGACGTTTGCAGGGTTTGAAGACCATTGCAAGGGTTGGATTTTTATATATTTCTTTTATTGATGGGATCCAATGGTTGGTGAATTTGTGAACAATTCCCCAAGTTATTAAGCTAAGCAAAGGATTCTATTTATCATTCTGCATTAGATTCTTTTTCACTTGCATATAAAAGTCTTCTTTCTCTTATGAGTTGGCGGCATCTTAGCTTGAAGACAAGCAAACGAATTTGCTTGGTTGCAATCTTGGCTTTAGGTTATAGCAGACAAGGCCACTTTGTCACATTAGTCTTCACATGTGGGTCCAGATATTGGTGTGTTTGCCCACATTGTGATTGTCTAAGAACAAGGGTGGTTGGTTGTGAAAGATGCATTGTTGGCCATGTTATGAATTGCATCATCCAACAAAATTAAGGGCCAATGGTTACAATCTTAAGGGGTTATTCAAATTAGCTGCGAAATAGCATGAGGCTGAGGATGTGGATAAAGAAGATCATGAAAATACTATCAGGTGTCTATCACAAACATGAAAGATGAAGAGGGGAGAGCAAACTTCCAACCATTATTTATGTATTCACCATCCGTGGCCAGTTGAACCCGCTGTTACACAAAGAAATAAAGACAAGGAACCTCTGCCAGATAGAAATGGAGATGGAGATGGAGATGTAGACTTCTTTGAAAAAGAAAAGGTTGGAACTTCTCGGAGTAAAATATTTTGAGAACAAACAATACATAGTTCGGTTGAAAAATATGAACAATCAAAAGAGATCATCACTTACATGTCCCAACCTCATTTACGAGGTTCGGCTTATGCCCATCAGCGTTCGGCTTATGCCCATCAACGATGGGCATTCCAACTTTCTTTATATTAGAATTTTGTTTTCTTTTATGCGCTTGACTTAGCGGTTTGAGCGGCATGCTTTCACCAATATGCTACCATGCATTCAAATTCAATGTGGAAAAATTCAAGGCGTCTGTTTCCAAAGTGAATCCGCGGGATTATCATTCTGAGTTACCAACTTTTGCACAATTACCTCTTCTATAATATAATATTTGCTCCACACACCAAGTTAAGGTAGTAGTGCCCGTGAGTTGCTAGAGGTTGAGTTATGGGGATACAGCTTTGAGGTAGTGCATTGTTTCTTTTGCTTAGAGCTTGGGTCATGAGGATGTAAGTTTCTAGGAAGTGTATTGTTCCTTTTGCTTAACATTGATGCAAGACAATGCAGGTGGTTCTTGAACTCCATAGAGTGTTCGCTGGTAACGTAAGTTCTTATCATTGGGAACACAACACTATCTAACATGAAAGTTTCTTTTAAGCGATCTTTTTTGTTAGAATGCAGAAGTTTTTTTATTGCACGCTTTTCCTTATTGTGGCCAAAACTTTACAGTCTTCAACTTATGCCCAGCAACGCTGGGCACCATTACTAGTTGGATTATATTGAGTCAAGTATTCAGTCATTCTCTAACCACTTTGGGGAGGCGGATGCTTTATGGTGGCCTCAGTTTTTTTCTCGGCAACGTGACATGTTACAAGCTTTATTACAAGGTCGAAGACCAGTTATATTCAACTGGCCATCTAGGCAAACTCTACCTATGCAAGTTGAGAGTCAAGAAGAACATGTACAGATAATGGCTAGCTCAAGATGAAGATGACAGAGTCATGTACACTGGCCCTCGACGCACGGCACAACAAGTTGCTCGGGTATCTGGTTCAGTCTCAGAGATTCAAAAAGGAATGCTCGTAGCTGTCCCAGCTGATAATGATGAAACTGGGAAGCCATTCTGGCTTGCTAAAGTACTGGAGGTAACAAGAGAGGATGGAATTCCCACTCAATTAAAAGTGCACTGGATGAGAACAAATGCTGCCAATGCTTTACTTTGGAGATGGTAAAAAGAGGAGTGGGAAGGAGAGCAAAGTCCAAAGCAAACACTGTTGTCATAGATCTAGCTGAAGTAAAGGGGCTTGCATATGACTTTGTTCTGACTGCTGCTAGTAAATTACGTGCGGTCACTCAAACTTTAATAAGGTCAGCATGTGGATTAGACAAACAACCTAGAAAGGTGGCCAAAAAAGATGATGATGAAGACTCACTTGTAGACAGTGAGGAAGAAGATCGTTCGAGTACATCAAGTTTTGAGAGTGAAGGTGAGGATGAAGGCTCAAGTGATCAGGGATTAAATGAGTCTGAGGATGACATGCATCCTGATATTGCTGCAAAATGTAAGTTTGTTCGATGACTCGAATATAGTGCAGGTGATTAGGGTTTGTCAAAATGTCCTATATTTTTGACAATTTTGTTCATAATTTTGTAAAATTTTCACAAGTTTTGAATATATCACTTCTTTGTCAGTCTACTACCCTTGCTATTTTTTTTTATTGCCCCTTTTTTGCTACACTTTATATAAATAACTATTTTTTGTTCTAAATTAGGAGGATGAAAGTAGCTATTAAATATTTTTGCATAGAAGTTATGTTCAATCAACCCCTCAAAAATGGTACCTAAATTAGCTAAATTGTCACACCTGGCATGAACAAACCTTAAAAATGGACTTTTTAAGGGAATTTTAGGGAATCTTTTAAAGATTCCTTTTGAAGTGCGTTTGGAGCAAATAAGTGCGTTTCAGTTTAAACTTTGTTAAAGATATACATATTGTATATAAAGGCAGAAGATATTAAATTTGGGGACGCTATACAAAACTAGTGCACAAGTATGGAATTCATATAAGAGAGATGGTCACATATAAATCGTCCATATATTATTAGATGGAGAAATTTGTAAAAATGATGGAGCAGCAAAAGAGAATGAGAGGGGCGATTAGCCTAGAGAAATTGGTTAAGCCAATGGATGGGGTAGGAACTCAAACAGATGGAAATCCAATTACAGAAGAGACGAAAGGGGTGGATGGCAAGGATTATAAGGATAAGGGGAAGGCTAGAAATGAATTGGAGAGACTGTGTCCGCAAACATCCGTTCAATATCAGAACTGATGCTGTTTTCTGTCAGATCCGTGAGGCTTTTGTTGGTATACTTAAGAAGTCGAGGAAGGAGGGAAATTATGAAAATGCAAAGAAGAAGGCTCCTGTTATTACGCTCAACCTTGAGAGAGAAATTCTTTCTGACATTGATCATCAGATAGTATTTTATATTTTGTAGTTAATTTTCTGATATTCTATAAGTGTGTATCGCAGACTTGGTATGCAGTTAGACCAGTTGGTATATCAATTCACTTGGCAAGTGGCTTCATACTATGGCTTCCCTTGTGAGTCCAGAAACGGAGATTTGTAATAAGTCTGGCAGAGTTTCATTGGTTACTTGTCTTACTGCTTCCGATGCTCCCGCGATTGCTGGAATGCGAATTACAGGACATAAGAGTGTAGATGGATTTTTATAGTAAGTTCAATTTTTTTTTCTTTCCTGTTTTTTCCATGATGTATATTTTTCATGATATAATTGCTTATTGAATTGTTTAATTAATATGTTTTAGGTACGACGGAACTAGAGATTCTAAGATTAATGCATGCATGGAAATAATCGGACAGCCATGTAATGCAGACGGGTCACCACGCTCTTACAAGGATGTGCTTGAAGGTAACTTCAGACAATCACCTTGTTTATTTGTTTTGTTCTTATCTTTTTTCAAATTTTAGTTACTGGTTTTTTACAGCTGAAGTTTGTAAACAGACCTCTACTAAAACAGATTCTAATGTGGTTCTTGTGGAGGTTGATTGCAATATTGCTTTGGATGGTCGAAGTTCTTTTCTGCTTCGAGCTGATGGTATAACGGATGTTGGGAAGGAAAATGTCAAGGATTCTCCAGGTTCTATTTTGGAATTGAAAGATTCTTCAGCATCTGTCGTGCAATTGAAGGATTCTGCGTGATGCCAGTTGCATCAGATATTCAAATGGTGAAGGCTAACAATTTCGAGGTTGACGATGATCCATACGACGATGATTTCTATGCTAGTTTGAGCAAGCAACATCCTGAGAGTGCAAAGGCATGTTTATTGGGCCTGCTATTAATAATCGAGGTACTTTTTCTGATTGCACTTTCAACTTCTTTTTTTTTTTTTGGATGCAAGATGTTTTGATTTTATTAAACATAAACAAGGTGCTGCACGCGGAGGGTTGCCCTCCATGGCCGGAGGGTGAAGTGGCATAAATCATACCCACCTGATGATATAACAATCACAAAATTGCACAAGATTTGAAGTTTCACAACCTCTCAAATGAAAAGATGAAAAGAACAAAGATCGGATCACTGCCCAGCCAAACATACTATAAAATATCTGTAAACCACAAAAGTACAAAGCTCTAAATGCCAGAAACAGAGTGGTTAAATCAAGATGATTAATGAAAATAAGACAAAGCATATTCTGCACTCCAAATGTCCTACTTATTTTGGAAGATCAATTATACAGCTGTAGTGCTACAAATGTGGTTCAAATTTGATGATCTAGACTCAAGGAACAGAAGCAAAAACAACTTGCATCCACCATGCCAACATGGTTGCAAGTCGTGAGAATGCTTCAAAAGATCATGGGACCAAGTATCAAGCCTTCCAGCTGCATCTCCAATAATTAAGCACCTTTTTTCCATGCCCATGCAACGAGACATCTCACCAAGTAAAATACCTTGGATGGACGTCCTCGGCGCTTTGGATTACTGCAACCACTGCTCTATTCCAAGCTTAAACCTAAGATGTTTTGTATTTCGTGGAAACTTCTTTAATTTGAGGTATTTGGCTTGCAGTTTAAACTGGGGCATTCAGCTGCCATTATGCTCGGATATTCGGCTTACGGTTTACTGGAATCGAAGCCCATATATGGAGCCTATATTTCCTTCGTATGGCTTTGGATGGAACTTATATAAGAGTTGCTGCTCTGCTATGCTGATGTGATAGAAGTGAACTGGTTTTAAATTTGTAACAGAATGTTCATTTTCATTTTGTTTTCAGTCCGTTTAAGAATTCTTTGCACACAGGCCTATTCCAGATTACAAAAATATAAGAGAATTGAGAACATTAGGCCTATAATGCTAATTTGCCTTTCCTTAGGTATACTAAACCCAGAAATCGTTAACCACTCACCATTTAAATAGTGTCTTCGACTATTTCATATAATTATTGATAATGACGATATATGCATCCATTCATGCATATATCACAGAAGCTGCATCAATCACAAATGGTCTGTTCTACTTTGCCCTATTGCCGCAATGCTTGTCTAACATAGTGGCTGCTATGTCTACTGTAGGTCGCAGCTGTGCACAGACCTCAATTGTTTTGTGCACTGGGTCATTAAGGAAGTTATTAATCAGCTCCTTGTTTATGGCTGCACCAGCATCTACAGCTACAAATGCCTGCATCATGCCATAATATTAAATAGAATTAAAGATCAGCAATGCACTAGACCATCCGTGAGGAAAAGGAATTGCAAGCAAGAGGAAATTCATTTAACACACCTGTTGCATCAAGATATAATCAAAACGCGGTGCCCATTTCCTTGAATCTAGACGAGCTGTGGTAGAGCAGTTATCCACCATGAATGAAACCCCACGAGCATGCATGAAAGGATTCAGTGAATCAACTGCCTCAATAACACTTTCATTGACAATCTCCGAGTACGAGTGTCCTTTATTTCATTATGACATTATTTATATTAGGCCATCCTAGACATAAGATATCAAAAGGGGTTTGGAATGACAGTGGGCTCGATATAATGCGGATGATGATTGAACAATACCTGTGCCATCATAAGAGAAACATAAACTCCAGCTATAAATGGGTGCAATGGACCCAAATCACCTTGTGGCCTTGCGACACGTACTTTTTCACCAACCTTCCACATGTGTGTTTGATCAATTGTTCCGAGTGGAAATGCCGGCAAACCTTCTTTTTCCTGTATGACAAACAAGTAAACTACGGTTCCATCAAGTTGGTTATAACTCAATGCAACCATAACTCACATAAAAGCGTCGTTCTGCAAGCACCACGCTACGTAACTTCCTCATAAATTTCATAAAGAATCTCCATATTTGGGTAATAAGATGCAGAATACGCAGCTTCAAACTCCTTTTTCCCTTCTTCACTTAAAGAATTGTAAATAGATAGCATGCCCTGCGCAAACTAGAAGTTAATAACTAATACTATACTAGACGTTGTGACTCTGAGCCTTTGTAGAAATTGTGCGTGAAATGAAATGATGCCAGTGACACTTTCTACAGTATTTTTGTATGCCGCATCTTCTGGCATACCATATCGAGTATATTTCCTGAATAAGGCCTCTACAAGTCCATGAACAGCCCCGAGCAAAATACCTAGCATAATCAACAATTGAGTCCACATGAATGAAGCCATAGAAGGATTCAAAAAAGGCATTGCATGTATTTTTGCAGACATTGTTATTTGGAATTAAAAAAAATACCTCGTTCACCAAAGATGTCACTTTTGTACTCATCCTCTAATGTGGTTACGAAAGTAAAAGGTGACCCAAGACCAATTGACCAACCAAGGGCAACATCTGTGGCCCTCCCATCAATATCCTAGCATAACACAACAAATCTCAGAATGCAAGCCATCACATAAAAGTGATTTTGGCATGACATATCTTGACACAGTGAACAACAAAGCTAGCATTGATGCGGCTCCATTAACCTCCTTTCCTTGTACATACAAGCGGCGAACTTCGGGGCCCATTCCTTTTGGACATCTCTAGCGACACTTATATCCTTTGGGAAATCTTCCCCAATTATTTGCAGGTGTCCCAACAAAAAGCCATGAGAAAGTCCTAATATAGACTTTGGCTTCATAGCAGCAAAAATTTGTTTATAGTTATGCGCTTTGCAAAATGTAAAGATTAAAAGCCGAATCTTTATGAAATCCACAATCTTACCAAGCGGCATTAAAGATAAGCTTTGAGCAACATCACGAAATCGGGGGGGCGGGGACAAGATCACTTCCGCAAGCGGTGTCATTTATATCCCCTAGTGTACCATTTTCTTACGTGAATCCAACACTTGCATCAACGGTGACTTAGAGCCCTTCCTTAGCCCAATCTGGTTTTTCATTTTAAGGCCACGTGCTCAAATAAGTGGCTTTCATCTTAACATGCTAGCATCGGGATCATTAAAGCTACATGGCAATACCTTGACAACTATATATCGAATTTGCATTTGCTAATGAATCGCGTAAGTTTTGAGCTTGAATTTGGTCCACGATAGGCAATGCAAGACAATATATTATGCATTCCAACACTAATAGACAAATTAGGCGACAACAAATACGAGATCCCCAACCAACTTCGCCAATTTGTTTGATGCCTTTAAAGGCATCGGTGGGAGATAAAATAGATCCCTTCCACATTTTACAATATCTTTGCAACCCTTCAATTTAGCAAATCTTATGCATATAAAATATAAACCTAGATACGACATTGCAACTCAAATGCTTAACCCAATACCTCATCATGCACGGCAAGCGAAACCTTCTCCTTCTTAAAGACATTAGTTTCAAATCCCACATCAGCTCCACGGGTAACAGACCAGCTCCACGGGCTACATTAGTTTAGAAAGGAAAATCTTGATGCGCCACCGCGGTTACTTTCGGTTGGAGCATCACGGATCGAGCGTAGGTGATGAGAGTTTCTGGCGAATAGTAGGTTTGGAGCTGCTAATGAATCACGTAAGTTTTGAGCTTGAGCTGGTCCCTGATAGGCAATGCAAGACAATATATTATGCATTCCAACACTAGCTGACAACAAATACCTGAGATCCCCAACCAACTACACCAATCTGTTTGATGCCTTTTACTATATACTGCACAAAAACATGTCACTTCAATACATACCTTGAAGATGGGCTGTACTGTATTTGTCACGATGAGCGTCACCAGGACGATTTCTACACCAGAACTTTGTAGTGTGGTCATTACTCCCACTTGAAAGTAACAAACTTGTTAGAATGTATATGCACCATGGCATATATGCAAACCAGATAGCATACACGCAAAGAATATGGCCAATGGGATGCGGGCTAAGTCGGTTACTTTGCTTTCATGGGCATTTGATATCTCTGCTTGGGGCACTTCATGCACGGCAAAGAAATCGTCAAAGAAACATTTGCGACTAGAATATGAATATTGCCGCGGCTGACCGGTCATTGGAATTTAAGTCATGCGGAACATTATGCCATTGAAAGGTTTGCATGTTCAACTTTCAAGTTAGAGTAACTAAGCAATCCAATTGAACACGGGTGTCCTACAAGCGACAAGTCACAAAAACCAAGAGTTCCCTCAAAGGAGGTGCTCCAAGGAGGGAGAGAGGGAGGAGCTAAACCCTTATCAACATCTTAGGGAAAGTGCTTTGGATCTTTACTCTATCAAGCCCGATGAAAATAAAGGTAATCATATGCGACTAGAGGCAAATAAGAATGCTACATAGAGACGGCATATTTCAAACCAAACTTTAATCTAAAATCCTAGATGATGAAAATTAGGAGGCTCAATACTCCAACAGTAGGAGAAATATCAAAATATTTTTTCCTTTGTTCAGAATGACTGTTCATGAGTTGAGCTGTCCTTTAGCGACCCTTAAATAAACGCCACGAGAACCATGTTCTTGGCTCTACTTTATTGCTCCTATACTCATGAAGAATGAGATAAATCCTATCTGCGTATGCTCCAATCTATGTTGTGTGCGCAGAGATCTCATAATATATTGAGTACTTTATTAAAGGCCACTGGTTTGCAACCTGATAAGCTTTGACAAAGATGAAGTCTCACAATAGAACCTACCTACCACTGCTCAGTTCTAGTTGATGACAAAATGCTCTAAACTGTCCCATAGCAGCTCATATTTCGCACAATAATGAACGGATATAGCGAATGAGAGTTCATCCATCACATCTGATCTCGCATTTGTTAGCATCCATTCGCCAGAAATCAAGAAATGCTCTTGGTTCATAGGTTGGATGCAGATTCAATTCACCTTTCTGCTGCCCTCTTTATCTGCAACCATTGCATACAGTCTCCTCCATTTGAACTATGTTTGTATGATACCACAAGTAAGGTCTCGTGGAGAATCAAACATAAATATTGTGAAATCTGAGAACGATTGCAAGGTTCCCTAACCATAACTATTACGGCTGAGCAATTGCTAGTGTATGCGAATCTTAATTTACAAGTCTTTGGCATCGAAATACCCCCCATGCCATTTTGTTGAGTGCATATATATGTCACAATAGCATTTTTCTGGTGACATAGTGAATGAATAGCCTAGAATGCTTGGTGCAAAATGCACAAATGAGAACCAAAACCAAGTCAAAGCGTGCGAGCAAGCGATTGTATAATGCTTAGTCAAGACATCCAGCGACAAACAACTCCTCATAGAATGGGTGCCAAGCCAATCTTTGTAAAAAGGGAACATCGGTCAATAAAGGCGAGTAGATTATCCGGCCAAATATTTTGGAATCCTCTAAGATTGTCTTTAAAGAAGTAAAGTCAGGTGGAAAGTTTTTCCTGTCTGGATGACGAAATGTATAGAAATCCTGTGGCTTTACCTGATGACTTTACTCTGTAACTGACTCATGGCCTAGATACGACATTGCAACTCAAATGCTTAACCCAATACCTCATCATGCCCGGCAAGCAAAACCTTCTCCTTCTTAAAGACATTAGTTTCAAATCCCACATCAGCTCCACGGGTAACAGACCAGCTCCACGGGCTACATCAGTTTAGAAAGAAAAATCTTAAATACGCATACGCGGTTACTTTCGATTGGAGCATCCTAGATCGAGAATCACGGCGGTGGAGAGTTTCTGGCCGAATAGTAGGTTTTGAGCAGTCATCAGCATATCCTAGGTATATTCTAGCATATACCTAGGAGATGCCATAAACCCACATAGACAAGGGTTTGCCCCCCTAGGGCAACCCAAAAAGAGGTACAAGACCTTATTGGACTTTCAACTTTGGTGGCGTTGATGTCAAAGATTTACCAGTGGTGATATGTGACGTTTTGGATAAAAATCGACATGGTTCTACTTCTGGCAGTGCAGTATGATGTTTGTGGGAGTATTAGTATGATGTTTGTGGCAATAATGCATTACGTATCGTGGCCGTCATTTCTTTATTAGAAAAACTTACATTTGTGATCTTGATTTGTGAACTTACATTTGTTGGCATACATTACGTATCGGAAAAACTTACATTTGTGATCTTGATTTGTGAACTTACATTTGTTGGCATACATTTGTGATCTTGATTGGCGATATTTTTGTAATGATAAACTTTGATGATAAAAAAGTCTTTTTGTAATGAGAAACTTTGATGACATAAACTCTGTAATTTTTGAGCAGATTATAACTGTATAATGGATAAACTTTGTAATTTTTGAGCAAGGTGAATTATGTTTATGGTGGAGGTGAAATTACTTGAAATAATTTGAGCCTAAAATAACAGTAATCCCAAGCTGGCGTGGATGTGATGAATTTTGCCGAATTGTCCAAACAGCACTACCATTATTGTCGTTATGTGGATGCGATGAATTTCCCAGAATTGTCCAAAGAGTTGGACAGATATTAACACCATCTTTCTAAGTTGTTATTCCAAGCTTGTAATCTGCTTGTTCAAACGCTTTCTAATTCTGCGATGCATCTAAAAAGATGGAGCATCATAAAATTATAACTAGGATATTGTTATGTTAAATTCCAATTTTCACTTGCTCTCATATATCCTTTTTAGCAACTAGTTTCAATCTGTATAGCTGCTAGTAATTGTCATGATGTAACAAAGAACAGGGATTACCATTCAAAAGCCTTGAAACAGAGAATGCATCAATTATCTATAATGTGTGTATTGTGCATCAATTATCTATATGTGTGTATTGTTCTTTCTGTAATGCGGTTGAGAGCGAATGATAAATCACAGCTACTGTTTCACAGTTTTGGCATACACGAATATTTAGAAACCCAAATTTTTGAATCACAATGTACATCAATCAAACTACTTTAAAGAAATTGATCATTCAGGAGTCAGAATCCTGGTCCAGACTCCACTTTTCCACCAGACTTCGACTCCAATTGAACATTGCATATTTGTACTTTCTTGAATGCAGCTTTACACATATCATAAACAGTGAGACAAGCAAGCAACAGAAACAGCAATCATTGCATCCATTTCTACAACTGTTGGACCAACTGACATCACCTCTGCATTTACATCCACAGCCTGATCAGATCAGCTTCATTTAGCCTGACATTAACAATAACACGGGACAACAGAATAATATGGCAAAAGGGAATTAGGTTGCTAGGTTGTTTTACAAGAGCATTTTCCCAGATGCCACTGCAATCCTCCTTGTGTCACAAACTATGTTTGGTTTGTAACCAGCAAAACACTTCTCATTCCAAACTTATTCTGGCTGGCATCCTCATATCTTAGTCCTTGTACTGCATGCATGTCTTATATCAGGCTGCAAAACATATTGTGCATTTTGTAAGTGCAAAGAAGAAAATCTTTGTATAGTAAAGTTTTTCTGAACAATAGACAAGAAATATGCCTTAAATTTTACAGGAACAACACAGACACCCAGGCTGTTTGACATCACGCGATTCATAAAACGTGTGTGCGATGAGTGATTCTTGGTGTCGTTTTTAAACTATTCATTGTAAATCTTACTTTGGATCTACCACAAAAGAACATTATTGCAAATGCAGCATGCATTCTCGCACTGCGAGGTATTAAAACTGCACGACTAACTACTAAAGCATTTCAAGCTAACAGTTAAGCTTGAATAAGAAACAGATAAGTCATGCATAAGAAACAGATAGAAGCACACAATCGCCTTGTCTGCATTTTTGACGGAGAGAAGGATAAAAAAAGATGAAAAAAAAAGAAAAAAAGACAAAAAGATGCAAATTTAAGTGGGTCTTGAAAAGGATAAACAGACAGACTAACTTAGACAAATATCTGCAAGATGGTACTTACTGTTTGACGAAATGGCTGGCCATTGCAGATTTGAATGCCATTGACAGTAAACCTGGCATTCCAGAACGTTCAAAGGAATCCGATGTGCAATGCATTGTACCTGCCCTTTTCAAAAATATTATATTAGAAAATGAACATACTAGAAGGTTTACAAAAGACGGAGCAAACCAAAGGAGATGGAGACAGCCACCAAATCAAACTCATCTCCTTATCTTCATCTTCATTTCCATCTGGTATCAAACTAGGGCTGCATTCAGGCACCCGCAAAAAGAGAGTAAGAAGAACACGTCTCACAAAAATGGGTCCAAAAATGGGGTCTCACAAAAATGTCGCATATGTTGTTGCAAAAAATGCGTAAGACAAAAGCAGTGGTCGCTTACCAAACCCTTATTCCTTTTACGTGGTTGTCCGCTGGCCAAGTCACGTCCCAACGTCTGCCTTCCTTAGTATAAAGCTAGTAGAAAGCATGAGAAATTCATCCCTATACAAGTATGGCTCGACTACAAAGCTATGCCATCCTTGTGCTCTTACTTATGACCACCAAAGTTGCATTTGTAAGAAATTGCATCTTTTAGAATTTGTGATTTCTTATCAAGAAAGTGCATGGTGAAATCATTTTCAAAGGATTGCATATTAAGAAGTGGTGCTTAGATTTTGTATCTTGTAGATCATTTTCAAAGTGTTGCATAGAGTATGCTGGAATGCATACGCATGTATTGCTAATGATAAGGCTTATGTTGTTTAGGCCATTTTCCTCTTTTCGTGTCTAAGGTATTTGCTATTGCAGGGTTGCACTTATTCAATCGCTGTCAAGACCGATTGTCGAGATAGTGCCGGTACAGATGCCAATGTAAGTGTACAATTTTACAATGCTGCTGGTCAATCTGTGACTTTCAACAACCTAGATGATCCTAATCGTGATGACTTTGAGAGGTGCAACTATGATACCTTCACTAGGCAAGGTGCATGCATTGATGGAATTTGTCACATGCGTGTATGGCATGATAATACCGGCAAAAAACCTGGGTGGTATTTGGACTTTATAGATGTTTCAAAGGATGGAACTGCTGCCAAGCGATTTACTGTCAATCGATGGTTGGCCCTTGATGAATCCCCTTATTCTACTACTGTCGAAGTTAGTATGTGCTGGGCCCTTGATGAATCCCCTTATTCTACTACTGCCGAAGTTAATATGTGATAGACATCGCATGCCATAAGATATTAAGCATATAAAGACATATCATATGCTTAATTGACAAATAAATGCAAACGTGTGCTTTGTTGCTTGTTATTTAGAACATATGCACTTCATTGCTTTCAAAATCACCTCCCCTTTTATTCTTTTTGTTCTTGAATTATCATAAAGGTTAAGGCTTCAAACTCAAATGAAGGAATGGATTATTTTACATCTGTCATAATTAGAAAATGCTTGTCGTAACTCGTACATTTCAAAAGGCCAACAAGGGCTAATGAATGGATTTAGTAATAACATGTGATAAAATAAACAGTGATGATATAATTCTATCTCAAGGAGAATGCATGTAGATAGAAATATGTACATATACTAAAGCAAGAAATATACACATATACTAAAGCAAGAAACTTTTCTAATGAACAGCATATATGTGACGTCCCCTACTCATATATGGTGCACTCACCGTATACAAACAGGAGTTCATCCCCCATACCAGCTCCATACTGATACAGGGCCCTCCACGTATCACTGCAACCTTGATGAGTTCCAGTGGGAAGAATGAAGGGGTCATTTACCCTGTCTCCCTCAGGGCCTACCTAGCTGCGGAAGCGTAAGCATACATGTCAGTATACAACATCAACATCACATAACCATCTCGAAGGATGGCTCATCACATATCTGCATAGACAAAGATCGGTACATCACATATGGAATCCTACCCAAGGCTCAGACTCAAGGGATGGTGGCTTGGGTCTCGAGTCATTTGCGGGGGGGAATTCATTGGCAAATGGATTTGGCGGCATAAGATCATGGCTTAGGGTAGTCCACTCCATCCGCCCCTCCACGTGCACACTGCGAGTAGGTTGAAAAGTGTTGGGACTTTTTGTAGCCAGCCGGATGCATAGCCAAGGGGCTATTCACGGGTTGCATCTCCCGGTTCGATGGGGCGGTAGGGATCACTCCCACGAGGAGATCTACATCTTGACTCAAGGTGACTAGAGGGCCCTTTGCCCGTGCTTTCGACTTGAACTCCATGGAAGGTGTACATCACCCCAAGAGTGTCGAACCCATGCAAAGCCCTCACGCAGTGGCAGAGCATTAGGTCTAGTACACAATAGTCCCCGATAGGCCTTACTACCAGAGGGACATGATCATGAGTCAGGACATGTCATGAGTAAGGACATGAACCTCCTTTCTGGCCCCTACCCACAACCAGGTGTGGCTCTTGTACACAGGCCGAATTTAATAGTGCATTAAAGAGGGCTAGCTAAGAGCATCAACTACCAGGCTTTAGGGTCTCTACCCCCCTTCCCAATACAACGAGTCCACAGAGATCATCATCATATACATATCACAGAAGAACTAAAGAACAAGATTTAATCTAAATCACAGAGTTGGTTCTTTAGTTAAGGCTTGGTATCTAGAGATCTAGATGGCTGCTATGGGCAAATCAATAGGCTAAACCTACTTATTCTATGTATGGGAGGCGGTTTAGACTATTGAATTGGCAAAATACCTGATCCCTGGCTCGCTCCTCCTACTTTGAACGCATCCATGCTGCAGAACTGCTTGAAGATGAAGCCAGAAGACTTTGGGAAGCGAGATTGGCTCTTGGAGCAAGCAAAACAGAGCTCTAGAAGGCTGTGGACGAAAATGGAAAGTTAGGGTTTCCTATACTTATATAGACTAAGGGTTAGGGCTAGGGTTTCCTATTTCTCCCTTGAGCATGTGGGATAAATGGTGTGGCCCACTTACCTATATTAAATAAGTGGCCTAAGGTGTACACATAGATAAATGTGTACACATGGATAAATGTGCACATAATTAAGTGTGCACACACTTGCAAGTTGCCCCCTAGGGTGCTACTTGCTTGGCTACACATCGGCGTACACGTCAATCGGGATGGCGTGTACGCGTGACGATGCAGTACCGTATACATCCTTGGACCGTATACTGTGCTGGAACGTCACATTCTCCCCATCTTAAAATGATGCTGTCCGCAACATCGAGGTTCTCCCCACCTTGGGATCTTCCTGTCCTGCAACCAACTTGATGCATACAATTATTATAGTTATACAATTATTAGAATTACTCTAAGGTAATGTTTAAGACATTACTGTACTATTTCATTATCCAATTAACTTATCACTTCATAACTTAATCAACGCAAGGTAATTACTAACCTTACTTAATACAACATTTAAGTTTATCAAAGTTTATCAATTTCATACAAAATTTACACTTCCAAGGTACTCTTCTTTCCTTGCAACACGTTATAACAAAATTTGTGTTGCAAGTCTTTGCACCTTGAAATCCTGCATTAATTTTACAATATCTATAATTACATACTTACTAGCTTACACAAGATTTAAGCGATTAGTTTCAATGGTAGAAATCACAACTACTCTAGAACTATGTATACAAGTGCTCGTGATGCGACTCCCCGCCGGTTCTTCGTTCTCATTGGCCTCCTGGATTCACACCACGCTAGAATATTAATGTAAAGTTGGTTATAAGGAAACCACCCCGTCTATCTACATGAATGCATGACTAATCTCCCGGCGTACGAAGAGGATGCTTCTTCCATTGTGGCCGTGGAGATAGCGCCCTATAATGCCTAGGATGACACTCATGCCTACACCTTTAGTTGCACTGGGCGTGAAGGTGGCGTCCTTCCCGTAGGCATTGACTAGAGGTGTTTTCCTATCAATGCATTCCTGAATGGCCTCTTATCTCTCGAGGTCGTCTACTTCCGTGGGACGGAAGTAGACTTTTTAATCTACCTTCCAACTCATTCAAGCAAAACCGCGGTCATGCCTACAATGACATTACACCATGTCCTAGAGATCACCGTAATGGTCTCATCATCGGTAATTACGCATGCAACCCATACCTAGCATAGACTGCATGCGTAGATTAATCTTATGCATTAATTTACTAGCCTTAGCTAACATATATAACCATCTAAGATGGATGCACATATTATGTTATCATTTATTTCAATATAGTTATGGGTTACCTACTTAGTTAGAATGATTCTAAACCACAAGGTTTTGTCATCACGACAATTCCTTTTGTCTCAAAAGACTATTTGATTACTATAATTCTTATTTTAGATGTACCTTGCATGTACTATTCTTTTATATTCTAGAGATTCCCCCTTTCTTAGTTATTTAAACTTTAAACTCTTGGAATATTCCTACCGATCGAATTGATGCCATCGTAACAAGTTGGCCGGACTTGTTAGATTACTTCTTTTCTTTCGGTTGGATTATTCTTTTGGAGGTACTAGCTTTATACATGGTCAACAATTATCCTAGTAATGATTCCTTCTTAGCGAGGTGATCAATCTCACCAAGTGGTTTCAATATGTTGGATGTCTGTTAACAATCGTGTATAATTTTAGTCACTCCTATGTATTTCCTTCCCAATCCTTGACGCTTAGCTTAATATTGGGGCAATCCTTTCAGCGAGAATATCTGGAAATGCCTTCTAATCCCAATATGGATGTTACCGTCCCTACATTTAACCTACTAGGCCCCATGGCCTTAGATCCTTGAGCTTGCTAGAAGCTCATCCACTCGTTACTGCTTGAAGTAGCAAGGTAGCGTTCTTAAGTCATTTCGATACTTGGTCTCCTTGACGGTGGCTCCTCTTTGATGTAGAGGTTGACCTCTCATTGCTGATGGCTTTGATGGCGTAGTTGATCACTTGAAATCTTCCATGCCTGAAGGTGGCGCCGTTGAAAAAGATCTTTCATCTTGAACTCTTTGTCTTGGCGGCTAAGGGCGACTACGGATCCGATATTGTTTCTTGACTCCATCGGCGTCTCATATGTGAGTCCTCTTGTCGTTGTCGTGTTGCGAAGAGTGTTGAGGATGTTGATTGCTTCACCCACGCAAGTTGCGACATCTCTTTCTTTGATCACATTGCGCTATGGGAAGGAAGGAATAACAAAGGGAACTATACATGCAAAGCATATAACTTACATAATTACAATTACTACTAGAGCTATTAGGTCCCCTTGTGCCTCCCTTGAGGTTGCCGCCTACTCCCTGGCAATGTCATCGGTGTTCCTCGGTGCAATGGTGTTGATGATCTATATCCTCCCTATTTATGCGTCGGCTCATACTCGGGGTAACTTGTTGATATGCTTGGGCCCTCCGGTGTTTGTTGGCTATGGCACAACATGCTTTGCATCACATTCTAACTAAAGGTGTCTTTGGTGGTTGATGCTTCGACATTTTGGTGCGCTTCGATCTGTTCTTGGTGATTGTTCCCCTTCATCTTTGCTTGAAGCTATTTGCGAGAAGTCTCTCTTGAGGTTGTCTTGCGATTCCTTTGGCCATACTCCTCTGGAGTTGTTCTCTTCTGCATTTGTTCTTTGAATCGTCGATCCTTGGGTTCACCAAGTTGCATGCAAGTCCACATGCAAGTCATCGGCTCGGCTCGCTCGCTTCTCCATCGAGCTTCCAATCTTACTTGTTTGATCCCCTCGATCACATGGCTTGGACATTGTCACGTTCTACAGTGATATGTTGTCTTCTTGTCTTGAGGTACCTTAGGTGACTTTGATTGTGCTCGTCGTTTTGATCCTCCGTTGCCTCTAGGGGCTCGTGGAAAAGTCGGTTGCTAGCACTTCTCCGGCTTCGAGTTCTGGTCTCTCACGGCAAATAAGGCATCATGGCTCTCCTCCACGATGGCTCATGTTGTCGGGATGATGGATCCTTATATATCTGTGGCTTGACCCTTGAGTTGAAGAAGTACCTTCTTTAGATATACTCTTGTCATTAAGGTGTGAATGCTTCTACCAGCAGGCGTTGCGGTCCCTCATGTGGGAGATGCGATCGGCTTCTTACATTCTAATTATTGGTGGGAGTACGGCGAAGCCATCACCTAGTTGTTGGAGGCATATCTCCTCATCGCGGTGCCTTTTCGTAAAGTGCATCTCCATCTATCTGGCGTGTCATGGCGCATCACCCTATATCACCACAAGGTGGAATTATGGTGTCGAGATGTTGCCTTCTTAGTTGGCTTGTTGATGTAAAGTCGTTCCTCATACGTTGTTGAGGCCACTTTCGTGTCATAAGTTAAGTCAAGTGTTGCGCTGCCATAAGAGGTAGTGTTAGCATACGGCGATGTCTTGGTGCGCGCTGATGATCTTGACATGACGGTGTTGTCTCTTATTCGACATTGGGTGGGCGGTCTTCCACTTGAGGGGCACTTCGAAGTGTTTGGAGTCGAAGGTTTGCTTGGGCTCACGGTCATTTCTCCCTCGTACTTGCTCTTCCTTTTTTATCTTGGGCTATAGTTGTGCTTCCTTGCTTCCTCATTTGGTAGTCGAAGTGAAGGAGCTTCGATCTAAAGCGCTAAATCCGTAAAACATGACTCTAAACTCATGTTTCTCCACTATATATGTGAACACCGAGATATACAATAGACATATCGCATTTACATTGGGATTTTAATTCATCCACTTTTCCAAAACAACTCTGAAGATCTACTTAAATGTTTATACTCCTTTAGGGTTTCCCCTCCTCCTATCAGCGTTAGATTCTTGGTTTTCTTTGCATCTTCTTCGTTACGGTTGACTCAGGGATTCCTTGAGATCTTTGCTACTATTGTTGATCTTCATGTCTGATCGAGCTCGTCACCCCAAGTTACGAAGAGTGTTAGTTGATGTGATCCTTGAAAAAAGATGCTCCTCCTTAATGTGTATGTCCGTCGTGAGAAATCGCGGTGGACAGCTCAATGTCCCTATGCGGTGTGTCGTTTGCAAGGTTGCCGATGTAATGCGGTGCCGTTGATGGCTTGAGTAGGATCACTGGCTGTTGCGGTCGGGCATTCTTGAATGTCTTGGCTCTGAGATCGTGGTCGGTAGGTAGGCATTGTCATTCCTCCGCAGGTTAAATTTCTGAGTGCGACTCCTGTTGCTTGGGTTTTGCTTCATTCAGAGGTGCCTCTCCTATGCCTGGAAGTGTGGTCATCTCCATTACACCTACCATAGCTCCTTACGGTTTGCCTTTGCGTGATTTGTACCTCTTTGGCTGGAGTGGTCTCCTCCATCCTTGGGTCCTACTTTTTGGAACCGATTGTGACATTCCGGTACGATATCACGGCTCCGGGGCGTATCTTATCTTTGCCTAAATCCAGCGTACCGCCACTCCGTGACATGTATGCGTAGGCGTGTAGCCAGGTGGGTAGCCCCTAGGGGGCAACTTGCTAGGAATGTGCATTGTTATTAATGTGCACATTTACCAATGTGCACATTTATTAAGGTGCACACCCTTCCATGTGGGCACATTTGGCCACCTAGCCATTAAAGGCAAGTGGGCCCATTCCCAATTATCCCACATGCCAAAGGGATGGTGGAAACCCTAACCTAACCCCTTGTCTATTTAGGTAGGAGAAACCCTAATTTGGCCATTTTCGTTCCTAGGGTTTTAGAGCTACGTTTTTGGGCGCTTCAAGAGCCAAAAGCAGCCTTCGAACTTCAATGCGGCCGGTGCACCATTAGTTTCCTTTGATTCGGCGGTTCGGTGGGATGGTCGAACTTCGAGTCGGGGAGAAGCAACTCAAGGATCAGGTATTGAGTCAATTAAATAGTCTAAACCATCTTCTAGTTATTGAATCAGTAGGTTTAGCCTATTAAATTGCCCATAGCAGCCATCTAGATCCTAGATACCAGACTCTAACTAAAGAACCTAACTCTATGATATAGATTAGATCTAGTTCTTTAGTTCTTAATGATAATATATGGATGATGTACCTCTATGAACTCCTTGTATTGGGAAGGGGGTAGAGACCTAAAGCTTGGTAGTAGATGCTCCTAGATTAGCCTCTCTAGCAAACTATAGATTCGGCTTTGTGTACAAGAACCACACACGGTTGTGGGTGAAGGGGCAGGCCCGGCTAAGAAGGAGGTTTATGTCGACTCTTGAGCGATCCCTCACGGTGTGTAAGGCCTCACAGGGGGATCATTGTGACTAGGTCTAATGGCTTACCGAGTGCGGGTAAGGCATGGGCTCGACACTGTGAAGTGGTGTACACTTTTCAGTGGGTTCGGTCGAATAATAAGGCGGTGGCCCTCTAGTCACCTGAGTCGGCATGTAGACCTCGGAGGGAGTGATCCCTACACCGCCCCATCGGGCTGGGGAGATGCAACCCGGGAATAGCCCTTTTGGCTATGCATCCGTGGGCTCTGGTCGAGGTCCCAACACTTTTCAGCCTACTGCGCAAAGTGTGCGCGGGGGAGGCGGATGGAGTGGACAGCCCTATGCCATGTTCTTATGCCGGCCAAATCCATTGCCATGAATTACATGCGCAATGAACTCACGGAGACCCAAGCCGTCGATCATCCCTTGAGTTTGAGCCTTGGGTAGGACCCTTATGTATGATGCTGATCATTGTCTATGCGGATGTTGATGCACCACCCGCCGAGGTGGATATGTGATTATGTTGTATCTTGGCGTGTATGTTTGCGCTTCGCGGCTAGGTAGGCCACGAGGGAGCGAGGGGTAAAATGACCCCTTCACTCTTCCCACGGGGACTCGTTACGGCGCCCGTGCTATGTGGATGGCCCTCTATCGATTGTGGGCTGGTATGGGGGATGAACTCTGTTTGTATCACGGTGAGTGCAGGTATCTACGAATAGGGGGCGTCCTGATGGTATCGAGCAATGTTCTTGGAGACCAAGAGCAAAAGCGAGCATGCTCCCGATAGTACTAACTTGATAGGATCCTTAAACCTCGAAAAATGGGAATTTTTTTCTCATTTTGTAGTTTATGCTAAGCTAGTAACAAGTTAAG
Organism: Isoetes taiwanensis; assembly: GCA_021234155.1. Taxonomy (NCBI): domain Eukaryota; kingdom Viridiplantae; phylum Streptophyta; class Lycopodiopsida; order Isoetales; family Isoetaceae; genus Isoetes; species Isoetes taiwanensis. Next base: position 11,001,432 of record JAJEKV010000010.1, on the reverse strand, counting down.
TGCATGAGAACATAAAAGATTAAAAATTAGTGAGCCAACCTTCAAAGGCGGGGATGGTCTCACCGCGTCAGCGCCGGGGGCGGATAATGGAAATGTCATTTTCGGGCTGGGGCATAGCGTGTGAACATTCAACTGAAACACCCTAAAAGTCATGAATTTGGTAAAATAACTTGATAATTCTAATTTTAAGCTAAGATTAGCTAGAATTAGTATCATAAATTTCTAAAAACATGCTTAGAAAGTATAAAATTTAGCATCGGAATCGCCATGTCTCATGCGTCGGGCGGAGCGAGAAAATGAACTTTTCATTATCGGTGCAGGCATAGCGTCAATGACCATCTTAAATTTAGGTGTTTGGATGTTTTAGGTGACCCAAAAGGTAGTTGAAATTTGACCTAAAATGCAGCCCTTTATAAATAGACCTAGACCCCCATTTTCAGCGTCCTTCCTTAGAAAATGGCTCTCCCTCTGCTAAAGGCGATTTTCGTACATTTATCGGATTGGCGAGCCGTCGAATATGGCGAGGACCAAAGCGATTTGCTAGGAAGCCCGTAAGCGAATCCTCGAGGCGGGACTTCGGACCAAAGCGGCGAGACGAGAGGTCCTAGGGCGTGGCGCCCAGACATCATGCACCAAATCCTCGAAGAAGTCGCCGAGGAGCAAAGGAGGAGGAAGGAGGAACGGGAACAGCAGAGACAGCCGACCATCGAGGAGCAACTCGAAGCTTGGGCTCGTCTGAAGGAGGCTGAGGAGAGAGAGGAGCAGCAGCAGCCGAGGCTTGACCCTGCTGAAGAAGAAGACCTCGCGGCATTCATTAGGAAGTACGAAGCTAAAGAGCGCCGCCGAGAGAGGAAGAGAAAGAGACAGGAGAAAGAGCCTACCACAGCCGGCGAGCCGAAGAAGAAGAAGGGCAAGGGCATAAAGGCGGGCAAAAGAACAGTTGTGAAGGTCAAGCGAGTGAAGGGTCTCGTCATCAACGAACCATCAGGCGACCACACCCCGCCCTCCACCGACGACTCGGACGAAGATTACGTCCCCAACACTGAGGGGGCAAGCTCTTCCAAACCCCCGGTCGTGGAGAAGATAGCACCTGAGCAGGAGCAGCCCGGGCAGGCGCCGAAGCCCCCACCTTACCCGACGTGGGATAGGAACAAAGCCCAGCGGCCACAATGGGAGGCGTATGTGATAGACCCTGTAAAGGTTTATCAAAAGAAGATGAAGGAACACAACGCCTTCATGGTGAAGTGGGAAGCATACAATGCATATTTTCAGGAGCACAGAGTAAGAACCATCGAAGGTGGAGTGCCCCCGAAACAGACTCTGAAGCCGCCACCACCAAAGCCCAAGCCTCCTAGAGCACCAGGGAAGAAGAGGACCGGCAGGAAGCAGTCGGAGATAAGAGCTCTCAAGGAAATCCGGCACTTCCAGCGAAGTTATGGATTCTTGATTCCCCGAGCACCGTTCGCCCGCCTGGTCCGAGAGGTCATCCAGGAGTACAACACAGATGTGAGGGTGGCCCGGCGAAATGTTCTTTGTGCTGCAAAACCCTTGAGCGAGAGCGGCTGGTGCGACGCCGAAGATCGGCGGCACACTGCCGCAGTTCTTGTGAAGAGGGTCACACTTATGAGGCAAGACATGCATCTTGCTAGTCATATCAAGGGAGAACGCCCTTAAATATTTTGTAAATAACAGAAAGTTTTGTTAATATAAAGAATTTTTTTGGGTAAATAATATGTTTAATCTTACTTAATAGAGTTAAGATATTGAATTCTGGCTTTTGTTTTGGTTAAAATGGACTTTTTGAGCAAAATTGAGACGATGTTTCTCACGTCGGCGCCGGGGCCGAGAAAATGAACTTTTCATTTTAAGGGCTGGCATAGCGTGTGAACCATGCCCAAAAATGCCCAAAACAGCTCCAAATCAAACAAATAAGGGGTCAACTCTACCTATCTCAACGAGTCCAGTAGAATTAGATCCTTAGATCACCCAAATTGATCAAGTTTAGCCCATTTAGAGCCCATGTCTCACCGCGTCGGCGCCCGAGGCGAGGAAAATGAACTTTTCATTATCGGTGCAGGCAGCGTGTGAACCTCTATTTATTTTCTTCACCATGCCATATCAAATGATCTCCAATTTGTTGCAATAGGTTCATTAGTTGATCTTAGCATGCTCAAACCCTAAGAGTAGTCCTCAAATTCTCATTAGCACCCCCTAATAGGTCAGAATTGCTCAACCCCAGTAAACTACTAGGTGATCCAAAAATTAGGGTTTTCACTTTTCTATAAATAGGTCCCCCACTTCTCACTTAGCACCCTACAAGTTTGCTCTTATTTGTTTTGGCGATCTTCCGGCTCCGAGGCTTACGCATCTGTTTGCTAGTCGACTTGAGGCGATGGTACAGCGCCCGGTGCCCATCTTTTAGAGGCTAATGTCAATGACATCTTAGAGTCTTTGGGAAAGAGATAGATGTCAAGCTACTTTGAGCGCATAACCCCGCATATAGACAAGTTTTAGCGAGTTCCAAGCTAGGGTAGGACCCTCCCTAGTGCGAGCTCCCCTTGCCGCGAGGCTACTTTGTTCCAGCCCATCCCTTCAAGCAGCCTTGGGTGATGTCGAACATCGCCAAGTACTTGACCAACAAGGCCAGGTGCCGGATTACATGGTCACGATAGTTGGCGGGGACCAAGTATTTCTCCTACACGCCCGCCTTAGCCATTTTTTCTTCCCCCGTCGAGAAAACCCAATTGGGGAACCTCTATCCCTCCCATGGAGGTGGACCCCATAGCAACCTCCATGGCGAAAGGCGGATGCTTTTGCAATACCGGCGGGGGCGAGGAAGAAAAAGTCAGGAGGAAGAAGAAGCGGGGCCGAGGAAGAGTATCACGGGCTCGACCCGGAGGAAAAACGGCGGCAAGCGAGAAGAGGAGCTGGCCAACCGGCGAGCCCGGCAAAACCTGAGTTGCTCCCCACTTGGGCTAGGCATCACAAGCCTAGGCCCCATCATCATCGGCGGTGAGGAGTACACGCTCCTCGGCGACATCGAAACCTTCGAATCACGGGGAGAAGCGAGTTCGGATTGCCGAACTACTGCACCAACTTCACGGCGGACCGACTTGGGCGACTTCATCGTGCAGGGGAGTCTCGGACTTCCGCTTCAAGTCGAGGAAGCCGACACCTATCTGGGAGTCGACTTCCGACATACAGGCCTACTGACAACATAAGACATGTTATGGAGGCCGAGAATTACCATCTGAAGAAGAGTTCCTCGCCATTCGGGAGCGGATGGGGATGGGAGGCAAGACCACCGGCATCTTGATCGCAGAGCTCTTCAACACCACCTCCGGCCAAGAGGGCGAGGAATGCGACATCAGGCGAGTCGATTTCGACAATTTGGCGGACTACCGAGGCTGGTGAGGTAGAGGTAAATGAATCGCGGGCGGCATATTCTTTGGAGGCCAAGCAAATGGAGAAACTTCAGCGACACACAATGACAGGTCGTTGAGGTACTACCTTCCCCGGCTGCTGGATGGAAGAATAGCGGTGATACACCGCAAATTCAGCCCCCGGGGTGAAGAAGGAGTGTCATGCACTCTCGGGCTTCGGCAGACATGCTCAAATAGCGGCAAATGTCGACTATGCTGTCCTAGTCAAGAGAGCAATGGCACTTGACCTCTTCGACTTCGTCGTGCCCCACCGACGGCAGGGAAGATTGGCGGTAACCGCGGCCTACACCTCCGACCGCAGGGTAGAAGAATTAGTGAGAGCTTTGCAAGGCGTGTCATCAACCAACGTCCTCAAGAACTTGGGACGCTCGGTAGGAACGGCCCAAGTTAAGAAGTTCCTCGAGGACAACCCATCTTACCGGCGATCTCAAGACTAGTAGACTCTTGATCCCGGAGATTTTGTACAAAAATATTATATAATATAAATATAATTTCTTTTGCACTTTAAATGTTTTGTTGATGTGTCTTGTTCCCCAACTATACCAACAAACATAAATAATGCAAGAGAACAAGTTAAACTAACCACATAGCCATGAATTACTTGTGTATGCAGCTAGAGGCCTAGGCTCAGGGGAACGACAATGCCGAGACCATATGGAAGAACAGAGTTCACCCCCGGCAAGGAACCTGTATGAAGAATTTGGACCCATGACCCCAGAAGAGGAAATATCCGCGGATGAGGGCCGGACCTCGGCGGATAAAGGCTCTCGGCGCTGGCGAGGAGTAGGTTGAGAGGGCAGCGCTTCGGTTGCCACAAGCATCGGCTTCGGGAAAGCAGGAAGGGACAAGAAGAAGAGCAAAGAGAAGGAGGTCCCCTAGCTCGGAATCCTCAGGCTCAAGCTCGGTCAGACTCGAACTCAGGAAGAGGAAAAGCGAGGCCGGGACGAGCGGATGGAAGGCAGAAGAACACTCGGATGGAAGGCGAGAGAGGGATACCACAGATGGGCGACAAAGGGACACGAGCCTCGACTACGGAGAAGAAGGTAGACTTCTGCATTGGGAAATGTTTGGAAGGCGGGGAAGCTCGAGCAATTCTCGGTGAAGCAGTCGGGCATGGAGGCGGAGGCTTGGCTCGATGAGATGAGTGAAATATGGCGCGCCTATGGTATGAAGGACAAGGATAAAGGCGGGGTGGCAACAACCAACACGAAGGGGGCATACGCATTTGATGGAAGAGTGCGCTTAAAAGGCCCATGGCTTGAGTAGGAATGCTTGCGGGTTCGGGAAGTTTGCTAAAGCCTTCAAAGCGCCATTCGTCCCAAGAGAGCACAAGTCCGGCATGATCACGCCAGTTCTATAGGTTACCAACAGGGAAATAAATCAGTCGAATTACTCTGAGAGGAATTCATGAGGCTAAGGCTTTATGTGCCAAAGTTGGGTGAAAAGCATGCGGTGGAGAGTTACATTGAGGGGCTGAATGAGGAGATCACTGAAAGCTTGTAAGGGCAATAAACCCTAAGGCGATATCGAAGCGAGTCAAGGCAATAAGCTTTCAAAGGGCGTGACCTTAGAATATTTGGCGAGGAGGCGGCGGTATTACGGGGATAAAGGCAAGGCAATGACGGTTATAGCCCTAGGGCAGCCAACCCGAGTCGGCTAGAGCCCCATATGGTGGCAATGCGGGGAAGCGGCGGGGAGAAGAAGCGAGGTGTCCTTCAAGGACAAGCGGGAAGGGTCAAACTACTCCAAAGCGGTCGCGATCCCTTTTTGCCAGCGATGCCCAAGGAAAAGAGGCGAGGGAGTGCATAGAAAAGCGGCTTTGCCGGGTGCTTCCAGCCAGGCCCGGAGGACAGCGAAGCGCCCCTACATCATGAGTGCAGCGCTAAGCGAGTTGGGAGATTGGGACACTTTCACGGCGGCGGCGGCAGCGAGGCAGCCAGCGACTACATCCGGGGTGAGTGTCATATCTTTGCATAATAGATCTGAGCAAGCAGAGAATCAGTATAAGGTAATTTCCAAAGTAGGGAAGGCCAAGGCCAAGTCCTTCATAGTCCTGATAGAGTCGGGAAGTAGCCATAACTTTGCATCCCCCAGAATGGTTGAAATGTTGAAGATGAAATCACTGAAGTCGAAGCCGAGGCCTGTTGTCTTAGCAAGTTGAGCAGTAAGGCAGACAGCAGGCAAGAGAATTAACTTCGACATCGACTTGCCAGGGATTAATATCCGGATGGGGGCAGAAGTAATGGGCATTGGCAAGTACGACTTGATCATAGGAATGGAGTATCTTGGACCAGCGGGGGCCATCATTGATTGTGGAAAGCGGAAGGTGACCTTCCCAATGCCCGACGGCAAGATCATTGAGATCACAGGTAAAGAAGTTGTTCCCATCATGCAGTGTATGTCTTCTAAATGGCTGTTCAAGTGCATCAAGAGCGAGCAGGTAGCATACATCTTCAAGCTTGAGATTGAAGAGCCGGAGTCAGAAGAAAGCAAAGAAGACAAAGTGCTCAGCAAGTTGCCAAAGCAAATAGCTAAGTTGATCATGGAATTCCACGGTCTCTTCCCAGATGAGATCGAGCACCTCCCTCCTTACAGGGGAGTCGAGTGTGAGATAGCACTCGAACCGGGAACGAAGCCGACAAGTAAGGCCCCATATAGAATGACGACGCAGGAGTTGACGGAGCTAAAGAAGCAATTGCAGGAGTTGCTCGACCTAGGCTTCATCAGACCTAGTGTCTCACCATTTGGAGCGCCCATTCTTTTCGTCAAGAAGAAGGATGGCAGTTTAAGGATGTGCATAGACTATAGACAGTTGAACAAGCACACCATTAAGAACAAGTATGTGCTTCCCAGATCAGATGACTTGATGGATCAGCTTCAAGGGGCAAAGGTCTTCTCCAAAATCGACTTAAGGTCGGGCTATCACCAAATCCGGATTAAGGAAGAAGATATCCATAAAACCGCCTTTAGATAGCAGTATGGGCATTATGAGTTCACGGTAATGCCTTTCGGTTTATCAAATGCCCCTGCGACGTTCATGAGGCTCATGAACGACATCTTCAGGGAGTTCTTAGACACCTTTGTGATTGTATTCTTTGACGACATTTTAGTGTATAGCAGATCCCTTGAAGAGCATGTGCAACACTTGAGAAGAGTGCTGGAGAAGTTGAAGAGGCACCAGTTGTATGCCAAGTTGTCGAAGTGCCACTTCGCAACGGAGAAGGTGGAATACCTTGGTCATGTGATCTCAACAGATGGAATCTTGACGGATCCCGCCAAGATTGAAGCAGTGATTCTAGAATGGGACTCGCAAGAAACCAACAAACCGCCATAGATAGGCTTCTCATTCATCTCAGCAGATTTTCTACAATGGTGGACAGTGGGTAGCCGCACACATGCGAACTACCCACGAAAAATAAAGGGAAAATCCAATTATATCATTTGGACCCCAAAAAAATACAATGCTAATAGATGAGTGGCTGATGTACCTGCCGAAAGCTTATCACCGGGATTAAAAAACCCGCCCTTTCGGGTTTTAGGAAAAACCTAGTGATAAGCCGGCAAGGGGCTTAGACAAGCGTAAAGGCATAGAATGGCTCCCAAAAACCCCGCATGGAGAAGTCGAAGCAGATGCATTTCGCCAACCACACGCACATCACCAACACAACAAAAGCGAGAAAACATACGGAGAATAGCATCACCCGGTGGTGGAAAAAAAACATCATCCGGTAGGTGGAAAAACATGATAACGGGGAACTTGTACAAAATATAATAAACAAAGAAGGGGAGGGTGGGTTCAAAGAGAATAAGGTAACTGGCGAGAGAAGAGGAAGCGCCCGATGAGGCGTGGATGCGAGAAATGCGCCTGAAATAGCGAACTCCCAACCAAAAGCGGGCATGCGCCACCGCGCATGCATGCATGACATGCATGCTCGTCCCATTCTAGAATGGCGATCCGATGTCACCGGATCGATGCGATTCTAGAATGGGACTGCATAAGAAACCAACAAACCGCCCGACTACCGAGAGAACTTCCCTTACAAACTAGGATCGAGGGGCGAAGGTCACGGGGGCCGAGGCCAAAGGCGGTAAGGATAGCATGAAAGAGGCGCCAAATTGGCTAAACCGGGCAGGGAAGAAGCCCCTCCCCGCACGGAAACAATTCAAAGAGAATAAAGATGCTGGTGAGAAGAGGAAGGCCCGATGGGGCGTGGATCGCGAGAAATGCGCTGAAATAGCGAACTCCCAACCAAAGCGGGCATGCGCCGCCATGCATGCATGCATGACATGCATGCTCGTCCCATTCTAGAATGGCGATCCGATGTCTCGGATCGATCGCGGTCGATGGCGGCACGAAGAATGTGCATGAGGTGAAGTTTTCTCGGCCTAGCGGTGGTACTACGAGGAAGTTAAGTGAAGAACTTTTGCTAAGATAAGCGGCCCCGCTAACGGACTTAACGAGGCGAAGGTGAAAAGATTAGGGCAGAGCATTGGCACAAGAAAGCCCAAGCGAGGGTTTGAATTGTTGAAGGAAGCTTTAACAAGCGCCCCGATCTTAACCTGCGGACCGAGAGAAAGATAAGCTTGTAGCTCTGGATCGAGTAAGATAGCTCTGGGTGCGGTGCTCATGCAAGAAAGCGTGTGGTAGCGTATGATTCGGGAAGATGAGCGGCGCGAAGCAGCGCTACCCACCATGATCGAGGAATTGCTCGCGGTTGTCGGGGCATTAGAATTTGAAGACACTACCTCTTGGGAAGAAAGTTCCAATTGGATCTGAGACCATCGAGTCTCGGTATGTATTCCATAACCACACCTTAATCGAGGCGAAGGTGGATGGAGTTCCTCGAGGAATATGACTTTGATATAGTCTACAAGCCGGGAAAGCTCAATGTGGTAGCGGGATGCTTTCAAGGCACCCCGACAACTAGAGTGCATTGCAATGCAATTTCGGCGCTTTCGGCGACCGGGGAAGAAGATTGAAGAGTCCTTGCCAACGGATATGGACTTCAAGGAAGTATGGGCAAGTTTATCGCGGGGAAGCAAAAACAGATAAGGGCGGGAAGCCTTCAAAAATTTTAAGAAGGAAGGTAATCTCTTGTACCATAAGAACAAGTTGTGCGTGCGAGTCATCGGGTGTAAGGAAATTGATCCTCCACGACCCGCAACAGTCCAATAAGCTGGCCATCGCGGGATTCATGAAAACATATTTCAAAGTACACAACGGCTATTATTGGCGGGAATGAAGAAGCGGTAGCTTCGCTACATCAAGGAATGTCGGCTATGTCGACAAGCAGCGAGCAGCCGAATTCGGGGGCATTAGAGCCATTAAGCGGTGCCAAAGCGCCAAATGGGAGGTCATCGGCATGGATTTCATCGCGGGACTCCCAAGGGACCGTAAGAGGGAAGGGCGGCTTTGATGGTAGTGGTCGACAAGTTGTCAAAGATGGCACATTTTTGCCTTGCAGGACCACAGACACCACTATGGATACAGCGAAGCTCTTCACAAAAGAGATCTTCAGGCTTCATGGCATGCCAAGGGAGATTATTCCGACAGGGATCCGAAATTCATGAGCGCCTTTTGGCAAGACCTCTTTGCGACAATTCAGACGAAGCTATCCATGAGCACGACATATCATCCTCAGACGGACGGATGGCCAAGCGGAGGCGGACCAGCGAGGATTACGGAGGACATGCTCACGGAACTATATGCGGAACAAGCAAGGTATGTGGGAAGAATTTATTCACTTGGTGGAGTTTACCTACAATAGCACCAAGCAAGAATCATCCCAAATGTCGCCGTTTATGATCAATTACGGCTATCAATGCCTAACTCCAGACACTTGGCACAACCCCGTGTCAAAAGTAGAAGTTTCGCAGCAGATGTTGGCCGACATGCAGCAGCTAGTGGAAGAAGTTCGAGGATATCTCCTGGCAGCAAGGAGTCGACAAAAGAGCATCGCCGACAAGCATTGGACAGTCAGATAGTTCGAAGTTGGAGATGATGTATGGCTCAAGATCAAGGTGAAGCAGGCGAAGCTCCGCATCGAAAATTGCAAGAAGCTTGCTCCAAGGTGGGCTGGACCCTTCAGAATAGTCAAGAGAGTAGGTAATCAATCCTACAAGTTAGATTTGCCAACACACCTAAAGATTCATAAGGATTCCACGTAAGTTTGTTGAAGAAGCACACTCCAAATCTAGACGAAGTCTTGGACACTCCAACGTTGTTGGAAATGATGGAGGAGCAGCTGGAAGTAGTTCCAGAATTGATTCTTGATAAGGCCTTCAAGAAAACGAGGAGATCAGAGTTTCTCTAATATTTGGTCAAGTGGAAACACTTGCCAGTGGAAGACGCGACATGGGTACTTAAGAAAGATCTAGTAAAGCAGTACCCACAGTTTATAGAGCAATGGGACGGCAATGTCATCTCCGAAGAAATCGGCTCAGGCATGTCGATTTGTGTAGATTAATTCTATGTGTAGTTAAGATTAATCTACGCATGCAACCTATGCTAGGTATGGGTTGCATGCGTTGTTACCGATGATGAGACCACTACGGTGATCTCTAGGGCGTGGTGAAATGTCAATGTGGGCATGACCGCGTTTCCGCCTGGATGAGTGGAAGGTAGATTAGAAAGTCTACTTCTGTTCCACGGAAGTAGACAACCTCGAGAGAAAGGAGGTCATTGAGGAATGCCTTGATAGGAAAAGCACCTCTAGCCCCATATATGCTTTGATAGGAGGAATCTGGCCTTCACGCCCCATATACGGGAAGGACCTATCCTCCACGCTGGGCAACTAAAGGTGTAGGCATGAGCGGCATATAGGCATATAGGCGCTGTCTCCACGGCCATAATGGAAGATTCACCCTCTTCCTACGCCAGGAGATTAGCCATGCATCCATGTAGATAGGTGGGGTGGTCACCATATAACCAAAAAATTTATTAATAATTAAAATGGTACTAACATAGTGTCGACCTGCAGGCCAATAGAGCGCTCCGGAGGGCAAGGAGGTCGAGCTACGAAGACTTGCAACACAAATTTTCACTACCACCCCAATTCTGGGACCACACCTAAAAACAACAGTAACAAAAAGACAACATGTCGTTGTTCCAAAAAATCTACATGTGGTTATGTGGAGGTGTGGTTTATTAAGGAGGCGGTGTAGGTTTTTTTATGGAGCTATAGTTTTTTTTTTTTGAAGGTGTGGTCTTTTTTTGAGGTGTCGTTTTTTTTAAAGAAGTGTTGCTTATTTTTTTGAGGGGGTGTTGTTTTTAAGAAGGTGTTGTTTTTTGAGGTGTAATTTATAACTAGGTGTAGTTTTTAAGAGTCGTTTTTTATGGAAGTATAGTTTTTTGAAGTGTGGTTTATAAGGAGGTATAGTTTTTAAGTGGTTGTTTTTTAAGGAAGTATGGTTTTCTGAAGTGGTATGATTTTTTTTAATCGAAGTGTTGTTTTTTGAGGTGTCGTTTATAAGTGGGTGTAGTTTTTAAATAGCTGTTTTTTAAAGAAGTATGGTTTTTTGAAGTGTGGTTTATAAGCGGGTGTAGTTTTTAAGTGGCTATTTTTTAATGAAGTATGGTTTTCTGAAGTGGTGTAGTTTATAACTAGGTGTAGTGTTTAAGAAGCTATTTTTAAGGAAATATGATTTTTTTTTGTGTGGTTTATATAACTAGGTATAGTTTTTACGTAGCTATTTTTTAAAGTAAGTATGGTTTTTTGATGTGTGGTTTTTAGTGTAGTTTTTAAGTGGTTTTTTTTTTTTTACAGAAGTGTGATTTTCTGAAGTGGCGTAGTTTTTACGCAGCTATTTCTTAAGGAAGTATGGTTTTTTTGAGGATATTTCTTAAGCAAAGCTCCACCACACGGAATATTGTTTGTGTGCTCAACTTTGGGAATGTATCGTATTGTTTTACATTAAGTGAAAAATAACTTCAGCGGTTAGATCCAACCACTACAAGAGAATGAGCATCACACTAACCCCAAATTTAAGCTCTATGTGTAGTTTTTTTTTATCTTTTTTGAAGAAAAACAACACTTAAAAGCCCACTGTTGTATTGTTCGAAAATGCTAGAAACAACGTGTAGTTTTTGGCTAAAAAGTCTATGCATAGAAAATTGTGACCTTTTGAAAAAAAAATCAATGCATTGTTTTTTAGGTGTTTTTTTTTTTTGTAACATGTGTTTTCTGAGAATATCAACATATGGTTTTGAAGATAGTAGTTGTTTTTACTAAAAATCAACATGTGGTTTAACGAGAATATCAGCGTGAATAGTAGTTGTTTTCAAGTGTTGTTTTTACTATATAATAACATAGTTTAAAAAATATCCACATGTAGAAAGGTGTAGTTTTTAAGTGTAGTTATTACAATTAGAAAACTTGTGTGGTTTTTAGGGTACAAATTTGGTTTCTATATATTGTTTTTAAGCAACCTACCATTGTTTCCTTCAAAAATATATATGCTTTTAAGCAATCTAACGTTGTTTTAAATTACTAACGTTGTTTCCTTAAAAAGAGATATGCTTTTTTTTTTTTTTTAATTTCCTAACATTGTTTAGTTCAAAAAAACCAAACCTATTCCTTTTATCTTTGGGGATTGTATTTGTTGTTGTTTAGCTCTTATTCAATAGTCAAGACATTCATATATTTTGAATATTTGAATTCTTGATTGTAATGAAAGGTATATTGTGAATATTTTGAATTCTTCATAGTAAAACAAAGGCATTGAGACAAATAATATGATCATCCTTATTGAATGAAAGAAAAAACAAAAGGAAATAAAATACAAATCATTCAAACCATTACATTTCTTGTCTTTATTATTCAATCCTTTGGACCTCTAAAAGGCTGTATTTGCAATCTGTTTACAAGATTCGGATGTATGATAATCTTACGGATTTTGCAATGGCCTTTGAAACTCATTAACCTGATCTTGAAGGGTCATTCAAGTAAAAGCTGTCGGAGATGCCATGAACATGGGTGGAGGCCTTCATGAGAGGGACATTGAGATTGAAATAAGTCTTAGAAATAACAAGCTGTCCAAATTTTTTTTGGCATTTCATGCGAGACCAGCGCAAGGCATGAAATTAGCGGTAACAACACAAAAGCAAAGCAAAACCAATATAAAAATTCAGGCGTACCTTGGTAGTGGTCGGCCCGATGAAGGAGTTGCGAGGAAAGCAATGGCATCTGGTCGGCCCGATGAAGTAGTCGCCTCTTCTCATTCTTCCTTTTAACAAAGCGGGTGAGGCATTCAAATGCTGATGATCCTAAGATTAAAGACGACATCAGCTCCAACGAATCTGAAAATAACACAAATGGAGCTTCAAGTAGGGTCGACTGCCGGATTTGCACAGTTGGAGCTTCAAGTTGGGTCGGAAGCCCTCATTGCTTTCTCTTTTACGCATTCCTTGAAGGACAAGCAAAGCCCGGCTCCTTGAGAATCAAATCTGGCGAAATCTTTGCCCGGCTGTTTTTAGGGTAAAACTAGAATGGAAAAACATGTTTGCCATCGCCCGACCGCGCCATAGCCCATTTGCGGATCGCCATCGCCATAGCCATCCGGATCTGCGGAGATACGCCATCGCCATGGCGGCGGAACTACCATCGCCATAGCCGGCCCGGAACTACCATCGCCATAGCTTTCTGCTGCGCGCATAGCGCCATAGCTGCGGAGAAAGAAACACAAGATGCACAATGGCGGATAATCTCGGTTCAATCTCGACCCTTCATTTTAGTAGCCCGGTAATATCATAGGACTAGGATCAACATCTATACCATTCATCTTTGAGTTAATCGAACGCTAAATAAAGATCAATAAGATCTAAGGACTCGGATCAAGATGCGTGCCGTCTATCTCGACCTTTGACAAAAAAATCATTATATAAAATATTTTATTTTCCACGCCTAGCAAATTCATTATTTTATGGGAAAATTATAAAAATACCCCTGTATTTTCACAAATTGTTAAAATGCCCCTGTCTGCTAAGAATACCCATGTTTTGCCCCTGAGACGAATTATTAAAATGCCCCTGTCTAAGTGCAACCTTTTGTATTTTTTTTTTAAGTTTTAACCATTGTTAAACCATTAAATTATCGCATTATAAACAATGGATACACCAAAATGTGCAAATACGTGCACATGCCAGTGGTTCGATCAAGCCCAAGCCTGAACCTAATAAGCTCCAATGAACGAAGCACATGCAGCTAAATCATATGCAGCCATAACCCAACATCAAGAAACCAGCAGCTAGCTGCTGCCACTGTACATATTTGAAAAGGCAAGCCAACATGCCACCTAGGCTCAAACATGCCAAGGTGGCTCAAACATGCCAAGATGGCTCCAACATGCCACCTAGGCTCCAACATGCCAAGGTGGCTCAAAAATGCCAAGGTGGCTCAAACATGCCAAGGTGGCCACCTAGGCTCCAACATGCCACTTAGGCTCAAACCGCCATCTAGGCTCAACATGTCAAGGTGGCTCAAACCGCCATCTAGGCTCAAACCGCCACCTAGGCTCCAACATGCCTGGGTGGCTTAACCATGCCACCTAGGCTCGAGCGTGCCTAGGTGGCTCAAACTCACCACCTAGGCTCCAACATGAAAAGGTGGCTCAAACATGCCCACCTAGGCTCCAACATGCCAAGGTGGCTCAAACATGCTGCGTGGGCTCCAAAATGCCACCTAGGCTCCAACATGCGAGGTGGCTCAAACATACCACCTAGGCTCCAACAGCCACCTAGGCTCCAACATGCCAAAGCTGGCTCAACCATGCCGCGTGGGCTCCAACATGCCAAGGTGGCTCAAACCGCCACCTAGGCTCCAACCGTAATGATTGGATTACATGTATGTTAAAAAATGGTCTTTGCGTAGTTATCGCAATCTAGTTATCTGTAAAACAACCGCGTTTCGACCTGCGAAGCGTAAACCATATGTGGTGCTAGGTTATTGTAGGGTTTACGTTATGGAGATCGAGTTTTGGTCGATTTGCACTTGGAACATGGTCAAGAAGTTGCGATTGAAGGCATAAAGCAATAGGAAGCCAGCGGACATGGGTTTGGATCTATTTTCCTTCCATTGTGGCAATTAGAAATCAAAGAGCTAATTGTATCTGATTGTCTTGAATAGAAGCTCAAAAGAGTTGGAATTATTGACCTTGTCATAATTTCTAATGCATTCTAAAAACTTTACTCATGTGGCTTGTCTTCCTCTCCCATGGCCACTAAATCATTGTGGGATCTGGCGTATATAAGGTGACACTTCTTAGGTGTGTTAGTTCATATGCATGCTTTTATATGGATATGGTGTGTTAGAACCTCCAGGTTGTTTAAGAATAGAATAGAATAGAATAGAATAGAATAGAATAGAATAGAATAGAATAGAACAGAATAGATTTTTTATCGTTCACGGAGACAAATTGGCCTATGGGATCCAAACAAAAAGAAGCGACAAAGCGCATTCTTTGTCGGGGATTTAAGGCAACCAATCTTTATCCAAATGTATGCAAAAAGGCATCAATTACATGAGGATCCCTAAAGCAAAATGAGGTAGTTGCACTCAGATCTAAATATCTCGAGCTGCGTTGATCTTGTTCAAATGATTTTTGGAGGAGAACCAGCGAAAAGTTGTAGTGAAATGTATGAAAAAATTTGGCTCAATTTGGATCTGAAATGTCTGAGAAAATTGAGTTCAAAGTTGGAGGAAAATTTGGCCATGCACTACCTTGGAACAAAACAATGTCTGCACACTCAAATGATGATATCTCGAGTTTAACTAAACAATTTTGCATGAATTTTAAAAGACTATCAGAGAAAAGTTGTAGGAACATGTGGGAAAAAACTTTGCCGAATTTGGGCTGGGATGATGGAGAAAAAACGAGTTTAAAGTGGATCGAAATTTTGTCGATTGGTATCACGAAAGAAAATCAGCAAGTAGTTTTTGGATCATCAAGTAGTTTTTGCACAACTTCAACTAACACGAGGTTTAAATATGTCCTAATATAATGTTGACCCTCAACTTGGCTGGCTTAACAATCAAACACAAGAAGCCAACTTGAAACTATGGTCAAATTGGGGTTAGAACCTCCGGATCACTTAAAGGCGATCAATCTATACAAGAAAATTTCAATAGGATAGCTCAAAAGTTCATATGTTCATACCTTTCCCATTTCTAGAAAATGGTAGCGAGTACTCAAATCGAGGTGGCATGCGGAGATAAATTGATTCTTGATTATTGATTACTCACAGCGATAGAAAAGTTGTTGGAAAGCAATGGTGAAAACTTTGGCCAATTCGAGCTCGGATCTACGAGATATTGAGTTCAAAGTCGTTGCAAAATTTGGTCAATGAAAGCCAAAATAAATGAGGATTTTTGAGTTGCTAATGGAGTTTTTGAGAAATTCAAAGGCTGAGGTGTGCCAAAAGGAGTTGTGATATTGGGCAAGTGGTCAAATTTGTGCCTTGATTTGCAAAACCTGATCAAGAATAGTCTCAAACAACATGCAAATATGCGCAATATGAGTTTGGACTAGTTTATTTTGAAAATTTTTGAAGCATATAAGTACGAATGTTTGCTATGAGAGATTGCAAAATTTGTTCTTTGCAAAAATTATGGAAGATGACATGGCATGTGTATGATGAGGTGGTAAAGATGAGTCTTTGAGGTGGCAAAAGATGAGCGGGTGGAAAAGCAAAAAGAATTTGCCTAGAGAACTATGGTGACATGGCATTCCTTTGGATAGTGTGCTATGTGGCATGATGACTAAGCATTTATGCACTTTAGATAGAAAATGACTAGGTCAATTAAAAGAAAAGGGAGATTTCTTTAGTGTAATAAGTAGGTAATAGTGGCAAGCAAGATGATGTGGCTTTGGAAATGATGAGGTGCCATAAGAGAGAGAAACCAAACTTCTTTCTTTTTTGAAAATGTGACTTTTACAAAAGTTATAGGTGATGACATGGCATGAGCATGCGAGATGGCAACTATGGCAGTGACATGGCAAAAGGCGAAGGGATAGAAAAATGAAGAATTTGCACCGGCAATTTGCAACTTGTTAGAAGAAGCATATTCACCCTCTTTTGGGACCCCTAGATTTTGTGGAGAATAACCCCCTCTTTGGGACCCCCTTCACGGAGTGAAGTTATTTTCTTTGCATATCATAGCATTGTTAGTATTGGTTACGTATCTCATAAACCAATTGGTTTTGGTTATTCCTCCTCTTCTTGTTAGAATGAGTCTTTTAAGTGCACAAATAATAGCATAGGCTAGGTTCGGAAAATGGGTCATCCAAAAAATTTAGTGGTCCTTGTTGCCTTTCACCCCCTAGACCCATAAGCATTATAAATGGGATCCTATGCAATCACATAATATGCTATCATAGTAGCTTGTTATAAAATAATTTTAAAATTCTCTTTAGTATTGCTTAGGACATGGATGTTAGGTTTTGATGATTTCTCTACACTCTTCTTATTATGCATACGTGATGCTTTCGAGAAGCTTGATATTCAGCACGTTGTGAATTCAATATTGAAACATGAGGTAACCAGGATTTTTCATGGAAACTTAGTAATATCTCATATGGGTTAGTATTTCACGGGTTCTTGACATCCATTGTCATGTCCAATAGCCTTGTTATGGATGGCTAGTGGTGACTCTCGCCTTATTTGCTTTGTGCAGATTGTTAGGGTTTTCTATTCCCCTCAAATTATTCAATTTGTCACTAAACTTGTTGCATACATGTTTATTATTTGCTCTTTTTATATGTGCCTTCTTCTATAGTTATTAGAAGTCATGTGGCTCTAGATACCACAACCATCTTATAGAATGTATAGATTTACATGAAGGGCTCAGAAGGCTAATGCATCATTCTTGTTTGAGTGCGATTCAAGATCAACAATTGCATTAACTCCCTTTGTAGCACCTTGAAACCCTGTATTTGAATTGTGCTTGTCCTTTGATAGTTTATATGGTAGGCCCCGACACCCATCTTGGGTTCATGTCATATTTCGTGTAGCATTCCATGATTTGTATTTTCTCTAACAAATAGATTAAATAGTAAAAGCTTATGAGTTTGGTGGAAGTGGGCGGTTCAAATTGAATCACGGGTTTTGAAGGTCTGCGAGTCACGTGTGTATCTGTCTCACCTTCGTGCAAGCTGAATTTAAAAGTCGTAGGATTGAGAATTGCTATATAACTAGTAGAGCGGAGAGATTATGTCTTATATCACATTGATTAGATTAAGGCATTTCAATATTAATGCAAAGCTAGATTATGCAGCGGGAAAGCCTAAATGGTCAAGCAAATTTGAAGCGAGAAAAAGAAAGTACCCGGGGAGCAAGATGACCCGGGACTCCTATTTTGAATTGAAATGTGAGAATTCCTTGAGGAAATTTGTCAGATTAGACCTGCTTAGATGAAAAAACGGATTCTAAACCAAAGCAGCATGTTACCTTCCACGGTAAGAAATGAATGGTTTGTTTTGTGGGTCATTGGGGCTATGCAGACGGTGAGAGAGGCCGTTGATGGAACTAAATCTTGGGAATAAGCCCATAACACTGTGTTTTTCTAGCTTGATACTAATGCATCCCAAGTTGCCCTTGATTGCTCTGTTTTCCACTTCAATCTGCTCTTGTGGGGCACTTTAATTACCCATCTGCTGCAAAAGGCCATGTTTGCCTCTCAATCAAACAAATCCAACCATGTTTGCATTCAAACGAGAGCATATTAACAAACATTAAGATCTTTGCTCTTTTCGGGAGGAAGAACGGGAAAAAAAGCGAAAATTTGTCGGAAATGGAAGGAATTGGAATTTGGGGGGCGCAAAGGGATAGCTATGGTCAATTAGAAGGCAAGCGATGCTCGACACACCAACACCTAAGCCCCATACAAGAATGCGAGATTTTTAGGATTTCTCAACCGGTTGGCTGCAAAGCTCTTGACAATTTCAGTTCACTCGCCCACGCCGGGGAAGATTGGCGCCATGTCTACATCGGTTTCGATATTGGGAGTTTGACAAGAAATTTCATCTCTTATACGCAAAATTCTTAAAACTTAGGGGAAAACAACATTCCCATTATTGTAGAAGATATTACAGGCCTTGCGTGCATTTGCCCGTGATGCCGCCCTCGCCGATGCCTCTGTCATCCCAAATGAATCTTGGCGTCTAAGTGTCACTAAGTCTCACAAAACCCTAAAAAGCACAATCAATCACAACCGCCTATCTGAGAATTTTCTATGGCATATTATACTTAAAATAAAGCAAAACCTTCTATCGTCCTCCACCCTCCAACAAGAGGGTTGCCCCCCTGGGGGCAACCCAAAAAGGGGAAGAAGTTTCACATTTTATAATAATAAGTGATGAATTTACACCGTGTTTGTAATTATTTGATGTTATACATGTATTGCTATAAATCTTTAGGCATGGTAAATTTGTGTTTAGTTTAAAGGATTTATGGCCGTTGATAATCAAAACATAATCAAGGGCTCGATTTGGATCAAGCCCTTCAATCTGATTGGTCCTTTTTTTTTTGAGTTTTCGATGGAACATGTTATGGCGGAGGCGGAAAGCCCTTTTTCTTTGCTTCTATTACGCCGATCATCTTCCTCCTTCCGCTTTGCGCTTCTATCCTGTTCTTCCGTTCTTCTATGTTGGATCGTGCCAAAGCGTAGTGTGATACCGATTATTAGGGGATTGGGTAATGCATTTTTGCCAATTCGAGGTAGAAACTTCAGATTGAATAAGGGAAAGCGTCTTTGTGGAGTTGTCCATTCTTGGGGCTGCGACTATGGCGGAAATCACGGCGGCCTTGTCATCTCCACTTTCCCTCCATCTTGGTCGAAAGCGTTTCAAAAGCAGGGGAAGAGCTCTTCAAGAGCTTGGCCAAAGGAAAGCTCCACTCACGGAAAAATGGCTCCCCTGCATGAGGGAGTTTGTGATTCTGAGAGGCCATAGGCGACGAGCTTTGGCGGATTCGAGGGTTTTGAGCTCTACTTTGCAGGTCTGTCTCCTCACCTTCTTTAGGAAAATTTCTAGCTATGAATTTTGCACTAGAGCTGCATCATTACCATTTCTCCATAGCCTGCTAGCATCAAAAAGTCTGCAAGAATCGGGTTGCTCAAAGGCGTCTTTGCGGGGGCTGCTGAAATCTTCGGGGATTAGCCCTAAAGCATCCCGACCATCTCACATGTCCAAAATTCAAGGTCTTTTGCCGGCTTTTTTCGCGTGCTTGCACCAAAATGCCCGACAAAAACTACGTTTTCCGCCAATTTGGTTCGTTCTTAACTACTCCTGTACGAATCTTGACTGAAACAAATCTTGGCTGGAATTATGGCCCAACAAAAGGCTACATGCTTCAGCTTACTCTAAGAATGAATTGAACTTCAGAACGAAACATGGTAACTTTGTTAACAACTGCGGCTACATCAGATTATTGGCCTAATCATGGTTAGATGGGTACCAGGCCGATAGGATGTTGCCTCCAGAATCTGTCTGCAGGAAGTTGCCTCCGGAATCTGCCTGGATTTGGTCAGGGCCAACACAATAGGAATTTTACGCTCAAATGCACGGATTAGTGTTAGGCTGGAGTAGTATAATCGTCAAAGCCACAAGCCGATTTAGCTTTGTAATCTTAACAGCTGAAGCAGTGTAGTCTTAACAGCTGAAGCAGTGTAATCTTACAGCAAAGGAACTCCAATGCTTCCGCTGCAATTGAGACAGAATACTATTGCTTTCTGTTAAAATTACTTTCCTTTCTTCTTAATTCCTCATAAAAAAAACCTCCATATCCAGTTCGAAGGGGCTGCACATGAGGGCGGAAAAGGGCCCTCTGTTTGGGACCATCTGACCAAAACCAAACCAGGTCTTTAGCTGCTCAGATCTGCTCCATATTTTCGATTCATTAACTTATAGTTTCTCACCTTTTTGAAGCTTTGTGCAGATGAGATTGAAGATCTTAGCCTGCGCCGGATGTGACACAGGACCCGATTATCATAGATATGAGGCAAGTGCACGCAAAATCTACATCGAATATTTCCTGTTTGAAAAGCTTGGCTTAAAATAATCTTGGAGTCCAAAAATTGTGGGTTACTTGCAAGTTTTGTTCTTTGCTTTGTGGTTTTCGTTGCAATTTTTTTTGCCAAATCTTCTATTCGACCTAGTTGCAAATGCATGTGGCGGGGCTCGCACGGGAAGGCGGATACCCTACTTAAGGTCTTATCTACCTTTTATTTCTACCCCATCTTCTAGATTCCACCTCTTTTCCCGTTCTTGGAGCTTCCAATCTATTCTATGTCAGATCATTTTTGTATTCAGCTCTGCTGGAGTTGTCAAATTTTTTATCATGTTGCTTCGGCTTTGCCTTCTAACAAATCGATTAGATTTGTGGCAAATAAACTTGGATATAGGCGGTAGCTTAAGTTTTGTTCAATTGGGTTGGATTTGTGGCAAATGTGCGGATACATGGATCTGGGGAATGTATAAATCTTGTAAATTTGTTTTAGGATATCAATGGCAGCAAGCAAATTTTGCTACAAAAAAAAATTTATGTATCAACATTCTTCTTTTTATATAAATCTATATATCTGTAAATCTATGCATGTTCATTTTATATAAATCTATGGATCAACATTCTTCTTTTGTGAGAAAAATAACACTTGAAAACAATAGTTATTTCTTAAAAACCACACTTTTCCTAAAAAACATGTATCAATATTAAAAAAAAAAACACTTAGAAACAACATAATTAAAAAAAAAACCACATTTTTTTTAAAAAGCACCTGTCATTTTGTTAAGAAAACAACACTTAGAAACAACAGAGTTAAAAAAAAACCACATTCTTCTTAAAAAACACATATTATTTTATTAAGAAAACAACACTTAGAAACAACAGAGTTTACAAAAAACCACATTCTTCCTAGAAAACACATATCACTTTTTTAAGAAAACAACATTTAGAAACAACATAGTTAAAAAAAAAAAACAAAGAAACTACGTGTAGTTTCTAGCAAAATCGGACAAAATTCTATACGTAGTTTTTTAGTGTTTTTTTCATACAAAACAATAGTTAAAAACTACATATGGACCTTTTAGGTTTTATTAAGAACCACATGTCTATTTTAGAAAAAGCAACATTTGAAAACCACATCTACTTCTAAAAAACAACATGTAGACACACATGTAATTCCTACGTGTAGATAATCTTGACAAAACTCTACGTGTAGACTTTTGGCAACAAAAACTACATGTATAAAAATTTTGCTAAAAACTACACATCATTTCTAGCAAATCCGGACAAAAAACAACACGTAGTTTTTTGGTGTTGTTTTTTTGCAAAAAAGACACTGGAAAACAACATGTGGACCTAGTTTTGGGGTGGTAGTGTTTGTTGGAATGTGTTGCAAGGAATGAAGAGTACCTCGAACAATAATTATAGATATGAAATGTTAAACTTTTGATAAACTTAATTGTCGCGATAAGTAAACTATTGAATAACTTGTTTAATGATGTTACGAATCGATAAGTTATTTCATAAGTTAATGAAGTAATAACGTTTTATACTACCTTAAGGTAATCTTGATAAAGGTGTAAATATTATAGTAGTATATTGTATGCATCAGGTTGATTGCAGATTAGGAAGACTCCAAGGTGGGGAGACCCATGATGCTGCGGACAGCATCATTTCAAGGTGGGGAGAATGTGACGTTCCAGCACAGTATACGGTCCCAGGACGTATACTGTACTGCCTCGTCACGCGTACACGCCACTCCGACTGACGTGTACGCCGACATGTAGCCAGGTGGGTAGCCCCTAGGGGGCAACTTGCTAGGAATGTGCATTGTTATTAATGTGCACATTTACCAATGTGCACATTTATTAAGGTGCACACCTTTCCATGTGGGCACATTTGGCCACCTAGCCATTAAAGGCAAGTGGGCCCATTCCCGATTATCCCACATGCCAAAAGGGATAATTAGAAACCCTAGCCTAACCCCCTTGTCTATTTAGGTAGGAGAAACCCTAATGTGGCCATTTTCGTTCCTAGGGTTTTAGAGCTCTGTTTTGGCTGCTTCAAGAGCCAAAACCGCCTTCCAGACTCTGTCTGAGCGAATTGCACCATTAGTTTCCTTTGATTCGAGCAGTTCAGCAGGATGGTCAAACTCAGGTCAGGAGGAGCAACTCAAGGATCAGGTATTGAGTCAATTAAATAGTCTAAACCATCTTCTAGTCATTGAATCAGTAGGTTTAGCCTATTAAATTGCCCATAGCAGCCATCTAGATCCCTAGATACCAGACTCTAACTAAAGAACCTAACTCTATGATATAGATTAGATCTAGTTCTTTAGTTCTTCTGTGATGTATATGGATGATGTACCTCTATGAACTCCTTGTATTGGGAAGAGGGGTAGAGACCTAAAGCTTGGTAGTAGATGCTCCTAGATTAGCCTCTCTAGCACACTATAGATTCGGCCTGTGTACAAGAACCACACACACGGGTTGTGGGTGAAGGGCGGCCCGGCTAAGAAGGAGGTTAGTGTTCGACTCTTGAGCGATCCCTCCGGGTGTGTAAGGCCTCTGGGGGGATCATTGTGACTAGGTCTAATGGCTTACCACTGAGTGCGGGTAAGGCATGGGCTCGACACCTGTGAAGTGGTGTACACTTTTCAGTGGGTTCAGTCGAATAAGGGCAGTGGCCCTCTAGTCACCTTGAGTCACATGTAGACCTCACGGAGGAAGTGATCCCTACTGCCCCATCGGGCGGGGAGATGCAACCCGGGGAATAGCCCTTTTGGCTATGCATCCAGGTGGAGCTTCTGTCCCGAGTCCCAACACTTTTCAGACCCTACTACGCAAAGTGTGCGGGGGAGGGGCGGATGGAGTGGACAACCCTATGCCATGTTCTTATGCCGCCTAAATCCATTGCCATGAATTTGCATGCGCAATGAACTCACGGAGACCCAAGCGTCAGTCATCCCTTGAAGGCGAGGCCAGGTAGGACCATATGTATGATGCTGATCATTGTCTATGCAGATGTTGATGCACCACCCTTCGAGGTGGATATGTGATTATGTTGTATCTTACGGCGTGTATGTTTCGCTTCGCGGCTAGGTAGGCCACGAGGGAGCGGGGTAAAATGACCCTTCACTCTTCCACGGGGACTCGTTACGTAGCCGTGCTATGTGGAGGTCCCCTGTATCGGTAATGGGTGGTATGGGGGATGAACTCCTGTTTGTATACGGTGAGTGCACCGTATACGAATAGGGGACGTCACACTAATGAAAGTTCTCCTGCTGGTGCAAGGGAGCTAGAAGCTCGTCCTGGTCAGCCTTAGGTGCTTTGTGGTTGCCTAGCTTGGTTGCACTCCTTTTGTTGACGTTGCATGACATTCGCTTGAGCTGCTGGGCTGCAAGGTCGTGGTGGTCTTCCCTCCGGTTTCTATATGCTCCTATGTCGCCATGACTTCTCTCCTCGCACAAGACACCCAAAAGTTTAACCACTAAAATAAACCACTGACAAACCACTATAGATGTGATTTTTTATAATAAAAATTTCATTCTTAATAAAAACCACATAACATAGTGGTTTTTATAACTAGTATGTGATTATTCATGTTGATTTTTTGTTATAGCGTGGCTTTTCAAAACCAAACCTAGTTTATTTTATGGTTTCTAACATCAACGGTGGTCATTCATGTTGGTTTTCTAATGTTCCATGATTATTAATTCGATATTGTTTTGTAGCATGGTCTTTCAACACCACTTTAAATATGACTAGTAATGGTGCCCAGCGTTGCTGGGCATAAATTAAGAATCTGTGCGGACAAAAACCTATTCATTCTACCATTTTTTCATTCTCTCTCTTTTCCTTTTTTTAATCCCCTTGTCCCTCCCTTTACCTTCCCTTTCCCCTTCCCCTTTTTCCCTTTCTCTTTTTTTTTGATGGGTTTTTTTCCTTTCTTTTTTATCTTTCCCTAGCTCTTTCTATTTTTCCTTTTGTTTTTTCCCTTCCTTTTCCTTTTCCTATTCTTTTTCTCTTTTCTGTTTCCCATGCATTTTTTTTCGTTCTCTTTTGCTCACCTTTTTATGTGCCCTTTTTCTTCCTTTCCCCACCCTCTTCCTCTTGATCATGTGCCATTTTTTCCATCTCTTTTCCCATTTCCCTCTCCTCTTTTCTTCGTGCCCTTTTTCACCTTTACATTCCCTTTTCTGCTTCCCTTGTCCTTTCAACTTTACATTCCTATTTCATCCTTTCCCCACCCTTTCGCTTTTCCCCGTGCCCTTTTTCCCTTTCCTTTCCTTTCCCGCTTCCTTTTCATTTTCCCTTTCCCTTTCCCTTTTCATATGCCTCTTTCTATTCCTTTTTCTCAACTTTTTTTATGTGCCTCTTTGCCTTCTTTCCCCATCCTCCTCCCCCTTTTTGCCTTTCCAATTTCTCCTTTCTTGTTTTTCTTGTTACTTTTCCCTTTACCATGCTCTTTTTTCCTTTCTTTTTCCCCTTTACTCACCCTTTTCTTCCTCCATTTTGTCCCATGCCCTTTTCCCCTTCCTCCTTTTCTGTTCCATCTTTTTCCTCACCCTTTTTCTAGATACTCTTTTTGCTTCCCTTTTCCTCTTTCTTCACCCTTTCTCTCTTCTCATTTTTTCCACGCCCTTTCCCTTTTAGCCTTTTCCTCGTGCCCTTTTCCCAGATTCTCTTTTGCCCCTTTCCTCCCTCTCTTTTTCTTTTTCTTTTCCATTTCACTTTTCCCATGCGCTTTGTTTGTCCCCTTCTTCCCACCTTTTCTTATTTTCCCTTAACTTTTTCTCCTTTTCCCACCTTACTTTCTTACCCTTTTCCCAGTGCCCTTTTACCTCTCCTTTTCTGTCCCCTTTTCTATTTCCTTTTCCTTTCCTTTTCCCATCTTTCCTTTTTCATCCTTTCTAATTCCCTTTTCGTCCTTCCTAGTTTTTATTTTTTTTTTCCTTTACTTCTTTTCACTTCATTTCTTTTTCACTTTTACCCTTTTTACCTTTTTCCTTCTTTCCTTCTTTTTTTCCTTTTCCCTCTTTCCTTTTCTTTTTTTCCTTTTCCATTTTTTTTTGTCTTATTTTTGTTTCCCTTTATCTTTATTTCCCTCTTCCTTTTTTCCCTTCCCCTTTTCCTTTTTCCTTTTCCCATTTCCTTTTTTTGACTATCGGATTGAGTGAATTTTGGCCATCAGTCATTTTATCTTCCCTTTTTCCCTTTTCTCCTTCTCTTTTTGTTTTCCCCTTCCTTACCCTTTTTTGTTCCTTTTCCTTCTTCCCCTTTTTTGTTTTCTATTTTTCCTTTTTCGTTTTTTATTTTTTCATATTCTTATTTCTCCTTTTCCCTTTTCCTTTTTTCCTTTTGTCCTTTCTCTCTCTCTTTTCCTTTTCCTTCTCTCCTTTTCCCTTCCCCTTTTCCTTTTTCCCTTTTCTCTTTCATCATTTGACTGTCGGATTGAGTGAATCATATTGGAGCCATGGTCAAGATAAAACTTTAGTTGAAGACACGCACACATCATCTCCACCGTTGGTCAATCAAATCCTTGATCGTCCGATCTAGGGCTCCATTGAAGACACACGCTATAACATTATAATACTAGTTAAGGTGCCCAGCGTTGCTGGGCATAGCTAAGAACTGTGAATGATATATTGGAGCAATTGTTAAATGGATTCATGTTTTTAAAATTAGATAAGCAAGAGCATTCGAACACATTTCGCACTTCCCCTTACTTTTCCCTTTTCCTTTTGCCTTTGTCAACTAATTTTTTTTTTCTATTTTCCCTTTGCCCCTTTCTTTTTCCATTAACTCCCCTTTTTTTGCCTTTCCAATTTCTCCTTTCCTGTTTTTCTTGTTACTTTTCCTTTTCCCATGCTCTTTTTCCCTTTCTTTTCCCCCTTTACTCACCCTTTTCTTCCTCCCTTTTGTCCCATGCCCTTTTCCCCTTCCTCCTTTTCTGTTCCATTTTTTTCTTCACCCTTTTTCTAGATGCTCTTTTTGCTTCCCTTTTCCTCTTTCTTCACCCTTTCTCTCTTCCCTTTCCTTTTAGCCTTTTCCTCGTGCCCTTTTCCCAGATTCTCTTTTGCCCCTTTCCTCCCTCTCTTTTTCTTTTTCCTTTCCATTTCACTTTTTCCAAGCGCTTTGTTTGTCCCCTTCTTCCCACCTTTTCTTATTTTTCCTTAACTTTTTCTCCTTTTCCCACCTTACTTTCTTACCCTTTCCTCGGTGCCCTTTTACCTCTATGTTTCTGTCCCCTTTTCTATTTCCTTTTCCCATCTTTCCTTTTTCATCCTTTCTAATTCCTTTTTCGTCTTTCCTAGTTTTTATTTTTTTTCCTTTACTTCTTTTCACTTCATTTCTTTTTCACTTTTACCCTTTTTACCTTTTTCCTTCTTTCCTTCTTTTTTTCCTTTCCCTCTTTCCTTTTCTTTTTTTCCTTTTCCATTTTTTTTTCTTGTTTTTGTTTCCCTTTATCTTTATTTCCCTCTTCCTTTTTTCCCTTCCCCTTTTCCTTTTTCCTTTTCCCATTTCCCTTTTTGACTATCAGATTGAGTGAATTTTGGCCATCGGTCATTTTATCTTCCCCTTTTCCCTTTTCTCCTTCTCTTTCTGTTTTCCCCTTCCTTATCCTTTTTTGTTCCCTTTCCTTCTTCCCCTTTTTTGTTTTCTATTTTTCCTTTTCCCTTTTCCCTTTTCCTTTTTCCCTTTTCCCTTTCATCGTTCGACTGTCGGATTGATGTAATCATATTGGAGCCATGGTCAAGATGAAAATTTAGTTGAAGACACGCACACATCATCTCCACCGTTGGTCAATCAAATCCTTGATCGTCCGATCTAGGGCTCCATTGAAGACACACGCTATACCATTATAATATAAGATACATCAAATAAAAGAGAGCATGCTCTATCTTGTAACCAAAGCGCACCACTTACATTATTGCAAGAGAATCCTAATCAAAAGTTAACAGAAGGAAATTAGCATGTAAATAGACTGTACAATGTTTTCAACAATGTCTCCATATAAAGTTTTGGATGCTTCAACCTAATAAAGAGAGAGGTATTGTTTGCATAGGAGATAATTGCTTAGCAATGAGTAAATTTCAACCTAAACTAAATATGGAACAGATGTTGAAAATGGAAAATATTACAACACAATGATTTTGTCATGCTCAATCATGTTTCTCTTATATTAAAGTATTTCTAACATACATCGTGAACATCTAACCTGATAGAACAACCAAAAACCAGCTAGATTTAATACTGATAATGATATCAGAAACGCAAAAATCAAGCAGATATTGATCTGGAAAGTTCAAGAGTTTAAAAACTGAAGAATGGATTGAGTACCTTTTCTAGATTATATTTGATTGTGTTGAAGACATGCCTTATGTGGCCTTCAATTTTGTAGTTAAGATCTCCATGCCAAATTATGTGTAAGAAAGGGTTTATAGAAGCAGATCTAAACCAATCTGAAAAATCTGTATGTATGGGATGTGCACTTGGCAAACATACTCGACTACCTTTTAGAAGATCTAATAAAAGATCACAAGGGTTGCTGGATTTAGTTCACACTGATTTGTGTGGACCTATGAACATAACAGGGTTATCTGGGAAAAGATACTTTATGACTCTAATTGATGATTTTAGCAGACATACTCACATCTATTGTTTGAAAACAAAATGTAAGGCAATGGACATATTCAAACAATATGTAAATGAAGTAGAAACTGAAACTGGCAGAAAGATCAAGTGTTTGAGATCTGATAGAGGTGGAGAATTCTTATCAGGAGAGTTCAAACAATACTGCAAAAGTAAAGGAATAAGAAGACAACTTACATGTAGGTATTCACCTCAACAGAATGGAATTGCAGAAAGGAAGAATAGAACTCTTCTTAATGCAGTAAGAAGCATGCTAAAAGCATCAGGACTTCCAAATTTCTTGTGGGAAGAGGCTGTTCGAACAGCTACCATGATTCAAAACAGTTTGCCTTCAGTAAGCATAAAAGGGGCAATCCCTGATATGCTATGGTCAGGAAAAACCATAGATTACAGCAAACTAAGAATATATCGATGCTTGGCCTACACACACATTCCTGAAGAGCTCAGAAAAAAATTGGATGATAGGGCCATGATTACCTATTTAGTTGGATATGATACTCAATCTAAAGCATTTAGGTTGTATAATCCGAGAACTAGAAAGATAGTGATAAGTAGAGATGTAATCTTTGATGAATCTCAAGTGTATAAAGTGCAAGTCAAGGTGAATAAACAAAGGGAGGTTGCTGAAAGCATAATCAATGATGACGATAATGCTGGAAAATCTGTGCCTACTATTAAGATGATTGATGATGATGATATTGCAGATGATCATAGAATCAATAATGCAGGGACTGAAGAAAAGGTAAATGAAGAGGTAGGAGATTCTGATGAAGTGCAAATACCAAACCAAGAGATCATAAATGGGGAACCTGAGACATCAAATGCTGCAGACCTACCTCAAAGGAAGAAAAGAATTACTGAAGTAGAGAAATTACAACAAGCAGATATAAGAATTGATCCTGCAATTCATGGTCGTACAACTCGAGGTAAGAGTAAGAGATTGCAGAATGTAGAAGGAGAAGTGAATAATGTGTTTGAGATTCTAGCACACCTAGATCCACACATTCCAAAAACATATGAAGATGTGCTTGAGTCAGCAGAAAAAAATAAATGGCTAAATGCTATGAATGAAGAGATGAAGTCATTTCATAACACCAACACATATGAACTTGTGGACAGACCTGATGGGAAAAATGTAATAAATGGCTGTTTAGGATAAAAACAGGTATAGATGGAAAGACACCCAGATACAAGGCCAGATTGGTTGCCCAAGGGTTTTCACAGAAAAAAGGCCAAGACTTTGATGAAACCTTTTCTCCTTTGGTTAAAATGAATAGCATTAGAATGCTCTTAGCAATAGCAAATGCAGGGAATTTGGAAGTGCATCATATGGATGTGAAAACATATTAGAAGAAGAGATTTTCATGAAGCAGGCCCCAGGATTTGAACAAGGGATGGACAAGGTGTGGAAACTCAATAGAGCAGTATATGGGCTAAAACAATCACCTCGAGAATGGTATAAGTGTATGGATGGATATCTAAGAGAGCATGAATTTATAAAATTGGATAATGATGGCAATTTATATAAATTCCAATATGGAAAAGAGTGGTGTATAATAGCATTATATGTTGATGATAATATAATGGTAGCAAAGGGAACAAAATGCTTAAATATGTGCAAGGAGCTACTAAAGCAAAGATTTGAGATGACTGACTTGGGGGAATTGAAGAACTTTCTTGGAGTTGAAATGAGCAGAAATCGAGCAGAAGGTATGATAACTCTTACTCAAAAGAAACAAATACTTGGAATGTTAAAAAAATTTAACATGCAAGATTGTAAAATCTGCAATACTCCTGCTGTACCTGGTCATAAGCTATCTGAAAGTATGTGTCCACAGCATGAGGTTGAAAGAAAGGAGATGCTAGCAGTGCCCTATAGGTCCTTGGTTGGATGTTTAGCATATGTGGCTAATTGCACAAGACCTGACATTGCACATAGTGTTAATATCTTGAGTAGGTATAACACTGATCCTGGCAGGGAGCATTGGACTGCTGCAAAAAGAGTCCTGAGATACTTAAAAGGAACTGTTGAAGAAGGAATCAGATATACAACAGGGAACCTAATATTGGAAGGCTTTTGTGATGCTGATTGGGGTGGAGATGTAGATACAAGAAAGTCAACTTCAGGATATTTAATTATGTTAGGAGAAGCTCCTATATCCTGGAAATGCAAAAAGCAAGCTGCCATAGCCATGTCTAGTGCAGAGGCAGAATATGCTGCTGCCACTTTATGCTCAAAGGAAACACTACAAGAGGATGGAGGTATAGTGTCAACCCTTGTGTCAAGCTATAAATGTAGTGGCAATTTTGTGTCAAATGTTACTATCTTGACACAAAGAGCTTCTATTGTGTCAAGAATGTGTCAACGTCATAATGTCAAATATTTTCTCAAAATAGTGACATCATTTTGTCAAAGTTATATTGCGATTTATGTGCACAGTTGTAACAACTTTTAAACAAATGTTATAATCAAGGTGTGCCGACCTTTTCTAAAGTCTTATAACAAAATTTCATCCAATGTTTTATCAAAATAATGACATAATATTTATTAAGTTTACATTGCACTTTAATTGTGTTGTCACAACAACTTCTAAACAACATTATAACTACAAGAAATTTATCACGGCGGCCGCCGCGAACATTTCTCTTCCCCGACTAACTCCTGCAAAGGGGGGTTTGTGTATCTATGGAATGGTGTGAAAGATGTTCTTGGAACGCAAAAGGGATTTTATATCTTTGGAATGGCGCGAGAGATGTTCTTGAAATGCAAAGGTGGATTTTTATATCTTTTGGCTGTGCCACAGGCTATGGAGCAGTGCTTCATTATCAAGTTGTTCTATAAAGGAACAATAAACATTTGGAGATGCAAGGTATATACCCCAACTTGACAATCATTAAAGACTAGAAATAGGAGGGCAGCAGGGGATGTCAGATCTGAAATGATATGGTGCTCTAGGACTGATTTGGCTATTTTTTCAGCATCAAGGCAGCTAATGTCATAGTACCCATAAGATAACTGAGCAGTAGAGTGATCAATGAGCAGAAGCAATGTATGTAACAGGCAAACCAAGATTTGCCAGTTTTTTTAAAATGGAAATAAGACTTTTACATCCATTTCCAAAGCTCAGCTTCGCTCCCTTTAGGCAGATGCCAGAGTGCCAGAAGATCTGCTCATGCACCAAGCTAGTGCAGAGTTTCCTAACTAGCCATTTTAACCAGTTTGGCACAGAGTAGTACTCTGGAAGCTTTGACTTATACAAAGAATAGTAGGTTCACAAAAATTGTTTGGAAGCACTAGAGTGGACTTCATGTAAGTTATTGAATCAAAATTTTACTTGATAACTCATGGAGTGGAACTTTGAGATGTAGAAAATGGATTATATCAAACTATGGAGGTTTGGCGTGCGTGCCATTTTTTCTCATTGTTGCTTTGTGATTTTCTAGTTGAAACCAGAGGGCAAGTCTTTGCGCAGAACACCTTGTGTATAGGGCACTGACATCTGCAAGAACATGCATAATATACTCATAGTTCTACTACAAATGGTTCTTCTAATACATAGTTCTAGCAATGGCCAATATTTCGTGCACTTGGTCAATATTTAAGACATTCTCTTTGCGACTTGTGTATGCAATTCTTATGCGGTGCATACTCATCTTCTCGAACTCACCAATCAACAACGTGAATGAGATTATAGGCAAAATAGTTGTGTTCGGTCGCCAAATATCGAGGAGTTCATATATAATCTTTGCTAACTTGAAGTTATTTGTGTTCAACAAAGACCCAAGCCTTGTTTTGGCTTTTTGTTCCCTTTGCCATGGTCACAAACCAAGCTATGATAGACAAAATAACAAAGCTGCGCACTGTATCAAAGCTCAATTTTTTCTTTACACTTAGAGGAGCCGGGTTTGTTACACAATATCTTAATTTAGTTTAATGTTGATGGGGCTTCAAAGAACAATTGTTTCTTCTCATCTCAAGCACGGTGACTATGACCATCTTTGCCGTTGTTATTGTGTCATTTTCCGGTAATCTAGTGGGCTTATATTTACAACAGGACTCGACTCATAGCTTTAAATGTAGTAGGTTTTAGCAGATATTTCTCCTATGATTTCAATTTCAAAGAACTCTTGCTTCAATCGCTCTTGACAATTTCGATCGCCTGCTATACCTCGGTCAATCTCTAAAAGAACAAATGACATCTTGGTTTCGGAGATGATCAATAGCTTTTTTTCGGGCATTGGATACAAACTTCGGTGGCATTTAATCGCTTGATTTTTTAAGCAATTGGGCAATCGCAAAACTTTCGACCAAGTGGAAGTACAGTGTCTGGTCGGCTTCATCTCTCAAGGAAATTACAAACTCCAACGATTAGATGGGTCTCCCCGCTTTTCCACCATAGCTTTGTTTTGTTTGTGATTAAAGAGTTCAGGGGAATGAGTATGTGGTCTCCTGATAGTTTCTTCGGCCATTTTCGATTCCCATGCAAGATCAGAAACGAGGCTGTTGTTCAATTTTCTTTACAAATCTTGGATCAAAATTAGGCCAGAAAAGATCAAATACTTGCCAAGCTGTTGACTGCAAAAATACTTGCTGATACTTGTCAAGCAATCGGACTGCAGAAGTATTGACATGGGCCATCTCTAACAGCCAAAATATGGTATACCATTCCTCCGCTCTGCTGGATTGGTGGAGCAGGGCTCTGTTTCGGAGGCACATCATCCCCATGGGCATCTCCAAGGCTTCAGCCTCTAATTTTTGTTGTTCATATTTGACAGGGGACTATATTTTAGATTAGAATTTCCATTGGAAACCTCAAAATCTTGTTAACTTGGAATCGGATGGGTTTCTAAATGCTCTCAGCGGCCTCAAGAGCTTCAAAACCTCGCTTATGATCTCGATCTCAATTGTGGATCCGTAATCTTCCAGACTATACTGGTGTCTCTGGAAAAAAACCCAGGAATTGGAGCTCAAAATACAGTGCCCCAATGTTTCTGTTTCCAATTTTGATCCTTGTGTGTGCATTATCAAATTCGAGCTCAAAGTTGCACCTCGTCTTCTAGCATCTTGTTGCCGGAGTTTTTGCCATCTGTTCTTGGAAAACTCTTTCCCAGGGCAGAGTTTTCGTACCCCTTTTTGGTAGAAAACCTTTCGCAGGGCAAGAAGCTTTTGCTGGGCGCAAGAGGTTCTCCCCAGAAATTCCCAGACTTGCCATAGCCAGATTCTGTGCCTAAAGCTCTATACTTGGTTAAGCTGTCCTTTTTTATTACCGCTCAGAAATGTTTTGGGTGCAGTGTAGGAATTCATACATCTGAACAATTTCTTGCTAATATGGGTGCGGATTTGCTACAACAGCATATGCCACCGGTCGAATTGCTGAAAAGAAAGACAAAGAGTATACCTTCCCAGCAGACCCGCATCAGATCGGAATCCGATTGCAATAGTAGTAACGATGACGTCACGCAGTCACATCTTCTATTTTTTTTTTTTTTTAACTATATTTTTGGGTTGCCCCTAGGGGGGCAAACCCTTGTTTATGTGGGTTTATGGCATATCCTAGGTATATGCTAGAATATACCTAGGATATACTGATGACTGCTAAAAACCTGCTATTCCCTGTAAATGCTCGGTCACCTGCGTTGTGGACTTCCAACCGAGTAACTGGCAGACCGAAGATTTTCCTTCGTAAGCGTGAAGCTATGGATTCATGATGCCGACTAGGTGGTACTGCATTTTTCTTGAAGAAAATCTGATTCATAGTTTTCGGCCAGTTTATAAAGGGCGGATCCATATCAACAGGGGAAATATGGGCTCTGAACGAGGAACCCTTGAAAGTCTGATAAGAGCGGGAACATTTCGACAACTCTACCTTCCCAATTCCGAAAAATTATCTAGAGAAGCCCTGAATTTGAAAGACGAGGTATGTGAGGTTTTCAACTCATAGATATTTTAACATTATGTCTGGCCGGAATTGTGTTTGTTCCTTTCAACTTTCATGACTTTCTTGCTGTTCAGGTAATGTGGAAGGCTAATGTGGAAATTTATATACTCTTGGATGAGCCAATGTCTAAGCATGGACGAGTTTCTAGTTTGAGAATTTACTTAAATCAATCCTTCCGCCTTCATGTTTCTGCTTGTGTTTCCATACTCCTGAATGATTTAATCAAAGCCACTTTCATAGACATGTAGTTAGGTGCAAATGCTTGTTGTTTTGGATGATTGCTCTGAATTTTATATGTAGGCGAGGGAGATCTAGAGTGGCATGGCAGGAAGCTTGAGGCATGGCACCATATGCTTATCTTTTCTTTATTTCATGTTTAGATTGTGCAGGCGACATGGGAAGGATATGGAAGAAAAGTTAGAGATCCATTTCTCTATACAGCTTGAACTCAGACACATTTCATGTGAAAGTAGCATTTCAAAGAAGAATTTTATGAAAACCAGGCAGAAATTAGTATATCCTGTATCGGACATTAAGGTCTAGGTACACATGGTATCCTATCTTTTCCCATCATATGACTTAAGAGTGTTTGCAGAGGAAGAAAAATGGCAATTTCTCTCTTCAAATACTTGGTCCCAGTTTGGAGAAGCTGCTTCTAGTTTCCATATAACGATGCCATAGGTTGGCCAGAAGTCTATTTTGTGTAGATTTTGCCAATACCTTAATAAACATCCTTTCGTGCCATAACCTTGATATTCAATGACAGTTGTTGTTTATGCTTGATGTTCAATGACAGCTGATGTTTAATGCTTGGCAGGCATTTTATACTCGCATAGATTAATTTTATTGTGATATAAAGAATGTTCTGATTTTTAAAGGAATGACTCTTTGTTAATCATATTGAGCCATGTTTTGGAAGGTTGCAGCATGTAAGGAAAATGTTATAGCAGCAAAGCTTGAAGTTAAAGCAGCCCAACTGGCACTTATCACAGCACAAGTTCGGAACATCCATGGAGGAATTGATGCTGATTTAGAACGAATGGAGTCGGCCAAAGCAGCAAGTGTGTCTGCAGTTGTTGGGGCATTTGTGAGCCTACCTTTATGGCAGCAACATCAAATTATTCAGACTCCAGTCTCCTAATTAGCCTGGGGACAATTATTATTAGTTGTGCATTGTTTGAAGTCACTTACAGATATATTTTGAGGAGAGATATAGATAATATTCAGTTTAACGCGGGTGCAGCAGCTGCATTTGGGCTCACAAGGGGTATTGTCAATTAATTTTTTACGTTCTTATATGTTGTCGTTTTGCAGGTCTATGGCAAATAGACGCAACCCAAGCTTACGTTGATTTTATAAAAAGTGATTTTAACAAAATCTTCAGAGCAATTTTCGATGCTGGGGAGAGTGTCATTGTTTTTGTGGCTGCTACACTTGCTTTAGACTACTGTCTCTCCAATGGGCTTCTAGATCCATTTCCATCCAATAAAGCATGATTTAAACCAGTAAGTAATTCTGTGTGCAGGCTTCCTTCTGTGCATTGGTAGAAGCTAATCTTGGTTTCACCATCAATCCTTTGTGTCTCAACCTTACTCCTCACTCTGAACAGGGTGACTGTCTATCTACTTCTGTATGGGTAATGCTATAAATTTGGCCAACAAAATTTTGCGTTTGTTGTATGATCCAAGAACTGGGCCTGCATTGTCATGGGAAGTTGCTGACTTTATGCTTATTCTTATTTTGAAAACCGTCATGTTCTCCTAGTCTTTGATCACTCCATATTGCAGCCACACGTGCATTTGAGATGCTAGGAGAACTATTGTCTTTTCCAGAACAAACTTTTAAAGCAAGCATCACTTGAAATGTTCAGAGGCTTCTTGTGTTTGTACTCGATGCTTAATAGAACGGGATAATAGCTCTTCGTCTAAGTCAAGCTTTTGCTTGTATTCATACTATTGTGTCCTACTTCCGCTTCTGCTTTATCGGATTGTTCCTGAGGCTTTAGGTACGTACTGATTCTTCTAGCATATAGCAATGGTAACGAAATTGCATCTTCTCAAAGCATTCAACTCTATCTTCTCATATTTGAATTTTACTTGCAATGATTGCTCCATCCTTTAAAACATCTGCAGTTATTCTTGTCAACAAGCTAGTGAAACTTAGGATCCTATATTCTGTGTTGTTTTTCCTGAAGAATCTAGAGACTAATTATGCAGCACGGTTTAATTCTAGCATAACGATACCTAGGCTTTTTTAGATACCTAGGCATAACGATGAGCTATAACGATGAGCAGATTTTCAGAGTCCCGTATTCGAGCTGCTAATGCAAAAAGATATGACCACATTGTGTCTCTACGTTGTGGCCAGTTTGTTCCAGAATTCAAGACTAACATGAGATGGTTTTTCAAAACCGTTACTAGCTTTTAATTATACTCTGCTATAGTTCACATTCTTCATTGCAGTTCCAAGTGAGTTCATCAGTAAAGGTCGTTTTGTATTTTGGAAGCACCAAATTTTCTTCCTTCATATCACCCAAGATGTCTAATGCGGCATTCCATGAATATATGTGATATTTCCAGAACAAGTCAGACTTCTCTTCCAACTTCATTCTTTGTTTTGGACGAATTTTTCATGCTGAGATACATTGCTGCATGATGGAGATAAAGAAAATTTTCATCAGCTGAAACAAGGATTCTTTCCCAATAGCGGAAATTCAAAATAGTAGTCCATTTTCCAGTGAAATCTTCCAGGTCAATATACGTCCTTAAAAGATACTCCTCATCTTTAGGCCAAGGCAGTATTTTTTGTGCTCAGTTGATTCAAGTAAATTGCTGAAGAAACTGCATTTGTTGGAATAATATTATCAGCATCTTACATATTTGAAATATCTTGTCGCCCTACTGTTATAGGCATAAACATTCGTATCCAACTGAAAATCTTGATTTGGATCATTGAAATTACAGCTCAAATAATACCTGGGTGCCTAGATGCGTGATGAATAAGGTGCAATTTCTGACCATCGAACGATCTAATGTAAGATATTATATGATATTGAAGAAACTATTACCGGAGCATACATTTTTTGCATCATGTCATATAAAGGGCATTCTTCTCATTTCTTTTTTTGTTAGCTAGATTTTCTCTCATAACGTACATGCATTCCTCAATCAAATTACAGAATTAATATACCATCTTCGCACATCTGAGTGCTTGAAAACGATAATGGTTGGATCCACAACTCATATTATGAATTCTGTAGCATGTTTTGGGGAATCTTATCAATCCTCATATTTTACTGAGATCACTTTACTTTTGCAGCCTATGTGATGGCCTCCGTTGGATCCTTTTTAAGCATGACGGTGGTAAGCATTTATTTGTGCATACATCGTTAAACAATGCTGATTGCAACGGAAACTACATGCAATCATTAATATTGCCCTGTTTATGTTACATGAGCATCAAAGGCAAAATGTTGACAATAGACTAGGTACACGTGGAAGGTCACATTATTAATATTTGTTTTTGCTTAAGAATCTCATGAAGCTTTTGCATGCCTTTTCGTTGCAGGCTTGTGTTTGCATTGCAATCATCTTTATAGGGTTGATATGTGTTGTTTCTGGTACATACACCTCCCTTAAGGGCATTGTTGATGAACTCCAGACCTATGGATATTTACATTATTGACTTTTGCTTACACTCTTTCAGTTCCCCTTTTTCATTTGATATTATGGTGGAAAGTTATGTGATGTGTTCTCATGATGTAATGCTTTCTCACAATTAAGTACTTGTAACCTGAGTCTCTAATTCGTAGCTACCCAGGTGTTTAGACATTATAATTATAGTAAAATTACTTTATGGCTAAATCTCCTAGACTGCCTAATATCTTGTAAGATGCTCACAACTATCAAATTTGAAGTGCTATGTTGGAACCCTATAATTAAAATACAAATGGCATAAAAATGCATGAGAAAACTAAAGCAAAAGTAGAATACACAATGGTCCAAAACAAAATCTATATAAAGGCTAAAAAACATGTTGTGTAAATAAATATCTCAGCAACAAAAATTAGCAGACTTAGTTTCATATCAATCACCCCTGGATCGACCATTGGATGAAAAGGAAGAGACATACGAGAGGGTCTACTTTTTATTGTCCGAGCAAAAATAGAAAACAATATAGAAAAGAATAACTTGAAAAAATTGAAGTCAATTAAAGTACATTAATTATCTTCTCATTCGAAAAGAAAAAAAACATTATAGCACTGGTATCATCATCTCACTAATCACACTGCATCAATGCTCATATATCGCTATCATTCCTATTTGGGGGGTTTTGGGGGATCTTCATTTAGCTATGTAGACGGGGATTCTTGGTACTATATGCATTGTACCAGATGTTGCATTTCGAGTCTGCGATCATTGGGTGTTACTTTTTCTTGCAAGGTTTGGAGTTAGACTATACATCAATGCATTATTCCTCTACAAAACATGCTCCTCAAATGTTTGAAGCCCTCTGTGACAAAAAATCGATCAGATGTCTTCAAGGAGTTCTCTCATTCCTATACTGACAAAACATGTATTTCTATTCTCTTCTCTATTAGACTTGTCCTCATGCTTCTGCCATCACGAGCACCAAAGATCCTCATAGAGTCATGGTATCAAGTACTCTATTGTTTCAAAATAACAATTTTGATTGATTGTAAAAACATGACTTTCAAGTATGATTTAAGCCACTTCACCCTCCGGCCATGGAGGGCAACCCTCCGTGCGCAGCACCTTGTTTAAGTAGACGTGGTGCTCTCTGGTTTTTTGTTTGAGACTGAAATATTACATCAAAGAACAATTGAATCTGCCTTATATATGTTTAGATACTTTTTCTTTACAAAGTATTATCCAAATTTTTATGTATTATTTTGACAAAATATTGTGGACCATTCATACATCATTTTTTAAAGATAGCTATGATTGCCAAGATTCTAAGATGATTACCAACAGTTCTATCAAGGAACAAATCTAGTACAAACACTCAAAATGAAGGAGAATAGATGATAGCAAGGGGTACTTGACAATACTGAGTTGGGAATGTAACAGCTCTTAACACTACCCATTCGACAGGGGTCGGTTGCGCCTGAGATTGGTTGTGTTCTTTATTATAACGATGGTAATGAAAATGTAGTATAAGATGTGGCTTTCATGTCATCTCAAAACTAACTTTGTAAAAGACAAAAAAAAAAAGGGAAAACAAAAAGAAGAAAAATAAGAAAAAAAAGGGGAACAAAAAGGTGAGAGTTGAAGGCATGTTGGAACATTGAATAGATTGGAATATGTAGTATAATAATGGGGGTTTCCGTGGGGCTTTGATATGGATGCATAACTCGCCATTCTTGAGACCATAGTCCATACCCCTAAAATAATGAATGGGTTATTATTAAAAAAAAAAGATTCCATAAAAAAATAAACTTATTACTTCGTCGGTTGCATTGGTTGAAGTACTTTTATAAAGATATTAAATTCTTTTGGTAGAGGTTCGAGTCCTCGTATTTAATATTCCAAAACCTTTGGTGAACCCGCGTACAGATGAGTCTCTATAATTCATATTTCAAAACTTTAAGGGAACCTATATTTTATATTTCAAAATCATAGGCGTCCCGAGTCATAAGTGACTATAATTGAAACAAGAGGCACCAATATACGGTCAGAGCTATACGATGGTCGGATCTGACAACTGATGTAGTCCAAGGTGCACATGAATGCAACTATGGATCAAATTTTTGTTTTTTTTTTACATTTTTGCCTATTAAAGTGGGCGTTTTCTTTTCTTTTCTAAATGGCAAATGAATGGGCCACTCCTGGAACTAGAAGGAATATATGTCATTTGGAGGGTTGAAACAAAAGATTTGCTCGTTACGTTTTTTATACATTTATGTAGAATATAACTACAAATATGTAAACAACAAATAGACGCCATTATGCCCTTGCGTCCAATCTTATGCCGCCACGTGGCACGTTTTGCCACACTTTCTTTTCCAAGGAAATTCATCTACTAACATTCTGTTGTTTACTGAAGTTCTTTGCTGCGACCATTGGATTGGCACCACGTGGCACAAAATGGATGCCTATCTGTTGTCCATGTTATAAGGAAGTCCGTTTACTGGACTTTCCTAAGGTGTCAACCTACCACCGTGCTATCGCGCATCATCGGCAAGTTTCCACCCCAAGAAAGTCCAGACAACAACCCACGAACCCAACCTTTAGATATTTAAGCATATTTTAATTGTACCATTTAGATATATATGGAAATTAAATTGTCCCCAAATTGCAAATATCCCAAATCCTTTTCTGATTTCGTTTATTTGGCATGGGCGGGAATGGGAATCCGCAAGCAAAAATTCGAAGCAGGAGCAGTGGATGTTCTTGATCTTGGCAGGCCAGTGCCTAAGAATCGACCACCGGAACCAGATCCGCAATTTGGCTCTTGAGGAGCCAGGAATCGAACATGCATTTTGAAAAGGCCGAGCGTAAGCCTGTAGATCATGGAGCTCCAGTAAAAACCAGGTACGATTTCTTTTCTATTTTTGAATTTCTTGTATTCTTTCTTTTCCTATTCCTTTCTTGTTGGAACTACCGCAGTAGATTGTTCTTCAAGCACAAGAAGATAAAGAAAAGAGAGAAGGAAAAGTATTGAACGTAGGTCGGTGGTTTCCTCCTATAGGTTGAGTCAAGGCACAGTTGCTAATGCGGTCATGTTTTTATGTTGTTGTGTCATATTTTTATGCTGTTCAACAATGATATCTGACCTGCTCAACTGGCTTTTAAGGTGGAGCCAAATCAAGAGTTGAAGGGACTTCTTTGTAACGGTGCATATTGTCTTCCAGCTAAAGTTATAGAGGACTCTTGTAGGAAAGAGTACGTGCAAATCTTCTTTCAACTAAAGTTATAGAGGACTCTTTTAGGAAATAGTGAGGTATGCTGTGCGTTTGGAATAATGTCATAACATTTCTTGCTAAGATGCTTGTCTTTATTTATTGTAAAATGAATTTGTTGTGTAGTTTTGTTTATTCTCATAGGAATGTTTTTGGATGAAATTAGAAATTAAATATCTTGTTGAAGAGGCCAGGTTAAATATCTCATTGCAGTTTGAGTAAATTATACGATTTCATGGATTGAGAGAGACTACAAACGTACTTCTAGGTCAATTAACATTCAGATACTTGTTTCTAGAGCCATTATCTAATGTTCGATCTTAATCTCTCATTTTGCTTTTGTTTTTCTGAGCAGGACTCACATAGTCCAAGTACTATTGTTACCCATGGGATACAGAAGGAAGCAGCAGGCTGTGTTTGCAGTTGCTGGATGCTACACGATTCGATCTTCCTAATGTTCATACAAATGAAACCTCAGGTCTTTAACGGTGGAGTCACCATTGGCAGGCTCATTGCAGGTATCAATTACAGCCAGCCATTAAAACAAAAATGGAGTGGCACGGCTGGCATAAGCTTTCAGGTTCAATAAATAGATATAGAGCTCTTAATTCTCAATTAATTAGCATTGATGTTTAAGACCTGGAATGAGACTTGGAATATATTTCAGATAGCTAGAGCTTGAGATGATCACGGAAAATCCAAACTATTGGTAGTTATAACCTTTAGGTCTGTTATAAATTGGCTAAGTTGAGATGGAATTTCAGTTTGACATTGCATAGGTTTCACATTCTATTTCAGTGGAAAAGCATATGATGTGTTAATTGGTAAACTGTAAATTGTTACACAGAGTTCATTGATTATGGTTCCTCTCAGGCATTGAATCTAATATTTCTTTTTGGTTTTCTGTTCATCTAGTTTTTTCTTGGCTTTTACAACTTGTTTTAAACAGAAAACAAGGGTTGCCAGTTGCACCAGAATGGCGTTTCTTTAATTGAATAGCTATGCGTTAGAAGATGGCATAGTTGTACCAGCAGATGAACTAACAGTAGTTGGTGTTGCAGTGGAAGCCCCAATAGTCACATTATTACTAGCATGATCTTGAGTTCCATCCTTGGAAAAGGTAGAGTTAGTTGCCAGGCTTTGACCTGTCCAAGCCTGTGAAGCCGCCCCTCTGTCTAGAGTTGTTTGGTTTCAAAGTCCTTCCAATAGGGCAAGCCTCGTCAAGGACTTGTTGAGCAGGTTTCAGATATCTACTACTGTTGGAAATGAAGTTAAATGATCCTGATAAGGCAGACAAGCTTTGATCAATGTGCATGTGCTTTCCAACATTACCACTGTGCTTTCCAACATTACCACTGACCACATTAGGGTAGCCAGTTGGAGAAGTTGCTTCTTTAGGTATAGGGCGAAACTGACTAAGATCTTGAATTTTATTGATCTTATTGACAAATTGTGTTGTCCGTTCTGCCTGTGCCTTTGCCGAATTGATTGTTGCCGAATTGTTAACATCCAATTGAAGTTGTACATCAAATCCATGACTTTGTGGATGCTGAGAGTGATAATTAACATGTCCATTCTGTATATTTTCTTCTAGCCTATGTCCAATTCCAGCCTGAAGAAGAGTCTGCTGCTGACCAGGTAAGGGAGAAGGTCTGTTGTTATACTCAGGGATGTCTGTCATAGGGCCCATCGAGGGGTTTGATTTGAGAATTTGTTCTTTGGGTTGCTTCCCTTTAGGTCTAATTGATTGGTTGGATGATGGACGAATTTGTTTCATTTGTTTATAAGTGCGAACAAGATCATTTAATAACATGTTCAGGGAACTGTAAATGAAAGCATTCGTAGAGTCATAATGAATGTAGGTGCAAATGAATGTAGGTGAATGTACTACATTGGTTCTGAATACATGGTCTCAGGAGTTTACATGAACACATAGCAGGATAAAACATATGCTTCAATCCCATGAGACATAAATGCAGCAAACCAGCCATGCACTAACTAACTTCTGCTACTAACAGCTATCTTCCATTAGCTATCTTCCATTATAAGCAGAATCAAAGTTGTTAGTTCAACGTGCTGCCTTTTGGTTATAATTTCAAATCTACTCCTAAAGTACTTCTATGTACAATAAACTTCTCCTTGATCAGAGGCTTAGTCAGCAGGTCAGCAGGTCAGCAGGTTTTGATCTTCAATGATGCACTGGATTTTTAGTCAAAGCTATGCTGCTCCCATTGTGACTGAATACGACAGTGGGATCTCTTTATATGTATCCAATCTATGATAGAAAATTTCGTAACTTGACTGTCTCTCTTAGTAAAGCAGATGTAGCAGACCAGTCCATGCAGATTTGTACTCTCCATCTTCAATTGGTTGGGGCTGTATTGTACACTACAGTTACACGTCCAGACCTGGTCTATGTTGTAGGTGTTCTCACACCCTTTATGCAGCATCCCAAGCAATCACAGTGACAAGCAGCTAAAAGATATTTTCATTACCTAAAGGGTGCTCTTTATTACAGTTCAACTGGTACTTGAAGCTTTATTATTAATAACCAACACATAACTACCATTGACATTAATAAATATAACCATTGGATCCAACACATTTAAATTAAAATCCCCCTTAAACCCCCTTTGGTTTGGGTGCATATTCACACGGGGGGTGACTCCGGGCATCGAGAGCTGTCGGATTGGCATA
Source organism: Isoetes taiwanensis (assembly GCA_021234155.1). Lineage (NCBI taxonomy): Eukaryota > Viridiplantae > Streptophyta > Lycopodiopsida > Isoetales > Isoetaceae > Isoetes > Isoetes taiwanensis. The sequence continues at coordinate 10,957,780 of JAJEKV010000010.1, read as the reverse complement.
TTCGCCCCTTATTCCATAATCTACACCGTACGTAAAATTCCTCGTTTATGGGGTATGCAAGTACAAGATTTGCTATACAGTATAATAAGATTCGCAAAATACTATAAGATTTCAACCGGAATACTATATGGTGTTGATTTAAAGACGTCCAAAATACAATTATGAGGGCTCTCGCTGCCCTACGCCACCCCCCGTGTTAATATGCACCCAAACCAAAGGGGGTTTAAGGGGGATTTTAATTTAAATGTGTTGGATCCAATGGTTATATTTATTAATGTCAATGGTAGTTATGTGTTGGTTATTATACTAAAAAAATTTTTTGGCCCTTCGGCCATAAAAAAAAGCGCAGACGTGAGAATATAAAAGACATTTAAAACATGTAGCAATATGTGTTATGTGTTTATGTTAATAATGTTAATTTATTATAATAGTGGAGTCTCCAAACTAAACATATTTGTAAATTATGCACTTGAACAATTATATTAAATTTGAGAATACACCATTTCATTGTGTCTAATAATAAACCAAACTGCACTGTACAATAACCTCTCCAACTTGTTTGCTCATGAGAAACTTTTGTAGCTTGTTTCAAAGCAATAAATGTGTCAATGTTTTATCGATTGTCAACACAACAATAGCTTTCACATTCTAATAGAGTTAAAAATTAAAAGCCACGCATAAATATTGGTTGAATTCGCCAAACAATGTGTGAACAATGAAATAAAAAGAAATGAATAACAATATTAAGAGATCTCAAAAATGGTGAAACACACAAATCTTACCTTCAAAGATGACAATAGCATCGATCTAGGTCTCCACCATAGGTCCACCATAGGTGCACGAATGTTCTACAATTTCATACCACCATCGTAATAGCGATTGGCAAATGTAAGAATCAGAACTTAAGGTTTTACCAAAGCACTTGCAAAGTAATTGTGTGCAATAGCTTGCCATATGAAAACAGCTTGCTTTGCCGCCACTGTACTTTGACCACCTAAATTTCCTCAAATATGTTTCTGAGCTTGCTCTTGTGTTGCACAACCTGCAAAAGCTTCCGCTTCCTAACTTTGGTTTGTTGCCGAACGCCATTTCGTAAGACGATTTGCCACTTGAAGAGCTTGAATCCCGGCGTTGTGCATTTGATTAGGAGAATCATGGTGTGCATTTGATCGGGAGAAGCATAAGCATCCAAGCTCAAAGACTGATGATGATAGCGTAAGAGCGAAGTCAAGTCCCATTACTTAAACAAACAAACTTTTTCAAGCTCCCAAGAATTGAAGATAAGCTCCCAAGAATTGAAGACAAATGTTTGCAATAACAAAGGTGGATTAGGCACCATTGCGCCAAGTCCAATGAAGCCTACTTTAGAATGGGCCATGTTGATTCACCTATGCAGGTCAAAGAATGTCATTCACACAATAAATTCACACTGGGCACTTTGGATTCACACAATAAGATGTACTGTTCCTTAGTCGCCAAACCGGGTATTCCATTGACATGTAACCTCTCGAAGATAGTTAACAATCCGGATGGGTCATTACGACGGGCAGCCATGACCACAGTCTGCATTTGCAAAGGACGGGGAGGGAACTAAGGGAGCAACAAAGCAGAGAACAATCTTTGGATTCGATACCTAAAGATTTGAACAAGGCCATTTGGAGGATCCCATGGATTTAAGGGGTGTTGGCCTTTCAGCCTATAACATGCGATTGGAAGAGGGATGCTTTAAGGAAGGTATCTACCTTTGGATTGGTAATATATGCTTCACGGTAATATTTTAATGTTGCTTAAGCTTCCTAAGCTACCTTCGTGAATGGAGTCAAGAGGCCTGTTCTGTAATTGAAGCGTGACCACATTAGATTATTATACAACACCAAGCACACGGGCCAGCTCCAATCGCCTCGTGATTTGTGTGGAATGCAGATTTTAGACTCGGGGATCCGAGGCGGGAGAGCTTAAATCAGGTTATAGAACGTTGGTTTCCATTTGAGAATCCTGTATATTCAGAGAAAAGAAGCCTAGTGCATATCGTGACTGGAAAACAGATTCTTCCTTAGCAGTTAACTGGCGGAAAAATGCACCAATTTCGGGATAAAAAAAAAGCTCAAGAAACATTCCAAGAGGGAAATCGAAGGCCATGCATTAATTACCTTTTGCTGTTGGAACTCCAAGCGGCTCCATTCTGCACCCTCTCAAAGCACAGCAACAAACGGCAGATTTGGTCTTGTAATACAAGGATCTAAGGACCATCGTTTGAATGGGTTAACCAAGGCTGCACTTTTTCTCTTCCATCTTCCAAACAGTCAAATCCTCAGTATTGCTTGTGTAAACCCGCTTACAAGAAGCTGAAAATCGGGGCTTGCACTACAAGAGAATGACTACTAATAGTCAAAAAATTCGTCAGAGGTTTCAAACCTATTGGCTAAATGTATATCTGACTAAGAAACTGACTAATAGTCTGACTAAAATGTTGACGTTTAAATCTGACGAACCATATGACTAAAGAGCTGACGTGTAGGTTTATGACGAATCATGTGACGTATATAATGACGAAATACATGACTAACAAGCTACCTAAAAAGGTAACTAATATGTTGACGAAAATTGTGACTAATATTATCTGACGGGTTTACTGACGCATAATTTGACTAAAAACCTGACTTGCTGTCTAACTAAATGCCTGACTATTAGGTTGACTAATAGGCTAACTAATAAGATGTCTAAAGGTCTGACTATTTTTTTGACTAAAATGTTGACTATCTTCTTATATTCGTCAGAACACTAGTTGTATATGATGTATTAAAGAATCTAGAATTTTTCCTTTGATCTCTATAACTCCATTGAAAGGGGGGAATATATAGAGGTTGATTGTAATTGTTTGTGTTTGTTTAGGTATTGTTTACTATAGATTTTTTTCTCTATCACGTAACTTTAAACTTGAAAGCAATCAAGTATATATATCACACGAGCACAAGGAAATAATACTTCAAAAAAGTATGTAAATTACAATACATATCGAACACAACAGAGTGAAATGTGATCTCTATTCATTTGTCATTAAATCATCATCTAAGAAATCATGTTGTATATCATTCCATTCATCGTCATCTAGTTGTAGAAGCAACCTTCGTCGCATACTTGGCATTTGAAGCTCAACGTCTTCCTCCTCTTCAACATAATCTTCAAGTGCCATTGGGGAGTGCATTGGTGATCTCAATTCTTCATTTGTTGTTTGCCCTTGAGCTTCATAATCTTCTATATTTTGTGGTTCCACAAATTCCAATTCTTGCTCATGCTCTATATCTTCCTCATGCTCCTCCCCTTCTTCCTCAAGGATTATATTGGGAATGTGTCGACGTGACGTTGGTTCTGTAGGGATTACGATCCACCATGTATTGTTTTGAGGATTGACATGGAAAAATACTTGTTGAACGTGTTGTGGATACACAAATGGTTCACTTACATCTACTAAGACATGCGTGGAATCAACTTCAAAAAAACCAGATGGATGTGGTCGCACTGTTTGATTTCTTCCGCGGTATAGAGGCTTGAACCATTTTGCTTTTAGAATGGTCTGTCGAAATGAACGAAAATCCACATCAATAATATCAGTAATAACTCCAACATATTCAAGCTCTCCATCAATAGGATTATCATCTCTAGCACTTGCTCGACTCTTTTGGTCAAATGAGGCAATTATTCCAGAGTCACAAGTGACGCGAGCTTTGTCAATGCTTTCAATTCGGAAATGTTGACCATAGGCCCACATTGAATTATGGAACCTAGCCTGCAAATTGAATAAACGTTCAAGAAATGGCACATATTGTGAATGAAAATGTATAATAGCAGTAACAAATCCAACTTACAGATCTATTACAACCAAGTGCAATATTGAGGTCGTCTTCTTGTATTTTTTCTCCAGCATCTTCGGCCTCCCAAAGCTTTTCAGATAGCCACCAATAGGGCGGATTATCAGGGAGGGGCCTTAGTTCTGGAGGATATTGTACTCTCCTATGACGTCCTCGACGATTCCTTGCAGCATATGCTTTTCTATCACTATCTCTTTGTGCCTTTTCAACTTTGTATAGTTCCACCCACCTAGTAAGACCATCTGCATTGTTCAACACAAATTTGTTGATGCCTTCAAACATCTCGTCACTTAGCCTTCGCTGCTTGCCCTGACCTTGTAAAATTTCACCTTCTAACCAATCAGGAGCCTCCTTCTTCCAAATCTTTGGTGCATTTGGATCTATTGATGTAGTGGCATCTGTTAAGAAAAATAATGTCTCTTGAACAAGGTGTCCTTCTGCCATACATCCCTCAGGCCTAGCCATCTGGCGCACAAAGCCTTTTAATACCTTCATATATCTCTCCAAAAAGAACATCCATCTAGAGGGGTTTGGACCCACGAGCAATATCTCTTGTGGCAAATGCACCAACAAGTGTACCTGATGATCACATTTAGTATGTGTGATTGCCAAGATGTAACTTATTCAACGGAAGATATACCTGAAGATCAAAAAAGCTAGTGGGAAATAAGTGCTCTAATCGGCATAATATCTCCGCAATCTCTATTTCCATGTTGGGAATATCCGCAACTGCAATCTCTTTAGAAGACACCCACCTAGAGAAGCTAGCGAGTCTATAGATGACCTTCCGAATAGAAGGCGTGAGGCAATCCTCTAAGGCACACGGGAGAATATACTGTAACGAGACAAAAAAAAATTAATTAGTCGTAGATACAAGTTGTAAATATTGTTCATCCTATAGAATAAATACCTGTAGAAAGTTGTGCCAATCATGCGACTTTAAGCCGGTAAGATCTCCATCTTTTGTGAATGCCCTTCTTAGGGAGGAGCCATGACCAGTTGGAGTGCGAAGAGTTTTAATACAGTTTTTCACTTGTTTGAGTTCATCCCTTTTCAATACCCAAGGACCTCGACGAAAGCGAGGAACTTTGCCTTCTTCTATGATAGGCCATAATTCACTTTTGATGTTGTTATCCTTTAGATCATTTCTGGCATTAAGAGTCTCCCAATCTCCTGTAAGATGTCGCCAAAGTGAATAACTTACATTCTTAAAAATATGCATAGGATCCAAGAGATGTGCAATCTTCAATTCAGGCCAGTATTCCAAGTTGTAAAATATGGATAGTCTCTTCATGCCAGGTGGAGGTGCAGAACTGGTCAGGTCATGATCATTCCATGTTTGCAACCAATCATGTGGGGTTCTTCTTTTAGGCACGTCTGACGTATCACCACGACGAAGCTCATGATCCAATGGTAGGTATTTTTTATGGCCTGTGTATATCATCTTTGATAGATGTTTTGATCTATAAGATGTTAACTCTTGGCCACATGATGGGCATCCACATTTTCCACTAGTTTGGAGTCCTACAAAGTAATTTAATCTTATGATATAGTTGAAAATAATTTAGAATAATAATATGAATGACAATGTTATACCTGACGCAACACCAAGTCCGGGATAGTCGTGAATAGTGAAACATAATATCCCATGAAACATGAAATTGTGTGGTGGTCTCGAAATATCATACATACGTATTCCTCTCCATAAAATGTCAAGTTCCTCCACAAGAGGTTCCAAGTACACATTCATATCCTTCACTTGATGTTTGCCTAATTTCAAATATAAATCAGAAAACCATAACCTATATATAAAGACAAGCTGTAATACTATGTAGAAATATTTACCTGGAACTATAAGCGTGAGCATTAAATGGCCTGCTTTAGTTGCCATCCAAGGTGGTATATTGTAGTTTATAACAACAATGGGCCAGACACTATGAGTAGATGACAATGTGCTAAATGGACATATACCATCCATGCCCAAAGCCAAACGAACATTCCTAGGCTCGTTCTTAAAATGTTCCCATTTGTCTTCTATATGTTTTAATGCCTCGCCATCGGTTGGATACCTCAAGATTCCATCATTGCTTCGATGTTTTGCATGAAAGTCCATGAATTGGGCTAGGGAAGGACATTTAAACATAACTTGCAAACGTGGAATGATTGGCATTTGTCGCAGGACTTTCTTTGGCACTTTAGACTTCGCTTTTTCATCGTATCTTGGCTCATTGCACTTGGGGCATACATTCAGGTCACTATATTCATTGCGAAAGAGTACACAGTCATTTACACATGCATGAATGCAATTGTATTGCAAACCTAGTTCTTGCAAAAGTTGTTTAACGCCCCTCCTTGATTTTGGAAGACAGTGATCACTTGGAAGTATATAGTCAGCTAGCAAACTAGTAAAACAAAAAAAGAAATATCAAGCGAGAACAAAAAAATGACGAATGAAAACTTGAAACTCAAACCAAATTACTCGCCTGAGAAGATCATCCACACTATTGTTACTCCAGTTTGATTTGTGTTGTAGGTTGAGGATGAGTATGCATGCAGCAAGACGCGATATCTTTGCATTTGGGTATAGTGGTTTGCTAGTCTCTTTTTCTAGAAGTGTGATAGGTCTCTCACCGTCATCGTCAACATTTGCATCATTGTTAGAGTTATTGGTTGGGAAGTAATTTTGAATAGCTTCCATCAAACCACTCTCAGCATGGAAGCCACTTTGAGCAGAGGAGTCTTCATTCTCTTCATCGCTTGACTGCAAATTCACAAGTCAAGTTTATTTGTTTGTGGGAATGTGAGAGAAACATGCATTGGCAATAAGACATAACCACCAACATTACTACATTGATTAACATCATTAAAAGCATAAACATCATTAAAAACATGATTCATCATTTTGTTTAAATGGCAACGTTATATATTATAAATCACTTGATTATAAATCTAGATTACAATGCTATATAATTATACATCTATGCATAACCATTAACCAACATTACTATATGATTAACATCATCAAAATTAAAAACCTTTAAAATCAAAATACTCATCGTTATGTTTAAAATGGAAATGCCATATGACTATAAATGTAGACACAACATTAACCAACACAACTACATGATTAACATCACCAAAGTTCATAAGCCATCAAAATATTCATCTACATGATTATATATCTAGGCAACGCTTCCTTCCATAGGGCACAACAATTGGTTCCCCACGCTTCTTACGTTTTATTCGCCTTGGGGTCTCTCTTTTGAAAGGATAGTTGACAAACAGTTCCTCTCCAGGACGGAGGCTGCGTATGGCACAAACTCTCACATACGGTCCAACATACCCATTCATGTAACACGGATCATTTTCTGTAGTCTCTTCAAATTCTGCATTTGTTAATTCGGGATGACCACGAGAACTATTTATAAGTGCTGCAATATTGCCATGAACACTTGGTCGGCCATCAATGTATATGCGCGCACTGCGTGGTGTATGTTCTCCATGATCTCTCTGCTCACTCAAAGATGCCGCATTCAATGCCATAGCATAGGTGGACATACTCGGCATAAAAGAAGCAAGTTTATGCCATAACCCCCAAGGGTACTTTGGGCCACCAAACACCATCAACATAGTGGAGTGTCCAGATGGGACATTCACATGCTCCATTATGTACAAACCCCTTCCAACTTATGGTATTTCTAAAGAAGGTGCAATCCTGTAATTGTGACCCCAATATATAAACTCTTCGAAAATTGGAAGCAATTCTCCTTCCCAACAACCTAGGGTTGATCGAACAAATGGAACAATAGAGGCTTTAAGGTGCCGGGGGAGTTGTTCAGCCATGTCATCTTTTGTTTCACATGCATGAGCAAGGCTATGCGAGCTTTTCTTGAAATGGCCCTTAAGTTTTGTAGCCACTGTATGTCCCCTCGTGTGACCTCTCTCAACTTCCTGTGTCTCTTCTGAACTAGCACTAGAACTTTTAGAATACCAAGGTAGCTGCTCTGATCATCTAGACGACATGGGGCTATCTGATATCTCAGCAAGTTCTGGATTTTTGTGAAGCATGTCCAAATACTATGACAAGTCATATATACTAGCAAAGGATTAGAATACAATATGAAATAAATAATAGAAATGCTTAATACACACTTTTACCTCATCTGCTTCTTGTCGTGCTTTGAACTCAAGGTCGGACGGAGGTGGAGCATTTGGCATCAAACCATACTTCATTTTGTGATCTCGTCTCGTGGTATACATTCTTCTGCTAGTGCCTTTGCATTGTTTGCACCAACAGTTGTCGTACTGCCTAGCAAGTCGCTCTAATGGATCATCTCGAAGCCAAGTTTTTGTTGTTTGACTTTTTCTTGATTGGGAAGATGAAGAAGTTTCATATCTATGGGCAAAAGATAAATATCCAAGTGACCAAATGGATGCCCAAACCACCAAAAGAGAGAGAAAGAGAGAGAGATCAAAACCTTGACGTTGGGAGCGCATCAATCGAAGGCATTGAAGATTGATTGGTTGACGAACTAGAGCCACTGGGATGCTCAGAGGTGCTCATGGCGGAGCCGGGATGCTCAGACGTGCTCATTGCGGAGCCACTGGGATGCTCAGAGGTGCTCATGCTGGAGTCATTGGAGGCGCCCAGGTATAAGACCTACAAAAAACCCATTAGTATATAACCCACGAACACAAATATAACAGTAACAATAATAAAATAAAACCTGTAATAGAATGGACACTTGACGTTTGTATTGACTAACAAAACGTCACATAAAACAGGGGCTTAAATGTGACGTTTTTTTTCCTTCATTTTCTCTTACCTACTTCGCCCGCCAAATTCAGCACCGATAGTTTTCTTGATGGAGGTTGAGGCGCCCTGAGTGGGATCGAGCCAGAGAGAGACGCAAGCAGCCGAATACTAGCAAGATTAAGCTATAAAGAGAAAGAGTAAGACGAAATAAGTAAGCATTTTTTATCACCTCTTTTTCCCGTTTATAATCTGCCTTCCACCGTGCCTTTCGTTCTATCTTCCGTTGAAGAAATTTAATCAGATCAAGAGCTCAGTTCTTGTCAAGCTTGGATTTTCTAGTCTTTCTTACCTGCTTTGGAAACTACAGCCAAATTCCGGCCAGCCTAACAGCCACTAAAGCTCTGAATGGCTATGCTTGTGTTGTTCAGAAACCGTAGATAAACCACGGTAGTCATTCAGTAGTGTTTCCGTCATGCTTACAGTATTTTGTCCAATGAACATGGTCTGTCCAATGAACATGATCTTTGTATTGGCATAGCAGACCGAAATGTAACAAAAAGCCATTGTAAAAAATCTTGCAGATCAGATATTTATTATGCAGACTTCTCATTAACCTAACTATTTGCTTATGTTTTTTAGTGGCTCCAAAGGAGAGCTCAAAAAAGAGGGGAGAAACCTCACGAAGGAGACATGAAGACAGTGAGGAAGAGGATTCTAGAAACATCACAAGAATAGTTGGAGAAATGGATCATTCTGAGTTGATTAAATTCAAGGCAGCCCTTGACAAGCAGCTTGCTATCCGTACTCCGTCGCATACTTCTAATGGAAGGCGAAGCTCAAGCTCGTCTAAAAACCAGGGAAGATCAAGGTATATGATGAACCATCTCATGTTATAAATGCACTTGTTGTCCTTTTATTTGTTGTCCTTTTATTTGTTGTTGCAGTGAGAAATCCACTAGTATAAGATCCATTAATGCGCCATCAAGTGAGGATGAAGAGGAAGATGAAAAAGAAGATGATGGCATAAGCGATGAGGAGGACGAGGAGCCAAATGAAGATTATGAAGTTACTTTTTGCCGTCTTCCTAAAGAGGCTAAGGTAGATGCTTATTTGCATTTTGTGAATACATTATTGGACATTAGTATTAGATTTTATAGTGCATTATTATTAATAATTTAGTTGTTGTACATTAGGTGACTATGGTGCAAGGCGGGGAGATACACTTGGATGAGAATGGTCAGACATGGAAGACAGCCCTTGGCCATGCGGTGAAAGTGTTTTGCACAGAGATCGATCAAGATTGGAAGAAGGTGAATGAGGTGTCAAAAAAGAGATTAGTGAGACACATGGAAAAACGTTTTGGTAAAGGCCTATTTGCTTCTGATATACTGAAGAGGGCAGCTCGAATATTCAATCATTGGAAGTAAGCTTATGAATTTTATATCTTGTTTTATGATTTCTTTATTATTTAACATTGTTGTCATGTTGTGTAGGGATTGGTTGCGTAGAAGTGACAAGAAAATAGCCCCTAACCATGTTAAAGATGCTGTATGGGAGAGATTTCTTGCGAACAAAAAGAAACCACGCCATCAACAGAAAAAGGCTGCGGCAGCAAGAAAACCTGATGGCGAGAGAATAGGACGACGGGGGCATGCTGGAATTGCTGCTGATTATGTGAGTATTAGATAACTTCTCTCTTGTTTTTTCATTTCTTTAAAACATTGAGGTCAAATCTGCTATGGCACTTTAAGGTCGTAACATAGTTGTAATCACCAATTAGTAATAAGAGAGTGATTGAATTTCTGAAAGGCTCAGTGACATCTCCACTACTGGGAAGTGAAATGAAATGATCTAAGCATAAGCCACACTTCATGTGGTTTATGCCTTTTGCTCTGCCAGTTTGAATCTTCAGCTGATTTGATGATAACATGAATTTCTCTATCTCGAAAGGTCTGTATTCAACAGCCAGCTCATAGTATAAAACTCTCAGCTGAAATAAAATAACCTGTGAATGTAAATGCAGAAGGCATGATGCACTTCCCCTAAATAGGTCCATTATTTCTCTAAACATGTTCGTTTAAAATCATCTGATTGTTGTCATTCTGATGGAGAAATTGGTAAACCAGTGATTGGATTTTGCAAGTCTATGTAAACATCCACCAGAGCTCATACTTATACTTAAAATTGATGAGCTCATGGAAAATGCTAGAAGTACAAAGATCCTCTTACATATAATCGCCTGTCCATTGCAGCTGCTCTTAATGTTGCATTATATGCCTCCTGTAGATTTGGTAGATGAATTAGTAAGCTTTAGCAACAGCCAAAAAGTATACATGTCATTTATAAGAGCATTGACCAAACGGTGACAAATATGTACACTTTAGAAAACAGACCTGCATGCGAACAGCAGCAGAACTGTTGGAGACATCGTTTGCTAAAGTTTGAAGCTTGGATAACAAGTTTGCTCCCAAGTTTTCCTTCTCATAAGTCATTGCAAGGATGCATCTATATGTTGTGATCAGAAAACATGTAGTTGTGTTCTGCATGAATGTGATGATCATTTGAGGTCCAATTTAATTTCTGTTAAAAACACTGCTTCCAGTGGTTAACCTGTTCATCTTTGAGATGTGGCATTTTCATGAAACATGAATTTCATAGCTAAGATGGAGGCCAATCTACTGCTAACGATCTTATTTGTCTGTTCAATGATAAAAGAAAATGGCCTTTACGTTCTGTCATTCATGAGCTTAATGTAGTAGTCTTCTGGAGTATCACTGCAGCAATTCATAATTAATTTCCGTAACTATCTCAGAATGGTACTCCTGTGGACCACATTCTGGACCAAAGACTATCATCTCCAGTAGTTAAAATGTTCATTAATCGTGTATCTTTGCAAAGGTCTGGCAGCTGAAGCTCATAGTAGCAATTTAAGAGCACGATTAAGGGCATACCTGGATCCCTCCAGCAACGCCGTCCACTCCAACTGCTCAGCAAGCCATACTGGATTCCAGCTCCTTTACTCTCATTTGTGTCCATTATCTAGATATCAGGTCCATTCCTCACACCGAGGCCCCATATAAAGCAGCTACTATAACCAAATATTAGAACCCATATTGTATTATTGACTGCTTGCAAAAATGCCCAGGTCGTTTATCATACTTACTCAGGTCTGAATTTGGATCAGCAAGTAAAAAATTGATAGAAGCATTTTAGATTTTTCTTGACTAACTATATTTGTTCATCTCATGTAGTTCCGGGATTGGGGTGCTTACCCTTCTGCATCAACTATGGCAGAGATAAAGAAAAAGAGGTCATACAAGGTATATCGAGAGTCTTTAATTGCTGAAGGGCGAATTCCTGGAAATGTAAGTCCCCTATCTATTCATTTTGTTATTTTTGTGTACTTGGCATATTTTAGACTGTTTCTTTTTGCATTTTTGCTTTCGTTTATCAATTCAAAATTTCTGATTTTTTTGTTCTTTTGTAGTTTGAGGCATTACAATTCTTAGGAAAGAAGGGCGAGAGGAAAAACAAACAGCGAAGAAAACAATTGAAGGTACTTATAACTCTAATTTTTTGTAACATTATACTATAATCTTGTCACACCTTATCTTTTCTTGTTTTAGGAGGCAAAGACCAAGATGCACGAAGGTCAAAGGGAAGAAGGAAGGCTACTTGATATGGATCTTCTTGAAGGCGAGAATGCCCATGGAGTTGAGGAAGACGGCATTAATGAAGTAGTTGAGCAACAAGTGGATGAAATAGAGGAGACTAGAGCGGAAGATGTGCAAGATGGTGTGGGGGTAACTATGGAGTTAAATTGTGGCATAGAAAATGTTGATCAGCCACAACAAGCTGCTGAAATTGACGCGTTTTATGATGCTTTGATGGAGAAGGGAATGGAGAGTGCGAGGAATGTGGAAGAGATGCTTATTAGGAAGAGAAATGATGTGGAAGAGGTTAATCGGAGAAGTGATAATGCATCTACATCGAGAAAGAAAGGGAAGAAGAGCAAGAACAAAAGCATTAACAGAAATTTGGGTTCTGATTTTGTGGATGGTACAATTGCACGAAACATTGCACAATACAAATCGCTTCAAAAAGACAAGCGAGTGTAGCTGGCTGATATGAAAACTCGTACATTTTAATGTAGTAACTCTTTTAAGTTTTCATGTATTTCGACACCTTCTCTTATTATCTGTAATGACTACTTATGTTGTAAAAAACTATTTAAGTTTTGAGATATACAATCTTCTTCATCTCTAAATTGCATTTTATTCTATTATTCCTGTTGTAACAAATGTTAATTGCATTTTATTCTGTTATGTCTATTGTAACAAATGTTGACTATATCACTGCTGACTAATAACTAATCCTGTGGCTTAATAACTGGACGAATTGTCTGACTATAATCTGACGAACTATCTGACTAAAATGATGACCAATATCTAACACCAATATCCTGACTATTACTATGACGAAATTCCTAACTAAATATTTGACTATTAGCATGACCAATTTTTTAACTAATACATTGACTAACTGTGTATCTAATGAGTTGACTAATAATCTACCTAATAAGCTGACTAATAATATGACTAATATAGTGACTAATATTTTAACTATTATTTTGACTAGTTAGTTAACTAATGAGCTGACTAACAGACTGACTAAAAGTCTGACTAATGGTATGACTATTCATTTGACTATGTTCTGACTAAAAATCTGACTAATGTTCTGACTATTATTCGTCAGATAAAACTCGTCAATTACATTCGCCGCCAGCAAACAAGGGCCGGGCACTTGTCCATTTTTATGAAAGCTCTCTGACTAATATTCTGACGTTTAGCCATCATCCTCTTGTAGTGTTGGTTGTATTCTGTTCATAAGAAGCAGTAACCCTAAAACATTATTGCAAGAAGGCTGCATGCCCGCCTAAAGGAAAAATAGGGTGTTCGGGCACCTGTGCTGGTGCGGTTCTTCTGGAGACACTGTCGGATGCTGAAAGAATCCAATAATTTCCCAACACATAACCCTAAAATGGGTTGTCTCGAGGCTTGCATGTCGAGCAGAATATGATACTACAAGAAAATATATAATATATTAAGAAATATATGACATATGGGTCTAAACCATTGGAATTAGGCATCAAAATTAGTTTAAGCGTATGCGCACTCTAGATATACTAATCAGTATGCCTCATCAAATACATCCATGAAATCATATAAAAACCTTAGGAAAAAACGTACAAAAATACAAAAGAAACCCCCTGTTATAATGCTACATATTAGGATAAGAACGAAGAAGACAATGACCATGCACGCAATGCAAATGAAGAGGGTCATGGGGATGAACCAACAAATAGAGAGGATTGAGTTGCTTATGTTGATTATTTTGTTGACATGAAAATTAGTATTTTGCCTTGAAACATTTTCTATGGGCATTTGTTATGTTGGAAATTCTACTTAATGAAACTTCGTACTTTAGCTTTTTGATATCTAATTTGGAAAAATAAATTATTTGTAATCAAAGAAAAAAAATACCTAGATGTTTATCCTTTTGAAACAAGTCAAAATGCGCACATTGTCCCAAATTAGGTATTACCTAGACACACAACTTGTCACAAATTGTTATTGGCTGTCTTAGAGTAGATGGGTAGATGTAATATAGCTATCTTGTTGTCCCTAGCTTGCCATGTTGATGATGCTATGTTGTTAGTATAGGTTTATTTGTCATAATGTGGTCACAACACTTATATTCTTTAGACACAAAACTAGTAACAAAATTTCTTACTAGTTGTCTTATTATGGATAGGATTATAGCTGCTATTGTGTCACTATTTTGCCATGATGATGATGTTATGCTGTTAGTATAGGCTTTACTTATCTATCACAATGTGATCACAACACTAGCTATTTTTTAGACACAAAAGTAATCACAAAATTTCTTACCGATTGTCTTACTGTAGATGCATTCTAGCTACTATTTTGTCACTAGCTTGCTATAATGCTGATGTAATGTTGTTCATAAGGGCTTTCATTTATTTACCACAATGTTGATAAAATCTTGTCACAAATTTGAGATTTTCTAGATTACCATGTAGTTTTAAATTGATTTTGTGTCAATATTATGACATAAATTGAAGCCACAAGCTTGATACAACATTCGACGCTATTGTGGCATGTTTGTGACAAATGATCACGACAAGTATAGTGTCAAGGCTGTGACAATAACTGGGTTTTGACAAGTTCTCCTTGTATCAAGAAATTTGACGTTACACTAGACACTATAGGTACCCTTCTCTTGTAGTGAAATCATTTGGGAGAGAAGACTAATTATGGAGCTAGGTTTTGAGCAACCATTGGCCACAAAAATTTGGTGTGATAGTACAAGCTGCATAGCACTAGCCAAAAACCCAGTTCTACACGAAAGGAGCAAACATATAGAACTGGAAATGCATTTTATTAGAGATGTGGTCAAGAAGAATTTGGTAACCATGGAGTATGTAAATACAGAAGAACAATTAGCAGACATACTTATCAAGTCTCTGGCAGAGAAAAGATTTAACTATTTGAAGGAGAAAATGATGCATATAAATATAACATGAAGGAGGATGTTAGTGAGCGTCAAGTTATATTATATGCATCAATTAATACTGTCATATGACAAGATTATGCAGATTTACAAGATACACAAAGTTATGGCAAGCATGTTCTTAAATTGAAGGTGGATTCAAGTGTAAGTTGTCAAGATCTATAAGGTTAAATATGAAGGTTCATGTTTACATTGCTTTCTCTAGCAAAGGAAATGAAAAAATTCAATGGTCGATGGAAAAGCTATATTCCCTCTTGTTGGCCTGTGGGATATATGCTATAGATGAGTTTTCTATTCTGAGTCACTTGGATCTAGCCGTAACCGTCGTGTAAGAGATATAAAAGAAGTAATGAGCAGATGAATGCGTACTGAGGTACCAAGTACCGAGGGTCGAGGTATGCCGCAATGAACACAGTCAACAAATGAACAGTGTTTAAGTCAATACCGGGTGAACAGTGATATCTCAATGGTTAAAGCTATTATTGTCTATATTTAAATGATAGCTATTGAGCTTAGGAAGTACTCATTGCTTAGAATTTGAAGTGATGATGTTGTTGTGCATATCAAGGAATGAATGACCAAAACTTGGCTTCCTTGATACTAGTTGCCATTGTACTTGAAGTTTCAAAATATTGATTTAATATTGCTAGGCTACAAGTACAAAAGAGATCATTGTATTGTACTTACATCCTTGCAAAGGAATTGTCTTTCTTGATTAATCCAACATATAGTATTTATAATATGTGGTGACTGTGGGACATGATGGCTTGATGTGGTGAATGTAGTGCATGATGCCACATTACATAACACTTCAGCATTGCTTGTGTCTACAAATTATTGACCCACTGCAACAGTATCTGGTATGGGATTGTGGACTTCACCTTCAGGGCCCCTGCCAAGAAAGCTTTCTGCACCTGCTCTAAGTCATTCCAAGTGGCGAGGGAAATCACCAGGCCCCAGACCTCGATCCCATACAAAAGCACAGGTTCTACTAGCACCTTGAATAGGTGCGATTGGTGGGCCCAAAATCGCTGTAGGATATGAGTGTGCAGAAATGATCCAAAGGGTTTAGTATTCTCCACATGAATCTGTGCCATCAGAGTTCCATTAGATCAAAGAAAACGCGCTAAGGGCAACGAAACCACCTTCAGATTAGATCTTGCTGATGAGACGAAAATACTTGATAACTTACCAGATGTTTGTCTTGTCTAATGATGAATAATTGTAATTCCATTCTTTCTAAGTATACCAACTTTTCTAAGTATATTTCTCTAAGTTCATTCTGAGTGTGGTATTAACATGGTGTATGTGATGGGAACATGGTGTATCTTGTGATGCAAACTGTGTTGCCTTTTGTATTGCATATGGTGCCAACATGGTGCATATGATGCCAATATGATACATGTGATGGTAACACGGTCAAATGGTCAAATGTATTTTCCTCCTTGCTGATTTTAAGAAGTCCAGAACTTTCTTGATCTCTATCTTGAGTTCATTAATTTATTTTATCACATGTTATTACTAAATCCATTCATTAGCCCTTGTTGGCCTTTTGAATTGAAATGTACGACGTACGACAAGCATTTTCTGATTATGACAAATGTAAAATAATCCATTACTTCATTTGGGTTGGAAGCCTTAACCTTTATGATAATCCAAGAACAAAAAGAGTTGGGGGGGAGGGGGGTGGGGATTTTGAAAGCAATGAAGTGCATATATTTTAAATAACAAGCAGCAAAGCACACGTTTGCATTTATTTGTCAATTAAGCATATGATATATCTTTATATGCCTAATTTCTTATGGCATGCAATGTCTAGCACATATTAACTTCTGCAGTAGTAGAATAAGGGGATTCATCAAGGGCCAACCATCGGTTGACATTAAATCTCTTGGCAACAGCTCCATCTTTTGAAACATCTATAAAGTTCAAATACCACCCAGGTTTGTCGCCGGTATTATCATGCCATACACGCATGTGACAAATTCCGTCAATGCATGCACCTTGCCTAGTGAAGGTATCATAGTTGGACTTCTCAAAGTCATTATGATTAGGATCATCTAGGTTGTTGAAAGTCACAGATTGACCAGCAGCATTATAAAATTGTACACTTATGTTGGCATCTGTACCAGCATTTCGTCGACAATCGGTCTTGACAGCGATTGAATAAGTGCAACCCTGCAATAGCAAATACCTTAGACACGAAAAGAGGAAATGGCCTAAACAACATAAGCCCCATCATTAGCAATAGGCCTACATGCATTTGCATTCCAGCATCTCTATGCAACACTTTGAAAACGATCTGCAAGATACAAAATCTAAGCACCACTTCTTAATATGCAACCCTTTGAAAATGATTTCACCATGCACTTTCTTGATAAGAAATCACAAATTCTAAAAGATGCAATTTCTTACAAATGCAACTTTGGTGGTCATAAGCAAGAGCACAAGGATGCCATAGCTTTGTAGTGGAGCCATACTTGTCTTTAGATATAGGGATGAATTTCTCATGCTTTATACTAAGGAAGGCAGACGTTGGGACGTGACTTGGCCAGCAGACAACCACAGAAAAGGAGATGAGTTGATTTGGATGCAAAGATAAGGCATTTGCATTATCAATGCATTGTCATCGTAACCTAGCAGCCGTGTTAAAGCCGTGTTAAGCCGTGTTAAAGAAGTAATGAAAAGAATGATCAGATAGGTAACTTTCATCTGTTGCAAGTAGAAAAGAAAGTGCTAGGTCTGCTAATTCAATACAAAAACATGGAAAATGAAGATTTGCATCAATTTTGTGCAGAATGTGAGATAACCAGAGATGCAGCATATATTGATCCGGAGTGTTCAGTCAGCCCTATCTAGCTTTTTCTTCCTCCCTGCAACTGGTACCATGAGATAAGCGGCCATAGTGGCCTCGATTCCCACAAGAACAGGCAGATTTCACAGGAAGATGTGTGCAGACATGAGAGAATGTAAAGATATATAGTTAATGTCATACTTACTTGGACGTTGCAGAATTTGGAAGCCTTCCATGAAGAAATGCTGCAAACTTGTAGTCTTAGTATTACATTGCAAGCATTACAAAATACAAAGTTTGATCAAAAAGGGAAAGCAGACTTGCAATGAAAAAGACAAACTCCGGACATAAGTTTAAATATGTAGCATAATAACAGGGGGTTTTCTTTGTGTTTTTGTACGCTTTTCACTAAGGTTTTCCTATGATTTCGTGATGTATTCAAATGGATGTACTAATGCGTACATCTAGAGTGCACCATTTCTGAGCCATTGATTTTAGCCTTTTTTTTTCCAATAGTCAACAACCAATGGCTCACAACAAAAGCCCCTTTTTTGTGTGTGTGGTGCATAATGGTCAACAACCAATGGCTCACGACAAAAGCCCTCTTTTTGTGCGTGTGGTGCATGATGGTCAACAACCAATGGCTCACAACAAAAGTCCTCTTTTTGTGTGTGTGGTGCATAATGGGCACATGAAGGGCTTGAAGGGCGCATGTAGTGCAGTTTCCCGCCGACAACACATTTCTTATTATAACTTTTGATCCAGAGCTCTGTTTGAGATGATTTTTATTGCGTTGGAAAGCTCTCTCCGAGATCTTTTTGATAGTGTATGATATGGATATGTTTGGTTAAGTTATCTATGCTAAAACAGCAATTTTTCGGCCGGGTTTGGTAGGCTTTCACATCCTACCAGCTGATTAATACAGGATTACGCTATTGGATATTGTTTTATGGCTCATTCCGAATGAAGGTTGCAAAAAATTACTATGCATTTTTAGATTTTGAGGCAGTTATTAAGCAAATTCCAAGGCTTCTAGATCCTTGAGCTAACAAGCAGAAAAGTTTCCCACTTTGGTTTCTCACCACAAGAATCCATGGAGGCCAAAGGCTACTGTTGAATTCTAGTTGAAAAATGTTTGTGTATGGGTGTTGCAAACTTTATGACTTTCAGAATAATGGGATCAATCCCCTCTATCTTTATGGTAACTTTTACTTATGTTCTATTTGTTTTATTGTGATGAAATTCAAAAGCTATCTGTGATGAAAGCCTCAAATGAATTCTAGTTTTTTTCTGGTTTGAATTCTAAAATTTTTGTCACAAGGGGAGGGGGGGCGTCCCTAAGGCCCCGAAGGGGCCAAAATTTTTTTTTTTGCAACACAAACCATTAACATCCAACATATAAAAACCAACAATATAACAACCAACACATAACAACCATTGATATTAACAACAAACACATAACTACCATTGACATTAATTAACACAACCATTGGGTCCAACACATTTAAATTAAAATCCCCTTAAACCCCCTTTGGTTTGGGTGCATATTCACACCGAGGGGTGACATATAGGCGTGAGAGCCCTCATAATTGTATTTTGCACGATTAAAAATCAACACCATATAGTATTCTCGCTTGAAATCTTATAGTATTTTTGCTTAATCTTGTTATACAAGATAGCAAATTTTGTACTTGCATACCCCACAAACGAGGAACTTTAATGCACGGTGTAGATTAAGGAATAAGGGGGTGAATATGCCGATCCAACACTCTCGTTGTCTCTGAGTCACCCCCTGGTGAATATGCACCCAAACCAAAGGGGTTTAAGGGGATTTTAATTTAAATGTGTTGGACCCAATGGTTGTGTTAATTAATGTCAATGCTAGTTATGTGTTTGTTGTTAATATCAATGGTTGTTATGTGTTGGTTGTTATATTGTTGGTTTTTATATGTTGGATGTTAATGGTTTGTGTTGCAAAAATTTTGGCCCCTTCGGGCCTTAGGGTCCCCCTCCCCCTAAGGTGTGAAAAAATTTTAGAATTCAAACCAGAAAAAAACTAGAATTCATTTGAGGCTTTCATCACAGGTAGCTTTTGAATTTCATCACAATAAACACAAATAGAACATAAGTAAAAGTTACCATAAACATCATCAGAGGCAATATCACAGTGGAAATCATCAAGGAAAGGCTCTACACTTCTTGAGTAAGCTGTATTTATTGCCAATGCTTCCTTCCACGGGGTAATTTCTGCTTAAATCCCAAATCAATTTTATAGGGCCATGGTGTGAATTTAGAAGAAGCCGTCTTCACAGGAGTCTCCTGCAAAAAGAAGTAATAAAATTCATGTATAAATGGTTATAGAATGATCAGATAGGTGCAAGTAGAAAGGAAAGTTCTAGGTCTGCCAATTCAATGCAAAAACATGGAAGATGAAGATTTGCTTCAAGTATGTGCAGAATGTGAAATTACCAGAGATGCAGCAGAGATTGATCCAAAGCGTTCAGTCAGCTCTGTCCAGCTTTGTCTTCCTCCCAAAACTGGCACCATGATATAACCGGCCATAGTGGCCTCGATTCCCATAAGAATAGACAGATTTCGCAGGAAACCATAAGAATATAGGCAAATTTCACAAGAAGCCTACTCAAAACTGAGCTCTATTCATGCAGCCATGGCCGTGCTAAAAAGCTATATGGCAAAAAGAATTTGAAAGCTCTCTAGCATTGGAGCACACAGAGAATCGATGAGCAAACAAACACCAAAAATTGCCATGGCCCCATTCCGAGCATCTGCCATGGCCAGGAATCCGACAACCTCTGCTCCAATAGCCCTAAATTGCGATTCACAAGAGAAGGTAGAAAAAATCGTGCGTATCTGGACTGTGGCTTCTACTTTCTCACGACGAACTCCCTGTGCGTCGAACCTAATCGAGACTAGTAACGGTGCCCAGCGTTGCTGGGCATAAGTTGAGACATAGACTGGGAGCCTGAAAAGGTTTTGGCTAAAATGAGAATAACCAAGCCCCATGTTGCTTTGCTACATTCAACAAATGCAATAGAAACATAATGAGGACTTGTAAAGGATTTTCAACATTAGAGGGGTATGATAATGGTCACTCAAAAATACCATCTTCATAAAAATCCTTTATTATAAAGTTTTAGTGTATGTCGTGCATAAAACCCTAAAATTTTGACGGCTCAGATTTGATCTTTAATTTAGTTCGACGGGCCAGATAGCCCGTTGTTTTTTCTTCTCGCTCTAGCCGTTTAGGGTTCAATGGGTGATGTCTGCAGCTATAGCAGTTTTGGCAAGAGTGCATGCAGGATTCGATTCCTTGCGGTCTGCTAAAACTAGGCATAGAATTTTCGGCCAGCCTAGGGAGCTGCTATGGCAGGCAGGAACTCTTTCGGGGAGCCGAGAATCTGCATTCTAAGTCATGTTTGGTTTTCTTAGCTCAACGGTGCAGAGGCAAACAAAAGCAACAGATGGATTAGTCCAGAAAGATTGTGCCACCACATTCTTGAGCAACGGAAGCACAGTGACTTTCTGCTTCAACGCCAACCTCTGCTTCCATGGAAAACGCAGCTTCCTGGCTGCCGGTATTGCTCTCTTCTTCTCGATACATTAGAGGTAATTTGAGATCTCCTTTTGTCCCCATAAGAATCCTCCAATAGAATGAGTACTCTACATCAAGCTGCAATTAATGCAAAGATTAACTTCATTCATTGTCGCTGCTTTTTTCCCTATAACTTTTGATCTACTCATGAAAATGCTGCGGCGTTTGTTGCATTAGATGCAGAATGAAAAGATCTTTCAAGTGATATATGGTTATGATGTATTTCAATACAATCCATATGTGTTAACCTTAAAAAATATGTTTTTTTGCTCTTTTCTTATATATTTACATCCCAAAAGATATAACAATGGGTTGTCATTAGAAAGATCTTGAGGAGACGAATCCATTGCCACAAATAGTGTTCGAATCGGAGTTTTTGATCAAAAGTTATAGTAGAAAGATGACACTGCAAAAGTTAGTTAGAACTGCATTAATTACTGCTGCCACATAATACTGGAATAAAATACACTGGAGCTCTTCTCTTATTGGAGAGTTTAAAAAGCTGATGTGGCTTTTTAAGCATCCCTTAATGGGACAAAATGAGATCTCAAATTACCTCTAATGCTTCTGCATCTTCCTATAAAATAAGCTACATTTCCTCTTTCACATGCATTCTCAAGCTTCACATGCATCGAGTGGCCCTCTGCTCCGTCAAAACAGGCAGTCTTTTGGATTCCCAGTTAGCGAGCAACAATGGATAATCTCTCAGGCAGCCACTATCGGGCCAGTGTGAGATGTATAGCAGAGGTAAAGCTTCAAATCTAGATAGCCCCTGGTTTTCTTCTCGGGCTTCTGCACGTTTTAGGGTAGCTATGGCGAAATCGAAATCATAGAGGAGCTACAACGCTTTTGTGGGGATGCCCATAAGGAGACAATGCAGATAGAGAAAGAGACATGCAGATTATTCTAAGAAATAAAACAAACAAAGGGCTTTGTCGACAATGGCATCTACAGATCTGCCAGGACTCTTTCTGTTTGGCGATGGTCCTCAGACCTGAAGCTGCTGAGAGAGTATTCAGGTGGGTAATCGTTTATGTTCAGAAATTAAACAAATTTCTCTGACTGTAGAGCTTTCAGATGCTAAATCCTTCTACTTGATCTCAAGCTGCAGTTGTTATAGGTTTCGATGGTGTCTGCATTCGAAAGCTTACCTTAGAATGGCTCTCATAAGTCTTAAGGGTCTATGGCATGTTGAATCGCATTTGTATCTTATTCTAAGGCTGAGGTATGGCAGACTGATTCCTTCTCACCATGTTTGATATACTTTTACCTGCCTATTTTGGGTGCCTTATTTTGCTGCAGCTTATGAGGAGTCTGTCACTCTAAGCAAATGCTGCCATCATACCAGTTTCTTTGGGTGAATCCAATGAGGGTATCTGCTGGGTGTTTCTTGAATGTGGATGCCCCTTTTCATTGATTTACTTATTTGTTTCGTAATTTATATTTCGTATCTCTTCCAACAGCCTCGAAACTAGATGCTGCTGACAAAGTTAACATTCAAGTAAGATTCACTTTCGATTCTCTGTTTTTCTAATTTTTGTCCATGGAAGCGAGGTTTTAATCTTATGAGCCCACATCTATTCTCAAGGAACAATCTTGAATTAGAAATGCAAAGGATCAATATGGTGCAAATTTCCTTCCTTATAGAAGAGATCACCATGTTCAAGGGTCTACAGACCGCTTCTCCAATGGGCTTCTCGCTGTTGATTTTCTCGGTAAATCTCTCATGTTCTTCTCTTTCCTTTGATCTTATTGTTTATATATGTAACTATTTCCTTTTGAGGTATTCTGCGAATTTTGCAGCTTCTAAGTTGGGATTGCCATATTTCCCTGCTTTCTTATCTCCAGATCTTCAGATTATTCATGGAATAAATTTTGCAACAGCTGGCCCTGTATGTTTAGACTCTACATCGGTTGCGTTGGTAAGAAGTTACTTGATAAAGTTTTAACAAACGCCTTAGATTGGCTTAATCATCTTTGTGATTCAATCTTCCTGGATTTAAAGTAGCATATCTAGACATGTACGATTTTCTTCTGCAGATCAGTCTGAATTATGATAAGCTTGGAATTTGATGAAAAGAAAAGTACTGATAACAATGATATGAAAAGGGCCTACAAAAGAATCTACCACTACACAGATTGGTGCCTAAGTTGTCCAAAGACAAAATAAGATTTGTTTATTAACTAAGCCATGTAGGCTGCACTTTCCAGACCAAAAAAAGTTTATTTATTAAGCCATGTAGGTTGAATTTTTCAGTTTTTATTGCATTGTTACACTGCTCACATGTTTGCAGTTGACAAATTTACTTTAGGATTAGAAGATGTTAGGCGTTTGTGAAGCAACATGCATAGTAGATGCCAAATTTGCACTTAACTTATAGTTGGAGATTTTAAATATTTGAATCCAATGCAACTTTCCCATTTGTGTCTTTCCATGTCACATTCCTAAATGGTGTGACATTCCTAAATGGTGCAGTCTTGCAAAACAATGCAGTCCATATACAAAAGGCATATAGGTGTGCAAAACGCATATAGGTGTGAACAACCAACAATTAGAGGCAACAATGTCATTCGTGAGGTTCATATAGATGTGGACAACCAATTATTAGAGGCAACAACAACAATCTTAAGGTTCATAGAGGTCTGTATTTAGTGCCCAAACATTGCCCAGCAACGCTGGACATCATTTCTACTAAGCTATATTGATATTGAATGTAGGCAAATCGATTAAGGTTGTGCCTATTTAAATTAATAACATAAAATATCACAGAGCGCCCCACTTTACATACGCACACAACCATTACAAAAATAAGAATGACAAAGAGGCATAGTTTGGACATGTTTTCCTCATTGTGGCCCAAAAATATTTATAGGCTCTCAACTTACGCCCAGCAACGCTGGGCACCGTTACTAGTTTGTATTATGGGATCGTATGTCTATACGAAATTTTAAATGCCTGGGGTGAGGATAATGTAACATCCAAAACGGCCATAGCCCTCAAAACTTGCATAAGCTCAGCATGTTTCTGCGCTTTGGAGCCCTAGGGTCGTGAGAAGGCCACAAATATCCGTTGAAGTTTTTAGGGCATGGTCCATTACTTGCACTATAACATTATAACAAGTAGTGCATGAAAGTTGGGTATATGAAGAAAAGAGCAAGACATACTTGAGATGTATTATAAACGTCAAAACTGCTTCTTTCTAATATTAACATTCTAATCTTGAGATATGATTCACTTGAAATGTATTATAAACTTCACAGCTGCTTCATTCTAATATGTAAATTCATGTATATTATTTTGTCGAATGCTTGGTACATTAATTTTCTTGTTCGATTCTAATTAGGCATTTTCATTTTATTCTAGTTAGCATTTTCATTGAAAAAACAATAGAATAAGACTTTATTTTCCAGAGTAGCTCTTGTTCCTAGGCTTAAAGTTTCTTGTTTCCAGGCTTAAAGTATTTTAGTTTCTTTGAACTTTGCATCAATCAGGTGCATTATTTTGCATTTAAAAGCAGTGGCTAATGCTTCCATAAACAATTGGAGGATGATTTACATTAGAAGCAAGCTAAGCTCTCGTCAATCCAAGTAATATTAAATGTTAGTAAGAGGCTATATACATTCCAAAATAACTGATCTGTATGGTTTCATGCACCAAGGGCATTACAGATTCTCTCGTACACAATGAGAAAAGAATACATGCTTCCATGATACAATGTTGATACAACTTGGATGGCGATGCTTATTATCACATCAAACTAACCATGAGCACAACGTTAGTATGAGCTTGCAATCAGACATTGCATAGGAAGCACCTTGGAGGATGTATTTGCCAAATCTAAAAGCCTAGAAGCACCATTCACATAGCGGATGAAATACACTATATCCTGCAGTATCGGCCACTATACTACCACTATCATACCTGTGCATTATTTGCCAGGGAATAAGCCAGTCCTAAGAACAATACCTTTTGCAAAAACGAATTCATACCCTGTTTTAATCTTTAGCACATTCAACAAACCCTGTTTGGAATGTAATAGACATAGACTTATATTCAGAAGGATGAAACAATTATCTTGAAATTGTACAAACTTAGCAAGCTTATATCAAGTATCTTTTACTGGCAAAACCCCCTATAGCAGCAACAGTTACATTTTAGCATCCTATAAATTTGGCTTCAGCATATACTACTGAAATCAAACCATCAAAAGCTAGAAAACTAACCGGAAGGTTGTGTTCGTCAATTGGCAAAGGGAATGTACTTTGTATCTCCAGGATATCAGTTGGCTTTCTCACTGTATGAATGGATGATGTTGGGCAAGATAACAAAGCCTGTTTCGCATCATGATATCATGAATATGTAGCAAAATAACAGGGGGTTCCAGGGGGATTTGATATAGATATAATTCTTGAAACCATAGACCATATCCCTAAAACAATTCAATGGGTTATTATAAAAAAAAACATAGATTTAAGATAAAAAATAGTCACATTAGCTCACTGGTTAGATTGGTTAAAGTAGTCGTATTAGGACATTGAGTTATTTTGGTAGAGGTTCGAATCCCCGTATTTCATATTCTAAAAGCTTAAGCCAAACCGTATAGAGGCTCGATATACCATCAAAACCTTAGGCAAACTCGTATTCGACATCTTAAAATCATAGGCGTCCCCAATCATAATTGAGCATAATCGAAACGAGAGGTGTCAAGAAGCTCTAACATACAGTCTGGGCCATAGGATTGACAAGATCCGATCGAATTAATGTGGTAGTCCAGTGTGCACCTGCTTAGAATATGTAGCAAAATAAAGGGGGTTCGTGGGATTTGATATAGATATAATTCTTGAAACCATAGACCATATCCCTAAAACAATTCAATGGGTTATTATAAAAAAAACATAGATTTAAGATAAAAATAGTCACATTAGCTCACCGGGTTAGATTGGTTAAAGTAGTCGATTAGGACATTGAGTTATTTTGGTAGAGGTTCAATCCTCGTATTTCATATTCTAAAAGCTTAAGCCAAACCGTTATAGAGGCTCGATATACCATCAAAACCTTAGGCAAACTCATCTTAAAATTAGACATCTTAAAATCATAGGCGCCCCCAATCATAATTGAGCATATGTAGCAAAATATTGGGGGTTCGTGGGGGATTTGATATAGATATAATTTTGAAACCATAGACCATATCCCTAAAACAATTCAATGGGTTATTATAAAAAAAAACATAGATTTAAGATAAAAAAATAGTCACATTAGCTCATTTGGTTAGATTGGTTAAAGTAGTCGTATTAGGACATTGAGTTATTTTGGTAGAGGTTGAATCCCTCAGATTTCATATTCTAAAAGCTTAAGCCAAAACCAGATAGAGGCTCGATATACCATCAAAACCTTAGGCAAAACTTCATTATTCGACATCTTAAAATCATAGGCGCCCCCAATCATAATTGAGCATAATCAAAACGAGAGGTGTCAAGAAGCTCTAACATACTGACCGGGCCATAGGATTGATAGATCCGACGATCGTGGTAGTCCAGGGTGCACCTCTTTTTTAGAATATGTAGCAAAATAACAGGGGGTTCCGGGGGATTTGATATAGATATAATTCTTGAAACCATAGACCATATCCCTAAAACAATTCAATGGGTTATTATAAAAAAAACATAGATTTAAGATAAAAAAATAGTCACATTAGCTCCTTTGGTTAGATTGGTTAAAGTAGTAAGTATTAGGACATTGAGTTATTTTGGTAGAGGTTCAATCCTCAGATTTCATATATTCTAAAAGCTTAAGCCAAACCGTATAGAGGCTCGATATACCATCAAAACCTTAGGCAAACTCAGATTCGACATCTTAAAATCATAGGCGCGCCCCTAATCATAATTGAGCATAATCGAAAACGAGAGGTGTCAAGAAGCTCTAACATACGATCCCGGGCCATAGGATTGATAGATCCGACGATCGTGGTAGTCCAGTGGTGCACCTCGTAGAATATGTAGCAAAATAACAGGGGGTTCCAGGGGGATTTGATATAGATATAATTCTTGAAACCGTAGACCATATCCCTACAACAATTCAATGGGTTATTATAAAAAAAAACATAGATTTAAGATAAAAAATAGTCACATTAGCTCACTGGTTAGATTGGTTAAAGTAGTCGTATTAGGACATTGAGTTATTTTGGTAGAGGTTCGAATCCCCGTATTTCATATTCTAAAAGCTTAAGCCAAACCGTATAGAGGCTCGATATACCATCAAAACCTTAGGCAAACTCGTATTCGACATCTTAAAATCATAGGCGTCCCCAATCATAATTGAGCATAATCGAAACGAGAGGTGTCAAGAAGCTCTAACATACAGTCTGGGCCATAGGATTGACAGATCCGACGACTGTGGTAGTCCAGGGTGCACCTCGTTTAGAATATGTAGCAAAATAACAGGGGGTTCCTGGGGGATTTGATATAGATATAATTCTTGAAACCATAGACCATATCCCTAAAACAATTCAATGGGTTATTATAAAAAAAACATAGATTTAAGATAAAAAATAGTCACATTAGCTCACTGGTTAGATTGGTTAAAGTAGTCGTATTAGGACATTGAGTTATTTTGGTAGAGGTTAATCCCAGATTTCATATTCTAAAAGCTTAAGCCAAACCAGATAGAGGCTCGATATACCATCAAAACCTTAGGCAAACTCTCATTCGACATCTTAAAATCATAGGCGCCCCCAATCATAATTGAGCATAATCGAAACGAGAGGTGTCAAGAAGCTCTAACATACGGGGCCATAGGATTGATAGATCCCGACGATCGTGGTAGTCCAGTGCACCTCGCTTAGAATATGTAGCAAAATAATGTGGGTTTGGGGATTTGATATAGATATAATTCTTGAAACCATAGACCATATCTCTAAAACAATTCAATGGGTTATTATAAAAAAAAAACATAGATTTAAGATAAAAAATAGTCACATTAGCTCACTGGTTAGATTGGTTAAAGTAGTCGATTAGGACATTGAGTTATTTTGGTAGAGGTTCAACCCTCGTATTTCATATTCTAAAAGCTTAAGCCAAACCGTATAGAGGCTCGATATACCATCAAAACCTTAGGCAAACTCAGATTCGACATCTTAAAATCATAGGCGCCCCCAATCATAATTGAGCATAATCATATCCCCAAAAAACGAGAGGTGTCAAGAAGCTCTAACATACAGTCCGGGGCCATAGGATTGATAGATCCGACGACCGTGGTAGTCCGTGGTGCACCTCGCTTAGAATATGTAGCAAAATAACAGGGGGTTCTGTGGGGATTTGATATAGATATAATTCTTGAAACCATAGACCATATCCCTAAAACAATTCAATGGGTTATTATAAAAAACATAGATTTAAGATAAAAAATAGTCACATTAGCTCACTGGTTAGATTGGTTAAAGTAGTCATTATTAGGACATTGAGTTATTTTGGTAGAGGTTCAATCCTCAGATTTCATATTCTAAAAGCTTAAGCCAAACCGTATAGAGGCTCGATATACCATCAAAACCTTAGGCAAACTCGTGATTCGACATCTTAAAATCATAGGCGCCCCTAATCATAATTGAGCATAATCAAAACGAGAGGTGTCAAGAAGCCTAACATACGCCTCGGGGCCATAGGATTGATAGATCCGAATCGTGGTAGTCCGTGGTGCACCTCGCTTAGAATATGTAGCAAAATAACTGGGGGGGTTGGGGGATTTGATATAGACATAATTCTTGAAACCATAGACCATATCCCTAAAACAATTCAATGGGTTATTATAAAAAAAAACACGGATTTAAGATAAAAAATAGTCACATTAGCTCACAGGTTAGATTGGTTAAAGTAGTCGATTATTAGGGACATTGAGTTATTTTGGTAGAGGTTCAATCCTCGTGATTTCATATTCTAAAAGCTTAAGCCAAACCGTATTCAAGAGGGTTGCCGGAGCAATCGCAAACATGCCATCCACACGTGAAAATGTGCTCTGAGAAGAAGAAAATGAAAAACTTTGCTTGGGATTTCTACATACGACCATCAAACATTATAAAGTTAAACATTCTGCAGTAATGTTATCTCTGTAGTTACTGCAGTAAGAATGGGCTTTCAAGGACCTGGAGGAGATAATTATGAATCTTTACCTGCTGTTCTATCTCCACCAAGTGTAAACTCACAGCTACATGCTTGTCATTGCTAAAAAGCAATAAGTCACTACCCAAAAGAATTTGGCAATTTGCAGGTCTCTGGCTTTCTGCCATAGCCAATAGCCAGTTTCATGGAGCATTTCTGAAGCATATGCGGCATGCAGGAGGTGGAAGGATGGAGTTTGCAGTTGGAAGAAAGCCAGAAAGCTCTATTAAAGTAAAAAAATGAAGTTTAGCCCGAACCTTATTTTAATGGGAGCGCTGGTGCGGCAGTGGCTTGCTGCCCCTAATTTCTTCTGCAAACCATCAAAACCATCAAAAGCTAGAAAACTAACCGGAAGGCTCTGTTCGTCAATTGGCAAAGGGAATGTACTTTGTATCTCCAGGATATCAGTTGGCTTTCTCGCATCATGATATCATGATATTTATATCATGAACACAAAAGTGTCCAAAGATAAAACACTTCTAGCATACCTGTAATGCAGCACGCCTTTCCTGTTCTGAAGAGGGTTGCTGGAGCACTGCAGACATGCCATCCACACGTGAAAATGTGCTCTGCGAAGAAGAAAATAAAAAACTTTGCTTGGGATTTCTACATACGGCCATCAAACATTATAAAGTTAAACATTCTGCAGTAATGTTATCTCTGCCGATTCTATCGCAGTAAGAATGGGCTTTCAAGGACACGGAAGAGATAATTATGAATCTTTACCTACTTGTTCTATCTCCACCAAGTGTAAACTCACAGCTACATGCTTGTCATTTCTTTGAAAAGCAATAAGTCACTACCCAAAAGAATTTGGCAATTTGCGTGTCTCGGCTTTACGCCATAGCCAATAGCTAGTTTCATGGAGCATTTACGGAAGCATATGCGGCATGCGGGGAGGTGGAAGGATGGAGTTTGCGGTTGGAAGAAAGCCGAAAGCTCTATTAAAGTAAAAAAAATGAAGTTTAGCCGAATCTTGTTTTAATGGAAGCGGTGGTGCGGCAAGGTGGCTTGTTGCCCCTAATTTCTTCTCGCAAAAAACCACCGATGTTGCCCATATTTCTTTGTTCGATGAATCGAGAAAATGGTGCAAATGCCAGAAAAAAAAAACCCAAACTCATTTGCTATGGCGGTGCCCACTCAACCATCCGCGACCCCTTAACCGGAGATTGTTCCAGAAGGTGCATTCTGGAGGAGGAGCTAGCAGCTCGAAGGTGCTACTGCCGCCCTCGCTAACCCTAGCAAAAAAAAAAACCATGTTATTTTAAAGAATCTTACGTGGCATCATCTCTTCCATTGATTTCATCAAATCTGGGCCGCCCAAATTAGGGCTGGGTCCAACACTTACACAATAACATTATAATATAAGATAGCCGCTGAACTACTATAAGATAGCCGTGGAAGGAATAGTGATGGCGCTAGGGTTTCGAAGCGGCTAGGGCAGTGCTATGGTCCCTTTGTTTCTTTGCAAGCGAGAGATATCTTGGGCGTTGCCCGGAAGGATGCGAGCCTTCGCATCGCTGCCATCGTCAATATTGAAGCAGCTGGGGTCGCTGATACATCTTCTAGTGTCGGAGTTCCTGTTTTGATCTGAGGTAGGCAGAGCACAGTGCTTCGTTTCTCCAGAAGGGCCGAAGGTTTGGCTGGTAAGTTGGGAAGCTCTAGAGCAGGATCTCTTCTAGTCTGTGGTGTCTTCAAGATAGACTCATGAAGGCCGTTGATGGCATTTGGGTTTGCATTTGAGTTTGGTTTCTCTGCACTCACTGCAGTGATGACAGCCTGCACACATTGTGGGCCAGATTTAACTCGAAAGTCTTCTTTCCTTTTATGGTTCTTGTCTGTAAATAGTTAGCCAAGCTAATAATAGGCTTTAGCTCATGAATGGCCCTGTATCTGAGGCCGCACGAGCTGAGATACTATTTATCTGCTTTGGTTAACCTCCACAGGTTTCAGTGTTGTTTGCTCTATGGCGTCTTCACATCTAGCCAGATTGTGAACAGATTTGTTGGTTGAGGGCAGATGTTTAGCATGATGCACATGGCTTTGGGTGCTAGTATGGCCATTGCAGATGGCTGCTGCTTAGATGTTACCTTGGTAATAGGGATAGTTTTAGGGAGGCGCTTCAGATCTATTGGCAGGTAAGTGTCTATGTTGGCAAGCTGGAGGCAAGGCTGTTGCGCAGGACCCTCTTCTATTGTGTTTTCAAGTGCTAAAATTACGTTCTTTGCATAACCAGTTTGTTTCCACTCAGTGCTTTTGCTCCCCCCATCCTGGCTGGGGGAGCTTAGAATCCAAAGGCGTTATTAGAGCTGTCAAACATGGCAATGAAGTAGGAGATCTGAGTAGACTTCTTGGGGCGGGAGACCCAGGTTGTTTAATGGCTGTAAGAGCAGATTTGGATTGGGATCTATGCAAGTCAGAATGGGCAAGCGCAATAGGTGGACCACCCTTTTGGGGAGGCCTGTTTATGATCATCTATGCTGAAGGAAGATGCTGTGTTGTATCTCCCCTATTACATGCTGGAACAGGGAGAGGAACCCTATAGTACTTCATTGTAGGTAGGCTTTCAGGTCAAGTTAACGCTCGGAATGATGCTTATGGCTTTAAGCCTTACTGTGCTTGCATGGAAGACCTGACTTAGTGAATATATGGATCTCTCTTTGGTGCTGGTTGGAGGAAATGATACTGCCTTTGGATTTTAAGCTTGGCTTTATATGGTAGAATTCTTCCTATCCGATCCATCTTGGGATCATTCTATTTGATTAAATACTTCCTATCTGGCCTATTGTGGAGCCTTAATAAGGTGGTTGTACCATGATTCTATTAATATATAAAATATCTTGCATTCAAAAAAAAAAAAAAAAAAAAACTACATCAAATCTCAACAGTTAAATGAAATGATCAAATCTCAGCCTTTGGATTTAGTGCTGGGTCCAACACTTACACTATAACTTTATAATATACTTCAATGCACTTCAATGCTATTTATTTTTGTATCAAAAGGTGGATCATTACAATTAGTACACTTGATTTGTTATGCAAAAGGTTGGCAATTCCAAATACTACTATTCGTGCACATCTCCTTCTCCCTCCATCCCTCTCTCCCTCCCTCACAAAAGAATCTAGACGTAGAGTTGCTATACCAAAGTTGCTTCATATCCTGTATACACTTAGAGGCTGTTAAATTGCAAGGTATGCGCATTCAATTTTCTAAAGTCAATAACAAGTTTCCAACCTAGCCCCAACAACGCTGGGCACCATTAATAGTAAGCTATAAGATTATGCCTCCCATCTAGATTCCAGAGTCTATCCTGAAAAACCTAAAGAGGTTTTTTCTATACATGTTGTATCGAGCATCATTCAAATTAGTATAAAAGCACAAAGGATAGCAGCCTCACTTTGGATCCTGAGAGGGCAGCTTAGGGGCTTCTTTCATGTCATTGATGTAGCCATATCTAGTGTTCGTTGGGAACGGATGGAAGTGCCATTATCAGAGCTCTATATTCTGCACATCGAGAACTCTTCTTGGCTATGAAACCATGCCGTTATGACACTCTCATTAAGGACCTCCCATGGATTAGATATATGTTGTTCATTAGAAAAGTTTCTTGTTTTAGTATATGTGTATATTTCTTGCTTTAGTAGCATTATCTATATGCATTCTCCTTGAGATAGAAATTATATCATCATTGTTTATTTTATCACATGTTATTACTAAATCCATTCATTAGCCCTTGTTGGCCTTTCGAAATGTACGGGTTACGACAAGCATTTTCTGATTATGACATATGTAAATTATCCATTACTTCATTTGAGTTTGAAGCCTTAACCTTATGATAATTCACGAACAAAAAGAAAAAAGGGGGGAAAAAAGGGGTGGGGTTTGAAAGCAATGAAGTGCATATGTTCTAAATAACAAGCAACAAAGCACATTAAGGATTTTTTGAGATCATAAAAGGGCCTTCTAAGAACTGCTGACTAAGCTATATGAACTACCAATCGTAAAAACAGGCGGTAATCCGGTCGGCCAAAAAGATTATAACCAACTCACTGGATCACATTTTCTAGCATAAGTGTTGATAGAAAAGTCCAAATGAGCTTTTGTTTGGTGCAATAGATAGATCTCATTGAGATCTTTCCAACCTTGGTGGTTTACATATCTTTTAGTCCCGTAGGATAGTAAAAAAAGGTAAAAACCATATTTTTTGGAGTTTTGACAATCATAAGTGGTTAAAATATGTGCAAAACACCTAAGGTTGGAAAGATCTCAATGAGATCTATCTATTGCACTAAACGAGAGCTCATTTGGACTTTTCTATCAATATTTATGCTAGAAAATGTGATCCAGTGAGTTAGTTATAACAGTTTTGCTGACTGGACCCGTCAGGCTCTGATTTCTGATTGGTAGTTCATTTATCTTCATTTGGCTTAGTTGGCATGTTTTGAAGGCCCTTTTTTAATCTCAAAAAAACCCTAATGACAAGTTTGCATTTATTTGTCAATTAAGCATATGATATGTCTTTATATGCCTAATATCTTATGGCATGCGATGTCTAGCACATATTAACTTCGGCAGTAGTAGAATAAGGGGATCTACCAAGGGCCAACCATCGATTGACAATAAATCGCTTGGCAGCATCTCCATCCTTTGAAACATCTATAAAGTTCAAATACCACCCAGGATGGTCGCTGGTACATGCATGTGACAAATTTCGTCAATGCATTCACCTTGCCGAGTGAAGGTATCTTTGATTCCTAAAACGATTAGCATTTTCTAGGTTGAAAGTCCCAGATTGACCAACAGCATTATAAAATTGTACACCTACGTTGGCACCTGTACCAGCACCTTCTCGACAATCGGTCTTGACAGCGATTATATAAGTGCAACCCTGCAATAGCAAATACCTTAGACACGAAAAGAGGAAATGGCCTAAACAACACAAGCCCCATCATTAGCAATAGGCCTACATGCATTTGCATTCCAGCGTCTCTATGCAACACTTTGAAAACGATCTACAAGATACAAAATCTAAGCACCACTTCTTAATATGCAACCCTTTGAATAGATTGTCGTAAGTTTAGTTGTCCACATAAATAGATTGTCGTAAGTTTAGTTGTCACAACAGGCTCCTGAAGATAGTCTCTTTCTTCAAAGTGTTGAATTTTGAATGTGATTTATCATTTGGATCAACAAAATGTTCAATTTCAGCAAGAATAAACTCAGGGACTCTTAGTGGTCAGTACAATGCTTAAAAAACTTGGAGCCAGGGTCATTGTGGTCATAATGATGGCCTGCAGGCAATCAATGTTGTTACTCAATTCCTGGATGGAACAGTGCCAACTTCAATACATTTTAGTGGATTATGCAATATGTACTTTATGCTAGACTTCATTTTCAACATAAATAGACAAATGGTATGAGTTTCTCTTGCTGCAGATGACTGTGATGAATGGTTATACTTCTATACAATGTATTAGAGATGTTGAATTGAAAGGAAGACTGACCAGCATATTACTATTGTTGCTCTTACAGCTCAAGCATCATGAGGACAAGATCATAGAGCTTGCTTTTGTATAGAGTCTTAATGTATGTATGTGTTGAAAGTGTTTAAAATTCCTTTTCTTTTTGTTTTCAAAGGTCTGTCATGCTGAGTAGAGCTATTAAATCACGTTGAGTGGAACGGAGCCAATAAACGAAGGCATAATTACGTCCTTTGTTTCCTCATGAGCTGGTTGGAGACCTCTTTGTTAGAAAAGCTTATGTTGTATGTTACAGGAAGAGCGTAATTTTTTCCATTTACACACAAATTCCCCTGACTACTTTTAAAACGACATGGACTAAAATCTCTATCTAGGCACAACTTACAACTTGCCCTTTAAAATTTACAGAATTGAAAAAAATTCACGAAAACTAATTGAAGCATGCTCTGACATTATGCATGCACATGTGCAAATACGTACAGGTACTCACGTGAACATGGGTTAAAGAACGAGGTCTTTTTGAACATGGATTAAAGAAATGGATAAAGAAATCTTGAGTTCATTAATTTATTTTATCACATGTTATTACTAAATCCATTCATTAGCTCTTGTTGGCCTTTTGAAATGTACGATCTACGGCAAGCATTTTCTAATTATGACAGATGTAAAATAATCCATTACTTCATTTGGGTTGGAAGCCTTAACCTTTATGATAATCCAAGAACAAAAAGAGTTTTGGGGTCTGGGGAGAATTTTGAAAGCAATGAAGTGCATATATTCTAAATAACAAGCAGCAAAGTACACGTTTGCATTTATTTGTCAATTAAGCATATGATATGTCTTTATATGCCTAATATCTTATGGCATGCGATGTCTAGCACATATTAACTTCTGCAGTAGTAGAATAAGGGGATTGATCAAGGGCCAACCATCGGTTGACATTAAATCTCTTGGCAGCGGCTCCATCCTTTGAAACATCTATAAAGTTCAAATACCACCCAGGTTTGTCGCCGGTATTATCATGCCATACACGCATGTGACAAATTCCGTCAATGCATGCACCTTGCCTAGTGAAGGTATCATAGTTGCACTTCTCAAAGTCATTACGATTAGGATTATCTAGGTTGTTGAAAGTCACAGATTGACCAGCAGCATTATAAAATTGTACACTTACTTTGGCATCTGTACCAGCACTTGCTCGACAATCGGTCTTGACAGCGATTGAATAAGTGCAACCCTGCAATAGCAAATACCTTAGACACGAAAAGAGGAAATGGCCTAAACAACACAAGCCCCATCATTAGCAATACATGCATTTGCATTGCAGCATCTCTATGCAACACTTTGAAAATGATCTACAAGATACAAAATCTAAGCACCACTTCTTAATATGAAACCCTTTGAAAATGATTTCACCATGCACTTTCTTGATAAGAAATCACAAATTCTAAAAGATGCAATTTCTTACAAATGCAACTTTGGTGGTCATAAGCAAGAGCACAAGGATGCCATAGCTTTGTAGTCGAGCCATACTTGTCTTTAGATATAGGGATGAATTTCTCATGCTTTATACTAAGGAAGGCAGACATTGGGACGTGACTTGGCCAGCAGGCAACCACAGAAAAGGAGATGAGTTTGATTTGGATGCGAAGATAAGGCAGTTGCTCCGTCTTTTCTAAACCTTCTAGTAATGCATTGTCAATGCATTGTCATCGTAACCTAACAGCCGTGTTAAGGTCTAGGCTATCTCCATCTCCTTTGGTTTGGTGGCCGTGTTAAAGTCTAGGCTATCTCCATCGTAACCATGGGGTATTTTTGCAGCTATATATAAAAGTGATATGCCATGAGGGTGTATAGGTAACCAAAAGCACCCATGTATACATGTTTCTTAAATATGTGTGACCATAGAATTTGCACTAGGCAAGTGCAAAAAAGCACCTCTAAACCTTAAGTATACATATGGAATATCTTAAAGACATGTTTGACCATAGAATTTGGACTAGGCAAGTGCGAAAAAACACCTCTAATCCTTAAATATACATATGGAATATATTGAAAAACCCCATGCTGGTCACTAAGTGGTTTCTACGCCTTCCCACATGAATCTCCCCTGGATCCTAAGGTTCATTATTATTTGTTTTAGGGGTTTAGTACCTCTAAAGGAGGAACTTGACAACCTTGCCATGAGTTTACACACAACCCTCTAATGCTCGATATCGCCAGACATCCGTTTACTTTTTCAATCTAATAAAATAAGTGAGTTAGTGAAAAAAGATATTCGCCACATCACTGTATTAGTTTCATCAACTAA
This sequence comes from Isoetes taiwanensis, assembly GCA_021234155.1. Taxonomy (NCBI): domain Eukaryota; kingdom Viridiplantae; phylum Streptophyta; class Lycopodiopsida; order Isoetales; family Isoetaceae; genus Isoetes; species Isoetes taiwanensis. Next base: position 10,920,211 of record JAJEKV010000010.1, on the reverse strand, counting down.
AATGTCTTTGTAACTCCCAATATAACACAAGATGTATTGGTTCTCAACATTAGCCCAGCAACGCTGGGCATCCTAACTAGTAAAACTATCACCCATTAATTATTTTGCACAATCAACAACCGAATCACCATCATTTTCAAGTTTGGCTTATTTTTATGAGCTTTCAATGGAACCTTTGTGAAATCTCAAAGATGCACTACATTTTGCAATATCATCTAAACTTAACTTTCTACACAATTTGTGGATTGTGTATTCTTAAGATACATCATCTTAAATTGAAGGGCGGAGTCTTAAGATGCATCATCACCTATAGAGATACAACTCTAATTTGCTCGCTTCCATGTGACTTTGTATATGCATTTGATATACTATATTGTTGTTGGATAAACTTTGTGCTTAAATGTAATAAATTGCTCTACAAGGTCTCCAAATATGAAAGACCCTTATATATGACTAGTAATGGTGCCCAGCGTTGCTGCGCATAAATTATGCATGTCGTGGAGTAGTAGAGAGAAACAACGAATAACTGTATTTGATACCTTTCCTTGTTCAAGAAGTTCTCATAACTCCGATGCAGATATTTGTAGATTAGAGATTGGATTGAGTCCAAACTTTCTTTGATGGATTTCTCTTTTTTTCTTCCTAAGAACCCTTTCTCTTCTTTTCCCCCCATATCTCTGGCATCAACTCACAGCGTTGGATGGCGTTCTCTCGCATCAACTCGCGATCGTAAGATGGTGTTTCAATTTAGAAGGGAAAAGGGCATAAATTTGGATCGTTGATGCAGGGCACTATAGTCAACAATATAACCACTACGACATCTACAGGTACTGTGTTGATCTCGTTTTACGATGCTCGGGAATGTTGACAGGCCAAAACACAACAAAAACAAAAGCTTTAGACACTGCAGAATCACAAAAAATGAAGATAGTAGAATTGAGGATGGTATTTATACAACCCCCACAACCACATGGTTGTTATTCTCAAATATGGCTCACATCGTTTTTACATCTCCACAATATAAATTGTTACCATTAATTTTTTTGGCACATTTGACTTATCCTAAGTTATGACTGCCAATCACTACTACCCGACATAATTTTCTATTTCTAAAAAGAATGTTGGGAAAATATCCATGAGTCTTGATAGGAATGATGGGCAATATTTTTTAGATTCAATAAGGATTCCATGCAATCTTGTGAATATTATTTTGCCTATGAAACTTGAAAATTCGTCAAAGAAATAAACGTCTCAATCTGACAATAAGAAGTAGCATGAGTTCACATTGCCTGTCTGGAAGAAGTTTGGAGTTGTAAGAAACTAACATTTAAATCCAAATTTATGGCACATGTAGGCTTTTATGTACAATCATTTTTCTACATTTTATTAATTGACATCAATAGGGAAGTAGAGGCTCACTATTAAGGTACAATTGCATGCCCAGTGCAATTTCAGTTTTTTATTCATATTAAAGCATTTCAAAGTACAAATTCCTCTAGTATAGATTTAATAATCATCACTATTATTACAGTACCATAGAGTCTATTCTTGTGGTGCAGCAGAAAATGTCTCAGGGTGTCGCTAGCAGCTGGTATCAAAAATGACGGCCCCATAGCCAGCATTGCCCTTTCTTTCCTTTAACTTTCAATCTAACAAATGGAGGCTCTGTTTCAAAAGGAAGATGTGTGCAGACATGAGAGAATGTAAAGGTACATAGTTAATGTCATACTTGCTTGGACGTGACAGAATTTGGAGGCCTTCCATGAAGAAATGCTGCGGTAGAATTTGGAAGCGTTAGATGCCACGGTGTGGATTTAAAAGAAGCCGTCTTCAAAGGAGTCACCTGCAAAAAGAAGTAATGAAAAGAATGATCAGATAGGTAACTTTCATTTGTTGCAAGTAGAAAAGAAAGTGCTAGGTCTGCCAATTCAATACAAAAACATGGAAAATGAAGATTTGCATCAATTTTGTGCAGAATATGAGATTACCAGAGATGCAGCAGATATTGATCCGGAGTGTTCAGTCAGCTCTATCCAGCTTTTTCTTCCCCCCTGCAACTGGTACCATGAGATAAGCGGCCATAGTGGCCTTGATTCCCACAAGAACAGGAAGATTTCACAGGAAGATGTGTGCAGACATGAGAGAATGTAAAGATATATAGTTAATGTCATAGTTACTTGGACGTTGCAGAATTTGGAAGTCTTCCATGAAGAAATGTTGCAAACTTGTAGTCTTAGTATTACATTGCAAGCATTACAAAATACAAAGTTTGATCAGAAAGGGAAAGCAGACCTGCAATGAAAAAGACAAACTCCGGACATAAGTTTAATGAATAGTTGCTTCAGTGAAAATCATCAGAGGCAATATCACAGCGAAAATCATCAAGGAAAGGCTTTACACTTCCTGAGTAAGCTGTATTTATTGCCAATGCTTCCTTCCAAGGGGTAATTTCTGCTTAAATCCCAAATCGGTTTTATAGGGCCTTCATTTAAAGCGTTAGATGCCATGGTGTGAATTCAGAAGAAGCTGTCTTCACAGGAGTCTCCTGCAAAAAGAAGTAATAAAATTCATGTATAAATGGTTATAGAATGATCAGATAGGTGCAAGTAGAAAGGAAAGTGCTAGGTGTGCCAATTCAATGCAAAAACATGGAAGATGAAGATTTGCTTCAAGTATGTGCAGAATGTGAAATTACCAGAGATGCAGCAGAGATTGATCCGAAGCGTTCAGTCAGCTCTGTCCAGCTTTGTCTTCCCCCCAAAACTGGCACCATGATATAATCGGCCATAGTGGCCTAGATTCCCATAAGAACAGACAGATTTCGCAGGAAGCCATAAGAATATAGGCAAATTTCACAAGAAGCCTACTCAAAACTGAGCTCTATTAATGCAGCCATGGCCGTGCTAAAAAGCTATATAGCAAAAAGAATTTGAAAGCTCTCTAGCATTGGAGCACACAGAGAATCGATGAGCAAACAAACACCAAAAATTGCCATGGCCCCTGCCATGGCCAGGAATCCGACAACCTCTGCTCCAATAGCCCTAAATTGCGATTCGCAAAGAGAAGGTAGAAAAAATCGTGCGTATCTGGACCGTGGCTTCTACTTTCTCACGACGAACTCCCTATGCGTCGAACCTAATCGAGATAGCCGCTGAACTACATCAAATCTCAACCATTAAATGAAATGATCAAATCTCAGCCTTTGGATTTAGGGCTGCGTCCAACACTTACACTATACCTTTATAATATAGGATGCACTTCAATGCTATTTATTTTTGTATCGAAAGGTGGATCATTACAATTAGTACACTTGATTTGTTATGCAAAAGGTTGGCAATTCCAAATACTACTATTTGTGGACATCTCCCCCTCCCTCCATCCCTCTCTCCCTCCCTCACAAAAGAATTTAGACGTAGAGTTGCTATACCAAAGTTGCTTCATATCCTGTATACACTTAGTGGCCGTTAAATTGCAAGGTATGCGCATTCAATTTTCTAAAGTCAATAACAAGTTTCCAACCTAGCCCCAGCAACGCTGGGCACCATTAATAGTAAGCTATAAGATTATGCCTCCCATCTAGATTCCAGAGTCTATCCTGAAAAACCTAAAGAGGTTTTTTCTATACATGTTGTATCGAGCATCATTCAAATTAGTATAAAAGCACAAAGGATAGCAGCCTCACTTTGGATCCTGAGAGGGCAGCTTAGGGGCTTCTTTCATGTCATTGATGTAGCCATATCTAGTGTTCGTTGGGAACGGATGGAAGTGCCATTATCAGAGCTCTATATTCTGCACATCGAGAACTCTTCTTGGCTATGAAACCATGCCGTTATGACACTCTCATTAAGGACCTCCCATGGATTAGATATATGTTGTTCATTAGAAAAGTTTCTTGTTTTAGTATATGTGTATATTTCTTGCTTTAGTATATGCACACATTTCTGCATTATCTATATGCATTCTCCTTGAGATAGAAATTATATCATCACTGTTTATTTTATCACATGTTATTACTAAATCCATTCATTAGCCCTTGTTGGCCTTTCGAAATGTACGGGTTACGACAAGCATTTTCTGATTATGACATATGTAAAACAATCCATTACTTCATTTGAGTTTGAAGCCTTAACCTTATGATAATTCACGAACAAAAAGAAAAAAAGGGGGGAAAAGGGGGGGGGGGAGGTGATTTTGAAAGCAATGAAGTGCATATGTTCTAAATAACAAGCAACAAAGCACAAGTTTGCATTTATTTGTCAATTAAGCATATGATATGTCTTTATATGCCTAATATCTTATGGCATGCGATGTCTAGCACATATTAACTTCGGCAGTAGTAGAATAAGGGGATCTACCAAGGGCCAACCATCGATTGACAATAAATCGCTTGGCAGCATCTCCATCCTTTGAAACATCTATAAAGTTCAAATACCACGCAGGATGGTTGCTGGTATTATCATGCCATACACGCATCTGACAAATTTGGTCAATGCATTCACCTTGCCTAGTGAAGGTATCTTTGATGCACTTCCTAAAACGATTAGCATTTTCTAGGTTGAAAGTCACAGATTGACCAACAGCATTATAAAATTGTACACCTACGTTGGCACCTGTACCAGCACCTTCTCGACAATCGGTCTTGACAGCGATTATATAAGTGCAACCCTGCAATAGCAAATACCTTAGACACGAAAAGAGGAAATGGCCTAAACAACACAAGCCCCATCATTAGCAATAGGCCTACATGCATTTGCATATTCCAGCGTCTCTATGCAACACTTTGAAAACGATCTACAAGATACAAAATCTAAGCACCACTTCTTAATATGCAACCCTTTGAAAATGATTTCACCATGCACTTTCTTGATAAGAAATCACAAATTTTAAAAGATGCAATTTCTTACAAATGCAACTTTGGTGGTCATAAGCAAGAGCACAAGGATGCCATAGCTTTGTAGTCGAGCCATGCTTGTCTGTAGATATAGGGATGAATTTCTCATGCTTTATACTAAGGAAGGCAGACGTTGGGACGTGACTTGCCTTAGGAAGTCTAGGCTATCTCCATCGCCTTAGGAAGTCTAGGCTATCTCCATCTCCTTTGGTGGCAGGTACAATGCGTTGTCATCGTAACCTAACAGCCGTGTTAAAGTTTTGTAGTTCTGGAATGCCACGTTTACTGTCAATAGCATTCAAATCTGCAATGGCCCGCCATTTCGTCAAACAGTAACTACCATCTGTTTATCCTTTTCAAGATCCACTTAAATTTGCACACTTTTTTCTTTAGTCTGGCTCTCAAATTCCTCCTTCTCTCCGTCTAAAACGCATGACCTGTAGTTCTATCTGTTTCTATCTGTTTCTTATGCATGACCTGTTAACAAGCTTAACTGTTAGCTTGAAATGCTTTAGTAGTTAGTCGTGCAGTTTTAATTTCTCGCAGTGCGAGAATGCGCATCACCAAGAATCACTCATCGCACACACGCTTTATGAATCGCTTGATGTCAAACACACGCTTTATGAATCGCTTTATGAATCGCTTGATGTCACTCATCGCACACACGCTTTATGAATCGCTTGCTTTAGATTGCTACTTTGCTATGGCGTTATTGTGGGTTATTGTGGGCAACGTATGGATATTTGGACGTTATTCTTCATCCACTAAATCTCCAAACGCATGTAGATGTGAGGGAGGTTATGTAATCTTAGTTTCTAGGATGACAAATTCATCTTACCTCTATGTTTGATCTATGTTTCTGTAGGTTCTAAAGGAAGCTTATTATATGTGTCTTGGGCCTACGGAGATTTGTGTTTTTATTTGTTTATGACGAGGACAAACTAAACTACTTACATGCAATAAGGTGTGACACATTTGGCAGAACGAATCCTATCACAAAGTCAGACTAAATTTACAAAGTCAGACTAATCTGGTCTTACAACTTTTTATTAGGGACTCACTAATTGTGCCACATAACAAATTTCCTTATGATGACAAACTACTTATATATAAGGTGATATACATTTGGAAAATTGAATTCTATCACAAAGGCATATAAACTACCAAATTTATATTTTGCTTGGCACAACTGCAATGCACGCCAATTTCACTTAGCTAAATTTGACATAGTTTTTAGAGACTCACCAACAAGATTTTGCCAATAACATTACCCTTATGATTTGTTTAAAGAAGGTAGTCATGGACATGGATATCTTAGAATAAAAAACATAACTAAAAATTAACGTCCTATTATGCACAGGTGCATAAAGTTTACAAGGGAGCATAAGTGTGCAAGAAATTTAAGAGGTATTTTGGGTGGCTTTAAATATTTGGTCATTAATATTTATAGACATAGGTGGAATCTGGTATTTGCCATCCAATGGCCTTCACCCAAACATTATGGCAAATTCCTATTCCTTTCCGGCCTACATCAAAAAATATAAGGAATTCCTTAGGAAGAGCAACTACAATGTAAGAGGTTAATATATTAAGATGATTTATTAGCAGTTTGTATTGTAGTGATTTTAGATTCGATGGGCCTTGATCTAGGGACAATATTTTAAGCATCTCTTCAATCCCACTACCCAGTGAGAAGGAAAGCCATTCTGGTATGATATGTGCTACTCTTAGCATGTGGCAATTGCTATGAACAAGCACCATCCTGTTCTACTCAAAACTCTCAGAGATACCGATGCAACACTACCTAACATGAAAGAGCTAGATGTCTTATAAACATTTTTAAATCTTCGAAAAGTTTTTGTTATAATGTAAAGTTAAAAGAGTTACATTATTACTGCACGCTTTTTTCTTTGCGGACAAAACATTTACAGGCTCCCAACTTATGCCCAGCAACGCTGGGCACCATTACTAGTGTTCTAAATAACAAGCAACAAAGCACAAGTTTGCATTTATTTGTCAATTAAGCATATGATATGTCTTTATATGCCTAATACCTTATGGCATGCGATGTCTAGCACATATTAACTTCGGCAGTAGTAGAATAAGGGGATCTACCAAGGGCCAACCATCGATTGACAATAAATCGCTTGGCAGCATCTCCATCCTTTGAAACATCTATAAAGTTCAAATACCACGCAGGATGGGCGCTGGTATTATCATGCCATACACGCATGTGACAAATTTCGTCAATGCATTCACCTTGCCTAGTGAAGGTATCTTTGATGCACTTCCTAAAACGATGAGCATTTTCTAGGTTGAAAGTCACAGATTCACCAACAGCATTATAAAATTGTACACCTACGTTGGCACCTGTACCAGCACCTTCTCGACAATCGGTCTTGACAGCGATTGTATAAGTGCAACCCTGCAATAGCAAATACCTTAGACACGAAAAGAGGAAATGGCCTAAACAACACAAGCCCCATCATTAGCAATAGGCCTACATGCATTTGCATTCCAGCGTCTCTATGCAACACTTTGAAAACGATCTACAAGACACAAAATCTAAGCACCACTTCTTAATATGCAACCCTTTGAAAATGATTTCACCATGCACTTTCTTGATAAGAAATCACAAATTCTAAAAGATGCAATTTCTTACAAATGCAACTTTGGTGGTCATAAGCAAGAGCACAAGGATGCCATAGCTTTGTAGTCGAGCCATACTTGTCTGTAGATATAGGGATGAATTTCTCATGCTTTATACTAAGGAAGGCAGACGTTGGGACGTGACTTGGCCAGCAGACAAACCACAGAAAAGGAATAAGGTTTTGGGAAGCGACCAATGCTTTTTTCCTACGCAATTTTTGCGAGTAAGAATTCCCCTAGAATATAGTTGTTTGGAAAAATTTGAACAACATATGCCACAAATTCTTCGTGTCACGGATTATGGACCCCATTTTTTTGAACAACATATGCCACAAATTCTTCGTGTCACGGATTATGGACCCCATTTTACTTTTGTGAGACGTCAGACGTGTTTTTCTTACTTTTTTTTGCTCCGTCTTTTGTAAACCTTCTAGTAGGCCTATGTTCATTTTTTCTAATATAATATTTTTGAAAAGGGCAGGTTCAATGCATTGTCGGTGCACCCAACCAATCATTCTGCCTCCGAATTCTGCGTAAATGACTTTCTTCGTTTTTGGGATTTGGGAGTTTGATTTGGATGCGAAGTTTGATTTGGATGCCATCTCCTTTGGTACAAGGCCTTAGGAAGTCTAGGCTATCTCCATCGCCTTAGGAAGTCTAGGCTATCTCCATCTCCTTTGGTGGCACTCAAATCTGCAATGGCCAGCCATTTCGTCAAACAGTAAGTACCATCTGTTTATCCTTTTCAAGATCCGCTTAAATTTGCACACTTTTTTCTTTAGTCCGGCTCTCAAATTCCTCCTTCTCTCCGTCTAAAACGCATGACCTGTAGTTCTATCTGTTTCTTATGCATGACCTGTAGTTCTAATCTGTTTCTTATGCATGACCTGTTAAACAAGCTTAACTGTTAGCTTGAAATGCTTTAGTAGTTAGTCGCGCAGTTTTAATTTCTCGCAAGTGCGAGAATGCGCATCACCAAGAATCACTCATCGCACACACGCTTTATGAATCGCTTGATGTCAAACAGCCTGGGTGTCTGTGTTGTTCCTGTAAAATTTAAGGCATATTTCTTGTCTATTGTTCAGAAAAACTATACAAAGGTTTTCTTCTTTGCACTTACAAAATGCACAATATGTTTTGCAGCCTGATATAAGACATGCAGTACAAGGACTAAGATATGAGGATGCCAGAATAAGTTTGGAATGAGAAGTGTTTTGCTGGTTACAAACCAAACATAGTTTCTGACACAAGGAGGATTGCAGTGGCCTCTGCGAAAATGCTCTTGGATCCATTGACATTTAGGTGATGTCAGTTGGTCCAACAGTTGTAGAAATGGAAGCAATGGTTGCTGTTTCTGTTGCTTGCTTGTCTCTGTTTAAGGCTTTTGAATCTCTGTTTAAGGCCTAAAGTCTTCTCTCAAATGCAGCAGCTATGGACTCCACTGCAGCAGCTGCAATGGAGGAAGATTGGTTTTCTGATATCCTCGCTTTTCCATCGCTCTTCAAGGGCAAGATGGAGGAGCAGATGATCAATGAGAAGCAATGTCTTGCGATCTGCACATTAGCAGAGTATGTGGAAGACTATGCAAGCCACTGGTGGAATATTAGATCACAATATTAGAGGGCTTTCAGATATTGATAAAAGCAATCTAATCTAACTGTAAAGTTAGGGGGGAGGATATTTCCCCATATTACAAGCGTTCTTAAAACTTATAATCTGTTGTAGCTCGCTTCCTGTCCTCCGATGCCTGGCTTCATCTCCTCCGGTGCTGGTTGATAACGGAGTAATCAGAGTTGTGTGGCTACGATGGCGCCACGTGGCAGGAAATATCCTCCCCCCCTAACTTTACGTTAGAAAATGTTCGCCCGCAGGCCCTTACGCGGGGTGCGGACCAGGCTCGCCCTGCCGGGCTCGCCAGGTCCTTACCCCGCGTAAGGGCCTGCGGGCGAACATTATCTCTAACGAAAAGGGATTATTGGGCCAAGGCAGTTACGGTAGGGGTAATGTTCGTGGGGAGGCCATTACGCGAGGTAAGGGCCTGGCGAGCCGCGTTAGAATGGGCGAGCCGAAACGACCAGCGTAATGGCCTCCCCATGAACATTCCTCCACGTAATGTTTCGGGGGTAGGCAATTTTTCTTCTCTATTCTTTCATTCTCTTCGGCGCTTCCCTTTGGCGCTCGCTCCTCTCTGTCGTGGAGGCGCTGGTAGCATCTTTCGGAAGGCACAACTTCTTTGATCTTGTTGAGTTTTCAAGGATTTTCTCGAGTTTTCTTCATTCCTTACCCTTTTCTTTTGTTCTTTTGCAGGGTTTGGTGTGGAGGCACTAGTAGCATCTTTCTAAAGGCCCTTTGAAGGCGCTACTTCATTTTGCTGAAGCTTCTTTGATCTAGTTTAGTTTTCAGGTTTCTTGCTTTATCTTCTTGTGTTTTTTTCACTCCTTACCTTTTCTTTTGTTCTCTTGCAGGATTTTGGCGATTGTGCTTGTTTTTCCTTCGTAAAGAAGTTCCGGGTAGTACATTATGATCATTGTGCTGTTTCTGGATAGGAATCAAGATCATTGTGCTTGTTTCCAGGAGATTTGGAAAGATGTTGTGATCTGTGAAATAGGCTTTATCTCTGCAAGAAGCTGATGCTTTTCTCCTGCTCCGGCCCCACTTGCTAGTGCAGCCTTTGTTTCTGTTTCTTCTTGGCTTAAACATTATTCTTTACTGGATTTATGGCGTGCATTTTTTGTGCAGTTTGTTACATTCATGCATATCTTGCATTGTAACAGCGTTCGTTTTGATGAATGGAATGGAATAAAATCCTTGCAGTTTTTGCTTTGATAATGAATCATTGCCCGCATTGAATGTTCTGTATATAAAATGATCTGTGACAGTAAACAGTAGACATTCATTGACTAGACAGGCACATTACAGACTAGGAGGCAGAGACTAGGGAGTAGGATATTACTGGTTGTAATATAGGTTTGAAATTGGGCGAAATTGCCTACCCCCGAACATTACGGATGTGTTATGAAGGCAGATTTGTGTGATTTACCTGTGGCAGTGAAAGCATTCCGCCAGAAAGATTCATGTGAGGACGAGCTAAAAATATTCAAGAAATTCATGAAAACGGATTATCCTTCCCATGTTGTGGGAATATTAGGTTGCTCTGACGGCAGAATTGTCTTGGAGCTTATGGATAAAAATCTTAGACAGCTTATCGAAGAAAAAGGTGGGCCTTATTTGCCATTTTCTGAGTCAATTGATATTATGATTCAAATTGCAGATGATTCATGCATTCTCTATTTAAGGCTTTTGAATGGTAATCCCTGTTCTTCGTTACATCATGACAATTAGTAGCAGCTTTACAGATTGAAACTAGTTGCTAAAATTTATAAAATTTTATTAAGGTTAAAAAGGAGACCACGTGAAAATTGGAATTTAACATAGCAATTTTTTAGATGCATTGCAGAATTAGAAAGTGTTTGGACAAGCAGATTACAAGCTTGGAATAACAACTTAGAAAGCTGGTGTTAATATCTATCCAACTCTTTGGACAATTCCGAGAAATTCATCGCATCCACATAACGACAATAACGGTAGTGCTCTTTGGACAATTCGGCAAAATTCATCACATTCACATAATACACGCCAGCTTGGGATCTTGGGATTACTGTTATTTTAGGCTCAAATTATTTCAAGTAATTTCACCTCCACCACAAACATAATTCATCTTGCTCAAAAACTACACAGTTATAATTTGCTCAAAAATTACAAAGTTTATGTCATCAAAGTTTCTCATTACAAAAAGACTTTCTTATCATCAAAGATTATTGTAACGGACCTAGCAATTTAGCACCAACATTAAGATGTAAGTAATGTTGCCATTATATAAGAGTGCATTTTCAAGGTAAAATAAATGATTATGTGCTAGGAATACATGCATGCAATGTGTCCATGCATGCAGTGTGTGCATGCATGCATGCAAGGGCATTGCTAGGTTATATAAGCGTAACAATATTATTCTTGATTTCTTGGGGAAGGAGTTTTCCATGGAAAAGAAGTCTTTTATGTGATAGTGAAGCATTCGGAAGGAGATAGATTGCAGATGGATTGCTGAAGGAGCGAGTTGCGTGCAGAGATTTGGGAGCGTTGCTGGGAGTGCAGAAGAAGCAAGCGGGATTTCCAGGTGGGGATCAAGCCTTACACCTGGGGTTTTCTAGTGTTTGTATAGCTGTGTTGATTTAATAATGATTGTTTTGAACATAGTATAAACTTGGAGTTAAATCATATGAGCATGGTCATGAATAGGCATGCATGGTTAATGGATAGCGAGCATATTAACCAATTTAATAAACTAGTTAGCGTCATTAAGGTTATAAGTAGTAATTTGAAGGAAGTTGATCTAGTTAAAAATAATAAGATATTAGTGAAGGTTGTATTTTGCTTAAGCGCCGGTCATTGCATGTTGCGTGGTAGAGATAGTAATGTTTATACGAGCTTATAACTGGTGTAAATTATGGAATTTCTAAGGTAAATTTGATATGGAAATGTGCCTAGTTGATATTGGGTGGAATTCATAGTATTGTGATCTATGTGTAGTATAATTCTTTGATATAGACCTCTGGGGGCCGAGTCTAGGTGCGATGGTCTAGACTCGCGGTTATTGCACAGTGCTATGTAAATGGTATTATACATCGGGCGTTGGTACCGTATGGTACAACGTCATGCACAGTTAAGTGGTCCTCCAATGCTGGACGCAGCGTGGATGGGTGTGTACACACGTGGTTACCCCGCCTCTATGTCACTGGCCTGATCAGCCGAGTTGACCTTGCTCAGACCCAGAGGAATATTGGTTGCAATGTTGATGCTATGATTGCTTGGTTATTATATATGTGGTCTTCTTTGTTGGAATTAAGTTACATTGGTCATGCTTGTTGGACTAGTTACTTGGATTGCAGGGGCGAGGCTACGGTAAGGTTAGGCTGTTGTTCTAGGTTAATGCTTTGTATTGTTGATGCTAGATATCCTAGATCCCCGATCCCCACTTAGTCCGTGTGACTAACCCCGTGGTTGATGGTGTAAGCAGAGGTGTGAGATGCCCCGGAAAGTAGTCAAGTTTCGGAGAGGCGAGAGTAGAAGTGTGTGGATTGCTATTCAATAAACTTGATTATTATTACTATTATTATTATTATATATGGGCTTGAAGTTACAATTATTAAGCTCATTCATAGTGTGCAGGGATATTGCTGAGTAATGGGCAAGTACATGTTTGGAACCTTAGAATATGTACAAAGATTAGATTCTTTACCTAAGTGTTATTGTTGTGGATGCATGAGTTTCTTAAGTTTTTAAGCTTAAGTAGATCCAATGGTCGAGATTGACGGGATCTCCAGTTACCATAAAGGTTAAGCGGCCGGGCCAAATCCCACGGTTGGTATATCGAGCATAGTTGGATCCTTGGATGTATGATGGCAAAGTCTAGATTCAAGTTGAGGTTGTTGGATTATGCTAATAGTATTATGTGGAGATGATGGCCTCAGAGGAGGCGTGACAAATTGTTTTATGAAGGTATGTGAAATTGGTTACATGATATTTCTATAATCTTGGTTGATTTTCTATCTTGCAAAGCAGATAAGCTAGAAAATGTACGTTATCAAGGGGCTAACTTTGATTTAGGGTTTCCAATGTGCGCATAGCATGGAAGTGATGCTTGAGGGAGACTAAGCTACAGATATTGCGTTTCACTTTGGTAACCACTCCTTATAGTGTAGATGTGATCTCATAGTAGTATACTCTGGTGGCAAGAAAATTTGGAATAAGCAGTGCATGATATATAATGCCTATGATATTCAGGGAAGGTTCATCTCACCATATTGGATGAATAAGATTCTTGAAGTGATGTTAGGTGCATCCTTTTGAAGCTAAAAATTGAGAAAACCAGGCAGCATCTATATATTGCTATCTAGTGGTAAAATAACAATAAGTTGCTAAGTTGATAGCATTCAGGCTATGGTTGGATAAGGTTACAACACGGTGGTTGTAAGACAAGTTTTGAGAAAGCTTAGATATGGTTATAAAATAAGATTGGCATGATAGTCAGATTGAAGCTCATGTGTAAATAGCAGATGTGTGACATAGAAGGAAATGTCATGATTACATCATGGTCCTACTTGAGATCTATAAAGTTGTTGGCCTTAGGGTTATGGCTAGAATAGTCAGTGATAGCCTTGAAAAAGTTCTTGGCCTTGCAAAAAAATTCTTGAAGTATAAGAAAGCACTTAATGGAACAAAGTGGAGAGTTACGATTTATATTTAGAGAATGATATCCACTTAAATTATGGCAGATTGAAGAATTGATTGGCCAAGATTGAACAATGTTATCTATCTTATGGATAAGGAAGAAGAAGACGATGAATAGAGGAATAACATATTTAATCGTGGTAGTAGGTAAACCATGAAGTTGAACGAAAGAGTTGTCAGATAAAGCCCAGACATGAGATAAAGGCAGAGGGGAATGTATAGATATGGGGAAGTGCCATTTTTTTGAAAATCTTAGAATGTAATAGAAGAGTTGTAAGCACATCTAGTAATGGTGCTTCCATGTATCGTAATTATTTGGCATGCTAGAAGTGATTGTAGATTAATGGAGGGATGGTGATTGGAGTCAAAGGATTGAAGTTGTGAACAAAATACATGAAGTAAGAGCTTCATTGAAATTAACGGCAATTGGTGCCTATAAAATCTTCTTGAAAGACTAACCAGTGTGATGGGGTAATATGTATGGAAGTAGTCTAAATATAGAGGCCAAGTGTATAGCCTAGGATACTTCAATGTCATTGGATGAACTTGTAGAGGAATTCTCTGTACCATGGGTATAATTCTTATGGGATCCCTTGTATCAACTTAAGTATGTTACCTAGCTATAAGATACCCAGACTGGGGGACTTGATTATGTATTTTGCTTGTTACTTTTTGGATTTGGCCACCCAAGAAGTCTCGAGAGATTACATATCTAGTTCGACCTGAGTATCTCTTTGGAATGGTGGGTTTTTTTTTTTTTCTATGGCACGTACCTTCTTTATGAAAAGTTGCATTAACTGCATTACGTTTATTATATTGAATTGGATATGTAGTATACTCATAATATTTGAGTTAGTTCTAGACTCGGCGGTATGTTAAATTGAATCTTAGAAGGGTCCTGCATTGGAGCTATCTAATATATATCTTTCCTTTAGCTTAAATTACTTGTATATGAAGCTAGCTTTGAACTTTCAAGTTTGGAGAGGCATCATCTTGGATTGGAAGGCTAAGCAATTGTGTTTGACAAGGATGGGTCAGTTCTAAGAAACAAAATTGTATTCATTTGGGAGTATGTTGAATTGAGGATTAAGATGTGGAGGCATAAAGGGAAGAGACCCGAGGAATTAAGGAGGCAGACTATAAAAAAAAAAAAAAAAAATTAGATCAATGGTTGGGTTTGTTCCAAGGAAGATGTCACAAAGGGAGATACAAACTAGATTTTTCATGAGTACTCTAAGATGCACCCATGAGGACATGGGTTGAATTTTTGGAGGAGAGATCAGAACGGACCTAGCAATTTAGCACCAACATTAAGATGTAAGTAATGTTGCCATTATATAAGAGTGCATTTTCAAGGTAAAATAAATGATTATGTGCTAGGAATACATGCATGCAATGTGTCCATGCATGCAGTGTGTGCATGCATGCATGCAAGGGCATTGCTAGGTTATATAAGCGTAACAATATTATTCTTGATTTCTTGGGGAAGGAGTTTTCCATGGAAAAGAAGTCTTTTATGTGATAGTGAAGCATTCGGAAGGAGATAGATTGCAGATGGATTGCTGAAGGAGCGAGTTGCGTGCAGAGATTTGGGAGCGTTGCTGGGAGTGCAGAAGAAGCAAGCGGGATTTCCAGGTGGGGATCAAGCCTTACACCTGGGGTTTTCTAGTGTTTGTATAGCTGTGTTGATTTAATAATGATTGTTTTGAACATAGTATAAACTTGGAGTTAAATCATATGAGCATGGTCATGAATAGGCATGCATGGTTAATGGATAGCGAGCATATTAACCAATTTAATAAACTAGTTAGCGTCATTAAGGTTATAAGTAGTAATTTGAAGGAAGTTGATCTAGTTAAAAATAATAAGATATTAGTGAAGGTTGTATTTTGCTTAAGCGCCGGTCATTGCATGTTGCATGGTAGAGATAGTAATGTTTATACGAGCTTATAACTGGTGTAAATTATGGAATTTCTAAGGTAAATTTGATATGGAAATGTGCCTAGTTGATATTGGGTGGAATTCATAGTATTGTGATCTATGTGTAGTATAATTCTTTGATATAGACCTCTGGGGCCGGAGTCTAGGTGCGATGGTCTAGACTCGCGGTTATTGCACAGTGCTATGTAAATGGTATTATACATCGGGCGTTGGTACCGTATGGTACAACGTCATGCACAGTTAAGTGGTCCTCCAATGCTGGACGCAGCGTGGATGGGTGTGTACACACGTGGTTACCCCGCCTCTATGTCACTGGCCTGATCAGCCGAGTTGACCTTGCTCAGACCCAGAGGAATATTGGTTGCAATGTTGATGCTATGATTGCTTGGTTATTATATATGTGGTCTTCTTTGTTGGAATTAAGTTACATTGGTCATGCTTGTTGGACTAGTTACTTGGATTGCAGGGGCGAGGCTACGGTAAGGTTAGGCTGTTGTTCTAGGTTAATGCTTTGTATTGTTGATGCTAGATATCCTAGATCCCCGATCCCCACTTAGTCCGTGTGACTAACCCCGTGGTTGATGGTGTAAGCAGAGGTGTGAGATGCCCCGGAAAGTAGTCAAGTTTCGGAGAGGCGAGAGTAGAAGTGTGTGGATTGCTATTCAATAAACTTGATTATTATTACTATTATTATTATTATATATGGGCTTGAAGTTACAATTATTAAGCTCATTCATAGTGTGCAGGGATATTGCTGAGTAATGGGCAAGTACATGTTTGGAACCTTAGAATATGTACAAAGATTAGATTCTTTACCTAAGTGTTATTGTTGTGGATGCATGAGTTTCTTAAGTTTTTAAGCTTAAGTAGATCCAATGGTCGAGATTGACGGGATCTCCAGTTACCATAAAGGTTAACTGGCCAGGCCCGTCACAGTTAAAAAATTTGGACCATTTCTCGATTGATGCGTGTCATCCTTGCGCAGGGGCCATGCTAATCTTCTCTGTATCGTTCCAATTTTATCGGACCGACATGCCCTTAACCAACTGGGCAAAACCGTCTAGACGTTTATGAGTAGTCGCTTCTACCCATTTATGTCGGTGTCTCGGGAACGCCCCACAGGCACATTCAAGGTTCGAATACTCGAGCGGTCTACCATGGGTCCGTTACAGTCTCTCCCACTAGAACTATGCTCGTCCTCGAGCATCCAAGGCTATACCATGTCACAATGATTACCAAGTCTTTGCAAATTACCCATGCATATAGGCACCCATGGAGACTCGAACTCGAGACCTGCTCTGATACCAACTGTGACGTTCCTAACCGACATGCCCTTAACCAACTGGGCAAAACCGTCTAGACGTTTATGAGTAGTCGCTTCTACCCATTTATGTCGGTGTCTCGGGAACGCCCCACAGGCACATTCAAGGTTCGAATACTCGAGCGGTCTACCATGGGTCCGTTACAATTATCATTACAAAAAGATTGCCACTGAAGATCACAACAGAAGTGCCAACAACAGAAGGTCACAACAGAAGTTTTTCTGATACAGAACAGACGGCCACTGATATAGAACAGATTTTGCCATAAACATCATACTGATACTGCCACAAACATTATACTGCACTGCCAGAAGTAGAACCATGTCTATTTTTATCCAAAGCGTCACATATCATATGTGACCGCTGCTAAATCCTTGACATCAACGCCACCGAAGTTGAAAGTGCAATCAGAAAAAGTACCTCGATTATTAATAAGGGGCCCAATGAACCTCCCAATCGCCTTTGCACTCTCGGGATGTTGATTGCTCAAACTAGCACAGGTTCTACTAGCACCTTGAATAGGTGCGATTGGTGGGCCCAAAATCGCTGTAGGATATGAGTGTGCAGAAATGATCCAAAGGGTTTAGTATTCTCCACATGAATCTGTGCCATCAGAGTTCCATTAGATCAAAGAAAACGCGCTAAGGGCAACGAAACCACCTTCAGATTAGATCTTGCTGATGAGACGAAAATACTTGATAACTTACCAGATGTTTGTCTTGTCTAATGATGAATAATTGTAATTCCATTCTTTCTAAGGATACCAACTTTTCTAAGTATATTTCTCTAACTTCATTCTGAGTGTGGTATTAACATGGTGTATGTGATGGGAACATGGTGTATCTTGTGATGCAAACTGTGTTGCCTTTTGTATTGCATATGGTGCCAACATGGTGCATATGATGCCAATATGATACATGTGATGGTAACACGGTCAAATGGTCAAATGTATTTTCCTCCTTGCTGATTTTAAGAAGTCCAGAACTTTCTTGATCTCTATCTTGAGTTCATTAATTTATTTTATCACATGTTATTACTAAATCCATTCATTAGCCCTTGTTGGCCTTTTGAAATGTACGACGTACGACAAGCATTTTCTGATTATGACAAATGTAAAATAATCCATTACTTCATTTGGGTTGGAAGCCTTAACCTTTATGATAATCCAAGAACAAAAAGAGATGGGGGGGAGGGGGGTGGGGATTTTGAAAGCAATGAAGTGCATATATTTTAAATAACAAGCAGCAAAGCACACGTTTGCATTTATTTGTCAATTAAGCATATGATATATCTTTATATGCCTAATTTCTTATGGCATGCAATGTCTAGCACATATTAACTTCTGCAGTAGTAGAATAAGGGGATTCATCAAGGGCCAACCATCGGTTGACATTAAATCTCTTGGCAACAGCTCCATCTTTTGAAACATCTATAAAGTTCAAATACCACCCAGGTTTGTCGCCGGTATTATCATGCCATACACGCATGTGACAAATTCCGTCAATGCATGCACCTTGCCTAGTGAAGGTATCATAGTTGCACTTCTCAAAGTCATTATGATTAGGATCATCTAGGTTGTTGAAAGTCACAGATTGACCAGTAGCATTATAAAATTGTACACTTACGTTGGCATCTGTACCAGCATTTCGTCGACAATCGGTCTTGACAGCGATTGAATAAGTGCAACCCTGCAATAGCAAATACCTTAGACACGAAAAGAGGAAATGGCCTAAACAACACAAGCCCCATCATTAGCAATAGGCCTACATGCATTTGCATTCCAGAATCTCTATGCAACACTTTGAAAACGATCTGCAAGATACAAAATCTAAGCACCACTTCTTAATATGCAACCCTTTGAAAATGATTTCACCATGCACTTTCTTGATAAGAAATCACAAATTCTAAAAGATGCAATTTCTTACAAATGCAACTTTGGTGGTCATACGCACCATAGCTTCGTAGTGGAGCCATACTTGTCTTTAGATATAGGGATGAATTTCTCATGCTTTATACTAAGGAAGGCAGACGTTGGGACGTGACTTGGCCAGCAGACAACCACAGAAAAGGAGATGAGTTTGATTTGGATGCGAAGATAAGGCATTTGCATTATCAATGCATTGTCATCGTAACCTAACAGCCGTGTTAAAGCCGTGTTAAGCCGTGTTAAAGAAGTAATGAAAAGAATGATCAGATAGGTAACTTTCATCTGTTGCAAGTAGAAAAGAAAGTGCTAGGTCTGCTAATTCAATACAAAAACATGGAAAATGAAGATTTGCATCAATTTTGTGCAGAATATGAGATTACCAGAGATGCAGCAGATATTGATCCGGAGTGTTCAGTCAGCTCTATCTAGCTTTTTCTTCCTCCCTGCAACTGGTACCATGAGATAAGCGGCCATAGTGGCCTCGATTCCCACAAGAACAGGCAGATTTCACAGGAAGATGTGTGCAGACATGAGAGAATGTAAAGATATATAGTTAATGTCATACTTACTTGGACGTTGCAGAATTTGGAAGCCTTCCATGAAGAAATGCTGCAAACTTGTAGTCTTAGTATTACATTGCAAGCATTACAAAATACAAAGTTTGATCAGAAAGGGAAAGCAGACTTGCAATGAAAAAGACAAACTCCGGACATAAGTTTAAAGAATAGTTGCTTCAGTGAAAATCATCAGAGGCAATATCACAGTGGAAATCATCAAGGAAAGGCTCTACACTTCTTGAGTAAGCTGTATTTATTGCCAATGCTTCCTTCCACGGGGTAATTTCTGCTTAAATCCCAAATCAGTTTTATAGGGCCTTCGTTTAAAGCGTTAGATGCCATGGTGTGAATTTAGAAGAAGCCGTCTTCACAGGAGTCTCCTGCAAAAAGAAGTAATAAAATTCATGTATAAATGGTTATAGAATGATCAGATAGGTGCAAGTAGAAAGGAAAGTTCTAGGTCTGCCAATTCAATGCAAAAACATGGAAGATGAAGATTTGCTTCAAGTATGTGCAGAATGTGAAATTACCAGAGATGCAGCAGAGATTGATCCGAAGCGTTCAGTCAGCTCTGTCCAGCTTTGTCTTCCTCCCAAAACTGGCACCATGATATAACCGGCCATAGTGGCCTCGATTCCCATAAGAATAGACAGATTTCGCAGGAAGCCATAAGAATATAGGCAAATTTCACAAGAAGCCTACTCAAAACTGAGCTCTATTCATGCAGCCATGGCCGTGCTAAAAAGCTATATGGCAAAAAGAATTTGAAAGCTCTCTAGCATTGGAGCACACAGAGAATCGATAAGCAAACAAACACCAAAAATTGCCATGGCCCCATTCCGAGCATCTGCCATGGACAGGAATCCGACAACCTCTGCTTCAATAGCCCTAAATTGCGATTCACAAGAGAAGGTAGAAAAAATCGTGCGTATCTGGACTGTGGCTTCTACTTTCTCACGACGAACTCCCTGTGCGTCGAACCTAATCGAGATAGCCGCTGAACTACATCAAATCTCAACCGTTAAATGAAATGATCAAATCTCAGCCTTTGGATTTAGTGCTGGGTCCAACACTTACACTATAACTTTATAATATACTTCAATGCACTTCAATGCTATTTATTTTTGTATCAAAAGGTGGATCATTACAATTAGTACACTTGATTTGTTATGCAAAAGGTTGGCAATTCCAAATACTACTATTCGTGCACATCTCCTCCTCCCTCCATCCCTCTCTCCCTCCCTCACAAAAGAATCTAGACGTAGAGTTGCTATACCAAAGTTGCTTCATATCCTGTATACACTTAGTGGCTGTTAAATTGCAAGGTATGCGCATTCAATTTTCTAAAGTCAATAACAAGTTTCCAACCTAGCCCCAACAACGCTGGACACCATTAATAGTAAGCTATAAGATTATGCCTCCCATCTAGATTCCAGAGTCTATCCTGAAAAACCTAAAGAGGTTTTTTCTATACATGTTGTATCGAGCATCATTCAAATTAGTATAAAAGCACAAAGGATAGCAGCCTCACTTTGGATCCTGAGAGGGCAGCTTAGGGCTTCTTTCATGTCATTGATATAGCTATATCTAGTGTTCGTTGGGAACGGATGGAAGTGCCATTATCAGAGCTCTATATTCTGCACATCGAGAACTCTTCTTGGCTATGAAACCATGCCGTATGATACTCTCACCTCCCATGGATTAGATATATGTTGTTCATTAGAAAAGTTTCTTATATGTGTATATTTCTTGCTTTAGTATATGCACACATTTCTGCATTATCTATATGCATTCTCCTTGAGATAGAAATTATATCATCACTATTTATTTTATCACATGTTATTACTAAATCCATTCATTAGCCCTTGTTGGCCTTTCGAAATGTAATGGTTAGTTCACGACAAGCATTTTTCGATTATGACATATGTAAAACAATCCATTACTTCATTTGAGTTTGAAGCCTTAACCTTATGATAATTCACGAACAAAAAGAAAAAAAGGGGGGAAAAGGGGAGGTGATTTTGAAAGCAATGAAGTACATATCTTTTGTGTAATTTTTGTGTAATGGACCACGCCCTAGATCCGACGGCTGAGGTTTAATCACTTTATCCTATGGTTACGATTTGCCAATCTTCGAACTTTTAACACAAACACGGTTTTAGCGCTATTCCTTTTTTCTCCTCGGCGGGGATCAAAGACCAAGGCATGATAGAAACCGACTGACATTATGCTATAGGTTTACTAAGAGTTTTAGCGCTATTCCTTCTTACTCCGGCAGGATCAAAAGACCAAGGCATGATAGAAACCGATAGCATTATGCTATAGGTTTACCAAGAACGGTCAGCATCTAGCAAAAATCCGTTTAGCTTAGGTTTTCGCCTCATCTAGCAAAATCTGTTTTTTTGCGGTGGCCCATAAACGAGGAACAAGCGGCCGATTCTTAGCAGCTGTTTCATGGTTCGATGGGCACATTTGGACCTCAACAACACCGTCATGTGCAGCAAAGAAAACAAAGCCCGGCTTGAGTTGCTTCTTCATAGATTTGCCCTTCTTTCTTTCCACAAGCACTATGGAGGTGAAGACGAAGCTTCAAGGTATGCACAAAGACGAAATTTTCAAGGAATAGTTGGGCTTTGCAATTGGGGAGATAAAAGGCGCACAGATTTATTCCGGGAGATGAAATGGCCAAGCGTAAATGTTCTTTCTCGTCAATATACGATTCCCTTTGTTGGCTTCATTAATCATCTAGAAGCTAGCGTGGCTTTGCATAATGCTCTTTAATTCAAGTGGAATTTCGTGGCAGCAAATACTCTCCCGGCTTCTTAATACTTTTCTTAGCATTGGAAGGAAAGGAACGTGTTTATCCGTGGGTTTGGGTTTATCTTACCATGTTCTTTGGATCAACAATATGTGTTCTGGCGAGCTAACAGTTCACCGTGGAATCAACCATCAAAGGAAACGTTTCCATGGCTGCCTCATTAGAAATGGCATATCGTATTTTCAATTTGGTGGAAGCAAGATTCTTAGATCAAGCATAAGTGCAAGGACCCGTTTCGACAAAGCTACCGCCCGGGTTATTTCTATGCTTTCGTTTCTTGGATCAATTTCATCTCTTCTTCTTACTTATATTTCGGTTCTTAGTAACTCAATTCGCTCAAGAGAATAGTTCCTTATTTTCTCATTCAGTATTTGGGGGGGTTTTTGATCCTTCGGGATCTTTGAGTTGCCATGCTAGGACAGCTACATATTATAGAACCCGCTACATGTTGCCCCTTTGGCAACAATTAGATCGCTAGACGGTCGTGAAGCTGCATTTTAGATTGAGAGTATTAGAGCAAGGTAAGAACTTGATTCCTTGTAATTTTTGTAGCACGACCCGGTCAAAAATTTTAGTTTTCATTTCATTCATCATGATCTTTGGTTGAAATTATCTTCACGACGCCGCTTTGCTTGAATGCGTTCGAGAATAATTGCTATTCAAAACTTTTCTAAGCCGTTGAATGGGTGTTTTGATTCCTCATTTGAGATCGCACTGTCTGAAAAGACCCATCTTCAAAGGCATGAGAAAACCGGTCAATAATGCACATGGGGATCGATGTCCGGTGGTGCAAAGTGAGAAAAGGGTGAGTGATCTTTGTGTTGCTTCGTGGGGACTTTGCTTTTTTCGTATTTAGACCTGCTTGCTTCTGCAATATCATTAGAGCATTCTTGGTCGAAGAACAAAAAATCGTGAAAAAGGTATTGAAGATTCAAAAGGCGAAATAAAAGTAGTCTGCTAAAAGCACAAGCTCAAATTCTGGCGCACATGCCGAAAAGTTGAATTGTGCTTGGCGTAAAGAATTTTAGCAAATTCATTTTGAGTCGGTGCATTCTAAGGAATAGTTAATCGGCCTTTGCTTTTGTTTCCCATTACATTTTAGCAAATTCA
Organism: Isoetes taiwanensis; assembly: GCA_021234155.1. Taxonomy (NCBI): domain Eukaryota; kingdom Viridiplantae; phylum Streptophyta; class Lycopodiopsida; order Isoetales; family Isoetaceae; genus Isoetes; species Isoetes taiwanensis. The sequence continues at coordinate 10,896,708 of JAJEKV010000010.1, read as the reverse complement.
TTTTGAGTCAAGTGCATTCTAAGGAATAGTTAATTGGCCTTTGCCTTTGTTTCCCATTACCTTGAACATTTTGTTAGGAATTTTATTGGTCCAATTTTGGTCTATGTAGACTGGCCATGGTGATGGCATTTCCCACATGGCTTCTTCACATCTTTCTTGCATATTGTAACACCCATGCTATCAGCTACTCAAAAGCATGGTTATGTGATTTAGGAGAATGCTTCTTCGTGATTCAACTACAATATTATGTTCTAAGAGGACATCATTTGTAACCACGTTTGCTCATGGACTATGATCTTCAAAATTGTATAGATTGTTAGTTTATGATCTTCAAAATTGTATAGATTGTTAGTTTATTTCTAGAAAAGAAGCAAGAGCTTGCCGCCAGTTAAAAGCATGAGTAGGTTTCTTTTGAGCTCATGCAATATATACTTGGACAATGCTAAAATCTTGGAATTATGTAGATGGACACTTCCGTTCGTGTGTGTTTTCCCATATGAAAATATATTTGGTTAGGAACATTCTTTATCTTGGGTTGGGAACATTTTTATGTGCCATCGCATAAGGAGGTTGTGCATAAGGAGGTTGTGCATAAGGAAGTTGTGCCAAGCTTAATCAGAAAATCAAATTCCTTGGGTGATGGAGATGAGAACTTGGATCTAGCGGTTGGAGATGTGGACACTTATCCTTTATTGATGGATCACAGTTTAAACAATGAACACGTTGTGGATGTCGGGCCAAAGATTTCCTCGCATTTTGCAACCCGGTATAAGAGTTTGAGAACATAGCAACTTGGATCATATTATCAATGCCAAATGTCCATACAAGATCATGATATGGGGCCTTTTGGGAGAAGCCAAAATGGGGTTTCTAATGCCAATACTTCCATCTTCTTCAAGGTTCAAGACAATCAGGGCATTTCTTATAATCTTTAATGCCAAGGGCTTAGTTTTTAAAGTTTAAGCACGATTTCATTAATTGGAGAAAATAAGCCCATTTGAGAATTTTGATGGATTTAGAAATCAAATAGATGCTTAGCCGAATACCTTTTGCACCCGACCGCCCCAAGCTTGACCTTGATTCTTGACCGGCTCGCTCCTTGGCTTTTGTGTTCACCACGCTTTTTGTTCTCGGCTTCACTCCTCCAATCCGGCCCTCGAGTGTTCGCAGACTCTCCTCCTACCGCCGGCACTTCTTTTCACCTATTTGGCCTCCACTCCGTTGGTTTCACTGCGCCACCACCAGCCCTGTTTCCGCGTCATTCCTTTTTTTTTCGTTCGTCCGCACATCGGACCTTCACTTGTCATTGCCCTTCAGCGCCACGGCGGTCTGGTGAACATGCCAAGTGTATTCAACATCTCCCCTCAGCCCAGACACTCGAATGTTAAACTTGCTCCTTTGCTAATTCAACTTAGGTCTCCGGTAATGCCTTTGTGAGCCATGCGTGTGCTGGCGAGATATGCCTTTTACTTCTATTTCCCCTCTTTCTACTTCATCCCTTACTTAAATGATGATGTATAGAATATGTTTGGTTCTAGAATGGCATGTGGGATTCTTGCACATCGCCACCTCCACTTTTCTATTATCACAATTCAAAAGCCTGATTGGCCATTTTTCGTATGACCTATTTCGTTGAAAGCATTCTTCTTAGCCATACAATTTTCGATAGCCGCTAAGGAGATGCCATATTCTACCCCACTAGATTCACCTCTACATTCGATTCTGCTTTTTTACATGCCCATGATATTCTTTGTGTTTCGATTTTGCACACGTTCAATTGATGGATTTTTACTACGTCGTCTATGTCTCCTCCCCAATCAAACATTGCTGATAACACATTAGTTCATGTCCATCACTTTGCGTAAAATGGATGCCATGACTGATCGTCCCCTTCAAATATCTCAAAACTCGTTTGGCAGCTATCCAATGTTGTATACCTGGATTATTATTATATCTGCTCAGCAAATTGACTGCATATGCAATATCCGGCCTAGTGCAATTTGCAGCATAAAGCAGGCTTCCGACCAGCTCGCGATAAGGCCTTTTCTTCATTTCTTTCATCTCTAATGCGGTCTTGGGGCTCATCTCACTACTAATCCTTGTACACGGCGCCAATGGGGGTTTTTAGCGAGGATTGCAATCTTGCATCCTAAATTTATTTAACATCTTTTCGATATAACCGCCTCCCCGTATCGTATCTTGGCCCCCTTGCGGAGACTCCTTCGGACTTCCATCCCTAGCAGCTTTTTTAGTTCTCCGACATCTGTCATTTGGAAGCGTCTTTTTAATAGCATTTTGCATTTGGCCATCCATTCTCTGTCATTGCTTGCAATGACGCAGTCATCTACATACAATGCCATAATCAGGCATTTGTCTCCTTCTTTCCACATGTATAGATTGCCTTCAGTCTTCGGCTTTATAAAGCCAACAGATATCAAGAACTTGTTCATACACAAGTACCACTGCCTTGCTGCCTGCCTTAATCCATAAATGGCCTTTTTTAGCCTGCAAACCATATTAGTGCCTTTCTCATACCCTTCTGGCTGCTCCATGTATATTTCCTCTTCCAAGTCGCCATTTAGGAATGCAGTCTTGACGTCCATGTGTTCTATGTCCATGTTTCTCTGAACTGCAAGTGCCAGCAGCATCCTTACACTTGTGAGCTTCACAATAGGTGAAAAGGTGTCTTTGTAATCAATTGATACTTCACGTGGTGTAACCCTTTGCAACTAAATAGAGCCTTGTACCTTTCCACCCAACCCATCGGCATTTCTTTTGATCTTAAACAACCATTTGCTTCCCACTACATTCTTGTCTTTTGGTCTAGTCACCAATTCATATGTTCTGTTTGCTTAAAAGAGTCCAATTCACCTTCCATTGCTTCCTTCCATTTTCTTTGCGTCGGACCACATTACCGCTTTGCTCAAGCTGTTTTTGGTTCTACAACACCGCGACATCACCTTTGGCTTTGGCTCCCTCTTTGTTACGCCGCCATATGGCTCTGTATCAAAGGGAGTTACGCTCTGGCCTTCGACCTCTTTACGGCGTGTGTACCTCCCCTTACTCCTCTCTTCCTTCCTCTTCTGCGTCTCTGGTAAGCACCTCACCTGCATGCTCCTCGGTGCACTATCAGCCTCAAAGGCCTCATGCACCTCCCTCGTGCTCCATCTCCCGATTGTATGCGATTGCACTATCGACCTCTACGATCTCATGCACCTCATCCGGTTCAACATCAGAGTCATCCATCACCAGATTTGGTACTCGCTACTTCCTCCTTTTCCTTTTCCTTTTCGTATCCTCTTCAAAAGATTCTATTGGAACCCATTCCCTTCTTCTTGCTTACGTCCGGACTCTTCCTATCTTTATACAATATTGCCTCATCAAATACAACGTCTCTCGCTTAACGTGTATTTTATGTGTTACAGGTCATATAGCCTATAGCCATTGGTTTCCTCATCATATCCTACCAAGAAGGTTGGAATATACGTTATCCAATTTCCCACGCAGCTCCTCCGGAACTAACATATAGGCCAAACACCCATAAATCTTCAATCGTTCAATGATCGTCTTTTCCGCACCATATTTCCTCGGGAACACCTCCCTTCAAAGCGCTGTTGGCAGCAAGTAATTACGTTTCAGATATAGCGGTGTACTTGCTAATGCTTCTCCCCACGTAATTGGGTAATCCAAAGATGCTTCAACATACATCCGGTCGCATCCATAATGGTGCGATTTTTTACGCTCTCAAACACCATTCTCACGAGGTGTATAACGACATGTATATCGCCTCTTAATTCCACGATCGACAAAATCTTATAAATTCACTTGACCAGATTCGCCACCAAGATCCGACCTCAATGATTTTACGCGTGAAGATGTCTCACGTTCCACCTCGCGACATAAAGTCGGAAGGCATTGAATACTTGATCTTTCGAACGCAGATAATAACACTTTGTGCGCCTACTGAAATCATCTATAAATGTAGCAAAATAAAACTTGCCTCCAAGACTCAGACTTGCATAGGTCCACACACATCAGAATGTACCAACTCAAGCAAATTTTAGATCGCCCTTATTTTTGAAGGGAAGTCTAGCCACGCTTGCCTAGCATGCAAGATTCACATACTCCATGTTCTTCATCAACAAATGTCAATCCATTTAACAAATTATGCTTTCTTGCAATTTTAATCATTGTTATAATTTACATGCGCCATTCTCAAATGCCAAGTATGTATATCGTCTACTAATGAAACTTTGTTAATAGCATTCACATTCAACTCAAATAAATTTCCGGTTTCTTTGAGCCTCAAATGTTTTCACACCCTCTTTTATAAATTTGCAACCAGTCTTGTGAAATCTCAACTCAAAACCATCGTCTACCGGATTTGCTCTTGATAATAAATTAAAGAACATACCGGTACATACAATGCATTTGGCACATTGACAAGGGGTTTACCTTCCCTTAATAATTCAAGATTTCCTCTTCCAGAGACTTCCCTCAAGTATTCCATTCCCCATTTGAACTACTCGGGCCTCTCACCTTTCGAAAACCCCCAGAACATCTCGCATGAATTCACAAATAACCTCGGCTCTCCACAATCTAGGGTCAATACATTCTTACTCCTTTGTGTATGACCAACTGCTCCAATAGTTGTTAATTTCTCGCTTTCAAGTGCTATCTCCCTTTTCTTGTATTCAAACATCCGACCTTCGATCCACGTCTCCACTGTTTTTCCCTGCAAGCCTTTGCAACAATATACCTTTGCGCTTGCCATGATGAAAAGTCGCTTGTGCCTTTGTGTCTATAAGCCACCTCCTAGAATGCCGAATCCTCCACGAACTTCCAGCTCTACCCGGGTTTTACAAGCGGATATTCTTCCCCATGCAAAATTCCGCCAAATCCTTACGTGCCGAATCAGGCGGAGATGCTAGACAATAAATCCTCCCCGCAGAATCTTCCCTTCAACGACTTTTGTCTTTGTAAAATCCGGTATCTTGCTTTTGAAACCTTTGATTTTCAACTCTTAATCGAATCAACACTGGACTTAAGTCTGGACAAGCGTCCACCTCAATGACAGCTCCAGGCCTCTATTATCCGGCGCCTCGGCGTTGAATCACTTCTCCAATTTGTTTTCGCCAAATACACAAGCAATCTAATTTGAATACCCGGCATCTCCTACCCGATCAAAGCCTAGCTTTCGATACCAGCGATGGATTTAGAAATCAAATAGATGCTTAGCCTGATTACCTTTTTGCACCGACGGCCCAAGCTTGACCTTGGATTCTTGACTGCTCTCTGCTCCTTGGCCGTTGCCACTACTTGCTTGTTCTCGACTTCCTCCTCCAATCATGCCCCAGAGTGTCTGCACCCTCTCCTACTTGCTTCCGGCACTTCTTTTCACCTATTTGGCCTCCACTCTGGTTGGTTTCACTCAAGCTCACTCACCAGCCCTGTTTTCGTCATTCCCTTTTTTTTTTCGTTCGACCGCACATCGGACCTTCACTTGTCATTGCCCTTCACCGCCCGCGTTAATATGCCGCTGAACATGCCAAGTGTATTCAACAAATTTTAAGCACACCTAATTTGCTCTAGCACTAATACTTTCACCTACTTCGAAAGCACAAGAAACATGAGGTAATTAACATACACATATACATAAAAAATTTTGTGTTATACTTGTGCGTGTACATGACACTTTCGTAGAAGCTCAATAATGGCCCTACATTGTACACCAATAATTCACATAAATAATTTTACTTCACTATAAAACGGCTTGACGAGGGGTAGAGGCCATTCATCTTCCATGGCTTCCTCGATGCCTCGGCCCCGAAGCACATCCGCTCTTTCAAGTGTTACTTGAGCTACAACGATCCGGGCAAATGCGCTAGAAATGGCGTTAAGCTTGATCCATGGCTCTTATCTAAAGCGATGGACTGCTAGTGCTTGCGGTGAAGCTCACTTTCGTGTTAAGGTCCACATTTATCGGCTTCCCGATCGGAGATCTATGAGTGAATGGCATCCACGAGCTTTGATGTTGATGACGAGTGAATCAAGACCGCCAATAATGTAATAATGACATGGGTACCTAATAACTAAGTAAGGATGTAATAGCATTCCGATTAAGGATGTAATATCACGCACCTTAAGCGAGTATATTGTAACGATGTGCTATCCCACCTCCACTTTTTCTCGCGAAGTCGTCATTGAATTCAATCATAGCTAAATTAAGTGAAGCAAACATGTTTTCAAACATACGATATTAGTATGAAATCAGTAATATTCTTGTACGATATACAACGATACATCGCTCAATAATGGGGGCTAAGTCTACCCCAATAATTCACCTCAATCATTCCACTTCACTATAAAAGCTTCTCACTTCGGGCTAATTTTCATTCATCCCCATGGATTTTTTGCCTTCTTCAATTCACCACATTGAGGCGATCAAGTGCTCAATGAGCCACTTAAGATCTTGTTGGTTGCCTAGACGGGCATCTTCTTCTTGATCCCTACCGCGAAGAAAAGCTTTGGGCCGAGATTCATTGCCCTCTGCGTCAATTCGTGTTATGATCCATCCGATTTGGCTTCCCGAAAGCATGAGCTATGAGATATCGAGGGATCACTACTACAGATATGTAGGGATCACTACTACAGTGAAGATGAATGAATCACTGTTTGGCATTGTATAGTGTAAGAGCTCTTGTGTTGAGATGAAAAACACAAAGCCTAATGAATAATAACTAGTCTATTGTAAGCCTGCATGTCATGTATGATATAGTAATTATGTAAAAAGAGCATTGCATACCTCAAGAGTTCTCATCCACGCCGTTAGCTTCTTTAGCCACTAATTCTTGCAACCGAGCCCCCACACTATTGGAGATCACCGTGACAACGGCCTGGTCCCTATGGCCCAACCATAGTCTATCGTTTTCAAATGTTGGTACTGTGGCGGGTCATTAGGATTCGGTCTCCAATTCTTGCTCAAAGAATCCCTATCTTGCATTGCATATGAGGTACCCTTTCTGGCAACAGGCTCAAACCAAGAAACAAACACCTCTTCATAGTGAGGGAGATTAGGGTCCTCTACTGGGTCCTCTTCCGCAAAGGCCATCCACGTCGGGCAGTTATCATGTGGCCTGATCAGCAAGAGCATTCCTTTCTTCACATCTTGGTAGGGGTCGAATATTTCAACAGGGTTCTTGGGTCTACCAGAGAAAGGCCCGACATAATGAGATGCACCAATGTGTTCATCTACCAATAAGTTGTCGGGTTCTTCTAATGCAGTTTGTCTCGTGCTGGGCCAGAAATCCTGAATGACAGTTCTCCCGGGCTGAACGTCCCCAAGCACTCGCAACAAGGTGGACCAGTAGTCAATAACTTCATTCATATACTAGTAACGGTGCCCAGCGTTGCTGGGCATATGTAAATGATAAGGCAACAATGATATTAAGTTGTTTCTCCAGCTATTGCAACTCCTCCGTTCTTTCCTTTATGTTGGTGTTAGCGGATTTTATGCCATTTTATTCCATCCAAGACTTTAGATTTTGGTTTTATTGTTTAGCATAGTGCCCATGACAATTTGGTTGGTTTTGTTCTAAGAATTTATTGGTTGGTTTATTGGTTTTGTTTATGAAATATCATAAGTTTTACATGCGGCTAAGCATTATTGTATCGATATTATTCTATTACATTGTAGTGGCTAAGCATTATTGTATAGATATTATTCTATTACATTGTAGTGGCATGCTAAGCATAACGACCTTTTGGACTTTCCAAAACATTAGTTTTGCATAGCAAACGAAGGTCAGCGTTGCTAGACTAAGTTTGGACAAAGACTATTCATAATATACATGATACTGTATGCATTTGGCCTAGATAATGTTTTTCTCTTGTGCCCTAGATTGGTTGTGCATTTAGGCCTTAGTGTTTAATATATAAGACATTATATTGGTTGTTTGCCTTTAAAGACTTTTTGTTGGCTAGCAAGACCCATAGAGATGCAAAGAGCCTGCAAAGGAATTAGGATGTCCATCTATGATAACAGCATTAATTTTGACTCAAAACACATGCCAAACTCAAAAGCTAATCATGACACAACAAATGCAAGCAATAATCGTAATTTTCGAAAAAACAAATATCATCTCGATTGAATAGGATTATTGTGCACTTGTGCTGCTAAATGTGGTCCAAATACATATATAGTAAATGCTCCACCGATTGTTACAATCCATTCAACACCAAGGTCTGAATATAAAGGAAATGGGCATTGGCTACGACATCTCTTTTTGAAATGTATGCGCACAGCATTTGAATATCTGTATAGTGGGTATACATCAACGGGTTGACCAGACTAAATGCTAAACCAGACATGACCAAACTTTAGGCACCCATAGACATTGAAGGCCATAGAAACCAGCCTCAAATTTCCTTATTCACAATGGCTTCATGCTGCCCAAGCCAAACAGAATTCTGTAATGTAATGAAAAGAACTCTATCTAAGGCAACTGTAGGCATATGCTAATATAACAGGGTAAAGAAGTGCCTCCAGCTGAACCTCTGTTCCACGTGAAACAGGTAGTCTCTCCTGACCTTGACCAGTTAACAATGAACCTGTTGAATCATCTTCGTTGTCACTATCTAAAATTTGAACTCTGTCATCTTTATTCTTTTTCCCATTTTCCCCATATCTCTGCAACTCAACCAACTGTAGTAACTAACAATAAAAACCAGGCAAGCAATGCCCATTGGTACCCTCTTAATTGTCCTGTGCCATAAATATCGCCAAAGAATGACATGCCGACCAACTAAGGTAACAAATCCAAATAACACTGCAACACGGCCCGAATAAATGTGCAAATATTCCAAAATTACTCGGGCCTTTATTGAAAGGAATGGAAGGAAGATCCCATCTAGGCTTTGATGTAAGAGGTCCTATTGAAAAGCTTCTTGAAACTCTTAACCATCTCTGCGGTAACATGCAAGGTTATAGTTACATGTATATCATTTTTTATTTCTCTAGTTCTAACCTTATATAAATGCTGACTCTATCACAGAAAAGACTGCAGAACCAAATTAGATGCCACCATGGTGGCGATTAAATCATTGCATTATTACAACCATCAACAGAAAGATTATCTGTTCTCTGCTCAGCTCTTGTGATCTTCACCTCTGAGAACTTCAAGCATAAATTTACTGACAATCTTAGCGTACCTTTTAACAGCAGAAGCCCCAGTCGAATCCTTCCTTATTCATAATGGCTTCATGCTGCCCAAGCCAAAAAGAATTCTGTAATGTAATGAAAAGAATTCTATCTAAGGCAACTCTAGGCATATGCTAATATAACAGGGTAATGAAGTGCCTCCAGCTGAACCTCTGTTCCACGCGAAACAGGTAGTCTCTCCTGACCTTGTCCAGTTAACAATGAACCTGTTGAATCATCTTCGTTGTCACTGTCTAAAATTTGAACTCTGTCATCTCTATTCTTTTTCCCATTTTCCCCATATCTCTGCAACTCAACATAACCAACTGTAGTAACTAACAATAAAAACCAGGCAAGCACTGCCCATTGGTACCCTCTTAATTGTCCTGTGCCATAAATATCTGCCAACAATGACATGCCAGCAACTAAGGTAACAAATCCAAATAACACTGCAACACGGCCCGACAACATGCTGACTCTATCACAGAAAAGACTGCAGAACCAAATTAGATGCCACCATGGTGGCAGATTCGTCATTGCATTATCACAACCATCAACAGAAAGATTATCTGTTCTCGCTTTCGGCTCTTGTGATCTTCACCTCGAGAACTTCAAGCATAAATTCTATCGACAATCTTAGCGTGCCTCAAGAATAGCTACAAGAATGGTCTTAACATCCACAACTTGCTCCATTTCTTGTGCTTGAGTGCAGATGTCTTTTTCGGCTACGCCTACCCTAAATTGCAAGCCCTGAGTGCAAATACACATTGCCGTCTAAACCTATCTTTGCAAGGTGCTCATGAATTCTCTTACCTTCTGATAAGGTCTTCTCATTGTCACACCGTCTCAGCAGTGCTGCAATAGTCTTAACATCCACAACTTGCTCCATTTCTTGTGCTTGAGTCTGCATGTCTTTTCTGGCTACGCCTAAGCCTTGACGGATGCTTGTGAGAGCAAGTTTTAAGCAGCAACTTCTACCCAAAGCCATCGTTCCAAATCATGAGTGTCATAGATGTAGGGCGGTTCGGGTGAATGCCAGAATCCGGTGCCATAACCCAGAGCTCTAACCCGATCTGACCGATAACAACTGAAGCAATATTAGGATTTGGAGTCAGCCGGAGATCTTAGCTTCTTTCACAGAGGCCAAGCCACTGCCTTCATCTCTGCCATACCAATATAGGGTAGCAACACAAACGGAACCGGAAGATGACCTTATCACTCTGGAGGAGGAGCTAGAGGTAGCGGCCGCCCTCGCTAACCCTAGCCAAAAAAAAAACGTTATTTTAAAGAATCTTACGTGGCATCATCTCCTCCATTGATTTCATCAAATCTGGGCCGCCCAAATTAGGGCTGGGTCCAACACTTACACAATAACATTATAATATAAGATGTGTGAGACCATGAGTTATCGCCGGCTCTAGAAATAGCTGCCCAGTGCATCATGTACTTGGCAATTGAAGCTCTCAAGGCACCTATATCTGTCAAGCTCTGATATGGCTGCACGACCTTAGGTGACCCTCTAGGAATCATAGGTAAGCCTTGGGCATCCTCCTTCCACATTTTAATTCCCTTTTCAGGTAGCCACTCCCTATGCCCTGGCCTCATCTTGTAGAACATTAGTGGCCATCCATCATTCATGCAGAACTTGAAGAGTAGAGGTTCCAAATGACCACATAAACGGTCCTTCTTATCAGGGATAAAACCTTTCACAAATTCTTTCCGGTTGGGAACCTCGGACACAAGGTAGGGCGAGGGAGACTTTGAACTACTTTGCACAAGAGTTGCATAAGCTCCGGAATAGTCAATGCATCGATCTTCTCAATAGAGTGGAGTAGTTTCCAAAGAGGGCATCTATGTCATCGTGGGTGTGTCCAACCATCATGAATCCAGTTGCACCTGATCGAAGACACCTAACTGGACCAAATATGACAAGTAAGAGAAAAGATACTGTTCTTGTTTTGTCCCGAGCAATTGTCTAGCTGCAAGTAAAGCCTCCTAGGCAACTTCTTGGTATCGACGAGGGCCCTTGATAGGAGGCATAAAATCATTTCTAGTGCCATTCACCATTTTGTCCTAAGGGCTTCCGTGTTCATAATTGCTCCACCCCCCCGGCTTCCTTGATGATCTGTATTTCTCAAATGACCCCAGTTGTCCTCAGATTGATTCTCTAGTGTTTTCAAGGTATGATTTAAAGATCCCACATGAAAATTCGAATCATCTGGCCAGAGGTCCAGCGAGAAGTGGCCCAAACTACACCATGCCCATGCATGAGAGCACCAGTAAGACTCACCTTCAACCGTTCACCCCTCCATACAGATTTTGCTAGCTTCTCCAGACGAGGAACCATCGTCTTATTCTGATCCATCTTATCATGTATAATGGTTAAGGCATTTTCAGGAGATCGATGAGACAAAGCTCTCCACGACCAAAGAGAGACTCCTCAGAAAGTTTACTGTCATGTGAGATTTCCTTTCCACGGCGAGCTCTCTTCTCTCTCTTGGATCTCTAGTCTTGGCAAGTTTCTCCTTTATCACAATACAGGTATTACACTTAGAAAATGCTATCCTTTTGACGATTGCTACCTCAGAGTGGCTCTCCTTCCACGTTGACAAGAAGGACGATTGAGAAACATGTTTTCCTGTCATCTCGTGGACGGTTATATCTACCTCTTGATGTATGTCCTTTTTAGTCAAGATGGAAGGTAATCTCTTCATATTTTCTCTAGTTCCCCACTCGTAACCTTTGGAGGTGTGGCATAGTTTCAGCATTTTCATCTATGTACATAGATAGCACAAAGACCTCCTCGGCCAGTGTATGAGACCTTGGCTTCATGGACCCGGAGTTTCCATGCCCCGCAATCCTGTGCCCTTCCATAAAAAGCTTCCTCCATTTGTAAAATGTAGAAATTGGTATACCGTATGCACTATGCCATGCCTTCACACAGACTTCCCTGTTGTTCAGCATTAGCTTTTTCACACATCCATTCTCTGAACAAAGATCTAGCATGTTGTACGCAAAAGTCGACGCGTTCGAAGTTTTTCATGTTCCAAGAGAAGGTCCTCATGGCGGATATCTCCTTAAGCGTGAAATTAGCACAACGCGTCTCTTCAAGCAAAGACATCGAGGACTCGAAGCGCAAGATAGCTTCAGGTGTGGTTTTCCTTTCACCTTTTTTTGGGGTCGAGCGTCCTCTCGCCTTCCTGTTCACCATGTGGTACTGTCTTTTTTTTGTTACTCCAGCCTCCGGCCTGACGGCATAAGCTTCCTTCTCGACCTCAGTCTCCTTCACGGCCGTAACTAGGCTAGAAATCGAATATCATCTAACGAGAACCAATGCTATTGGCCATCTCACCAAGTCATGCATCTGTGGCATTTCTGCACAAGCCTGACAGAGCATAGAAATCTTCTCGGGCATTGGCAACAAATTCATAACAGAAACCCCTATCCATGCTTCACCCAACTTCATGTCAGATACGACATCGTTTGGATCTGCGAAAACGATGACACCTGTAGCATAAGGCAGTTTGCAAAGACTTTCGCGGCAAGAACTCACATGTCTTTTCCACTAGTTTATCCTCGCAAATCCCCGCAATTCAATTGGTTCATTGTTTCCTTCGGGAGTTTTTTGGAACTTGCCAATTTATCCGTTTGATCCGACCGTGTGGTGTGCTAACATCGGGTGCCGGAGTGATTTCATTCTCAACGCCGCTTTTGGACCAAAGAATGAAGCTTCCAACGACCTCCTCTAGGTGGTTCAATTAGGTTCGAAACGGCAGGTGGTATACCGCCCATCAAAGACAACGACAAGAGAAACTACTATCAATTCGTCTGGCACGGGGACGTTGTGGTGATTTTTGAAGTTATGCACTCTGCCCTCAGCCACCTTCTTCCCCAACAGGTAGAAAGGCGTAGAGCTTCCATCCGAAGAAAGTCAACATCGCCGTCAACATCGCGATGGCATCTGCTGGACCTAGAAACTTTGTCTAATCTAACTAACCATTTAAAACCACTTATCTAATGGACTTACCTCCACAAGATCGCAATCGCGATTAATTGATGTAATCTCGCCGCTATATAAGCGCTATGCTCCGGGGATGAACGCTAGTCGCGATTCTTTTCGGCGACATCCGAAGAGGTCGAACGCAAAGAAATAGATGCTTCGTCAACATCGCGATGGCGATCTGGCTGGACCTAGAAACTTTGTCAAATCTAACTAACCATTTAAAACCACTTATATCATTGGACTTACCTCGACAAGATCGCAATCGCGATTAATTCGATGTAATCTCGCGTCGCTATATAACTGCTATGCTCCGGATGAACGCAGTCGCGATTCTTTCAGGCAGACATCCGAAGAGGTCGAACTGCAAGAAATAAATGCTCGTCAACATCGCGATGGCGATCTGCTGGACCTAGAAACTTTGTCAAATCTAACTAACCATTTAAAAACCACTTATATACTGGACTTACCTCGACAAGATCGCAATCGCGATTAATTCGATGTAATCTCGCGTCGCTTTATAACTGCTATGCTCCGGATGAACGCAGTCGCGATTCTTTCAGGCAGACATCCGAACAGGTCGAACTGAGCAAAAAATGTCTCGCAAATCAAATGTCTATGTGAATATTAATTGCAGCTGTTATTTCCACAACGAAAATTGTCTGTCAGTTAATTAAAATGGAGATTTGTCGTGAATTGAACAGGTGGGAGCAGAACCATTAGCAGAACCATTGTGTTACCGTGATATGCCCTCACTATCAATTAGTCCGAGAAATAAACAATTCAATTGGGCCTCGATAACCTATCTTGTTATGGTTGTGAAGGCACTATTATAACCTATACATAAACAACAAATCGAAAATCTCTCACGAAGATTCGACAACTTCTAGTGGCTAGACAAGAAGGCATTAGGATTTTGTACCTAAGTAGCTTAAAGTAGGCGGCGCCTTCAAGATGAGCACTACTGCCCCGAAGAAACAGTCGAAGCGGCTCCAAAACCCAACGGCCAGACGAGAAGAACGGCGCCTTCGAACACACCGCTTTGGATTACAAACCGGAAATCCCCCCTCTTCATCGGCCTTGAAATTCAGGTTTAAAATTTGAAATCAGTTGTCTCTTTCAGGCCTTCAACCGCGCTCCAGAGGCGTCTTAATTTTGGTTCCGTAGGTCCTTTATTACGTACACCTTTTGAATATGGAGGTGCACGACCAGAAGTACCTCTTGTCCGGAAAAAGCCACGTTTACAATAAAGTTGTTGAAGCGTCCATAAATCTGGTAATTGCATTAATGGTGGGTATTTATGAATAATGGCCGTAATAATGGCAGGCAATTATGGCGTGTCAGATCCCGCACGTGCCGGATTAAATTAATCCGGCTTCCCCGACTAGTATTTATTCTCGCGATCCTTTCGAACTTTATTTCGCCCAGCGATTTCGACGAGCGCCTTCCGCGATTCCCAGCGCCTTCGCCTCCTCCGAGCGCCTTCCACCGCGGTCGAAATCAACCCGTTTTTCGAAAGCTTCCCGCGCCGGCGATCCATGGCACCAAAAGCCCATCTCAGAGAAGGTTAGTTCCAACCCCCTCAGCTCAACAAGATCGCGGGCGCGATTTCTTTCGATATGTTTAATTAGACTCTTCACCTTTTCGTTATGTAGTCATGAGAAGGTCTGGAACTCAACAGGATCGCGGCCGCGATCCTGCTGAGTGGTTGGCCGGATCGCGTCTGCGATCCTGCTGAGTGCTCGGTAGCATCGCGGCCGCGATCGTGTTGAGTGGTCAACAACATCGCCGTCGCGATCTTCAAGAGACTCCACGACCTCGCGACCAGCGATCTTCCTCGAATCACTCATGAGGATCGCGGCCGCGATCGTCGTAAGCTCTCTTGAAGATCGCAACCGCGATCCTGTTGATTTTACGGAAGAACTTGTCCATTAGGGAATACTGACCCACCTCTTACTTGCAGCTCTGGAGTTGTATCGCGGCCCAGACGTTGAGCCCAATAAGATCATCACACCTTCAAATGAAAGAAAGTGGTGCATTGAAATTGCATGAGCAATTCCACGCACTAAAAGCGGCGTAGTAAAGACCTCTGCTTGTTCCTCGGATTGGCAAGAAAGCCGATGACATAAGCAGATAGGAATTGCAATCGCTATGTGGGAAGGAACAAAAACAATGTCCAAGACGCTATTATATGCAATTAGAGGACACAACGTAATTTGCAGTTCATTGAGTATGTCCTTAAATGGACAAACTATGATCCCTCGCCATGACAACTAAGCAAGTTAAACAAGCGGCAAGCTGGAAAGAATGTTGAGCCGGCGAAAAGGATACGGTGGTAATACTACTTGATCCCTATGAATCTCGGTCTTTGTCCGGAATAACGGGCAATAGGGATATATTGTCGGCTTCGACATGCGTAAAAGGTTTGCAAAAGCAGATAAGAAACCACCTAGCATTGCACCGAAAGCTAAACGAGATGAGAAGATGCCTTCACGTAATGGACACGAACCGTTAAGGGCTCAGCGAAGAAAAAAAACATGTGAAGCTCAGATCTATAGCGAGGCGCCCACCGAACCCGAGAGCCCTCTCCGTGGAGCCCGCTTCCCTTGCCCAACCATCTCGCTATTATAGATCCCTGCTCAACCTCGGCTATTTGTGCTCCCCCATTGTGTCTAAAGATTCTACCATCCCAAAGTTCAGAATCAACCTCCGCAAACTCAATACTTGGATAGCTTGAGAACCTTCTTCTTCC
Source organism: Isoetes taiwanensis (assembly GCA_021234155.1). Classification (NCBI taxonomy): domain Eukaryota; kingdom Viridiplantae; phylum Streptophyta; class Lycopodiopsida; order Isoetales; family Isoetaceae; genus Isoetes; species Isoetes taiwanensis. The sequence goes on along the minus strand of JAJEKV010000010.1, from coordinate 10,880,757 downwards.
AACACCCCCATTCCGTCTCGGTCTTTGCATCGTCCAAGAGGCTAGCATTTCCTATTGCTTCTGAACTGCCGACGGACCTCAAATTCAATCGACGCTGAAGAAGAACGCAAATTGGCAGAACAAACTGCACAGAAGCTTGAACAATTCAAACGGTTCTACCCGCTTGGTGTGGCGGTTTATGAAGGTTTCAATATTCGATTGCGAACCAGCTCCTGCTAACCTCACGCATCGAATGCGTTCAAGCGACCACGTCCGGACTCGTGAAGAGTTTCAAAGGCGTATCCTACGGAGGTGCTCACACCGCCGATGTTGTCCCCTTCGACCCCATTACCAGGTGATTGTTATTGTTCATGATTTCTGGTTTGTGGCTGCCTAACTTACAAGTGCACATTATTTCAGGAAAAAGATCACATGGAGTACAGAGGCTGACTTGAAGGGCAAGAAATTTTGGATAATATCGGTAACCATAAAGATATGTGCGACTCAAGCGCTATCTTTGTCTTGTTGGAGAACGGAACAAAGCAGATGGAGTTTGCTAAAGCCTACGCGAGGAGAAGAACAAGAGTGCTCAATGGAAACTTGATGATAGAGAATATATTGAGTTGAGCATTCATTGCAATGAAGTCATCGCTAACACCGTGATATAGAGAGCCATTGTTAGAGAAGCTTCAACACCACGCATCAACATAAAGTGTATGGTTGTCCTCCTCAAGGTCCCATTGGTACCGCCACCACCTCAAAGATGGAAGGTATTTTTATTATCTTAGCTCAAAGACACGCTGACCGCGATTTCCGACCATTTGTTTTGTAGGACTTCCCACGAGAGATAGCTACCACAACGTTGAAGGTGAAGGAGCTAAAGGGGCAGAAGCAATTTATTTTTATGGAGGAGCGGGTGTTCAGAAAGTTAATGGAAGTGGCCAACGAGATGGGTCAACAAAAGATCTCGCGGACGAGCATGGAGATTTTCCCGATAAGCCCTCGAAGGACTTCTTCAACAAAACCTGGTTAAGATACCTTCGAGGCATGTCTAATGAGAGGTTTCGGCTTCTCGATGAGATTTTGGAAGGAAAGACATACATTAAAGGTGCAAAGCGGATATCATGGCAGGTTTAATTGCCGCCAGCGCCATTGATATTAGAAGCCCGAGCTTCATGCGGAAAGAGATTTTGTCATACGCGCCCACGCCGCTCTCCGAAAGGAATACACTTTTTGGGAAGAGTTGGTTTTGAATTTCCGCTTTCACGGAATGGATTCTCGGATATATCCGATTCGGATACAGAGTAATGCGGAAAGCCAATTATAATAAGGAACATGTTGTGGGTAATTTGCCCGTTGCATTTCTAGAACCCATTAGATCGATTTTGAAACCCGAAGAGGCTATCAAGATCAAGGAGAAGAAAAAATGTTGTACATGTTTGTAACAAAGGAAGGGATTCCTACCTCCACTCCAAGATGTCGAGAACGCAACTATGGTGTTCATAGACATTAGAGGATTGTGCGCATTATGGGCGTGCAAAAATACATGGAACTCTTCACACGAATATCCAAAGATGACAATCGCTAACATTTATCACCTTGTGATTCGATGCGGTCGGGTGAACTTGCGGATTGCTTGTACAGCCAGAAACAGATTCAAGGCGGGTCCCATATCTCTGTAGGCACATATGACGAGCCAGGATGGGTGAACAAGAAAAGGGTGAAGGAATATCAGTATTACATCACCCATATGTGCATTAACGCGGCGACTCGTGGTCAACGCGATAATGCCGAGCTGGAGCCGTTTGACACGGTGAGCACCGCACCAAAGAACACGCCTTGCCACCAATGCCCGCCAGTGGTGACGAAGATACTGATGAGAAAATGAAGAAAAAATGGCAGACTTATTTCACGGGTAAACCCAGGTACAAGTTTGTCGGAATGGAAGGTGACCACGTGCTCAAGTGCCAGTTGAAGACATCATATGCTTACTACCTAGTTGACAAGCTTGTGCCCAAGGATGGTTGTGTTCTTGATTTCTTCTCAGCAGGTACTGCTTCCCGTGTCGCCTTAATGCAGGGAAAGAAAAGTATTGCTTTCGAAAGCCAGGGTAAAGTATGCCGATTTCTGAGGGCTTTCCTGGATAAGCTCGAAAAACTGGTCAGACAGGGCGCTGGGGAGACATTTGAAGAGGATAAGGCAGAGCCTGTGAATGATCCTAACGATCAATTTGAACATTACCCAGAGAACAGATATATCTAACATTGATACAATCTTGGATCAAATGGATGAGAAAAGCTATGAGGAAAGAATGCAGGAAACGAAAAAAGACTTACGGGAGGCTCTTTTGAAAAGGTATTATTGCGCTAGAGCCCGTGTTTCAAAATTGGGGGCTTTAAACAAAAATTTGATGCCTACATGCCTTTCTTGACAGGCGGGTCGAGTTTCGAATACGTAGGCATGGTCGTCGACCCTGTGGCTCAAGAGGGTGAGCCATCAGGTACACAAGAGCATGAGGTTCCAGCAAAGAAAAAAACCAAACTCTTCCATGCACCCGATATCGCTCGCTGCCGAAAGTGAGTGGCGATCTGTCGAAGGGCGCGACATCGATACTTGACCGAAGGGACGGGATCCACATGTCCAAGTCCTTGCACGAGCCATGTCACCAGAGAAATCCCGGATGTAATAGGCTACACCGAGATGGACACAGCAGATCTTCTACAAAGGGGCCAGGAACATATAGATAGGATAGTCACGAGATAGGTGTTGTACCGAAGTCAAGATCGGAAGCCCGGATGGACTAATTTCTGCCCCTATGGCAAAGTAATGTACATTGAAATGTTTGAGGAATATAAATTACAATGCTTTGAAGTCTCCATATCTTTGAGTTTTCTTACTATTTAAGTTTTGTTTCTTGTCTAAACTTTCCTTGACACGAAGTTTGCTAGCACTTTCTTATAATTATTGGCAGAATGTGGGTACCTTAACAGCTCAAAATGTCCGCCGCCGCGATCCTCATTATCAATTTCATTCCTTTTTATACATGTGTAGAGCTTAAGGGACTTGTGATATTACATCCATAGGTCAGCTAGGCAGCTTCAAATATTCGCTGTGGCGATCCTGCTGAGTATTTTCACTCTTTCTTGTGGACCGCTCTTACTCACAAAGGAGCTTGGGATAGCCTTATATATGTCAAAGTCGGATACATCGCTGGTTGTGACCAATAAACAGCGGAAAAAACGTCAACTTTTACTCTGCTGCAACCATTCACGGTGTTTTATAGACAATCAAGAACCTATTTCATGCTAAACGAGAATTCCGAAATTCTCTAATTAATTAAATCGTGCTTGTTTGGGCTATGAATCTCCATAGAATTTACAATTACTGTAAGCCAAATTTTGCATCTATTATTGTGTTATCTCTATCTCGAGATAAAAAGCCTCATGCACCCTTGATTGTGCGGGTTGGTGGATATGTAGTTGGATGTCTAGCTACACTACCATTATTTTATATTATCATTTCAGATGCATTGAAAAAGTTTAAAATTGCTTTAGATTGCTACTTTGCTATGGCGTTATTGTGGGTTATTGTGGGCAACGTATGGATATTTGGACGTTATTCTTCATCCACTAAATCTCCAAACGCATGTAGATGTGAGGGAGGTTATGTAATCTTAGTTTCTAGGATGACAAATTCATCTTACCTCTATGTTTGATCTATGTTTCTGTAGGTTCTAAAGGAAGCTTATTATATGTGTCTTGGGCCTACGGAGATTTGTGTTTTTATTTGTTTATGACGAGGACAAACTAAACTACTTACATGCAATAAGGTGTGACACATTTGGCGTAAGCGAATCTATCACAAAGTCAGACTAAATTTACAAAGTCAGACTAATCTGGTCTTACAACTTTTTATTAGGGACTCACTAATTGTGCCACATAACAATTTCCTTATGATGACAAACTACTTATATATAAGGTGATATACATTTGGAAAATTGAATTCTATCACAAAGGCATATAAACTACCAAATTTATATTTTGTTTGGCAATAAAGCGCAATGCACGCCAATTTCACTTAGCTAAATTTGACATAGTTTTTAGAGATTTACCAACAAGATTTTGCCAATAACATTACCCTTATGATTTGTTTAAAGAAGGTAGTCATGGACATGGATATCTTAGAATAAAAAACATAACTAAAAATTAACGTCCTATTATGCACAGGTGCATAAAGTTTACAAGGGAGCATAAGTGTGCAAGAAATTTAAGAGGTATTTTGGGTGGCTTTAAATATTTGGTCATTAATATTTATAGACATAGGTGGAATCTGGTATTTGCCATCCAATGGCCTTCACCCAAACATTATGGCAAATTCCTATTCCTTTCCGGCCTACATCAAAAAATAAAAGGAATTCCTTAGGAAGAGCAACTACAATGTAAGAGGTTAATATATTAAGATGATTTATTAGCAGTTTGTATTGTAGTGATTTTAGATTCTGATGGGCCCAGTCTAGGGACAATATTTTAAGCATCTCTTCAATCCCACTACCCAGTGAGAAGGAAAGCCATTCTGGTATGATATGTGCTACTCTTAGCATGTGGCAATTGCTATGAACAAGCACCATCCTGTTCTACTCAAAACTCTCAGAGATACCGATGCAACACTACCTAACATGAAAGAGCTAGATGTCTTATAAACATTTTTAAATCTTCGAAAAGTTTTTGTTATAATGTAAAGTTAAAAGAGTTACATTATTACTGACGCTTTTTCTTTCTTGGACAAAACATTTACAAGGCTCTTAACTTATATACCAAAGAAACGCTGGGCACCATTACTAGTGTTCTAAATAACAAGCAACAAAGCACAAGTTTGCATTTATTTGTCAATTAAGCATATGATATGTCTTTATATGCCTAATACCTTATGGCATGCGATGTCTAGCACATATTAACTTCGGCAGTAGTAGAATAAGGGGATCTACCAAGGGCCAACCATCGATTGACAATAAATCGCTTGGCAGCATCTCCATCCTTTGAAACATCTATAAAGTTCAAATACCACGCGGGATGGTATTTGGTATTATCATGCCATACTACGCATGTGACAAATTTCGTCAATGCATTCACCTTGCCTAGTGAAGGTATCTTTGATGCACTTCCTAAAACGATGAGCATTTTCTAGGTTGAAAGTCGCATTCACCAACAAACATTATAAAATTGTACACCTACGTTGGCTTTGGTACAAAGCACCTTCGACAATAATCGGGCCGACAACATTGTATAAGTGCAACCCGCAATAGCAAATACCTTAGACACCTAAAAAGAGGAAATGGCCTAAACAACACAAGCCCCATCATTAGCAATAGGCCTACATGCATTTGCATTCCAAAGCGTTTCTCTATGCAACACTTTGAAAACGATCTACAAGATACAAAATCTAAGCACCACTTCTTAATATGCAACCCTTTGAAAATGATTTCACCATGCACTTTCTTGATAAGAAATCACAAATTCTAAAAGATGCAATTTCTTACAAATGCAACTTTGGTGGTCATAAGCAAGAGCACAAGGATGCCATAGCTTTGTAGTCGAGCCATACTTGTCTGTAGATATAGGGATGAATTTCTCATGCTTTATACTAAGGAAGGCAGACGTTGGGACGGACTTGGCTAGCGTGACAACCACGTAAAAGCGGAGATGAGTTTGATTTGGATTGATAAGTTTGATTTGGATGCCATCTCCTTTGGTACAAGGCCTTAGGAAGTCTAGGCTATCTCCATCGCCTTAGGAAGTCTAGGCTATCTCCATCTCTTTGGTGGCAGGTACAATGCGTTTTATAACAGTAGTGTTAAAAGTTTTGTAGTTCGAATGCCACGCCATCGTCAATAGCATTCAAATCGCAATGGCCAGCCATTTCGTCAAACAAAGAAGTACCATCCGCATGGAAAAAAATTATCCGAATGAGAACTTTGGTCAAAGATCTCGCTCAATGTCTTTAATGGCGTGTTCTCTATAGGAATATGAACTTTTCGCCGCTTTTGAACCCGCCTCGCTCAAATGTGTTACGTGACGCAGTCATATGGTGCCAATTATATGTTAATAATGTAGTTTGTAGCATATGTAGTGTCACATATACCTTATCCGAATAGTGAATTGGCTTCCATATGTTTCTATACTTAGTGTCATATGTGATGTTAGATATGGTGATACTTGTGAATGGTGGATTGTCCGCCATATATGGTGCCATTCGCCGCTAAATATTGCACCACGCTATCCGCCACATATGGGGTGGTGGATGCCCGGCCGGATGTGGTGCCTTACAGGCATTGTGGTGCCTTACATTGCATTGTGGTGACTTTCTTATCATCAAAGTTTATCATTACAAAAGATTGCCACCGAAGATCAAATGTGAAGTGCCAACAACAAAAGGTCACAAATGAAGTTTTTCTCGATACGTAACTGCATCGGCCACCGATATAGAATGTTGGGAAAATATCCATGAGTCTTGATAGGAATGATGGGCAATATTTTTAGATTCAATAAGGATTCCATGCAATCTTGTGAATATTATTTTGCCTATGAAACTTGAAAATTGGTCAAAGAAATAAACGTCTCAATCGACAATAAGAAGTAGCATGAGTTCACATTGCCCCGTCGGAAGAAGTTTGGAGTTGTAAGAAACTAACATTTAAATCCAAATTTATGGCACATGTAGGCTTTTATGTACAATCATTTTTCTACATTTTATTAATTGACATCAATAGGGAAGTAGAGGCTCACTATTAAGGTACAATTGCATGCCCAAAGGCAATTTCATTTTTTTTATTCATATTAAAGCATTTCAAAGTACAAATTCCTCTAGTATAGATTTAATAATCATCACTATTATTACAGTACCATAGAGTCTATTCTTGTGGTGTAGCAGAAAATGTCTCGTGGTGTCATTTGGAAGTCGGTATAAAAAATGGCGGCCCCATAGCCAAAGATTGCCCTTTCCTTTCCTTTAACTTTCAATCTAACAAATGGAGGCTCTGTTTCAAAAGGAAGATGTGTGCAGACATGAGAGAATGTAAAGATATATAGTTAATGTCATACTTGATTGGACGTGATTGTAATTTGGAGGCCTTCCATGAAGAAATGTCTTTGGTAGAATTTGGAAGCGTTAGATGCCACGGTGTGGATTTAAAAGAAGCCGCCTTCAAAGGAGTCTCCCCGCAAAAAGAAGTAATGAAAAGAATGATCGATAGGTAACTTTCATCATTTGCAAGTAGAAAAGAAAGTGCTAGGTCCGCCAATTCAATACAAAAACATGGAAAATGAAGATTTGCATCAATTTTGTGCGTAATATGAGATTACCGAGATGCACAGATATTGATCCTGAGTGTTGGTCGGCTCTATCCAAATTTTTCTTCCCCCCGAATCGGTACCATGAGATAAGCGGCCATAGTGGCCTCGATTCCCACAAGAACAGAAGATTTCACGGTGAAGATGTGTGCGCATATGAGAGAATATAAAGATATATAGTTAATGTCATAGTTACTTTGACGCTGCGTAATTTGGAAGTCTTCCATGAAGAAATGTTGCAAACTTGTAGTCTTAGTATTACATTGCCAGCATTACAAAATACAAAGTTTGATCGTAAAGGGAAAGCGGACACTGCAATGAAAAAGACAAACTCCAGGACATAAGTTTAAAGAATAGTTGCTTCCGGTGAAAATCATCGGGAGGCAATATCACAAGTGGAAATCATCAAGGAAAGGCTCTACACTTCCCGAAAGTAAGTCAGATTTATTGCCAAAGCTTCCTTCCACGGGTAATTTCGCTTAAATCCCAAATCGGTTTTATAGGGCCTTCGCTTAAAGCATTAGATGCCATGGTGTGAATTTAGAAGAAGTCGCCTTTCACAGAGTCTCCCCGCAGAAAAAGAAATAATAAAATTCATGTATAAATGGTTATAGAATGATCGATAGGTGCAAGTAGAAAGAAAAGTGCTAGGGTCCGCCAATTCAATGTAAAAACATGGAAGATAAAGATTTGCTTCAAGTATGTGCAGAATGTGAAATTACCAGAGATGCAAAGAACGATTGATCCGAAGCGTTGGTCAGCTCCGTCCCAGCTTTGTCTTCCCCCCAAAACTGGCACCATGATATAACCGCCATAGTGGCCTAGATTCCCATAAGAACAGAGAGATTTCGCAGGAAGCCATAAGAATATAGGCAAATTTCACAAGAAGCCTACTCAAAACTGAGCTCTATTCATGCAGCCATGGCCGTGCTAAAAAGCTATATAGCAAAAAGAATTTGAAAGCTCTCTAGCATTGGAGCACACAGAGAATAGATGAGCAAACAAACACCAAAAATTGCCATGGCCCCTGCCATGGCCAGGAATCCGACAACCTCTGCTCCAATAGCCCTAAATTGCGATTCGCAAAGAGAAGGTAGAAAAAATCGTGCGTAATCGGACCGTGGCTTCTACTTTCTCACGACGAACTCCCTATGCGTCGAACCTAATCGAGATAGCCGCTGAACTACATCAAATCTCAACCATTAAATGAAATGATCAAATCTCAGCGATGCTCGGGAATGTTGACAGGCCAAAACACAACAAAAACAAAAGCTTTAGACACTGCAAAATCACAAAAAATGAAGATAGTAGAATTGAGGATGGTATTTATACAACCCCCACAACCACATGGTTGTTATTCTCAAATATGGCTCACATCGTTTTTACATCTCCACAATATAAATTGTTACCATTAATTTTTTTGGCACATTTGACTTATCCTAAGTTATGACTGCCAATCACCACTACACGACATAATTTTCTATTTCTAAAAAGAATGTTGGGAAAATATCCATGAGTCTTGATAGGAATGATGGGCAATATTTTTTAGATTCAATAAGGATTCCATGCAATCTTGTGAATATTATTTTGCCTATGAAACTTGAAAATTCGTCAAAGAAATAAACGTCTCAATCTGACAATAAGAAGTAGCATGAGTTCACATTGCCTGTCTGGAAGAAGTTTGGAGTTGTAAGAAACTAACATTTAAATCCAAATTTATGGCACATGTAGGCTTTTATGTACAATCATTTTTCTACATTTTATTAATTGACATCAATAGGGAAGTAGAGGCTCACTATTAAGGTACAATTGCATGCCCACTGCAATTTCAGTTTTTTATTCATATTAAAGCATTTCAAAGTACAAATTCCTCTAGTATAGATTTAATAATCATCTTCTTTTTTATTTTGGTAAGGTGTTGGAGTTCGTGCCTGGAACGCCGCCCTAAACAAAACTTCATAAACAAAACTTCTGCCCTAAGAAAATGACACCCTATGACAAACGAAAAGAACTCGACACAAAATGATGAAACAGAAACCATGAACACACTTTTGCGGCACTGGAGGGCAACCCCTCGTGCGCAGCACCTTGTTTATTTTGGTAAGGTGTTGGAGTTCATAACGGAACGCCGCAGCGTGACGCGCGCTGGCGTTCCTTTCGGCTCCTTTGCGGGACGCTAAGTTGCCGGCTTTGAATGCAAAATTTGAATGGAAATTATGACCTCGATCACTTGCATGGGCCGGCGTTTCTACGAATTCTTCCCTCCATCACACCGGTTTTCCCCTTTGGCGCCTCACTCCTCCTCACAGCTTACGATTCTTGGCGCCTCACTCCTCACAGGTACGATTTTTTCAGTCAAGAGTTCATGATCAACAGGGTTCGAAATCTTGAAATACTTATACTTTGGATAATACGGATGCAAGATATATTCTAAGGATTGTTTTTTTTTTGTGATTGCAGCTTCGTGGATTAATTTCTAATTCATGTTCGAATCGTCCCACGGTTTATTGTCTTGCTTTGTAAATTCCTTGCAAAGGAACAAGGAGATCCGGTAACTTGTTTGGCAGCCCATCATCCAAGCTTTTAGTGTATGTTATTTCATATTATTTGCATCACGTGATCCTCCTAATATCATTTCAAACCGCTAATCGTTTCTTCCTCTTTAAATTTGATGCGTGAACGGGGAGAAGAGGCAACTTATTCAAAGAACCCATCTTCCCAATCCATTCTAGGTTAGTGTCTTTGCCGCTTTCAACTGTGAAGGCAAGAGAGGCAGAGTTCCGTAGTCATTTGCAGTTTGATCTTCATCTGTTAAATCGAGGGTTTCAAGAGCTTTTAAATCGAGGCAGTTTCAAGAGGCTTGGAATACCATTAAGAAAATGTTTACAAAGGTAGAGATCAACTCTTGAATCAATAGATGAGATAAAGGAAGCTCAAGATATTATTGTATCAACCGCCTTTTAATGCCAATTTGAGTCGGCGGTGTTCCCTCTCCCTCACCGGATATTTTTATTTTGAGGTTATTCAATACACGCTGGGCGGTTTTGTTCTCAATTTACGCTTTCGAGCTTATCGCTTCCAAAAGGCATTTGGTTTCCTTTTTCTTCCATTTGAAGGCATTTGATTTCCTTTTCTTCCATTTCTTCTATGCTTATGGTTGTCCTTCCATTATTTCTCAAAGAATTGACTTGTCGTGGGGTTTAGGTATATGTTGTCCGCGACGTAATCTTTAGCCAAATCTAGCAGCCTAACTAACTAACTGCTACCACATTAGCAACTTGGGTTGGTCCTTTCATGGAAGCTCGATTTCAAGCAGACCTGCATTTTTATAGCTTGGTGCTTTTGCACAATTAGAGGTAAGAATTGTTTATTTTTATTCCCATTTTGACTTTTAAGGTCGAGAGTCCAAATGATATGCCAAAGTTATGCTTAAAATTTGTTTGGGTTATGTTGTGTGTATAGATAGAGCTATATTTTGTAGACAAATACTTATAGAACCTAGCAGCTAGCTAATGGTGCACGCTTAATTAGAAACTTGCATTTCTACAGCCTAGAGCTTTGCAAAATTATAGGGAAGATATTTTTATTGCCATTTTCAGCTTTGAGGAAAAAGGTCAAGTGGTATGTCGATTATATTTGAAATTGTTTTGGTTATGCAATTGTAATCATCTTTGTACGGTTCTATGCTTTGATATATGAAGTAGCATTATGCATTGCAAATTATCTTTGTTTTTTTGTAGTGAAAATTGAGCTCTCTTTTTGCGCACACCGCATTTCTACAAAGATTTTGCAAAATTAGAGCTAAGAATTGTCCCATTTCGATTTTGAGGTCGAGAGCCAAGTGATATTCATGCTACAAAAACATTTGCTAAAGTGGTAATTATATTCAACATTTTTAGGTTCAACAATTAACATTGTTTGGTTCATTTACATGTCTCGGATCTACACTCGGATATGGCCTTTTTAAGTTTGATTGTGTCCAAGCCTTTCGACTTAGGAAGGATAAAGCTAAATGCTTAGATTGCCACCAATTTACAGCTCCTAGGAAATTTAGCTAAATGGAACCATATCATAAACTATCACCTTATCTTCCGCATGCCTTTAAGGTTTGAAATCACATCTTAGACATGTAACTTGGAAAGACCTCGTTAAAACTTAGATAGACATAAACCGGGCATTTTTGTTCATTGTAACCCCATGGTTTTTTCCCTCGTTATGCTATTAGGGCGTATAGTAAAACTTTAATAAAATGAAGCACCATGTGGTAAGCATGTAACCGTGATCATAGACTAAGCATGCCTTTCAAGTTAGACTAGGGGTAGACTGTTTGAGCTCATGGTTTTTCAACTACTGAATGGTGGAGAGAAAATGGATAGGTTGCTGGGCAATATGCTGGTTCTTGGAAATATACTGATTCCTTATATGTTGCAGGCATAGAAACATGTTGTGGATTGACACTCTTCAATTTTAAAGCACGTTTTCTAAAGATCTTCGTAGTGTCGGTTATGGCCTACCGCAACAACCCATTGTGATTGTTGTAAGGTACATCCATCCATCTTCTTTTTTATTTTGTGATAGCGTTATGCGTGCCGTGAAGCGCCAGATGTTACGCCGCATGCGGCGTTCCCTCTCCCCTTGCGGGACGATTGAAGTTTGAATTTCAATCTTTTCTTTTTGTTTTCCTCCGTTTCTTTGTTTCCCTCTTTCGTTCGATGCCGATACCACTCTTTGACAGGGGGAGGAGAAAGCGGATCTTTGACAAGGGGAGGAGAAAGCGGCTTGAGATTGCAGGAGGGAAGTCTGCATTGTGTGCTTCATCATTGAAGCAAAAAATTCTCCAGAGCAAGCTTTTGCGTTAAGGAAGTCTGCATTCTTTATCATTGAAGCAAAAATTTTTCCAGAGCAAGCTTTTGCATTAAGGATAGGAGAACGACTCTTAGGCCGGTAAAGCCAGAAGCCATCATGTCTTAACCAATCTACTGCTACTTCTTTAAACTTTCGATTTGCCGGAACTTCATGTGATGCCCTTCAAATTGGAGGGACGCACCCACCATATGGCATGCCGCAACAGACTTGCCATAGCCCTTTATCCATTCCCCCATAGCCACGCCTTACTCATTTGAGGAGCTTCTACAGGTGTTGAAATCAATCTGAAAGAGAAGTTGACTACCAAGGTCATTTGCCACGGGTATTTATACTCAAGTTTTTTAGATGTTTTGTTCCAGTAAGCGCATTTGTTTTCCATGCCATTGTATTCCAAAACTAACTTTTTATCTAATCTATTGCCCAACGCACTGCACCATCGGAAGAGAGCCAACCTGAGCTCAACCAACCCGGATACTAAGTGAAAGAGCAAGTAAGACATTTTTTTTAATAGAGCAAGAGCAATCTGATATATTTGTCCAAATTTTCTTTTGTCTTTCTTGATGTAAAAGCTGGGACAGTTGATTTAATGGCAAATGAGTCCTCAGTTATGAACATGGTCACGCCTTTTTTGTAGCCAAGGCCATAAAGGAAAGCCATTCATGAATAGAAAAATAGGAATCTAACGCTTCATCTACTATCCTTACAAGTACATAATATGGTCTAATCCTTATCAGGCTTTGTTTGCAAGCATGGCAGCCATGCGTACAATATCCACAACTTGGATACAGAAAAAGCTATAGCAGATCGTGTATGTGGTTTTTTTCCACAAATTTGACTTCCAGTTCATTGGCGTTCTCTCTGATTTTCTTTGATTATGAGAATCTTCTCATACCGGATTTGCTCTTGGTGAGAGCTGGGATGTTGCTTCCATTTCCTTTGTTTTTCCTTTGATAAGGCAATGCCCAAGCATGTTAATCTACAGCAATATATCATGCACAATGCTGATCATGAATTTATTTTTGGAAGTTAGAATATTTTTGGCCAAATTTGATACTGTTGGCAGGCCTTTTGGGCTTGGAGCCTGGAAGGGCTTGCACTATATGGTCTTTTCTGAAATGCCAGGATGTGGCTACTCTATACTAGGAAGGAAAATGAGGTCTATAGTTAGTATAACAATGTTTCCTTTTGTTTTTTGCAGACCCTGATGTAATGTTTGATGCAATGCACCTCAAACTGCATTTGCAACTTCTTATTTAAAATGGGAAGGCTTTAGTTTTTGACCCTGGAATGCTGCCTATAAGATCGCACATGCCCCGGTCTTTCTATCCTACATTATTCAAAATTTAGAATTCGCCCTACCATAGTCCAAATTTCGAGCGGAACATAGGGCCGATTAGGGTGGCGATGGCCTTGGCGCATGCTTTTCTACCAGAAATGTAAGTTTCTCTGCTTAAAGTCTACTTCGAAAAACTGTTTTTGCAATCTTGATATCTCTTTTATCCATTCAATCAGATTTGACCCAATTTGTGCAGATGGCTCAAACCCCCTTGCATCGAGGCCGGGGCCAACAATCAGGTTGACGTTATTTATTGCTTGAATTGCAAGGGCCAGAGATTGCTGATCTACAAGCTACCAACATGGTAAGCATGGATAAAACAATCTCTTTGGGAGTTTTTCTCCCCTTCAACTCATGCTTCGTTATCCTCTAGAAATGCATCAAAATGCTAAAGTATTTGTGTGTTGTGTAAAGCAGGACCAACTTTCGGATTTTTGGTTCACGTTGAGAAAAATATTTGGTGCTCACATCATGCTTACTTGGCAAGTGTTGTGGATCTTTAGGCTTCATATTTGTTAGTTTGAGGCTTATGATTTTGCCAAGTATTTTTACTTTTTATGTGGACAGTAGGTAGTTGCTGCAGGAATGTTTATGTTTTGCTTCAATATGCCATTTACTTCATTTTTTCTAGGTGCATAACTTTTGTTGATTATCTTTCAGTTATATATATCGTGAAGAATGCACTTGAAAATGCACTATTGTTTCTTCATTTTTCTCCTCATTTTGCTCATTTTCTTTGGCTATTTCTGTTTCTTTCTCAATCCAGGCTTTGGCTGCCCTTGGTGGTTCTTTGCAGCAGCAGTGTACCAGACTAAAAGTTTCCTTGCAGCGGTACGTTGAACAAGTGCAAACCTCTACTTTGTAGAGATTATGGATTTAAACTTTTGAATCTTACAGATTTGTGCACTTTTGAATCTTCAATCCTTTATAATAAAATTTTAGTGTTTGTCTGTTTTGTTTGTCGCCCTAAATCGGAGGGCCCAAATTTGATCTAACATGCCAGACAGTCCAGATCACGCCCTTGATCGGGTGTGGTTTTTTGCGAAGGCAATGTAGGGTTGGGAGGATCGGCCGCTCGGGCCGCTGATGGCGTTTTACAACAGAGAATGGCTTCAATGTGGCTATGGTCGTGGCGCAATGGTGAATGTGGGTGGAAGCTTTGGGACGGCAGAGGCCAAAAGCTTAGAACAAAAGTGAACCCTAACACTACGGCAGTCCGTAATGCTTCTTGGATCTGATCTCGGACTTCAATCGTGAAACAAAGTTATGATGGCGGACCTTTGAGCTAGCCGGGCGCTATGATGACGAGGACGCCGCCCTCTCAAAACGCCTCGCAGAGATTATGGTAAGAATCCATGTTATGTTTGGAAATGCATGCCTTATCCCCCTCCGTGGCGGGATGAGGGACTTCCTTCCTGCAACATATCTTCTTAGAAATGGGGTGGGTGATTCTCCGAATTCGCTTTTTGTTTTTGTTTTGACCATGGCATGATGGAGCCCTTTGTTGACCATGGTGCTCAAGTTTTCGTGAAGTAATTGGGCCCTTTTTTATTGCACCCGCTTTTTTGACCATCCAAAGACATATAAGCACCTTCACCAAATAATTTATGTCATCATCATTTGCACCACTAATATGGAAAATGCTCATGATTTTTTTGAAGGGCAATGAAGGGCTATGGAAGGGCAATGAAGGGCAGTTTGAAGGGCAATGAAGGCCCAAGACATGTGTCACTTTCCACATGCTTTTTTGAGTATGTGAATTAAAAACCACCCATTACGATGAGGCCCATTCAGTAAGAAAAGCCCATTCTCACTCTCCACAAAAACGTAAGTCCTTCATCGCTTTCTCTACTTCCGTGATGAATGCTAAATTATGTGAAACGCAGGGAAAATGGAGGGCATACAATTGGAAATGGAATCAACCCCGCCGCCGGGCTTTTTACAATCAAATACTCGGCTTCTTCAATCCATCTTTGCATGTTTTTGTGGTGAGCTTTTCCGAGATTTTGCAAGAGGGTAAGATCATTTGGATCTATGGCAATGGGTCTTCGTGGGATTTAAGTCATTTTCTATATCTTATTAACAAAATTTGGCATGCGGTTTGAGGCTTTGATGGTTTTAAGTTCAAGTCAAAATATTAAAGCCTTGAGATATAACTTGACTCCCCACGATGGGGTGCTTCAAAGAATTAGTCGCCTTTATTTTTGCAAAATATAATATGAGTAAGTACAGACTTTTGTATTTTTGTCATCAAGGCTTTTTTTCCTCGGTTCATCCAGTGAAAGCACATGTTCCTAATTCGACAGCCAGATCAATTGCTTTAACTCTAAATTCTATCATCCTAATCTTCTTTTCCCAAAACGGACACACTCAGAACGCTACAATGCCATCAGCCAACTGGGTATATCAGCCCACGGTGATTGGCTATAAACTGGCATTTCGTTTTTGAATTTGTTGGTTGAAAGTTATATCGTGTGTTTTAGTTTTATCTTCTCTTTTATAGCATTGAAGCTAGCCTCCTCTGATCCTTTGCATACTGTCTTAAGAAATTAGAAGAAGATGATGCTTCAATGAATAACATTAACATGGTTGTCTTAATTATATGTACATGATTTGCAACCATGCCCTTTGAAATAATGATCATGTCAGAACTCACCTTATGCCAGCCCAATACTGGCTTCTTAAAACACAATACAAATTGTGCAATCTAAGGTCCGTGGATAACGTGTTCTCTTAGACAAACTTTTGCAAAACTATTAACCTATATATGAACCAACTTTGACCTTCACAATCAGGATGCATTAAGGCTGATTAATAATCATGCAGGGAACCTATGGGATAAAATCAATTGATCAATATTTTCATGTCCAATAAATGATGAAAGCGAATTAATGTATTGCCTATATTGCCCTAGCATTACTAAGTATCATTCCCTCACATAGGTTTAGCACACTAAAATTAAGAGATGTTTGCCATTTAAAACCTTGGGGCTAACCTTGCTGGGAGATAAGGTATGCAATATTTGGTACTAAAAGGCCCAATGTTATGTTGGGTTTCCTAAGCACATTCCCTGTTGTTCTATTAGAATTCCTTTTGTTTTCCTTCATTTATGCCTATCATGCAAACAATTTTGCACCCAATGTTATGTTGTGTTTCTTAAACCCATGCCAAGTTGTTCACTAGCCAATTGCATGTTGGGTTTCTATTCCTTATTTTCCCAATTGCATGTTATATTCGGTTTCCTTAACATTTACCATGATCCATTGTAACACTCCGTGTTACCATGGCTTTCCGGTCGTAACAATGATTTCGGGCATCATTAATGGGGCATGCTAATACCCAAAGAAGACTGGGCACTATAACTATGTTTGAATATTTCTCTATTCCAATAATAAAAGCTTACTGCACACATTTCTTATTGCAATAAAAACATTTACAAACTTCCAACGAATGCTCAAAGAACGCCGGGCACCACAGTTACTAGTTATTAATAAAATTAAACTATTTTGCCAGGAGCACAGGTGCATACATGTGCAAACAGAGGCAGATCGCCATAGCTTGAGGCAATATCTTGACGATTGCTTCCTCAGCAAGCTTTGGGATGCCAATGCCCTTGAACAGTCAAGACAAAGACACTACCGGCCACACATAAATCCCACATTGGAACGAGGCCCGCAATGCTACTGCGCACTCCACTTGCCCATGAAAAGGGCGCGCAGACTCATTGCCTCCATTCGCATACGAGGGGCACATCATCTTCGAATTGAGACGGCAGATGGATTGGTGAGCCACGCCAGACGTGCTCGGTCAATGCCGCCAAATGGGAGTCATTGAGGATGAATCTCATACCCTTCAAAGTTGCCCAAAGATATGATCAAATTAGGACACGATATCTCGAGTTGGTCGCCCGCCACCGTTACATGTGACATTGAGCACAAAGATCCCGCGCGGTCTTTGGGATCATATCTTCGTGGAGGTTATGGACATGCGAGATCAGCTATGTCCTCGGGCACACACTTGACATGTATATAAACATTGATGTATACTTGTACAGTTTGACAGCATTCTTATTACTGCCACGGTTTTTCCCTCGAAAACCCTTCGGGGCGGGGGTTTTTAACCCGGACAGTAATAAGTTTGCTGCGCTCCTTATGGGTCCCATAGGCCGATTGGCCTCAGTGGACGATAAAAAATCATTCTCATTCTCATTCTTAAAAAAAAAAGCTATATTTTCTTATCTTATCATGTTGATGCAAAAATGCAAAAACCCGATGCAGAAAGCCTACTGAAGCTAACAAAAACTTTAACTGGCCTGATGATCAAGGCAATTTTGTTTACTGAAGGAAGGAGGACTGACACGTACAAGCATTTTAAGGTCGTTGAAGAAAGTATGCACGCATTATGCTAGTGGGTGCTTTATACCAATATAAAATATGCTTTGACAATTACTTTTGTGTAAATGGTCACGTTGTCTTACATTTCAGAAGTGAGCAAACTAATATCTCTTGTTAAAGGAGGCTGGCTGTCAAAGACTGGAGTGCGAGAATATGTAAAGAAGTTTTACATTACTAGACCAGCATGGAAGTTTGGGGATGCCATGCTTGAGCAATTGCTTTCTCTCTAGTTTTTAGAGAAAATTATTGGTGGGAGCAAGGCTATTTGATGACTTTTTTTGCTACAAGTTGAGCAAGTTTATGTCATGCATCGGATCTATGCATCTTGAACCTTACCTGGCGCATTATAGAATTGTAGAGAACTTAGATACCATGTGCATCTTTCACAAGGTATGTAGATTTGAACAGTATAGAATTATAGAGCTTAGATACCATATGCATCTTTCACAATGTATATAGATTTGAACTAAATATATGTTGAACTATATGATATTGCAACTAATTTGCTTTCCTATGCCTAATTGCATAAGCTTTTTATTCCTTTTCTCTTTGTCCATCCATGAGACAATCTTCAAGGTGTACATTATAATGAAGATTTTATCATCATTCTGGTCTCATGGAAGGTGCAGTTTGGTTAACTTAGCATTCTATTAGAGTTTAGCTTAGTATACTTTGTTACCATGCCTCTGATTAAACTGGGGTTCAAACCCGACCAGTGTACCATTGGTTACTGGGGTTATACGGCCATGATCCCCGACGTGGTAGAACTTGTGCCTATACGTGTCCTCCACTTTGGTTGCCTTGACCGGCAGTAGGATATTTCTAGCTAGTCTGTACAAGATGATATTCTCGTCAAGACTAGTCTAGCTGGACCAAAAATAAAAAATACAAAAATTTCCGTGACTTCCTAAGGCGGGAGATATCCTGCCTACAAAGTGTGCATGTATGGCTAAAGTTTTGCCCAACGGATGTGTGGTGAGTTGGTATAGGCCTAGTAATGCCAAAATAAATGTGCACTTGGTCGGGGGTTCAAACCCGACCAGTGTATGTTTATATTTGGGAGTTGGTTACTGGGGTTATACGGCCATGATCCCCGACGTGGTAGAACTTGTGCCTATACGTGTCCTCCACTTTGGTTGCCTTGACCGGCAGTAGGATATTTCTAGCTAGTCCCAGACAAGATGATATTCTCGCCAAGACTAGTCTAGCTGGACCAAAAATAAAAATATAAAAAATTTCCGTGACTTCCTAAGGCGGGAGATATCCTGCCTACAAAGTGTGCATGTATGGCTAAAGTTTTGCCCAACGGATGTGTGGTGAGTTGGTATAGGCCTAGTAATGCCAAAATAAATGTGCACTTGGTCGGGGGTTCAAACCCGACCAGTGTATGTTTATATTTGGGAGTTGGTTACTGGGGTTATACGGCCATGATCCCCGACGTGGTAGAACTTGTGCCTATACGTGTCCTCCACTTTGGTTGCCTTGACCGGTAGTAGGATATTTCTAGCTAGTCTGTACAAGATGATACCGGTAGTAGGATATTTCTAGCTAGTCTGTACAAGATGATATTCTCGTCAAGACTAGTCTAGCTGGACCAGTAACTTGAGAACTTTGTTACCATACTTTGTGGAAATTAAACCTCTGATAGTTTAGACCAATTATTGACATCAAGATTGCAAAATAACACGTGGGCTTGCTTGGAAATGATTTTAACTTTTGGCATAGTATTTGAACTTATGCATGTTGCTTTGGAACTAACAAAAAGCCCACAAGAGATCTCCATTGGCTCTAAATTACATAGTTTCTTAAATACAATTTCAACTCGAAAACGTTTTATTGGTAAAGTTGACAACAACAATAAAATGGAGTAGCATAATTCAATATATTCACATCTAACCATCCTCGAACAACTGCTACAGCATATGCCTTCATCAAAACCCAGCTTACACATCTAGAGTTGCCATATCATACCAGTATTTCAGTCTATAAGGCATTGAGTTGAAACTTAAAAATCCACTACACATTCGCTCTTATTTTCCTAACATATATAGTGATTACATGGTCATGACACATTGACTCCTCTTAAATGACTTCATCTACAAGGCAATTACCCATCACTTCATGGCAATTAGTTATTTTTGCATGCCATTAAATCTATCAGTTCCAATCCGTCTATGTGTTCTATCACCCCACATTATCCATTCCATGTCCTACTTGCCTCTCACATGTCCTACATCTACCCATTTGACATGTCCTCAACTGTTCCATCTATTAAGCTTCATGTTAAGATCTACCCATTTTGCAATATATGACTAATGCCTGACATTGCCGGGCGCACGTTTCGTCAACATATGCACTATAGGAGGAGCTTCTGTATCTGTTACCTTGCAAATGAGCTTTACATCAAGCGACAGATGTTCTTAAGTTCTCTAGAATAGGTCCTTGAGGATGTGGATCCATTGTTATATAAACTCCTTAGTTTTATATTGCACCAAAAATATTCTGTATTTGTGTAGATCTATGTTAAGATTTAAGTTATCATTTCGCAATATATGACTGGCATTGTAGGGTGCACGTTTCTACATTCATGTTCGTCACCATATGCACTACAGAAATGTTCCTAGAGTTATGTGGAATAGGTTCTTTATGATGTGGATCCATTGAGGTTAATGACCATAAACTCTATAATTTAATATTGCACTAAAAATATTTAGTATTTGTGTGTAAACCTAATATATTTGTTTAAAAATTAAGTTACTTCATTATCTGTTTATACTTTGAAAGGTAATGTCTTTTTCCTATCTATATGTGTTTATTGCACCTAAAACATATATAGCCATAAATGCATTCCACACATATACCGATTAATGCCCGGCATCGCCGGGCACACGTTTCTAGTCACTATTATTACAGTACCATAGAGTCTATTCTTGTGGTGCAGCAGAAAATGTCTCAGGGCACTCGCTGGAAGCTGGTATCAAAAATGACGGCCCCATAGCCAGCATTGCCCTTTCCTTTCCTTTAACTTTCAATCTAACAAATGGAGGCTCTGTTTCAAAAGGAAGATGTGTGCAGACATGAGAGAATGTAAAGGTACATAGTTAATGTCATACTTGCTTGGACGTGACAGAATTTGGAGGCCTTCCATGAAGAAATGCTGCGGTAGAATTTGGAAGCGTTAGATGCCACGGTGTGGATTTAAAAGAAGCCGTCTTCAAAGGAGTCTCCTGCAAAAAGAAGAAATGAAAAGAATGATCAGATAGGTAACTTTCATCCATTTGCAAGTAGAAAAGAAAGTGCTAGGTCCGCCAATTCAATACAAAAACATGGAAAATGAAGATTTGCATCAATTTTGTGCGTAATATGAGATTACCGAGATGCGCCAGATATTGATCCTGAGTGTTCGGTCCGGTTCTATCCAAATTTTTCTTCCAAGAACGAATCGATACCATGAGATAAGCGGCCATAGTGGCCTCGATTCCCACAAGAACGTGAAGATTTCACAGAAGATGTGTGCGCATATGAGAGAATGTAAAGATATATAGTTAATGTCATAT
Organism: Isoetes taiwanensis; assembly: GCA_021234155.1. Lineage (NCBI taxonomy): Eukaryota > Viridiplantae > Streptophyta > Lycopodiopsida > Isoetales > Isoetaceae > Isoetes > Isoetes taiwanensis. The sequence continues at coordinate 10,859,279 of JAJEKV010000010.1, read as the reverse complement.
GTAGTTACTTGGACGCTGCGAGAATTTGGAAGTCTTCCATGAAGAAATGTTGCAAACTTGTAGTCTTAATATTACATTGCAAGCATTACAAAATACAAAGTTTGATCGAGAAAAGGAAAGCGGAGACCGCAATGAAAAAGACAAACTCCCGGACATAAGTTTAAAGAATAGTTGTTTCAATTGAAAATCATCGGAGACAATATCACAATTGGAAATCATCAAGGAAAGGCTCTACACTTCGAGTAAAGCTGTATTTATTGCCAATGCTTCCTTCCACGGGGTAATTTCTCGCTTAAATCCCAAATCAGTTTTATAGGGCCTTCGTTTAAAGCGTTAGATGCCATGGTGTGAATTTAGAAGAAGCCGTCTTCACAGGAGTCTCCCTGCAAAAGAAGTAATAAAATTCATGTATAAATGGTTATAGAATGATCAGATAGGTGCAAGTAGAAAGGAAAGTGCTAGGGTCGCCAATTCAATGCAAAAACATGGAAGATGAAGATTTGCTTCAAGTATGTGCGAGAATGTGAAATTACAAGAGATGCAACAGAGATTGATCCAAGCATTCAAATCAGCTCGTCCAGCTTTATCTTCCCCAAAACTGGCACCATGATATAATCGGCCATAGTGGCCTCGATTCCCATAAGAATGTATTGATTTTGGCAGAAGCCATAAGAATATAGGCAAATTTCACAAGAAGCCTACTCAAAACCGAAGCTCTATTCATGCAGCCATGGCCGTGCTAAAAAACTATATAGCAAAAAGAATTTGAAAGCTCTCTAGCATTGAAGCACACAGAGAATCGATGAGCAAACAAACACCAAAATTGCCATGGCCCTCGCCATGGCCAGAACTGGTGAACCTGCCCAATAGCCTTAAATTGCAATTCGCAAAGAGAAGGTAGAAAGAATCGTGTGTATCTGAACCGTGGCTTCTACTTTCTCACGACGAACTCCCTGTGCGTCGAACCTAATCTAGATAGCCGCTGAACCACATCAAATCTCAACCGTTAAATGAAATGATCAAATCTCAGCCTTTGGATTTAGGGCTGGGTCGAACACTTACACTATAACTTTATAATATAGGATGCACTTCAATGCTATTTATTTTTGTATCGAAAGGTGGATCATTACAATTAGTACACTTGATTTGTTATGCAAAAGGTTGGCAATTCCAAATACTACTATTTGTGGACATCTCCCCTCCCTCCATCCCTCTCCCTCCCTCACAAAAGAATCTAGACGAGAGTTGCTATACCAAAGTTGCTTCATATCCACGTATACACTTAGTGGCCAAGTTAAATTGCAAGGTATGCGATTCAATTTTCTAAAGTCAATAACAAGTTTCCAACCTAGCCAAACAGAACGCCTGGCACCATTACTAGTAAGCTATAAGATTATACCTCCCATCTAGATTCGAGTCTATCCCGAAAAACCTAAAAAGATGTTTTTTCTATACATGTTGTATCGAGCATCATTCAAATTAGTATAAAAGCACAAAGGATAGCAGCCTCACTTTGGATCCTGGGAGGGCAGCTTAGGGGCTTCTTTCATGTCATTGATGTAGCCATATCTAGTGTTCGTTGGGAACGGATGGAAGTGCCATTATCAGAGCTCTATATTCTGCACATGAGCCTTACGAGAACTCTTCTTGGCTATGAAACCATGCCGTCATATGACACTCTCATTAAGGACCTCCCATGGATTAGATATATCTTTGTTCATTAGAAAAGTTTCTTGTTTTAGTATATGTGTATATTTTTTGCTTTAGTTAGTATATGCAATATTTACAAGATTATCTATATGCATTCTCCTTGAGATAGAAATTATATCATCACTGTTTATTTTATCACATGTTATTACTAAATCCATTCATTAGCCCTTGTTGGCCTTTCGAAATGTACGGTTTACGACAAGCATTTTCTAATTATGACATATGTAAAATAATCCATTACTTCATTTGAGTTTGAAGCCTTAACCTTATGATAATTCACGAACAAGGGGAAAGGGGATTTTGAAAGCAATGAAGTGCATATGTTCTAAATAACAAGGAACAAAGCACAAGTTTGCATTTATTTGTCAATTAAGCATATGATATGTCTTTATATGCCTAATATCTTATGGCATGCGATGTCTAGCACATATTAACCCCGCAAGTAGTAGAATAAGGGGATCTAGCAAAAAGGGCCAACCATCGATTAATGATAAAAACGCTTGGCAGCGGCTCCATCCTTTGAAACATCTATAAAGTTCAAATACCACCCGGGATGGTCAGCCGGTATTATCATGCCATACGCGATGTGACAAATTGGTCAATGCATTCACCTTGCCTAGTGAAGGTATCTTTCTCGCGACTTCCTAAACGATTAGCATTTTCTAGGTTGAAAGTCACGATTGACCAACAAAGATTATAAAATTGTACACCCACGTTGGCTTTTGTACAAAGACCTTCTTCGACAATCGGTCTTGACAGCGATTGTATAAGTGCAACCCTGCAATAGCAAATACCTTAGACACGAAAAGAGGAAATGGCCTAAACAACACAAGCCCCATCATTAGCAATAGGCCTACATGCATTTGCATTCCAGTGTCTCTATGCAACACTTTGAAAACGATCTACAAGATACAAAATCTAAGCACCACTTCTTAATATGCAACCCTTTGAAAATTCCAGGTAGGAAATGCTTCAGATGTTTTGGGATTTCCTTTACACAAGATGCATAAGATGGAGGAGATAATGAGGCTCTACAACCTTATTGCGAAATGCACCTATTAGGGAGTCAACCAAACAAGGCATTTTTTGTTTATAGCTATATAAGTGCATTTGTGCTGCTTGAATACCTCTCAATCTTTGCTACCAAATCGGTATGGTAAGATGTTTGGTTGAGAGCATCAGATGGTTCAAATGTATCTCAATTTGTTACATAATCATTTTATAATCATCAAATATCTTGCTTACATCTCAAATATTGTTGGGCATGTTAGCTTCCTTAAAATAAACCATTTGAAGTTTCCAAAAATTAGATGACAATGCATTGCAAGATCTTGGAGCTCTAAGAACCCCCTATCCTACGATTTCGTCCTGATCAATATTGTCTTTATAGTGCTTTTAATGGAGCACTTCGCTTCTCTTCTCATTTTTTGCAAGACGTCTCTCCCTATCCTATATTATAATGTTTTGGTGTAAGTAGTGCATCGCGCCCTAAAATATGAACGGTCCAGATTTGAATTTCAAGTTAGTTCGATGGCCCAGATTAGATTAGGGTTTCTTCTTTACGGATTAGGAGCAGCAAATAAAGATCATCTTCAAGTAAGGTACAAGGGAATCCATACTACGAATCAATTGCTCAAGAAAGAAAAGTCACCAAATCGATAAAGATCACAAGGATCGGGCAAAAGATCGCCAAAATTGGCTAAACTCGGCCAAAGAACTAAACTCTGCACAAAAGTCGCCAAGATCTACCATCGGCCCGATCCCTTTAAGACCAAAGATAATTAAAACCGCTTCAAATGACAACAATCGCCAACAAAACCTCACAATAAAGATCCGCCAACAGGTTTCTTGCAACAAAGGTCGCCAAGATCCTATCAAAGAAGCCCCAAAGACATGCAAGCATCACCGAAGAACGTGATCAAGAAATCTCGCTGACAAAACACAAAATAATCACCATAGCCATCATCGACGGGCCTAATAATAGTCTAAAACACCTCGAGATCCTCCACAAACCAAGTGCCTCGATATTCAAGCATGGCAAATGGCCACACCGGAGCTCCAAAGAAGACGCCTCAGATCCGCCATAGCCAGAGCTCCACAAAAAAAATAACAAAAAGGGTACATTACTGTGTGGTAAAAATTAAGGACGATTAATCGCGAAATGGGCTATTTTATTTCTAATTCTTGAATTAAGATTTGAGAGATTAGTAGGATGAGTTTTGCATTTTTTGGGATGTGCAATCGCCCATGTGTAATTTTTTTAGAGAAAATCGCCATGTCATGATTCTTTTTATGGGTATTTTAAAAATAGATTAGCCCATATATGATCTTCAAAAATAATAAATTTAAAAAATTGCATAAAATAACTGATATTAATGAGGGTTAACCTTCTTCATTATAACCTTACAAATATGGATGGCGTGGTTGTGGACGTGGGAGGCCGCTTTATTGGATGTAATCCCGGTGATGTGTATTATGCATGGGGAAAATATAGAGCTTTGGTTTTTCCAGAGTATAAATCGCTAGCGGCGCGGCCTCGCGGATTTACTCCAGAAAAACCTTGTTGCATATTTTCCCTTATACATAATGCCTAAATGTGAAGATTTGTAAGGCCCTGCACTAACTTCGGGCAACTTTTCAATGCTAATATATAAAGGTATCTAAATAAAGTATCGAGATACCCATGTGACATCATAATCGTGGAACTTGAATACTCTTCCCTTTGTTTGTATCTATCTTCATTATCAGTCCCAAATCAATCTTGCCACCCATGACTCTAACTGGCATTGCAGCTTGTACATATCATCAACTATTAATACTCTTTTTATCTGCGAGAGAGCCCCTTCTCCAATTTCTGGCAGGGCATTAAATGTTTGTAACTTGGCAAAATGACCACGTTGTCCCCAAAAGGTAGGTTTCTTACATGAAATGCTCTCTCTTTAGTTCAGGAAGTTTTTCTAAAGATTTGAAGCTCATCATAATAAGAATTATCCAAACTTGGGAATCCATTTCACAAAGCACCCAAAAGTAAAACCAGGTTTTTCCTTGAGTTAAATTAAAAAAAAGAGAATATTTTCTTCTTCTTCCATATGAAGATTCCAAGAGAGTATATTATCTCGTCCTCCTCCTCCTCCAAACCCAAAAAAATCGTCGAATAAAACAGATGTATTTTTGTGGATTAATTTTATTAAAAATATTATATGGATAAAGAATTGATTTCTTAAGGCAGTATTTTGATAGATTAATTGTCAATAGTTCATACATGGTCTCAATAAAATGCTTGTCTAACATGTTTAGTAGTTGTAATTGACTACAATGCTTCATATATGTGGTTTACGGATGTGGTATAGCACGTCAATAATGAGACTTGGTTTTTATAGTGGTATATTGAATAGAAAAGGAAGTGTCCATTTATCCCAACGTGCCTTGGACTAATTTGTATGGAATGCGAGCGGGCTTCAACAACATACCAAAAATTCGATGTATACCTCACATTGAATAATGGTTAGAGAATGACCGTACATGTTAAGATTTTTAGACCAACGAAAGCCATACATCAATGAATCTCCACGATTATTAGTCAAAAAATTAGAAGATGAAGTATCATTCCAGTTTCCATTGCGCCAACCAAAAATTACAAGCATTTTCTAATTATGACATATGTAAAATAATCCATTACTTCATTTGAGTTTGAAGCCTTAACCTTAAAATGGCACGAACAAAACAAAAAAAGGGGCCATAGTGGCCTGATTCCCATAAGAATGAAGTGCATTTGTTCTAAAAGCCAAAGAATAAAGGCAAAGTTTGCATTTAGAAACCTATTAAATATGATATGTATTCATATATGCCTAATATCTTATGGCAAAAAACTATATAGCAAAAAGAATTTGAAAGCTCTCTAGCATTGAAGCACAAGAGAATCGATGAGCAAACAAACACCAAAATTGCCATGAAAACGCCATGGCTGAACTCCATCCTTTGAAAATCTTAAATTCAAATACCAGAGAAGGTAGAAAGAATCGGTATTATCATGCCCGTGGCATGTGACACTTTCTCAATGCATTCAACTTGCCTAGTGAAGGAATCTTAGATTGCACTTCCTAAAACCACATCATTTTCTCAGGTTGAAAATGAAATGACCAACAACATTATTTGGATTTAGGCCTGGGTCTAACACTTTTACACTATACCTTTATAATATAGGATGCACTTCAATGCTATTTATTTTTGTATCGAAAGGTGGATCATTACAATTAGTACACTTGATTTGTTATGCAAAAGGTTGGCAATTCCAAATACTACTATTTGTGGACATCTCCCCCTCCCTCCATCCCTCTCTCCCTCCCTCACAAAAGAATCTAGACGTAGAGTTGCTATACCAAAGTTGCTTCATATCCCGTATACACTTAGTGGTCCGTTAAATTGCAAGGTATGTGCATTCAATTTTCTAAAGTCAATAACAAGTTTCCAACCTAGCCCCAGCAACGCTGGGCACCATTACTAGTAAGCTATAAGATTATACCTCCCATCTAGATTCCAGAGTCTATCCTGAAAAACCTAAAGATGTTTTTTCTATACATGTTGTATCGAGCATCATTCAAATTAGTATAAAAGCACAAAGGATAGCAGCCTCACTTTGGATCCTGGGAGGGCAAACTTTTAGGGGCTTCTTTCATGTCATTGATGTAGCCATATCTAGTGTTCGTTGGGAACGGATGGAAGTGCCATTATCAGAGCTCTATATTCTGCACATGAGCCTTGCGAGAACTCTTCTTGGCTATGAAACCATGCCGTCATATGACACTCTCATTAAGGACCTCCCATGGATTAGATATATGCTGTTCATTAGAAAAGTTTCTTGTTTTAGTATATGTGTATATTTCTTGCTTTAGTTAGTATATGCACGTATTTCTGCATTATCTATATGCATTCTCCTTGAGATAGAAATTATATCATCACTGTTTATTTTATCACATGTTATTACTAAATCCATTCATTAGCCCTTGTTGGCCTTTCGAAATGTACGGTTTACGACAAGCATTTTCTAATTATGACATATGTAAAATAATCCATTACTTCATTTGAGTTTGAAGCCTTAACCTTATGATAATTCACGAACAAGGGGGGGATCGGGGGTGATTTTGAAAGCAATGAAGTGCATATGTTCTAAATAACAAGGAACAAAGCACAAGTTTGCATTTATTTGTCAATTAAGCATATGATATGTCTTTATATGCCTAATATCTTATGGCAAACGATGTCAAGCACATATTAATTCATCATAGTAGAATAAGGGGATCTAGCAAGGGCCAACCATCGATTGACCATAAACAAAATGGATTGGCGAAAACCATCCCTCCATCCTTTGAAAACATCTATAAAGTTCAAATACCACCCGGGATGGGCATCTCAAGGTATTATCATGCCATACACAGATGTGACAAATTCGATCGCAATGCATTCACCTTGCCTAGTGAAGGTATCTTTGAAGTTGCACTTCCAAAAACGATTAGCATTTTCTAGGTTGAAAGTCACTCAATTGACCAACAAACATTATAAAATTGTACACCTACGTAAATTTTTGCCAAACCATGCCGTAAAAACCTCCTCGACAAAATGAAAATCTTGCAAGCGATTGTATAAGTGCAACCCTCGCAATAGCAAATACCTTAGACACTAAAAGAGGAAATGGCCTAAACAACACAAGCCCCATCATTAGCAATAGGCCTACATGCATTTGCATTCCTTTAGAGTTAGTCTCTATGCAACACTTTGAAAACGATCTACAAGATACAAAATCTAAGCACCACTTTTCTTAATATGCAACCCTTTGAAAATTCCGGTAGGAAATGCTTAATAGATGTTTTGGGATTTCCTTTACACAAGATGCATAAGATGGAGGAGATAATGAGGCTCTACAACCTTAATCATGAAATGCACCTATTAGGGAGTCAACCAAACAAGGCATTTTTTGTTTTATAGCTATATAAGTGCATTTGTCTTTGCTTGAATACCTCTCAATCTTTGCTACCAAATCGGTATGGTAAGATGTTTGGTTGAGAGCATCCGATGGTTCAAATGTATCTCAATTTGTTACATAATCATTTTATAATCATCAAATATCTAAAATAATACATCTCAAATATTGTTGGGCATGTTAGCTTATTAAAATAAACCATTTGAAGTTTCCAAAAATTAGATGACAATGCATTGCAAGATCTTGGAGCTCTAAGAACCCCCTATCCCACGATTTGTCAATTACGATCAATATTGTCTTTATAGTGCCTTTTAATGGAGCACTTCGCTTCTCTTCTCATTTTTGCAAGACGTCTCTCCCTATCCTATATTATAATGTTTTTGGTGTAAGTAGTGCATCGCCCTAAAATATGAGCGGTCCAGATTTGAATTTCTAGTTAGTTCGATGGCCCGGATTAGATTAGGGTTTCTTCTTTTCATGATTAGGGAGCATGTGACAAATAAAGATCATCTTCAAGTAAGGTACAAGGGAATCCATACTTCGAACGATTAGCATTTTTCAAGAAAGAAAAGTCACCAAATCGATAAAGATCACAAGGATCGGGCAAAAGATCGCCAAAAATTGGCTAAACTTCTACCAAAGAACTAAACTCGCACAAAAATTCGCCAAGATCGGCCATCGCCACAGATCCCTTAAGACCAAAGATAATTAAAAATCTGCTTCAAATGATAACAATCGGCCAACAAAACCTCACAATAAAGATCTATGCAACAGTTTCTTGCAACAAAGGTCGCCAAGATCCTATCAAAGAAGCCCCAAAGACATGCAAGCATCATTTCACCAAGAACGAGATCAAGAAATCACAAACAAAACACAAAATAATCACCATAGCCATCATCTTTGGCCTAATAATAGTCTAAAACACCTCTCGAGATCCTCCACAAACCAAGTGCCTCGATATTCAAGATGACAAGCTCATGCTTTAACAGGACTAAAGAAGGCGTCGTATCCGCCATAGCGGGAGCTCCCAAAAAAAATAACAAAAAAGGGTACATTACCAGGGTAAAAATTAAGGACGATTAATCGCAAATGGGCTATTTTATTTCTAATTCTTGAATTAAGATTTGAGAGATTAGTAGGATGAGTTTTGCATTTTTGGGATGTGCAATCGCCCATGTGTAATTCTTTTAGAGAAAATCGCCCATGTCATGATTCTTTTATGGGTATTTTAAAAATAGATTAGCCCATATATGATCTTCAAAAATAATAAATTTAAAAAATTGCATAAAATAACTGATATTAATGAGGGTTAACCTTCTTCATTATAACCTTACAAATATGGATGGCGTGGTTGTGACGTGGAGGCCGCCTATTGGATGTAATCCCAGCTGATGTGTATTATGCATGGGAAAATATGCGCCTTGGTTTTTCAGAGTATAAATCGCTAGCGAATGCGATCCCAAGATTTACTCTCGAGAAAAACCTTGTTGCATATTTTCCCTTATACATAATGCCTAAATGTGAAGATTTGTAAGGCTTTATGAATGCACTAACTTTAGGGCAACTTTTCAATGCTAATATATAAAGGTATCTAAATAAAGTATCGAGATACCCATGTGACATCATAATCGTGGAACTTGAATACTCTTCCCTTTGTTTGTATCTATCTTCATTATCAGTCCCAAATCAATCTTGCCACCCATGACTCTAACTCAGAGGTTCTAAAGGAAGCTTATTATATGTGTCTTGGGCCCCTCAGGAGATTGCGGCTTGTACATATCATCAACTATTAATACTCTTTTTTTATCTGAGAGCCCCTTCTCCAATTTAAGGGGGCATTAAATGTTTGTAACTTGGCAAAATGACCACGTTGTCCCCAAAGGGTAGGTTTCTTACATGAAATGCTCTCTCTTTAGTTCAGGAAGTTTTTCTAAAGATTTGAAGCTCATCATAATAAGAATTATCCAAACTTGGGAATCCATTTCACAAAGCACCCAAAAGTAAAACCAGGTTTTTCCTTGAGTTAAATTAAAAAAAAGAGAATATTTTCTTCTTCTTCCATATGAAGATTCCAAGAGAGTATATTATCTCGTCCTCCTCCTCCTCCAAACCCAAAAAAATCGTCGAATAAAACAGATGTATTTTTGTGGATTAATTTTATTAAAAATATTATATGGATAAAGAATTGATTTCTTAAGGCAGTATTTTGATAGATTAATTGTCAATAGTTCATACATGGTCTCAATAAAATGCTTGTCTAACATGTTTAGTAGTTGTAATTGACTACAATGCTTCATATATGTGGTTTACGGATGTGGTATAGCACGTCAATAATGAGACTTGGTTTTTATAGTGGTATATTGAATAGAAAAGGAAGTGTCCATTTATCCCAACGTGCCTTGGACTAATTTGTATGGAATGCGAGCGGGCTTCCAACATACCAAAAATTCGATGTATACCTCACATTGAATACTTCCTTAGAGATACCGTACATGTTAAGATTTTAGACCAACGAAGCCATACATCAATGAATCTCCACGATTATTAGTCAACAAAATTAGATATTAGTATCATTCCAGTTTCCATTGCGCCAACCAAAAATTCCAAGCATTTTCTAATTATGACATATGTAAAATAATCCATTACTTCATTTGAGTTTGAAGCCTTAACCTTATGATAATTCACGAACAAAAAGAAAAAAAGGGGGGAAAGGGGGGGTGATTTTGAAAGCAATGAAGTGCATATGTTCTAAATAACAAGCAACAAAGCACAAGTTTGCATTTATTTGTCAATTAAGCATATGATATGTCTTTATATGCCTAATATCTTATGGCATGCGATGTCTAGCACATATTAACTTCGGCAGTAGTAGAATAAGGGGATCTGGCAAGGGCCAACCATCGATTGACAGTAAAACGCTTGGCAGCAGCTCCATCCTTTGAAACATCTATAAAGTTCAAATACCACCTAGGATGGTCGCTGGTATTATCATGCCATACACGCATGTGACAAATTCCGTCAATGCATTCACCTTGCCTAGTGAAGGTATCTTTGCTGCACTTCCTAAAACGATTAGCATTTTCTAGGTTGAAAGTCCAGATTGACCAACAACATTATAAAATTGTACACCTACGTTGGCACCTGTACCAACACCTTTATAATATAGGATGCACTTCAATGCTATTTATTTTTGTATCGAAAGGTGGATCATTACAATTAGTACACTTGATTTGTTATGCAAAAGGTTGGCAATTCCAAATACTACTATTTGTGGACATCTCCCCCTCCCTCCATCCCTCTCTCCCTCCCTCACAAAAGAATCTAGACGTAGAGTTGCTATACCAAAGTTGCTTCATATCCTGTATACACTTAGTGGCCGTTAAATTGCAAGGTATGCGCATTCAATTTTCTAAAGTCAATAACAAGTTTCCAACCTAGCCCCAGCAACGCTGGGCACCATTACTAGTAAGCTATAAGATTATACCTCCCATCTAGATTCCAGAGTCTATCCTGAAAATTCTAAAGATGTTTTTTCTATACATGTTGTATCGAGCATCATTCAAATTAGTATAAAAGCACAAAGGATAGCAGCCTCACTTTAGATCACGGGAGGCTGACTTAGGGGGCTTCTTTCATGTCATTGATGTAGCCATATCTAGTGTTCGTTGGGAACGGATGGAAGTGCCATTATCAGAGCTCTATATTCTGCACATGAGCCTTGCGAGAACTCTTCTTGGCTATGAAACCATGCCGTCATATGACACTCTCATTAAGGACCTCCCATGGATTAGATATATGCTGTTCATTAGAAAAGTTTCTTGTTTTAGTATATGTGTATATTTCTTGCTTTAGTTAGTATATGCACGTATTTCTGCATTATCTATATGCATTCTCCTTGAGATAGAAATTATATCATCACTGTTTATTTTATCACATGTTATTACTAAATCCATTCATTAGCCCTTGTTGGCCTTTCGAAATGTACGGGTTACGACAAGCATTTTCTAATTATGACTTAAAGGATTAAAGTCATATTCACTATCCCATATGTTTAATATTAAAGTTCCTTTGATTGCACTTGCCCATTTTAGGTCCACTTACAGATCGCTACATGTCATCCTCACCCAACATATGCCAGCATATGTTCTCTATGATGACGAAGATCACAATAGACTCTAGACAATGAGATGTTCATTTGTCATTTTCTATGCCCTTATACTAATACAGGATAGCAAAACTCTGGAGAACAAGAAACGCATGTTCATTCATCATTGAGAACAACTGCACCTTCCATGCCAAAACCTGTCGCCTGTGTTTTTTAACCTACCATAAACACAGCATGGATTCGGCGAGGGAAAACCATCCCGCCAGACACTCTCAATCTGCTCAAAAGTCCACACATCTGCCCTAGACTGGCATCTCAAGAGACCTATCCGCATAGCAGATCTGGCCATGTGCGCACTGCATCTTTTCTATTTCCATACCATGCAGGCATCGACCATAGAAGTTGAAACTGAAGCCAAAAAAGGTTTTTTTTACGACTAATTGCCAACAAGCTTCTCAAACTTGCGAAAACATATGGATGCCTATAATACACCACAGAAATTTTGGCCAAACCATGCCAGAAAACCCCTCCACAAATACAAAATGAAAATATTGCAAACTTATGTCATCCTAGGTTCTTTCAAAGGAACCAACCTTTAATGTTCTCATCATAGACACCTTCAAGATAGAATAGAATAGAATACAATAGAATAGATACCTTCAGAGGAACAGATATAGATACCTTTAGAGTTAGTCTTCCTCGATGCACCATTATTTTGAATATGACTCTAAATAAACAATTCTCTTCATATTCTCCATCTTTTAACAATGATATACAATGTTTTGGCATTGAGCATCCATTTTCAAGTGTACGACGAGGCATTCAACATTGCACAGAGTAGGGAGGTTGTTACAAGCTAGGTTGGAGTGGATGCAATTGAACGGATCATCCCATTTCAACATTAATCATGCAAACTAAAGTTCACATCTTCACACTTTGATCCATCTCTAAACATGGCAAATCTATAACATTTTGTTCCATTTACAAACTCCATTACATCCACCCATGACACAAGCCCCGACTAATGCGGCATCGCCGCACACGTTCGAAGTCTTTGTTTATTTTATCACATGTTATTACTAAATCCATCCATTAGCCCTTGTTGGCCTTTGAAATGTACGGGGTTACGACAAGCATTTTCTAATTATGACATATGTAAAATAATCCATTACTTCATTTGAGTTTGAAGCCTTAACCTTATGATAATTCACGAACAAAAACAAAAAAGGGGGGGAAAAGGGTGATTTTGAAAGCAATGAAGTGCATATGTTCTAAATAACAAGCAACAAAGCACAAGTTTGCATTTATTTGTCAATTAAGTATATATATGATATGTCTTTATATGCCTAATATCTTATGGCATGCGATGTCTAGCACATATTAACTTCGACAGTAGTAGAATAAGGGGATCTGGCAAGGGCCAACCATCGATTGACATGAAAAGCGGCTTGGCGGCGGCTCCATCCTTTGAAACATCTATAAAGTTCAAATACCACCCAGGATGGTCGCTGGTATTATCATGCCATACACGCATGTGACAAATTCCGTCAATGCATTCACCTTGCCTAGTGAAGGTATCTTTGCTGCACTTCCTGAAACGATTAGCATTTTCTAGGTTGAAAGTCACAGATTGACCAACAGCATTATAAAATTGTACACCTACGTTGGCACCTGTACCAGCACCTTCTCGACAATCGGTCTTGACAGCGATTGTATAAGTGCAACCCTGCAATAGCAAATACCTTAGACACGAAAAGAGGAAATGGCCTAAACAACACAAGCCCCATCATTAGCAATAGGCCTACATGCATTTGCATTCCAGCGTCTCTATGCAACACTTTGAAAACGATCTACAAGATACAAAATCTAAGCACCACTTCTTAATATGCAACCCTTTGAAAATGATTTCACCATGCACTTTCTTCATAAGAAATCACAAATTCTAAAAGATGCAAATTCTTACAAATGCAACTTTGGTGGTCATAAGCAAGAGCACAAGGATGCCATAGCTTTGTAGTCGAGCCATACTTGTCTTTAGATATAGAGATGAATTTCTCATGCTTTATACTAAGGAAGGCAGACGTTGGGACGTGACTCGGCCAGCAGGCAACCACAGAAAAGGAGATGAGTTTGATTTAGATGCGAAGTTTGATTTGGATGCCATCTCCTTTGGTACAAGGCCTTAGGAAGTCTAGGCTATCTCCATCGCCTTAGGAAGTCTAGGCTATCTCCATCTCCTTTGGTGGCAGGTACAATGCGTTGTCATCGTAACCTAACAGCCGTGTTAAAGTTTTGTAGTTCTGGAATGCCACGTTTACTGTCAATAGCATTCAAATCTGCAATGGCCAGCCATTTAGATCAAACAAAAAGTACCATCTGTTTATCCTTTTCAAGATCCACTTAAATTTGCACACTTTTTTCTTTAGTCCGGCTCTCAAATTCCTCCTTCTCTCCGTCTAAAACGCATGACCTGTAGTTCTATCTGTTTCTTATGCATGACCTGTTAACAAGCTTAACTGTTAGCTTGAAATGCTTTAGTAGTTAGTCGATGCGGTTTAATTTCATGATCGAGAATGCGCATCACCAAGAATCACTCATCGCACACACGCTTTATGAATCGCTTGATGTCAAACACACGCTTTATGAATCGCTTTATGAATCGCTTGATGTCACTCATCGCACACACGCTTTATGAATCGCTTGCTTTAGATTGCTACTTTGCTATGGCGTTATTGTGGGTTATTGTGGGCAACGTATGGATATTTGGACGTTATTCTTCATCCACTAAATCTCCAAATGCATGTAGATGTGAGGGAGGTTATGTAATCTTAGTTTCTAGGATGACAAATTCATCTTACCTCTATGTTTGATCTATGTTTCTGTAGGTTCTAAAGGAAGCTTATTATATGTGTCTTGGGCCTACGGAGATTTGTGTTTTTATTTGTTTATGACGAGGACAAACTAAACTACTTACATGCAATAAGGTGTGACACATTTGGCAGAACGAATCCTATCACAAAGTCAGACTAAATTTACAAAGTCAGACTAATCTGGTCTTACAACTTTTTATTAGGGACTCACTAATTGTGCCACATAACAAATTTCCTTATGATGACAAACTACTTATATATAAGGTGATATACATTTGGAAAATTTAATTCTATCACAAAGGCATATAAACTACCAAATTTATATTGGCACAACTGCAATGCACGCCAATTTCACTTAGCTAAATTTGACATAGTTTTTAGAGACTCACCAACAAGATTTTGCCAATAACATTACCCTTATGATTTGTTTAAAGAAGGTAGTCATGGACATGGATATCTTAGAATAAAAAACATAACTAAAAATTAACGTCCTATTATGCACAGGTGCATAAAGTTTACAAGGGAGCATAAGTGTGCAAGAAATTTAAGAGGTATTTTGGGTGGCTTTAAATATTTGGTCATTAATATTTATAGACATAGGTGGAATCTGGTATTTGCCATCCAATGGCCTTCACCCAAACATTATGGCAAATTCCTATTCCTTTCCGGCCTACATCAAAAAATAAAAGGAATTCCTTAGGAAGAGCAACTACAATGTAAGAGGTTAATATATTAAGATGATTTATTAGCAGTTTGTATTGTAGTGATTTTAGATTCTGATGGGCCCAGTCTAGGGACAATATTTTAAGCATCTCTTCAATCCCACTACCCAGTGAGAAGGAAAGCCATTCTGGTATGATATGTGCTACTCTTAGCATGTGGCAATTGCTATGAACAAGCACCATCCTGTTCTACTCAAAACTCTCAGAGATACCGATGCAACACTACCTAACATGAAAGAGCTAGATGTCTTATAAACATTTTTAAATCTTCGAAAAGTTTTTGTTATAATGTAAAGTTAAAAGAGTTACATTATTACTGCACGCTTTTTTCTTTGCGGACAAAACATTTACAGGCTCCCAACTTATGCCCAGCAACGCTGGGCACCATTACTAGTGTTCTAAATAACAAGCAACAAAGCACAAGTTTGCATTTATTTGTCAATTAAGCATATGATATGTCTTTATATGCCTAATACCTTATGGCATGCGATGTTCAGCACATATTAACGGCAGTAGTAGAATAAGGGGATCTACCAAGGGCCAACCATCGATTGACAATAAATCGCTTGGCAACATCTCCATCCTTTGAAACATCTATAAAGTTCAAATACCACGCGCGGGATGGGCTGGTATTATCATGCCATACACGCATGTGACAAATTTCGTCAATGCATTCACCTTGCCTAGTGAAGGTATCTTTGATGCACTTCCTAAAACGATGAGCATTTTCTAGGTTGAAAGTCCGCAAGATTCACCAACAACATTATAAAATTGTACACCCACGTTGGCACTGTACGGCACCTTCGACAATCGGTGCGGGCCGGGATTGTATAAGTACAACCCCGCAATAGCAAATACCTTAGACACGAAAAGAGGAAATGGCCTAAACAACACAAGCCCCATCATTAGCAATAGGCCTACATGCATTTGCATTCCGGCGTCTCTATGCAACACTTTGAAAACGATCTACAAGATACAAAATCTAAGCACCACTTCTTAATATGCAACCCTTTGAAAATGATTTCACCATGCACTTTCTTGATAAGAAATCACAAATTCTAAAAGATGCAATTTCTTACAAATGCAACTTTGGTGGTCATAAGCAAAGCACAAGGATGCCATAGCTTTGTAGTCGAGCCATACTTGTCTTGTAGATATAGGGATGAATTTCTCATGCTTTATACTAAGGAAGGTGACGTTGGGGCGTGACTTGGCTAGCGGAGACAAACCACGTAAACGGAGATGAGTTTGATTTGGATGCGAAGTTTGATTTGGATGCCATCTCCTTTGGTACAAGGCCTTAGGAAGTCTAGGCTATCTCCATCGCCTTAGGAAGTCTAGGCTATCTCCATCTCTTTGGTGGCAGGTACAATGCGTTGTAGGTACCGTGTTAAAAGTTTTGTAGTTCGGAATGCCACGTTTACTTTCAATAGCATTCAAATCTGCAATGGCCACCATTTAGATCAAGCGATTAAGTACCATCTGTTTTATCCTTTTCAAGATCCACTTAAATTTGCACACTTTTTCTTTAGTCCGGCTCTCAAATTCCTCCTTCTCTCCGTCTAAAAACGCATGACCGTAGTTCTATCGTTTCTTATGCATGACCCGTAGTTCTAATTTTTCTTATGCATGACACATTTAAACAAGCTTAAGCTGTTAGCTTGAAATGCTTTAGTAGTTAGTCGATGGGTTTAATTTTCTTGAGGCGAGAATCATCACCAAGACACGCTTTATGAATCGCTTGATGTCAAGCGGCACCGGGTGTACGTGTTGTTCCCTATAAAATTTAAGGCATATTTCTTGTCTATTGTCGGAAAAAACTATACAAAGGTTTTCTTCTTTGCACTTACAAAATGCACAATATGTTTTCTTGACCGATATAAGACATGCAAGACAAGGACTAAGATATGAGGATGCGAATAAGTTTGGAATGAGAAGTGTTTTTCTTTGGTTACAAACCAAACATAGTTTTCGACACAAGGAGGATTGCAAAGTGGCCTCTAAAAAAATGCTCTTGGATCCATTGACATTTAGGTGATGTCAGTTGGTCTAACAGTTGTAGAAATGGAAGCAATGGTTGCTGTTTCTGTTGCCTGCTTGTCTCTGTTTAAGGCCTAAAGTCTTCTCTCAAATGCGGTAGTTTATGGACTCCACAAAAAGCGGTGCAATGGAGGAAGGTTGGTTTTCTGATATCCTCGCTTTTCCATCGCTCTTCAAGGGCAAGATGGAGATGCAGAGTACGTGGAAGACTATGCAAGCCACTGGTGGAATATTAGATCACAATATTAGAGGGCTTTAAGTCATCAAATAATAACGGTTTGCTACCCCAGAATACCCTGCTTTCCTGCTTGATTTCAATCTTAGACAAAAGATTGCTTTCAGATATTGATAAAAGCAATCTAATCTAACTGAAAAGAGATTATTGGGCCAAGGCAGTTATGGATGTGTTATGAAGGCAGATTTGTGTGATTTACCTGTGGCAGTGAAAGCCACAGGTATGGCATGCATTTTTTGTGCAGTTTGTTACATTCATGCATATCTTGCATTGTAACAGCGTTCGTTTTGATGAATGGAATGGAATAAAATCCTTGCAGTTTTTGCTTTGATAATGAATCATTGCCCGCATTGAATGTTCTGTATATAAAATGATCTGTGACAGTAAACAGTAGACATTCATTGACTAGACAGGCACATTACGGACTAGGAGGAGAGACTAGGGAGTAGGATATTCTTGGTTGTAATATAGGTTTGAAATTGGGCTAAATTGCCTACCCCGAACATTACGGATGTGTTATGAAGGCAGATTTGTGTGATTTTGTGGCGGTGAAAGCATTCCTTGAGAAAGATTCATGTGAGGACGAGCTAAAAATATTCAAGCAATTCTTGAAAACAGATTATCTTTTCCATGTTGTGGGAATATTAGGTTGCTCGGCCTGTAATTGTCTTGGAGCTTATGGATAAAAATCTTAGACGGCTTATCGAAGAAAAAGGTGGGCCTTATTTGCCATTTTCTCGAGTCAATTGATATTATGATTCAAATTGCGGATGATTCATGCATTCTCTATTTAAGGCTTTTGAATGGTAATCCCGTTCTTCGTTACATCATGACAATTAGTAGCGACTTTTCTGATTGAAACTAGTTGCTAAAATTTATAAAATTTTATTAAGGTTAAAAAGGAGACCACGTGAAAATTGTAATTTAACATAGCAATATCCTAGTTATAATTTTATGACGCTCCATCTTTTTAGATGCATTGCGAGAATTAGAAAGTGTTTGGACAAGCAGATTACAAGCTTGGAATAACAACTTAGAAAGCTGGTGTTAATATCTATCCAACTCTTTGGACAATTCCGAGAAATTCATCGCATCCACATAACGACAATAATGGTAGTGCTCTTTGGACAATTCGGCAAAATTCATCACATTCACATAATACACCCGACTTGGGATCTTGGGATTCTTGTTATTTTAGGCTCAAATTATTTCAAGTAATTTCACCTCCACCACAAACATAATTCATCTTGCTCAAAACTACACGGTTATAATTTGCTCAAAATTACAAAGTTTATGTCATCAAAGTTTCTCATTACAAAAAGACTTTCTTATCATCAAAGTTTATCATTACAAAAAGATTGCCACTGAAGATCACAACATAAGTGCCAACAATGTATAAGGTCACAATGAAGTTTTTTCGATACGCAATGAGCAGATACCACCGATATAGAACAGATTTTGCCATAAACATCATACTGATACTGCCACAAACATTATACTGCACTGCCAGAAGTAGAACCATGTCGATTTTTATCCAAAACGTCACATATCATATGTGACCGCTGCTAAATCCTTGACATCAACGCCACCGAAGTTGAAAGTGCAATCAGAAAAAGTACCTCGATTATTAATAAGGGGCCCAATGAACCTCCCAATCGCCTTTGCACTCTCGGGATGTTGATTGCTCAAACTAGCACAGGTTCTACTAGCACCTTGAATAGGTGCGATTGGTGGGCCCAAAATCGCTGTAGGATATGAGTGTGCAGAAATGATCCAAAGGGTTTAGTATTCTCCACATGAATCTGTGCCATCAGAGTTCCATTAGATCAAAGAAAACGCGCTAAGGGCAACGAAACCACCTTCATATTAGATCTTGCTGATGAGACGAAAATACTTGATAACTTACCAGATGTTTGTCTTGTCTAATGATGAATAATTGTAATTCCATTCTTTCTAAGGATACCAACTTTTCTAAGTATATTTCTCTAACTTCATTCTGAGTGTGGTATTAACATGGTGTATGTGATGGGAACATGGTGTATCTTGTGATGCAAACTGTGTTGCCTTTTGTATTGCATATGGTGCCAACATGGTGCATATGATGCCAATATGATACATGTGATGGTAACACGGTCAAATGGTCAAATGTATTTTCCTCCTTGGGTGAAAGCATGCTAGGGTGTACCATCTAAAGTACCTATTTAGGTAGTACAAAACTACCCAGAAAAGTACCCAACACTGGGTACTGGGAACTTGCAAAAATGCCGCAATAAACAATAAGTTTGAGAGTTAATTCATTTATTTTAGTCATTAGTAGTATTGTTATCCTCTAGTACTATAGATTAACATGCTATTGACCCTCAATTCAAAAAATTTCGATTGATTTTAATGGAAAGAAAAAACAGAAAGTACCAGTTTTAAAAGTACCCAGTGTAGGTACTTTTGAGGGTTCCAAAAGTGGTACACCGTAGCATGCTTTTACCCCCTTGCTGATTTTAAGAAGTCCAGAACTTTCTTGATCTCTATCTTGAGTTCATTAATTTATTTTATCACATGTTATTACTAAATCCATTCATTAGCCCTTGTTGGCCTTTTGAAATGTACGACGTACGACAAGCATTTTCTGATTATGACAAATGTAAAATAATCCATTACTTCATTTGGGTTGGAAACCTTAACCTTTATGATAATCCAAGAACAAAAAAGAGATGGGGAGGGGGGGGGGTGGGGATTTTGAAAGCAATGAAGTGCATATATTTTAAATAACAAGCAGCAAAGCACACGTTTGCATTTATTTGTCAATTAAGCATATGATATATCTTTATATGCCTAATTTCTTATGGCATGCAATGTCTAGCACATATTAACTTCCTCGCAGTAGTAGAATAAGAGGATTCATCAAGGGCCAACCATCGGTTGACATTAAATCTCTTGGCAGCAGCTCCATCTTTTGAAACATCTATAAAGTTCAAATACCACCCGTGTTTGTCGTCCGGTATTATCATGCCATACACGCATGTGACAAATTTTGGCCAATGCATGCACCTTGCCTAGTGAAGGTATCATAGTTGCACTTCTCAAAGTCATTATGATTAGGATCATCTAGGTTGTTGAAAGTCATGAGATTGACCAAGTAGCATTATAAAATTGTACACTTACGTTGGCATCTGTACCAGCATTTCGTCGACAATCGGTCTTGACAGCGATTGAATAAGTGCAACCCTGCAATAGCAAATACCTTAGACACGAAAAGAGGAAATGGCCTAAACAACACAAGCCCCATCATTAGCAATAGGCCTACATGCATTTTCATTCCGAATCTCTATGCAACACTTTGAAAACGATCCGCAAGATACAAAATCTAAGCACCACTTCTTAATATGCAACCCCTTTGAAAATGATTTCACCATGCACTTTCTTGATAAGAAATCACAAATTCTAAAAGATGCAATTTCTTACAAATGCAACTTTGGTGGTCATACGCACCATAGCTTCGTGTGAGTGGAGCCATACTTGTCTTTAGATATAGGGAATGAATTTCTCATGCTTTATACTAAGGAAGGCAGACGTTGGGGACGTGACTTGGCCCCAGACAACCAAGTAAAAGGAGATGAGTTTGATTTGGATGCGAAGATAAGGCATTTGCATTATCAATGCATTGTCATCGTGAACCCAACTGTACCGTGTTAAAGCCGTGTTAAGCCGTGTTAAAGAAGTAATGAAAAGAATGATCGGATAGGTAACTTTCATCATTTGCTGCAAGTAGAAAAGAAAGTGCTAGGTCCGCTTAATTCAATATAAAAACATGGAAACATGAAGATTTGCATCAATTTTGTGCGAGAATATGAGATTACCGGAGATGCAAGCAGATATTGATCCGAGTGTTCGGGCCACTCTATCTAGCTTTTTCTTCCTCCCCAAGGCCGGGTACCATGAGATAAGCGCTGCCACAAAGGGCCTCGATTCCCACCAGTGCAGATTTCATCGTGAAGATGTGTGCACATGAGAGAATGTAAAGATATATAGTTAATGTCATACTTACTTGACGCTGCAGAATTTGGAAGCCTTCCATGAAGAAATGCTGCAAACTTGTAGTCTTAGTATTACATTGCAAGCATTACAAAATACAAAGTTTGATCGAAGGGAAAGCGTTGTTTTGCAATGAAAAAAAAGACAAACTCCGGACATAAGTTTAAAGAATAGTTTTTTCATATGAAAATCATCGAGGCAATATCACGCATGGAAATCATCAAAGGAAAGGCTCTACACTTCTTGAGTAAAGTCGTATTTATTGCCAATGCTTCCTTCCAAACGGTAATTTCGCTTAAATCCCAAATCGGTTTATAGGGCCTTCGTTTAAAGCCGTTAGATGCCATGGTGTGAATTTAGAAGAAGCCGTCTTCACAGGAGTCTCCCCGCAAAAAGAAGTAATAAAATTCATGTATAAATGGTTATAGAATGATCGATAGGTGCAAGTAGAAAGGAAAGTTCTAGGTCCGCCAATTCAATGCAAAAACATGGAAGATGAAGATTTGCTTCAAGTATGTGCGTAATGTGAAATTACCAGAGATCAAAGCAGAGATTGATCCGAAGCGTTTGGGTCGACTCTGTCGCCCTTTGTCTTCCTCCCAAACCTGGCACCATGATATAACCGCCATAGTGGCCTCGATTTATAAGAATAGACAGATTTCGCAGAAGCCATAAGAATATAGGCAAATTTCACAAGAAGCCTACTCAAAACCGAGCTCTATTCATGCGACCATGGTCGTGCTAAAAAGCTATATGGCAAAAGAATTTGAAAGCTCTCTAGCATTGGAGCCATCGGAGAATCGATAAGCAAACAAACACCAAAAATTGCCATGGCCCCATTAGAGCATCCGCCATGGACAGAATCTGACACCCTCGCTTCAATAGCCCTAAATTGCGATTCACAAGAGAAGGTAGAAAAATCAGGCGTGATCACGAATTTTGTGGCTTCTACTTTCTCACGACCGAACTCCCGCGATTTTGCGCCGAACCTAATCGAGATAGCTAATTTGAACTACATCAAATCTCAACCGATTAAATGAAATGATCAAATCTCGACCTTTGGATTTAGTCTTTGGGTCCAACACTTACACTATAACTTTTTATAATATACTTCAATGCACTTCAATGCTATTTATTTTTTGTATCAAAAGGTGGATCATTACAATTAGTACACTTGATTTGTTATGCAAAAGGTTGGCAATTCCAAATACTACTATTCGTGCACATCTCCTCCTCCCTCCATCCCTCTCTCCCTCCCTCACAAAAGAATCTAGACGTAGAGTTGCTATACCAAAGTTGCTTCATATCCTGTATACACTTAGTGGCTGTTAAATTGCAAGGTATGCGCATTCAATTTTCTAAAGTCAATAACAAGTTTCCAACCTAGCCCCAACAACGCTGGGCACCATTAATAGTAAGCTATAAGATTATGCCTCCCATCTAGATTCCAGAGTCTATCCTGAAAAACCTAAAGAGGTTTTTTCTATACATGTTGTATCGAGCATCATTCAAACTAGTATAAAAGCACAAAGGATAGCAGCCTCACTTTGGATCCTGAGAGGGCAGCTTAGGGGCTTCTTTCATGTCATTGATGTAGCCATATCTAGTGTTCGTTGGGAACGGATGGAAGTGCCATTATCAGAGCTCTATATTCTGCACATCGAGAACTCTTCTTGGCTATGAAACCATGCCGTATGATACTCTCATTAAGGACCTCCCATGGATTAGATATATGTTGTTCATTAGAAAAGTTTCTTGTTTTAGTATATGTGTATATTTCTTGCTTTAGTATATGCACACATTTCTGCATTATCTATATGCATTCTCCTTGAGATAGAAATTATATCATCACTATTTATTTTATCACATGTTATTACTAAATCCATTCATTAGCCCTTGTTGGCCTTTGAAATGTATACAGGGTTACGACAAGCATTTTCTCGATTATGACATATGTAAAACAATCCATTACTTCATTTAAGTTTGAAGCCTTAACCTTATGATAATTCACGAACAAAAAGAAAAAAAGGGGGGAAAAGGGGAGGTGATTTTGAAAGCAATGAAGTGCATATCTTTTGTGTAATTTTTTGTGTAATGGACCCGCCCTAGATCCGGCGGTGAGGTTTAATCACTTTATCCTATGGTTACGATTTGCCAATCTTTCGAACTTTTAACACAACACGTTTTAGCGCTATTCCTTTCTACTCCATCACGATCAAAGACCAAGGCATGATAGAAACCGACAAACATTATGCTATAGGTTTACTAAGAGTTTTAGCGCGCTATTCCTTCTTACTCCGGCGGGGATCAAAAGACCAAGGCATGATAGAAACCGATAGCATTATGCTATAGGTTTATCAAGAACGGCCAGCATCTAGCAAAAATCCGTTTAGCTTAGGTTTTCGCCTCATCTAGCAAAATCCATTTTTTGCAATGGCCCATAAACGAGGAACAAGCAGCCGATTCTTAGCAGCCTGTTTCATGGTTCGATGGGCACATTTGGACCTCAACAACACCGTCATGTGCAGCAAAGAAAACAAAGCCCGGCTTGAGTTGCTTCTTCATAGATTTGCCCTTTTTTTATTAAGGTTAAAAAGGAGACCACGTGAAAATTGTAATTTAACATAGCAATATCCTAGTTATAATTTTATGACGCTCCATCTTTTTAGATGCATTGCAGAATTAGAAAGTGTTTGGACAAGCAGATTACAAGCTTGGAATAACAACTTAGAAAGCTGGTGTTAATATCTATCCAACTCTTTGGACAATTCCGAGAAATTCATCGCATCCACATAACGACAATAATGGTAGTGCTCTTTGGACAATTCGGCAAAATTCATCACATTCACATAATACATGCCAGCTTGGGATCTTGGGATTACTGTTATTTTAGGTTCAAATTATTTCAAGTAATTTCACCTCCACCACAAACATAATTCATCTTGCTCAAAAACTACACAGTTATAATTTGCTCAAAAATTACAAAGTTTATGTCATCAAAGTTTCTCATTACAAAAAGACTTTCTTATCATCAAAGTTTATCATTACAAAAAGATTGCCACTGAAGATCACAACAGAAGTGCCAACAACAGAAGGTCACAATGAAGTTTTTACGATGAACGCAACGTAGACCCACCGATATAGAAACAGATTTTGCCATAAACATCAATCGATCGCCACAAACATTATCTTTGCTGACCGCCGGAAGTAGAACCATGTCGATTTTTATCCAAAACGTCACATATCATATGTGACCGCTGCTAAATCCTTGACATCAACGCCACCGAAGTTGAAAGTGCAATCAGAAAAAGTACCTCGATTATTAATAAGGGGCCCAATGAACCTCCCAATCGCCTTTGCACTCTCGGGATGTTGATTGCTCAAACTAGCACAGGTTCTACTACTACTAGCACCTTGAATAGGTGCGATTGGTGGGCCCAAAATCGCTGTAGGATATGAGTGTGCAGAAATGATCCAAAGGGTTTAGTATTCTCCACATGAATCTGTGCCATCAGAGTTCCATTAGATCAAAGAAAACGCGCTAAGGGAACCTTGAAACCACCTTCATATTAGATCTTGCTGATGAGACGAAAATACTTGATAACTTACCAGATGTTTGTCTTGTCTAATGATGAATAATTGTAATTCCATTCTTTCTAAGGATACCAACTTTTCTAAGTATATTTCTCTAACTTCATTCTGAGTGTGGTATTAACATGGTGTATGTGATGGGAACATGGTGTATCTTGTGATGCAAACTGTGTTGCCTTTTGTATTGCATATGGTGCCAACATGGTGCATATGATGCCAATATGATACATGTGATGGTAAACACGGTCAAATGGTCAAATGTATTTTCCTCCTTGCTGATTTTAAGAAGTCCAGAACTTTCTTGATCTCTATCTTGAGTTCATTAATTTATTTTATCACATGTTATTACTAAATCCATTCATTAGCCCTTGTTGGCCTTTTGAAATGTACGACGTACGACAAGCATTTTCTGATTATGACAAATGTAAAATAATCCATTACTTCATTTGGGTTGGAAGCCTTAACCTTTATGATAATCCAAGAACAAAAAGAGATTGGGGGTGGGGATTTTGAAAGCAATGAAGTGCATATATTTTAAATAACAAGCAGCAAAGCACACGTTTGCATTTATTTGTCAATTAAGCATATGATATATCTTTATATGCCTAATTTCTTATGGCATGCAATGTCTAGCACATATTAACTTCTGCAGTAGTAGAATAAGAGGATTCATCAAGGGCCAACCATCGGTTGACATTAAATCTCTTGGCAGCAGCTCCATCTTTTGAAACATCTATAAAGTTCAAATACCACCCAGGTTTGTCGCCGGTATTATCATGCCATACACGCATGTGACAAATTCCGTCAATGCATGCACCTTGCCTAGTGAAGGTATCATAGTTGCACTTCTCAAAGTCATTATGATTAGGATCATCTAGGTTGTTGAAAGTCACAGATTGACCAGTAGCATTATAAAATTGTACACTTACGTTGGCATCTGTACCAGCATTTCGTCGACAATCGGTCTTGACAGCGATTGAATAAGTGCAACCCTGCAATAGCAAATACCTTAGACACGAAAAGAGGAAATGGCCTAAACAACACAAGCCCCATCATTAGCAATAGGCCTACATGCATTTGCATTCCAGAATCTCTATGCAACACTTTGAAAACGATCTGCAAGATACAAAATCTAAGCACCACTTCTTAATATGCAACCCTTTGAAAATGATTTCACCATGCACTTTCTTGATAAGAAATCACAAATTCTAAAAGATGCAATTTCTTACAAATGCAACTTTGGTGGTCATACGCACCATAGCTTCGTAGTGGAGCCATACTTGTCTTTAGATATAGGGATGAATTTCTCATGCTTTATACTAAGGAAGGCAGACGTTGGGACGTGACTTGGCCAGTAGACAACCACAGAAAAGGAGATGAGTTTGATTTGGATGCGAAGATAAGGCATTTGCATTATCAATGCATTGTCATCGTAACCTAACAGCCGTGTTAAAGCCGTGTTAAGCCGTGTTAAAGAAGTAATGAAAAGAATGATCAGATAGGTAACTTTCATCTGTTGCAAGTAGAAAAGAAAGTGCTAGGTCTGCTAATTCAATATAAAAACATGGAAAATGAAGATTTGCATCAATTTTGTGCGAGAATATGAGATTACGAGGAGATGCGGCAGATATTGATCCGGTGTTCGGTCAGCTCTATCTAGCTTTTTCTTCCTCCACACTGGCGGTACCATGAGATAAGCGGCCACAAGTGGCCTCGATTCCCACAAGAACAAGGGTGATTTCCACGGGGAAGATGTGTGCGGACATGAGAGAATGTAAAGATATATAGTTAATGTCATACTTACTTGGGCGTTGCGAGAATTTGGAAGCCTTCCATGAAGAAAAATCGCGCAAACTTGTAGTCTTAGTATTACATTGCAAGCATTACAAAATACAAAGTTTGATCGAGAAAGGGAAAGCGGACTTGCAATGAAAAAGACAAACTCAGGACATAAGTTTAAAGAATAGTTGCTTGGTGAAAATCATCGAGAGGCAATATCACGGTGGAAATCATCAAGGAAAGGCTCTACACTTCTTGAGTAAAAGTGTATTTATTGCCAATGCTTCCTTCCGCAGGGGTAATTTACGCTTTAAATCCCAAATTAGTTTTATAGGGCCTTCGTTTTAAAGCGTTAGATGCCATGGTGTGAATTTAGAAGAAGCCATCTTCACGGGAGTCTCTGCAAAAAAAGTAATAAAATTCATGTATAAATGGTTATAGAATGATCAGATAGGTGCAAGTAGAAAGGAAAGTTCTAGGTCGCCAATTCAATGCAAAAACATGGAAGATGAAGATTTGCTTCAAGTATGTGCGAGAATGTGAAATTACCGAGGAGATCTGCAGAGATTGATCAAGCGTTGTTCGGTCACTCTGTCCAGCTTTGTCTTCCTCCCAAAACTGGCACCATGATATAACCGGCCATAGTGGCCTCGATTCCCATAAGAATAGACAGATTTCGCAGGAAGCCATAAGAATATAGGCAAATTTCACAAGAAGCCTACTCAAAACTGAGCTCTATTCATGCAGCCATGGCCGTGCTAAAAAGCTATATGGCAAAAAGAATTTGAAAGCTCTCTAGCATTGGAGCACCACAGAGAATCGATAAAGCAAACAAACACCAAAATTGCCATGGCCCCATTAGAGCATCGCCATGGGCGGGGAATCCAGACAACCTACAGCTTCAATAGCCCTAAATTGCGATTCACAAGAGAAGGTAGAAAAAATCGTGCGTATCTGGACTGTGGCTTCTACTTTCTCACGACGAACTCCCTGTGCGTCGAACCTAATCGAGATAGCCGCTGAACTACATCAAATCTCAACCGTTAAATGAAATGATCAAATCTCAGCCTTTGGATTTAGTGCTGGGTCCAACACTTACACTATAACTTTATAATATACTTCAATGCACTTCAATGCTATTTATTTTTGTATCAAAAGGTGGATCATTACAATTAGTACACTTGATTTGTTATGCAAAAGGTTGGCAATTCCAAATACTACTATTCGTGCACATCTCCTCCTCCCTCCATCCCTCTCTCCCTCCCTCACAAAAGAATCTAGACGTAGAGTTGCTATACCAAAGTTGCTTCATATCCTGTATACACTTAGTGGCTGTTAAATTGCAAGGTATGCGCATTCAATTTTCTAAAGTCAATAACAAGTTTCCAACCTAGCCCCAACTTATTTGGGCACCATTAATAGTAAGCTATAAGATTATGCCTCCCATCTAGATTCCAGAGTCTATCCTGAAAAACCTAAAGAGGTTTTTTCTATACATGTTGTATCGAGCATCATTCAAACTAGTATAAAAGCACAAAGGATAGCAGCCTCACTTTGGATCCTGAGAGGGCAGCTTAGGGGCTTCTTTCATGTCATTGATGTAGCCATATCTAGTGTTCGTTGGGAACGGATGGAAGTGCCATTATCAGAGCTCTATATTCTGCACATCGAGAACTCTTCTTGGCTATGAAACCATGCCGTATGATACTCTCATTAAGGACCTCCCATGGATTAGATATATGTTGTTCATTAGAAAAGTTTCTTGTTTTAGTATATGTGTATATTTCTTGCTTTAGTATATGCACACATTTCTGCATTATCTATATGCATTCTCCTTGAGATAGAAATTATATCATCACTATTTATTTTATCACATGTTATTACTAAATCCATTCATTAGCCCTTGTTGGCCTTTCGAAATGTACGGGTTACGACAAGCATTTTCTGATTATGACATATGTAAAACAATCCATTACTTCATTTGAGTTTGAAGCCTTAACCTTATGATAATTCACGAACAAAAAGAAAAAAAGGGGGGAAAAGGGGAGGTGATTTTGAAAGCAATGAAGTGCATATCTTTTGTGTAATTTTTGTGTAATGGACCACGCCCTAGATCCGACGGCTGAGGTTTAATCACTTTATCCTATGGTTACGATTTGCCAATCTTTCGAACTTTTAACACAACACAGTTTTAGCGCTATTCCTTTCTACTCCGGCAGGATCAAAGACCAAGGCATGATAGAAACCGACAGCATTATGCTATAGGTTTACTAAGAGTTTTAGCGCTATTCCTTCTTACTCCGGCAGGATCAAAAGACCAAGGCATGATAGAAACCGATAGCATTATGCTATAGGTTTATCAAGAACGGCCAGCATCTAGCAAAAATCCGTTTAGCTTAGGTTTTCGCCTCATCTAGCAAAATCCGTTTTTTGCAGTGGCCCATAAACGAGGAACAAGCAGCCGATTCTTAGCAGCCTGTTTCATGGTTCGATGGGCACATTTGGACCTCAACAACACCGTCATGTGCAGCAAAGAAAACAAAGCCCGGCTTGAGTTGCTTCTTCATAGATTTGCCCTTCTTTCTTTCCACAAGCACTATGGAGGTGAAGACGGAAGCTTCAAGGTATACACAAAGACGAAATTTTCAAGGAATAGTTGGGCTTTGCAATTGGGGAGATAAAAGACTGCACAGATGTTATTCACAGAGATGAAATGGCCAAGCAGAAATGTTCTTTCTGTCAATATACAGATTCCCTTTGTTGGCTTCATTAATCATCTAGAAGCTAGCGTGGCTTTGCATAATGCTCTTTAATTCAAGTGGAATTTCGTGGCAGCAAATACTCTCCCAGCTTCTTAATACTTTTCTTAGCATTGGAAGGAAAGGAACGTGTTTATCCGTGGGTTTGGGTTTATCTTACCATGTTCTTCGGATCAACAATATGTGTTCCTGCTGAGCTAACAGGTCTACCGTGGAATCAACCATCAAAGGAAACGTTTCCATGGCTGCCTCATTAGAAATGGCATATCTGTATTTTCAGCTGGTGGAAGCAAGATTCTTAGATCTGCATAAGTGCAAGGACCAGTTTCGACAAAGCTACCGGCCCAGGTTATTTCTATGCTTTCGTTTCTTCGGATCAATTTCATCTCTTCTTCTTACTTATATTTCAGTTCTTAGTAACTCAATTCACTCAGTAGAATAGTTCCTTATTTTCTCATTCGTATTTGGGCAGGGTTTTTGATCCTTCGGGATGCTGAGTTGCCATGCTAGGACAACTACATATTATAGAACCTGCTACATGTTGCCCCCTTTGGCAACAATTAGATGCGCTAGGACGGTCGTAGCTGCATTTTAGATTGAGAGTATTAGAGCAAGGTAAGAACTTGGATTCCTTGTAATTTTTTTGTAGCACAGCCAGTCAAAAATTTTAGTTTTCATTTCATTCATCATGATGCTGGTTGAAATTATCTTCACGACGCTGCTGCTTGAATGCGTTCCAGAATAATTGCTATTCAAAACTTTTCTAAGCTGTTGAATGGGTGTTTCAGATTCCTCATTTGAGATCGGCACAATACAGAAAGACCCATCTTCAAAGGCATGAGAAAACTGTCAATAATGCACATGGGGATCGATGTCTGGTGGTGCAGTGAGAAAAGGGTGAGTGATCTTTGTGTTGCTTCGTGGGGACTTTGCTTTTTTCGTATTTAGACCTGCTTGCTTCTGCAATATCATTAGAGCATTCTTGGTCGAAGAACAAAAAATCGTGAAAAAGGTATTGAAGATTCAAAAGGCGAAATAAAAGCAGTCTGCTAAAGCACAAGCTCAAATTCTGCTGCACATGCCGAAAGTTGAATTGTGCTTGGCAGAAAGAATTTTAGCAAATTCATTTTGAGTCAGTGCATTCTAAGGAATAGTTAACTGGCCTTTGCTTTTGTTTCCCATTACATTTTAGCAAATTCATTTTGAGTCAGTGCATTCTAAGGAATAGTTAATTGGCCTTTGCCTTTGTTTCCCATTACCTTGAACATTTTGTTAGGAATTTTATTGGTCCAATTTTGGTCTATGTAGACTGGCCATGGTGATGGCATTTCCCACATGGCTTCTTCACATCTTTCTTGCATATTGTAACACCCATGCTATCAGCTACTCAAAAAGCATGGTTATGTGATTTAGGGAGAATGCTTGCTGTGATTCAACTACAATATTATGTTCTAAGAGGACATCATTTGTAACCACGTTTGCTCATGGACTATGATCTTCAAAATTGTATAGATTGTTAGTTTATGATCTTCAAAATTGTATAGATTGTTAGTTTATTTCTAGAAAAGAAGCAAGAGCTTGCCAGCAGTTAAAGCATGAGTAGGTTTCTTTTGAGCTCATGCAATATATACTTGGACAATGCTAAAATCTTGGAATGATGTAGATGGACACTTCGTTGCAGGTGTTTTCCCATATGAAAATATATTTGCTGGTTAGGAACATTCTTTATGCTGGTTGGGAACATTTTTATGTGCCACTGCATAAGGAGGTTGTGCATAAGGAGGTTGTGCATAAGGAAGTTGTGCCAAGCTTAATCAGAAAATCAAATTCCTTGGGTGATGGAGATGAGAACTTGGATCTAGCAGTTGGAGATGTGGACACTTATCCTTTATTGATGGATCACAGTTTAAACAATGAACACGTTGTGGATGTCAGGCCAGCATTCCCTGCAGCTGCAACTGGTATAGGAGTTTCAGAACATAGCAACTTGGATCATATTATCAATGCCAAATGTCCATACAAGATCATGATATGGGGCCTTTTGGGAGAAGCCAAAATGGGGTTTCTAATGCCAATACTTCCATCTTCTTCAAGGTTCAGTACAGTCAGGCATTTCTTATAATCTTTAATGCCAAGGGCTTAGTTTTTTAAAGTTTGGGCTATGAATCTCCATAGAATTTACAATTACTGTAAGCCAAATTTTGCATCTATTATTGTGTTATCTCTATCTCGAGATAAAAAGCCTCATGCACCCTTGATTGTGCGGGTTGGTGGATATGTAGTTGGATGTCTAGCTACACTACCATTATTTTATATTATCATTTTAGATGCATTGAAAAAGTTTAAAATTGCTTTAGATTACTACTTTGCTATGGCGTTATTGTGGGTTATTGTGGGCAACGTATGGATATTTGGACGTTATTCTTCATCCACTAAATCTCCAAACGCATGTAGATGTGAGGGAGGTTATGTAATCTTAGTTTCTAGGATGACAAATTCATCTTACCTCTATGTTTGATCTATGTTTCTGTAGGTTCTAAAGGAAGCTTATTATATGTGTCTTGGGCCTCTGAGGAGATTTGTGTTTTTATTTGTTTATGGCGAGGACAAACTAAACTACTTACATGCAATAAGGTGTGACACATTTGGCAGAACGAATCCTATCACAAAGTCAGACTAAATTTACAAAGTCAGACTAATCTGGTCTTACAACTTTTTATTAGGGACTCACTAATTGTGCCACATAACAAATTTCCTTATGATGACAAACTACTTATATATAAGGTGATATACATTTGGAAAATTGAATTCTATCACAAAGGCATATAAACTACCAAATTTATATTTTGCTTGGCACAACTGCAATGCGCGCCAATTTTACTTAGGTCAATTTGACATAGTTTTTAGAGACTCACCAACAAGATTTTGCCAAAAATGTTACCTTTTTTATTTGTTTAAAGAAGATAGTCATGGACATGGATATCTTAGAAAAAAACATAACTAAAAATTAACGTCCTATTATGCCTGGGTGCATAAAGTTTACAAAGGGAGCATAAGTGTGCAAGAAATTTAAGAGGTATTTTGGGTGGCTTTAAATATTTGGTTATTAATATTTATAGACATAGGTGGAATCTGGTATTTGCCATCCAATGGCCTTCACCCAAACATTATGGCAAATTCCTATTCCTTTCCTACACCTACATCAAAAAAATAAAAGGAATTCCTTAGGAAGAGCAACTACAATGTAAGAGGTTAATATATTAAGATGATTTATTAGCGGTTTGTATTGTAGTGATTTTAGATTCGATGGGATGGGATCTAGGGACAATATTTTAAGCATCTCTTCAATCCCACTACCCGGTGAGAAGGAAAGCCATTACGGTATGATATGTGCTACTCTTAGCATGTGGCAATTGCTATGAACAAGCACCATCCTGTTCTACTCAAAACTCTCAGAGATACCGATGCAACACTACCTAACATGAAAGAGCTAGATGTCTTATAAACATTTTTAAATCTTCGAAAAGTTTTTGTTATAATGTAAAGTTAAAAAGAGTTACATTATATTGCACGCTTTTTTCTTTGCGGACAAAACATTTCTGAGGCTCCCAACTTATGCCCAGCAACGCTGGGCACCATTACTAGTGTTCTAATAACAAGCAACAAAGCACAAGTTTGCATTTATTTGTCAATTAAGCATATGATATGTCTTTATATGCCTAATACCTTATGGCATGCGATGTCTAGCACATATTAACCCAAGATAGTAGAATAAGGGGATCTACCAAGGGCCAACCATCGATTGACAATAAATCGTTTGGCAGCATCTCCACCCGCAAACTCAATACTTCAGATAGCGCAGAACCTTCTTCTTCCAACACCCCCCCCTTCCGTCTCAGGTGCTGCATCGTCCAAGAGGCTAGCATTTCCTATTGCTTACGAGCGCCGGCGGACCTCAAATTCAATCACGAAGAAGAAGCGCATAAATTGGCGAGAACAAACCGCACGAAGCTTGAACAATTCAAAGCGGTTCTACCCGCTTGGTGTGAACCGGTTTATGAAGGTTTCAATATTCGATTGCGAAACCAGCTCTGCTAACCTCACGCATCGAATGCGTTCAAAGCGACCACGTCGCGGACTCATTGAAGAGTTTCAAGGCGTATCCTACGGAGGTGCTCACACCGCCGATGTTGTCCCCTTCGACCCCATTACCGGTGATTGTTATTGTTCATGATTTACGGTTTGTGGCTGCCTAACTTACAAGTGCACATTATTTCGGGAAAAAGATCACATGGATCTGAGGTGACTTGAAGGGCAAGAAATTTTGGATAATATCGGTAACCACGGTATATGTGCGGCTCAACCGCTATCTTTGTCTTGTTGGAGAACGGGGAGCGGCGGATGGAGTTTGCTAAAGCCTACTGCGAGGAGAAGAACAAGAGTGCTCAATGGAAACTTGACGGATAGAGAATATATTGAGTTGAGCATTGATTGCAATGAAGTCATCGCTAACATTTGTATATAGAGAGCCATTGTTAGAGAAGCTTCAATGACCTACGGCATCAACATAAAGTGTATGGTTGTCCTCCTCAAGGTCCCATTGGTAACGCCACCACCTCGGCATGGAAGGTATTTTTATTATCTTAGCTCAAAGACATCGCGACCGCGATTTCCCTGACCATTTGTTTTGTAGGACTTCCACGAGATAGCTACCACAACGTTGAAGGTGAAGGAGCTAAAGGACGAGAAGCAATTTATTTTTATGGAGGAGGCGGGTGTTGAGAAAGTTAATGGAAGTGGCCAACGGATGGGTCAACAAAAGATCGTGGACGAGCATGGAGATTTTTCCCGATAAGCCCTCGAAGGACTTCTTCAACAAAACTGGTTAAGATACCTTGAGGCATGTCTAATCTGAGAGGTTTCTCGACTTCTCGATGAGATTTTGGAAGGAAAGACATACATTAAGGTTAAAGCGGATATCATGGCGAGGTTTAATTGCCGGTAGGCGCCATTGATATTAGAAGCCTGAGCTTCATGCGGAAAGAGATTTTGTCATACGCGTCCACGCTGCTTCAGAAGGAATACACTTTTTGGGAAGAGTTGGTTTCTGAATTTCCGGCTTTCACGGAACAACGGATTCTGGATATATCTGATTCGGATACAGAGTACGTGAAAGCCAATTATAATAAGGAACATGTTGTGGGTAATTTGCCCGTTGCATTTCTAGAACCCATTAGATCGATTTTGAAACCTGAAGAGGCTATCAAGATCAAGGAGAAGAAAAATGTTGTACATGCTGTAACAAAGGAAGGGATTCCTACCTCCACTCCAGTATCTGAGAACGCAACTATGGTGTTCATAGACATTAGAGGATTCTCTGCATTATGGACGTGCAAAAAATACATGGAACTCTTCACACGAATATCCAGCATGACAACTGCTAACATTTATCACCTTGTGATTCTGATGCGGTCTGTGAACTTGCCAGATTGCTTGTACAGCCAGAAACAGATTCAAGGCGGGTCCCATATCTCTGTAGGCACATATGACGAGCCAGGATGGGTGAACAAGAAAAGGGTGAAGGAATATCAGTATTACATCACCCATATGTGCATTAACAGAAGCGACTCCAGGGTCAACGCGATAATGCCAGAGCTGGAGCTTCGTTTGACACAGGTGAGCACCGCACCAAACAACCCTTGCCACCAATGCCCGCCGGTGGTGACGAAGATCTTGATGAGAAAATGAAGAAAAATGGCGGACTTATTTCACGGGTAAACCCGGTACAAGTTTGTCGGAATGGAAGGTGACCACGTCTTTGAAGTGCGGTTGAAAACATCATATGCTTACTACCTAGTTGACAAGCTTGTGCCCAAGGATGGTTGTGTTCTTGATTTCTTCTCGCAGTAGTCGCGCTCCCGTGTCATTTAATGCGTGGGAAAGAAAAGTATTGCTTTTGAAAGCCGGGGTAAAGTATGCCGATTTCTGAGGGCTTTCCTGGATAAGCTCGAAAAACTTGTGGGCCAGGGCGCTGGGGAGACAGTTGAAGAGGATAAGGCAGAGCCTGTGAATGATCCTAACGCGATCAATTTGAACATTACCCGAGAAGAAGATATATCTAACATTGATACAATCTTGGATCAAATGGATGAGAAAAGCTATGAGGAAAGAATGCGAGGAAACGAAAAGACTTACGGAGGAGGCTTGAAAAGGTATTATTGGCGCTAGAGCAGGTGTTTCAAAAATTGGGGGCTTTAAACAAAAAATTTGATGCCTACATGCCTTTCTTGACAAGCGGTCGAAGTTCGAATACGTAGGCATGGTCGTCGACTTCGTGGTTCAAGAGGGTGAGCCATCGGTACACAAGAGCATGAGGTTCCACCGACGAAAAAACCAAACTCTTCCATGCACCGATATCGCTGTAGGCTGAGTAGTAGTGGCGATCTGTCGAAGGGCACGACATCGATACTTGGGTGAAGGACCGGATCCACATGTCCAAGTCCTTGCACGAGCCATGTCAGAGAAATCCCGGATGTAATAGGCTACACCGAGATGGACCTGGCCGGATCTTCTACAAAGGGGCCGGGAACATATAGATAGGATAGTCACGAGATAGGTGTTGTACCGAAGTCAAGATCGGAAGCCCGGATGGACTAATTTCTGCCCCTATGGCAAAGTAATGTACATTGAAATGTTTGAGGAATATAAATTACAATGCTTTGAAGTCTCCATATCTTTGAGTTTTCTTACTATTTAAGTTTTGTTTCTTGTCTAAACTTTCCTTGACACGAAATTTGCTAGCACTTTCTTATAATTATTGGCGGAATGTGGGTACCTTAATGACTCAAAATGTCATGCTTGTGCGATCCTCATTATCAATTTCATTCCTTTTTATACATGTGTAGAGCTTAAGGGACTTGTGATATTACATCCATAGGTATTTAGGCGACTTCAAATATTATTTGTGGCGATCTGGCGGAGTATTTTCACTCTTTCTTGTGGACGCTCTTACTCACAAAGGAGCTTGGGATAGCCTTATATATGTCAAAGTCGGATACATCATTTGGTTGTGACCAATAAGCAATGGAAAAAACGTCAACTTTTACTCTGCGCAACCATTCACGGTGTTTTATAGACAATCAAGAACCTATTTCATGCTAAGCGAGAATTCAGAAATTCTCTAATTAATTAAATCGTGCTTGTTTGGGCTATGAATCTCCATAGAATTTACAATTACTGTAAGCCAAATTTTGCATCTATTATTGTGTTATCTCTATCTCGAGATAAAAAGCCTCATGCACCCTTGATTGTGCGGGTTGGTGGATATGTAGTTGGATGTCTAGCTACACTACCATTATTTTATATTATCATTTTAGATGCATTGAAAAAGTTTAAAATTGCTTTAGATTGCTACTTTGCTATGGCGTTATTGTGGGTTATTGTGGGCAACGTATGGATATTTGGACGTTATTCTTCATCCACTAAATCTCCAAACGCATGTAGATGTGAGGGAGGTTATGTAATCTTAGTTTCTAGGATGACAAATTCATCTTACCTCTATGTTTGATCTATGTTTCTGTAGGTTCTAAAGGAAGCTTATTATATGTGTCTTGGGCCTACGGAGATTTGTGTTTTTATTTGTTTATGACGAGGACAAACTAAACTACTTACATGCAATAAGGTGTGACACATTTGGCAGAACGAATCCTATCACAAAGTCAGACTAAATTTACAAAGTCAGACTAATCTGGTCTTACAACTTTTTATTAGGGACTCACTAATTGTGCCACATAACAATTTCCTTATGATGACAAACTACTTATATATAAGGTGATATACATTTGGAAAATTGAATTCTATCACAAAGGCATATAAACTACCAAATTTATATTTTGCTTGGCACAACTGCAATGCACGCCAATTTCACTTAGCTAAATTTGACATAGTTTTTAGAGATTTACCAACAAGATTTTGCCAATAACATTACCCTTATGATTTGTTTAAAGAAGGTAGTCATGGACATGGATATCTTAGAATAAAAAACATAACTAAAAATTAACGTCCTATTATGCACAGGTGCATAAAGTTTACAAGGGAGCATAAGTGTGCAAGAAATTTAAGAGGTATTTTGGGTGGCTTTAAATATTTGGTCATTAATATTTATAGACATAGGTGGAATCTGGTATTTGCCATCCAATGGCCTTCACCCAAACATTATGGCAAATTCCTATTCCTTTCCGGCCTACATCAAAAAATAAAAGGAATTCCTTAGGAAGAGCAACTACAATGTAAGAGGTTAATATATTAAGATGATTTATTAGCAGTTTGTATTGTAGTGATTTTAGATTCGATGGGCCCAAATCTAGGGACAATATTTTAAGCATCTCTTCAATCCCACTACCCGGTGAGAAGGAAAGCCATTACGGTATGATATGTGCTACTCTTAGCATGTGGCAATTGCTATGAACAAGCACCATCCTGTTCTACTCAAAACTCTCAGAGATACCGATGCAACACTACCTAACATGAAAGAGCTAGATGTCTTATAAACATTTTTAAATCTTCGAAAAGTTTTTGTTATAATGTAAAGTTAAAAGAGTTACATTATTACTGCACGCTTTTTTCTTTGCGGACAAAACATTTCTGGGCTCCCAACTTATGCAAAGAACGTATTTGGGCACCATTACTAGTGTTCTAAATAACAAGCAACAAAGCACAAGTTTGCATTTATTTGTCAATTAAGCATATGATATGTCTTTATATGCCTAATACCTTATGGCATGCGATGTCTAGCACATATTAACTTCGGCAGTAGTAGAATAAGGGGATCTACCAAGGGCCAACCATCGATTGACAATAAATCGCTTGGCAGCATCTCCATCCTTTGAAACATCTATAAAGTTCAAATACCACGCAGGATGGGCGCTGGTATTATCATGCCATACACGCATGTGACAAATTTCGTCAATGCATTCACCTTGCCTAGTGAAGGTATCTTTGATGCACTTCCTAAAACGATGAGCATTTTCTAGGTTGAAAGTCACAGATTCACCAACAGCATTATAAAATTGTACACCTACGTTGGCACCTGTACCAGCACCTTCTCGACAATCGGTCTGGACAGCGATTGTATAAGTGCAACCCTGCAATAGCAAATACCTTAGACACGAAAAGAGGAAATGGCCTAAACAACACAAGCCCCATCATTAGCAATAGGCCTACATGCATTTGCATTCCAGCGTCTCTATGCAACACTTTGAAAACGATCTACAAGATACAAAATCTAAGCACCACTTCTTAATATGCAACCCTTTGAAAATGATTTCACCATGCACTTTCTTGATAAGAAATCACAAATTCTAAAAGATGCAATTTCTTACAAATGCAACTTTGGTGGTCATAAGCAAGAGCACAAGGATGCCATAGCTTTGTAGTCGAGCCATACTTGTCTGTAGATATAGGGATGAATTTCTCATGCTTTATACTAAGGAAGGCAGACGTTGGGACGTGACTTGGCTAGCAGACAACCACAGAAACGGAGATGAGTTTGATTTGGATTCGAAGTTTGATTTGGATGCCATCTCCTTTGGTACAAGGCCTTAGGAAGTCTAGGCTATCTCCATCTCCTTTGATGGCCTAGACACCTATAGTAGTATATCCCCCCCCCGGGTACTTTCTGGCCCCCCCCTTTGGAAGAATCCGGCTCCCCTCTTCTACATCGTCAAAATTTTTTTGTCAAAACTGTTTAATTAGAATAAAATTGGATAGTAGGTCGATTAGGTATGTTGTGGACAAAACTGCCTGTTTGGAGCGGCAGAGCAGATCGAAACAGGTGCGGATGCATGGAAGAAGGGGGGGCAGAAACTACCAAAGGGGGGGGCCGGATGCTACAGTAGGTCGTCAGGCTATCTCAGGACCCAGGAAGTCTAGGCTATCTCCATCTCCTTTGATGGCAGGTACAATGCGTTGTCATCGTAATCTAACAGCCGTGTTAAAGTTTTGTAGTTCTGGAATGCCACGTTTACTGTCAATAGCATTCAAATCTGCAATGGCCAGCCATTTCGTCAAACAGTAAGTACCATCTGTTTATCCTTTTCAAGATCCACTTAAATTTGCACACTTTTTTCTTTAGTCCGGCTCTCAAATTCCTCCTTCTCTCCGTCTAAAACGCATGACCTGTAGTTCTATCTGTTTCTTATACATGACCTGTAGTTCTATCTGTTTCTTATGCATGACCTGTTAACAAGCTTAACTGTTAGCTTGAAATGCTTTAGTAGTTAGTCGTGCAGTTTTAATTTCTCGCAGTGCGAGAATGCGCATCACCAAGACACGCTTTATGAATCGCTTGATGTCAAACAGCCTGGGTGTCTGTGTTGTTCCTGTAAAATTTAAGGCATATTTCTTGTCTATTGTTCAGAAAAACTATACAAAGATTTTCTTCTTTGCACTTACAAAATGCACAATATGTTTTGCAGCCTGATATAAGACATACTAAGATATGAGGATGCCAGCCAGAATAAGTTTGGAATGAGAAGTGTTTTGCTGGTTACAAACCAAACATAGTTTCTGACACAAGGAGGATTGCAGTGGCCTCTGCGAAAATGCTCTTGAAGAGTTTCAGGCTGCAAAGCAGTTTTAGAAGCATAGGGCATAGAAGCCTGGGCTATGGCAAGAAAGAACAATGAATTTGGCCTTCTTGCTCCTGTTCTTGAAGAATGGATCAGTCTTACATAGGAAGCTGCTGCAATAGATCCTGAAATGGATCCCTATACCTATTTCATCGATATGTATGAGAGAGGTAACAAAAGAGAAAGAATGGATCTTTTTTTGCTGCTTTGAAAGAATCGTTAATTTGTTTAGAATCCGGACTTTCATTTATAGCTTAAATCATTTAGAACTTCAATTTGATTTTAATTTTGCATTGCAGTTGGCAGGGAAGGAGGCTTGGATATGAGGAGAGAACAGGCTTTTATAGGCTTTGTCGTAAGGTTTTAGCTTCAATTTTTGTTCTATGTCCTGTTTATCATTTTTTGTTCTATGTCCTGTACATCATCAAGTTATTTTCTCAGAACCTGGTAGTAGATTAAGCTTGACTTGGAACGTCCAAAATGGGCAGTCCCTTTGACAATGGGAAATGACCATAGCTAATGTTCACACCCCTTGGATAATCTAAATCTCAGTTCTACTGACCTTACTGAATATGAAAAAGCTTGTGCACTTGAACTAGATGTTCAAAACTTTGATAGAGATCTTAAGTACGGGATAGAGAAGGCATTGATTAGCTTACCAGATAGCGTGTAGATGAATCTGGCCTCTCCTTCATTGAAGGATGTGACTGCTAGCTTCATTGAAGTGGATGAGGAAGTGGCCAATATAAATACCTAGCTAAAAGAAAGACATTTAGGCCACTGAGTCATATTTTGGTAATAGTTTGGCTACTTTGGAGTTCTGCAGAAGTGAGCAGAAGGAGAAGAAAAGGGAATTAAAAGTTGATTCAGTATCCATTGGAACTTGAAGCCCCGCTTGAAGCATGTTGTGTAGAAGCAGATGAATCTCACCATCCTCCTTAGGGGACTATCAAGGTGACAACATCACAAAGATCTTATGGCCCCCATTAGACCAGCTGTTATAAAGCATTTTGCAGAATAATACGACACTGCATAATTTTTGCAAGTAGTGGCAATGGTGGTGGTCAGCCAAGTGCTTGGCTATGGCCTTACCTATCTTTTTGGCAATCAGATAGTCTAACACCATTGGCTGGTATAAACCTTCCATTTGACATTTTGCTAGGCCGAGGGCCTGTCATCTACAAACCCATCACAACAGCAAAAGCTGTTGCTGAAGTCCAAGAGCTTTGTCCTCCTGCAAAGCCTGTCATATGTTGGCAAACTTGACGAGCTTAAAAGATGAAGTACGTGTTGTAGATAAAAATGTTGTTTCCTATATATGCATGATGTCTCTATCTATTGTTAGCTTTTGATAGTTGGACTTTTAAGAGGCATAAGATAAGGAGCGAAACACTCAAGAG
Organism: Isoetes taiwanensis; assembly: GCA_021234155.1. Taxonomy (NCBI): domain Eukaryota; kingdom Viridiplantae; phylum Streptophyta; class Lycopodiopsida; order Isoetales; family Isoetaceae; genus Isoetes; species Isoetes taiwanensis. The sequence goes on along the minus strand of JAJEKV010000010.1, from coordinate 10,817,434 downwards.
GAAGTCTATAGCTCCTATTAATAAATGTTTTCTAATTTATCTCTTTTCTGGTTGTCTGTTCGGCTAAGTTTTGTTGTTTATCAACTAACTAAATTCCAGGTAGGAAATGCTTCAGATGTTTTGGGATTTCCTTTACACACAAGATGCATAAGATGGAGGAGATAATGAGGCTCTACAACCTTATTGCGAAATGCACCTATTAGGGAGTCAACCAAACAAGGCATTTTTTGTTTATAGCTATATAAGTGCATTTGTGCTGCTTGAATACCTCTCAATCTTTGCTACCAAATCGGTATGGTAAGATGTTTGGTTGAGAGCATCAGATGGTTCAAATGTATCTCAATTTGTTACAGAGTTTCTTTAATCATTTTATAATCATCAAATATCTTGCTTACATCTCAAATATTGTTGGGCATGTTAGCTTCCTTAAAATAAACCATTTGAAGTTTCCAAAAATTAGATGACAATGCATTGCAAGATCTTGGAGCTCTAAGAACCCCCTATCCTACGATTTCGTCCTGATCAATATTGTCTTTATAGTGCTTTTAATGCAGCACTTTGCTTCTCTTCTCATTTTTTGCAAGACGTCTCTCCCTATACTATCTTAAGAAGCCCATTCGACCAGCTGTTCAGGTCCTCAACAGAAGCGTTTTATACTACAGGATAAGAAATTAAGAAAATATGCCATGAAGTAAGGAAAAAAAAGATAGTAACACGATAAATTAAAAATCCATTGATCTTCATCAGTAATAACCTTGCTCCAATTCTATATTAAGTAACATGATAAATTGCAAATCCATTGATCTACATTAATAAGCTTGCTCCGATTCTATATTAAGGTTCTAATCAGAACCGGAAATATACAGTTTGATTCTTCACAAAGCACACTGTCAACAGCAAACCATGAAGCAACAACTGAATTTGAAGGTAAGCTCGGCAAAAATAAACTCCAAGGAGGAGCACAACAGAATAGAGAAGTCTTGGCAAACCACAACAGGCTTATTGAATAGGGTCTTCTTGAACAAGGTCTTCTGTGTCCAGGTTGCAGACCAGGAGACCCTGAGGGCCGCGACCAAAACGAGAAAGAACCCTACTTTCTAAAATCTAAATATATCAAACCATTACCCAAACCTTTAAAAAAGGTTGTGAAATCGTCTGGAGCGAAATCGCAACCCAACCATTATGGGTACCTATGCAACTTCTATGAGAGAGGAGGCATTATGGCAACGCCTTTAGCAGGTGTGCTATGACGGCGGAAGTCGGAGCTATGGCGGTGGAAGCCGCAGGAAGAACTTCTTCACTCCTGCCCTTTGCGTAGGAAAATGTTTCCCCGAGGAACATTATATAGGGTTTGGATCCATTGACATTTAGGTGATGTCAGTTGGTCCAACAGTTGTAGAATGGAAGCAATGGTTGTTGTTTCTGTTGCTTGCTTGTCTCACTGTTTATGATATGTTTAAAGCTGCATTCAAGAAAGTACAAATATGCAATATTCAATTGGAGTTGAAGTCTGGTGGAAAAAGTGGAGTCTGGACCAGGAGGACTTGGACTCCTGAATGATCATGGGCTTGCTTTTAAGTTATTTCTTCAAAGTAGTTTGATTGGTGTACATTGTGATTTAAATTTTGGGTTTCTAAATATTCGTGTATGCCAAAACCATGAAACAGTAGCTGTGATTTATCATTCGCTCTCACCCGCATTACAGAAAGAACAATACACACATACAGATGATTGATGCATTCTCTGTTTAAGGCTTTTGAATGGTAATCCCTGTTCTTCGTTACATCATGACAATTAGTAGCAGCTATACAGATTGAAACTAGTTGCTAAAATTTATAAAATTTTATTAAGGTTAAAAAGGATATCTGAGACCAAGTGAAAATTGGAATTTAACATAGCAATATCCTAGTTATAATTTTATGATGCTCCATCTTTTTAGATGCATTGCAGAATTAGAAAGCGTTTGGACAAGCAGATTACAAGCTTGGAAGAACAACTTAGAAAGCTCGTGTTAATATCTGTCCAACTCTTTGGACAATTCCGAGAAATTCATCGCATCCACATAACGACAATAATGGTAGTGCTCTTTGGACAATTCGGCAAAATTCATCACATCCACATAATACACGCCAGCTTGGGATCTTGGGATTACTGTTATTTTAGGCTCAAATTATTTCAAGTAATTTCACCTCCACCACAAACATAATTCATCTTGCTCAAAAACTACGGTTATAATCTGCTTCAAAATTACAAAGTTTATGTCATCAAAGTTTCTCATTACAAAAGACTTTCTTATCATCAAAGTTTATCATTACAAAAGATTGCCGAAGATCACAAATGAAGTGCCAACAATGTAAGGTCACAAATGAAGTTTTTTCGATACGTAATCAGACGACCCACCGATATAGAACAGATTTTGCCATAAACATCATACTGATACTGCCACAAACATTATACTGTGACGGCCGAAGTAGAACCATGTCGATTTTTATCCAAAACGTCACATATCACCGCTGCTAAATCCTTAACCTCAACGCCACCGAAGTTGAAAGTGCAATTAGAAAAAGTACCTCGATTATTAATAACAGGCCCAATGAACCCCCCCATCGCCTTTGCACTCTTAGGATGTTGCTTGCTCAAACTAGCATAGAAATTATCGTTGTATGGATCATCGTCGACCTCGAAATTGTTAGCCTTCACCATTTGAATATCTGATGCAACTGGCATCACTGCAACTCCAGAATCCTTCAATTGCACGACAGATGCTGAAGAATCTTTTAATTCTAAAATAGAACCTGGAGAATCCTTGACATTTTCCTTCCCAACATCCGTTATACCATCATTTCGGGCGTAAAAGAACGACCACCCAAAGCAATGTTGCAATCAACCTCCACAAGAACCGCATTAGAATCATTTATAGCAGGAGGTGCGCATTTAACTTCATTTGTAAAAAACCAGTAAATAAGATTTGAAAAAAGATAAGAACAAAACAAATAAACAAGGTGATTGTCCGAAGTTACCTGCAAGCACATCCTTGTAAGAGCGTGGCGACCCGTCTGCATTACATGGCTGTCCGATTATTTCGATGCATGCATTAATCTTAGAATCTCCAGTTCTGTCGTATCTAAAACATGTTAATTAAACAATTCAATAAGCAATTATATCATGAAAAATATACATCATGGAAAAAACAGGAAAGAAAAAAGAATTGAACTTACCATAAAAATCCATCTACACTCTTATGTCCTGTAATTCGCATTCCAGCAATCGCAGGAGCATCGGAAGCAGCAAGATGAGTAACCAATGAAACTCTGCCAGACTTATTACAAATCTCCGTTTCTGGACTCACAACGGAACCCATAGTAACGGCCACTTGCCAAGTGAATCGATACCAAGCGGGTGTAAGCGCATACCAAGTCTGCGATACGGTTATAGAATATCGAAAAATTAACTACAAAATATAAAATACAAAAACATATAAAAAAGTCTCACTATAGTTCTAAAATTAGGGATCGGTTGCAGAAAGAAGTGACGTGCTTCATCGTCCTTCTCTTTTGCAGGTAAGTGGCGAATATATTGCTTAAATGTAAGCACAAAATCCTTCTTATATGTCCAGACTGGTTTTCTAAGGTGCTCGTTGTCAAACTTAGTGATAGTAGGATTATAATTCTTACTGATCCTCTCCCCATAGTTCACTATCCCCTCAATTTCATCTCTATCCAAACACATATCACAGTCTTTTACCTGATATAACTCCTTCGTTGCCGTAATCCCAAAACGTATCAACATGCAATACACAAGGCGCTTGATACAACCTGAAGGATATGATATCTGATGATCAATGTCAGAAAGAATTTCTCTCTCAAGGTTGAGCGTAATAATAGGAGCCTTCTTCTTTGCATTTTCATAATTTCCCTCCTTCCTCGACTTACCATACCAACAAAAGCCTCACGGATCCGACAGAAAACTGCATCAGTTCTGATATTGAAAGGATGTTCGCGGACACAGTCTCTCCAATTCGTTTCTCTTGCGCTCTTCTAACTATTCTACCAACACCTCTAAACAAAGAGCTAAGTCTGCAAACAAAGAAAAAATAAAACAAATAAATTATTTTAAATCCCCCCAAAAAATCAAAGTAATAACTTACGTTCCAGGAGGATACAGTTTCCCATTTTTCTTCTTTGCCTAAATTAACAACATAAGAGAAGTAAAAAATTTAATGCAAATATAGAAAACATAATCAAAAATTCTGCATGGAAAAAATTATCTGAATGAGAACTTTGGTCAGCATCTCGTTCAATGTCTTTAATGGCAGGTTCTCTATAGGAATATGAACCTGCTGCTTTTGAACCTGTCTCGTTCAAATGTGTTACAGGACAGTCATATGGTGCCAATTATATGTTAATAATGTAGTTTGTAGCATATGTAGTGTCACATATACCTTATCTGAATAGTGAATTGGCTTCCATATGTTTCTATACTTAGTGTCATATGTGATGTTAGATATGGTGATACTTGTGAATGGTGGATTGTCTGCCATATATGGTGCCAACTGCTGCGCTAAATATTGCACCACGCTATCTGCCACATATGGGGTGGTGGATGCCTGTCGGATGTGGTGCCTTCTGTGCATTGTGGTGCCTTCTGTGCATTGTGGTGACTTTCTTATCATCAAAGTTTATCATTACAAAAAGATTGCCACTGAAGATCACAACAGAAGTGCCAACAACAAAAGGTCACAACAGAAGTTTTTCTGATACAGAACAGACGGCCACTGATATAGAATGTTGGGAAAATATCCATGAGTCTTGATAGGAATGATGGGCAATATTTTTTAGATTCAATAAGGATTCCATGCAATCTTGTGAATATTATTTTGCCTATGAAACTTGAAAATTCGTCAAAGAAATAAACGTCTCAATCTGACAATAAGAAGTAGCATGAGTTCACATTGCCTGTCTGGAAGAAGTTTGGAGTTGTAAGAAACTAACATTTAAATCCAAATTTATGGCACATGTAGGCTTTTATGTACAATCATTTTTCTACATTTTATTAATTGACATCAATAGGGAAGTAGAGGCTCACTATTAAGGTACAATTGCATGCCCAGTGCAATTTCATTTTTTTATTCATATTAAAGCATTTCAAAGTACAAATTCCTCTAGTATAGATTTAATAATCATCACTATTATTACAGTACCATAGAGTCTATTCTTGTGGTGTAGCAGAAAATGTCTCAGGGTGTCGCTGGAAGCTGGTATAAAAAATGACGGCCCCATAGCCAGCATTGCCCTTTCCTTTCCTTTAACTTTCAATCTAACAAATGGAGGCTCTGTTTCAAAAGGAAGATGTGTGCAGACATGAGAGAATGTAAAGGTACATAGTTAATGTCATACTTGCTTGGACGTGACAGAATTTGGAGGCCTTCCATGAAGAAATGCTGCGGTAGAATTTGGAAGCGTTAGATGCCACGGTGTGGATTTAAAAGAAGCCGTCTTCAAAGGAGTCTCCTGCAAAAAGAAGTAATGAAAAGAATGATCAGATAGGTAACTTTCATCTGTTGCAAGTAGAAAAGAAAGTGCTAGGTCTGCCAATTCAATACAAAAACATGGAAAATGAAGATTTGCATCAATTTTGTGCAGAATATGAGATTACCAGAGATGCAGCAGATATTGATCCGGAGTGTTCAGTCAGCTCTATCCAGCTTTTTCTTCCCCCCTGCAACTGGTACCATGAGATAAGCGGCCATAGTGGCCTCGATTCCCACAAGAACAGGAAGATTTCACAGGAAGATGTGTGCAGACATGAGAGAATGTAAAGATATATAGTTAATGTCATAGTTACTTGGACGTTGCAGAATTTGGAAGTCTTCCATGAAGAAATGTTGCAAACTTGTAGTCTTAGTATTACATTGCCAGCATTACAAAATACAAAGTTTGATCAGAAAGGGAAAGCAGACCTGCAATGAAAAAGACAAACTCCGGACATGAGTTTAAAGAATAGTTGCTTCAGTGAAAATCATCAGAGGCAATATCACAGTGGAAATCATCAAGGAAAGGCTCTACACTTCCTGAGTAAGCTGTATTTATTGCCAAAGCTTCCTTCCGGGGTAATTTTACGCTTAAATCCCAAATCAGTTTTATAGGGCCTTCGTTTAAAGCATTAGATGCCATGGTGTGAATTTAGAAGAAGCCGTCTTCACAGGAGTCTCCTGCAAAAAGAAATAATAAAATTCATGTATAAATGGTTATAGAATGATCAGATAGGTGCAAGTAGAAAGAAAAGTGCTAGGTCTGCCAATTCAATGTAAAAACATGGAAGATAAAGATTTGCTTCAAGTATGTGCAGAATGTGAAATTACCAGAGATGCTGAAATGATTGATCCTAAGCGTTGGTCGGACTCGTCCAGCTTTGTCTTCCCCCCAAAACTGGCACCATGATATAACCGGCCATAGTGGCCTCGATTCCCATAAGAACAGACAGATTTCGCAGGAAGCCATAAGAATATAGGCAAATTTCACAAGAAGCCTACTCAAAACTGAGCTCTATTCATGCAGCCATGGCCGTGCTAAAAAGCTATATAGCAAAAAGAATTTGAAAGCTCTCTAGCATTGGAGCACACAGAGAATCGATGAGCAAACAAACACCAAAAATTGCCATGGCCCCTGCCATGGCCAGGAATCCGACAACCTCTGCTCCAATAGCCCTAAATTGCGATTCACAAAGAGAAGGTAGAAAAAATCGTGCGTATCTGGACCGTGGCTTCTACTTTCTCACGACGAACTCCCTATGCGTCGAACCTAATCGAGATAGCCGCTGAACTACATCAAATCTCAACCATTAAATGAAATGATCAAATCTCAGCGATGCTCGGGAATGTTGACAGGCCAAAACACAACAAAAACAAAAGCTTTAGACACTGCAAAATCACAAAAAATGAAGATAGTAGAATTGAGGATGGTATTTATACAACCCCCACAACCACATGGTTGTTATTCTCAAATATGGCTCACATCGTTTTTACATCTCCACAATATAAATTGTTACCATTAATTTTTTTGGCACATTTGACTTATCCTAAGTTATGACTGCCAATCACCACTACACGACATAATTTTCTATTTCTAAAAAGAATGTTGGGAAAATATCCATGAGTCTTGATAGGAATGATGGGCAATATTTTTTAGATTCAATAAGGATTCCATGCAATCTTGTGAATATTATTTTGCCTATGAAACTTGAAAATTCGTCAAAGAAATAAACGTCTCAATCTGACAATAAGAAGTAGCATGAGTTCACATTGCCTGTCTGGAAGAAGTTTGGAGTTGTAAGAAACTAACATTTAAATCCAAATTTATGGCACATGTAGGCTTTTATGTACAATCATTTTTCTACATTTTATTAATTGACATCAATAGGGAAGTAGAGGCTCACTATTAAGGTACAATTGCATGCCCACTGCAATTTCAGTTTTTTATTCATATTAAAGCATTTCAAAGTACAAATTCCTCTAGTATAGATTTAATAATCATCTTCTTTTTTATTTTGGTAAGGTGTTGGAGTTCGTGCCTGGAACGCCGCCCTAAACAAAACTTCATAAACAAAACTTCTGCCCTAAGAAAATGACACCCTATGACAAACGAAAAGAACTCGACACAAAATGATGAAACAGAAACCATGAACACACTTTTGCGGCACTGGAGGGCAACCCCTCGTGCGCAGCACCTTGTTTATTTTGGTAAGGTGTTGGAGTTCATGAACGCCTTGATCTTGCGACGCATGCGGCGTTCCCTTTCAGTTTCCGGCTCCTCTTGCGGGACGCTAAGTTGCCGGCTTTGAATGCAAAATTTGAATGGAAATTATGACCTCGATCACTTGCATGGGCCGGCGTTTCTACGAATTCTTCCCTCCATCACACCGGTTTTCCCCTTTGGCGCCTCACTCCTCCCCACTTACCTTTTACGATTCTTGGCGCCTCATTCTCCCTCCTCACTCCTCACAGTCACGATTTTTTTCAGTCAAGAGTTCATGATCAACAGGGTTCGAAATCTTGAAATACTTATACTTTGGATAATACAGATGCAAGATATATTCTAAGGATTGTTTTCTTTTGCAGGATTGCAGCTTCAGGATTAGTTTCTAATTCATGTTCGAATCTGTCCACGGTTTATTGTCTTGCTTTGTAAATTCCTTGCAAAGGAACAAGGAGATCCGGTAGCTTGCTGTGCAGCCCATCATCCAAGCTTTCGTAGTGTATGTTCCTCATATTATTTGCATCACGTGATCCTCCTAATATCATTTCGAAACTGCTAATCGTTTCTTCCTCTTTAAATTTGATGCAGGAACAGGGAGAAGAGGCAACTTATTCAGCAACCCATCTTCCCAATCCATTCTAGGTTAGTGTCTTTGCTGCTTTACTGAATCTGTAAGGCAAGAGAGGCAGAGAGTTCCGTAGTCATTTGCAGTTTGATCTTCATCTGTTAAATCAGAGGCAGTTTCAAGAGGCAGTTTTAAATCAGAGGCAGTTTCAAGAGGCTTGGAATACCATTAAGAAAATGTTTACAAAGGTAGAGATCAACTCTTGAATCAATAGATGAGATAAAGGAAGCTCAAGATATTATTGTATCAACTGCCTTTAATGCCAATTTGAGCTGGCGGCGTTCCCTCTCCCCTCAGCCGGATATTTTTATTTTGAGGCTATTCAATACACGCGGGGCGGTTTTGTTCTGAATCTTACGTTTCGAGCTTACTGCTCCAAAAGGCATTTGGTTTCCTTTTCTTCCATTTGAAGGCATTTGATTTCCTTTTCTTCCATTTCTTCTATGCTTACGGTTGTCCTTCCATTATTTCTGAAAGAATTGACTTGCTGTGGTTTAGGTATATGTTGTCTGCACGAATCTTTAGCCAAATCTAGCAGCTAACTAACTGTTACCACATTAGCAGCTTGGCGTTGGTCCTTCGCCTGCGAGCTCGATTTCGCAGACCTGCATTTTTATAGCTTGGTGCTTTTGCACAATTAGAGGTAAGAATTGTTTATTTTTTATTCCCATTTTGACTTAAAGGCTGAGAGTCTAGTGATATGCCAGGTTATGCTTAAAATTTGTTTGGGTTATGTTGTGTGTATAGATAGAGCTATATTTTGTAGACAAATACTTATCCGAACCTAGCAGCTAGCTAACTGGTGCACAGTTAATTAGAAACTTGCATTTCTACAGCCTAGAGCTTTGCAAAATTATAGGGAAGATATTTCTTATTGCCATTTTCAGTTTGAGGAAAAAGGTCAAGTGGTATGTCAGATTATATTTGAAATTGTTTTGGTTATGCAATTGTAATCATCTTTGTACGGTTCTATGCTTTGATATATGAAGTAGCATTATGCATTGCAAATTATCTTTGTTTTTTGTAATGAAAATTCGAGCTCTCTTTTGCAGACCTGCATTTCTACAGCATTTTGCAAAATTAGAGCTAAGAATTGTCCCATTTCGATTTTGAGGCTGAGAGCCAAGTGATATTCATGCTACAAAAACATTTGCTAAAGTGGTAATTATATTCAACATTTTTAGGTTCAACAATTAACATTGTTTGGTTCATTTACATGTCTCGGATCTACACTCTGATATGGCCTTTTTAAGTTTGATTGTGTCCAAGCCTTTCGACTTAGGAAGGATAAAGCTAAATGCTTAGATTGCCACCAATTTACAGCTCCTAGGAAATTTAGCTAAATGGAACCATATCATAAACTATCACCTTATCTTCCGCATGCCTTTAAGGTTTGAAATCACATCTTAGACATGTAACTTGGAAAGACCTGGTTAAAACTTAGATAGACATAAACTGGCATTTTTGTTCATTGTAACCCCATGGTTTTTTCCTGTTATGCTATTAGGGCGTATAGTAAAACTTTAATAAAATGAAGCACCATGTGGTAAGCATGTAACCAGATCATAGACTAAGCATGCCTTTCAAGTTAGACTAGGGGTAGACTGTTTGAGCTCATGGTTTTTCAACTACTGAATGGTGGAGAGAAAATGGATAGGTTGCTGGGCAATATGCTGGTTCTTGGAAATATACTGATTCCTTATATGTTGCAGGCATAGAAACATGTTGTGGATTGACACTCTTCAATTTTAAAGCACGTTTTCTAAAGATCTTCGTGTGCTGGCTATGGCCTACTGCAACAACCCATTGTGATTGTTGTAAGGTACATCCATCCATCTTCTTTTTTATTTTGTGATAGCGTTGGGTTGCGTGCCAGGGAACGCCGCATGTTACGCCGCATGCGGCGTTCCCTCTCCCCTTGCGGGACGATTGAAGTTTGAATTTCAATCTTTTCTTTTTGTTTTCCTCCGTTTCTTTGTTTCCCTCTTTCGTTCGATGCCGATACCACTCTTTGACAGGGGGAGGAGAAAGCGGATCTTTGACAAGGGGAGGAGAAAGCGGCTTGAGATTGCAGGAGGGAAGTCTGCATTGTGTGCTTCATCATTGAAGCAAAAAATTCTCCAGAGCAAGCTTTTGCGTTAAGGAAGTCTGCATTCTTTATCATTGAAGCAAAAATTTTTCCAGAGCAAGCTTTTGCATTAAGGATAGGAGAACGACTCTTAGGTCGGTAAAGCCAGAAGCCATCATGTCTTAACCAATCTACTGCTACTTCTTTAAACTTTCGATTTGCCGGAACTTCATGTGATGCCCTTCAAATTGGAGGGACGCACCCACCATATGGCATGCCGCAACAGACTTGCCATAGCCCTTTATCCATTCCCCCATAGCCACGCCTTACTCATTTGAGGAGCTTCTACAGGTGTTGAAATCGATCTGAAAGAGAAGTTGACTACCAAGGTCATTTGCCACGGGTATTTATACTCAAGTTTTTTAGATGTTTTGTTCCAGTAAGCGCATTTGTTTTCCATGCCATTGTATTCCAAAACTAACTTTTTATCTAATCTATTGCCCAACAGACCAGACCATCGGAAGAGAGCCAACTGGAGCTCAACCAGTCCAGATACTAAGTGAAAGAGCAAGTAAGACATTTTTTTTAATAGAGCAAGAGCAATCTGATATATTTGTCCAAATTTTCTTTTGTCTTTCTTGATGTAAAAGCTGGGACAGTTGATTTAATGGCAAATGTGTCCTCAGTTATGAACATGGTCACGCCTTTTTTGTAGCCAAGGCCATAAAGGAAAGCCATTCATGAATAGAAAAATAGGAATCTAACGCTTCATCTACTATCCTTACAAGTACATAACATGGTCTAATCCTTATCAGGCTTTGTTTGCAAGCATGGCAGCCATGCGTACAATATCCACAACTTGGATACAGAAAAAGCTATAGCAGATCGTGTATGTGGTTTTTTTTCCACAAATTTGACTTCCAGTTCATTGCTTTTCTCTCTGATTTTCTTTGATTATGAGAACCTTCTCATACCAGATTTGCTCTTGGTGAGAGCTGGGATGTTGATTCCGTTTTCTTTGTTTTTCCTTTGATAAGGCAATGCCTAAGCATGTTAATCTACAGCAATATATCATGCACATTGCTAGATCATGAATTTATTTTAAGGGCTGGGACTTAGTATATTTTTGGCCAAATTTGATACTGTTTGCAAGCCTTTTGGGCTTGGAGCCTGGAAGGGCTTGCACTATATGGTCTTTCTGAAATGCAGGATGTGGCTACTCTATACTAGGAAGGAAAATGAGGTCTATAGTTAGTATAACAATGTTTCCTTTTGTTTTTTGCACCCTGATAATGTTTGATGCAGTGCACCTCAAACTGCATTTGCAACTTTATCTTCTTATTTAAAATGGGAAGGCTTTGGTTTCTGAGCCTGGAATGCTGCCTGTAAGACTGCATGCGTCTGGTCTTTCTATCCTACAATATTCAAAATTCAGAATTCGCCCTACCATAGTTCAAATTTCGAGTGGAACATAGGGCCGATTATGGCAGCGATGGCCCTGGCGCATGCCTCTAGCAGAAATATAAGTTTCTCTGTTTAAAGTCTACTTCGGAAAAATGTTTTTGCAATCTTGATATCTTTTTTATCCATTCAATCAGATTTGAACCAATTTATGCAGATGGCTCAAACCCCCTTGCATCGAGGCCGTGGCCAGCAATCAGGTTGACGTTATTTATTGCTTGAATTGCAAGGGCCAGAGATTGCTGATCTACAAGCTACCAACATGGTAAGCATGGATAAAACAATCTCTTTGGGAGTTTTTCTCCCCTTCAACTCATGCTTCGTTATCCTCTAGAAATGCATCAAAATGCTAAAGTATTTGTGTGTTGTGTAAAGCAGGACCAACTTTCGGATTTTTGGTTCACGTTGAGAAAAATATTTGGTGCTCACATCATGCTTACTTGGCAAGTGTTGTGGATCTTTAGGCTTCATATTTGTTAGTTTGAGGCTTATGATTTTGCCAAGTATTTTTACTTTTTATGTGGACAGTTGTTGCTGCAGGAATGTTTATGTTTTGCTTCAATATGCCATTTACTTCATTTTTTCTAGGTGCATAACTTTTGTTGATTATCTTTCAGTTATATATATCGTGAAGAATGCACTTGAAAATGCACTATTGTTTCTTCATTTTTCTCCTCATTTTGCTCATTTTCTTTGGCTATTTCTGTTTCTTTCTCAATCCAGGCTTTGGCTGCCCTTGGTGGTTCTTTTGCGGCAAAGTGATTGTACCGGACTAAAAGTTTTCTTTTTTTGTGCGGTACGTTGAACAAGTGCAAACCTCTACTTTGTAGAGATTATGGATTTAAACTTTTGAATCTTACAGATTTGTGCACTTTTGAATCTTCAATTTTTAGAGAAAATTATTGGTGGGAGCAAGGCTATTTGATGACTTTTTTTGCTACAAGTTGAGCAAGTTTATGTCATGCATCGGATCTATGCATCTTGAACCTTACCTGGCGCATTATAGAATTGTAGAGAACTTAGATACCATGTGCATCTTTCACAAGGTATGTAGATTTGAACAGTATAGAATTATAGAGCTTAGATACCATATGCATCTTTCACAATGTATATAGATTTGAACTAAATATATGTTGAACTAAATTTGCTTTCCTATGCCTAATTGCATAAGCTTTTTATTCCTTTTCTCTTTGTCCATCCATGAGACAATCTTCAAGGTGTACATTATAATGAAGATTTTATCATCATTCTGGTCTCATGGAAGGTGCAGTTTGGTTAACTTAGCATTCTATTAGAGTTTAGCTTAGTATACTTTGTTACCATGCCTCTGATTAAACTGGGGTTCAAACCCGACCAGTGTACCATTGGTTACTGGGGTTATACGGCCATGATCCCCGACGTGGTAGAACTTGTGCCTATACGTGTCCTCCACTTTGGTTGCCTTGACCGGCAGTAGGATATTTCTAGCTAGTCTGTACAAGATGATATTCTCGTCAAGACTAGTCTAGCTGGACCAAAAATAAAAAATACAAAAATTTCCGTGACTTCCTAAGGCGGGAGATATCCTGCCTACAAAGTGTGCATGTATGGCTAAAGTTTTGCCCAACGGATGTGTGGTGAGTTGGTATAGGCCTAGTAATACCAAAATAAATGTGCACTTGGTCGGGGGTTCAAACCCGTGTATGTTTATATTTGGGAGTTGGTTACTGGGGTTATACGGCCATGATCCCCGACGTGGTAGAACTTGTGCCTATACGTGTCCTCCACTTTGGTTGCCTTGACCGGCAGTAGGATATTTCTAGCTAGTCTGTACAAGATGATATTCTCGTCAAGACTAGTCTAGCTGGACCCATACTTTGTGGAAATTAAACCTCTGATAGTTTAGACCAATTATTGACATCAAGATTGCAAAATAACACGTGGGCTTGCTTGGAAATGATTTTAACTTTTGGCATAGTATTTGAACTTATGCATGTTGCTTTGGAACTAACAAAAAGCCCACAAGCGATCTCCATTGGCTCTAAATTACATAGTTTCTTAAATACAATTTCAACTCGAAAACGTTTTATTGGTAAAGTTGACAACAACAATAAAATGGAGTAGCATAATTCAATATATTCACATCTAACCATCCTCGAACAACTGCTACAGCATATGCCTTCATCAAAACCCAGCTTACACATCTAGAGTTGCCATATCATACCAGTATTTCAGTCTATAAGGCATTGAGTTGAAACTTAAAAATCCACTACACATTCGCTCTTATTTTCCTAACATATATAGTGATTACATGGTCATGACACATTGACTCCTCTTAAATGACTTCATCTACAAGGCAATTACCCATCACTTCATGGCAATTAGTTATTTTTGCATGCCATTAAATCTATCAGTTCCAATCCGTCTATGTGTTCTATCACCCCACATTATCCATTCCATGTCCTACTTGCCTCTCACATGTCCTACATCTACCCATTTGACATGTCCTCAACTGTTCCATCTATTAACCTTCATGTTAAGATCTACCCATTTTGCAATATATGACTAATGCCTGACATTGCCGGGCGCACGTTTCGTCAACATATGCACTATAGGAGGAGCTTCTGTATCTGTTACCTTGCAAATGAGCTTTACATCAAGCGACAGATGTTCTTAAGTTCTCTAGAATAGGTCCTTGAGGATGTGGATCCATGTATTTGTGTAGATCTATGTTAAGATTTAAGTTATCATTTCGCAATATATGACTGGCATTGTAGGGTGCCCGTTTCTACATTCATGTTCGTCACCATATGCACTACAGAAATGTTCCTAGAGTTATGTGGAATAGGTTCTTTATGATGTGGATCCATTGAGGTTAATGACCATAAACTCTATAATTTAATATTGCACTAAAAATATTTAGTATTTGTGTGTAAACCTAATATATTTGTTTAAAAATTAAGTTACTTCATTATCTGTTTATACTTTGAAAGGTAATGTCTTTTTCCTATCTATATGTGTTTATTGCATATGTAGCCATAAATGCATTCCACACATATACCGATTAATGCCCGGCATCGCCGGGCACACATTTCTAGTCACTATTATTACAGTACCATAGAGTCTATTCTTGTGGTGCAGCAGAAAATGTCTCAGGGCACTCGCTGGAAGCTGGTATCAAAAATGACGGCCCCATAACCAGCATTGCCCTTTCCTTTCCTTTAACTTTCAATCTAACAAATGGAGGCTCTGTTTCAAAAGGAAGATGTGTGCAGACATGAGAGAATGTAAAGGTACATAGTTAATGTCATACTTGCTTGGACGTGACAGAATTTGGAGGCCTTCCATGAAGAAATGCTGCGGTAGAATTTGGAAGCGTTAGATGCCACGGTGTGGATTTAAAAGAAGCCGTCTTCAAAGGAGTCTCCTGCAAAAAGAAGTAATGAAAAGAATGATCAGATAGGTAACTTTCATCTGTTGCAAGTAGAAAAGAAAGTGCTAGGTCTGCCAATTCAATACAAAAACATGGAAAATGAAGATTTGCATCAATTTTGTGCAGAATATGAGATTACCAGAGATGCAGCAGATATTGATCCGGAGTGTTCAGTCAGTTCTATCCAGCTTTTTCTTCCCCCCTGCAACTGATACCATGAGATAAGCGGCCATAGTGGCCTCGATTCCCACAAGAACAGGAAGATTTCACAGGAAGATGTGTGCAGACATGAGAGAATGTAAAGATATATAGTTAATGTCATATGTAGTTACTTGGACGTTGCAGAATTTGGAAGTCTTCCATGAAGAAATGTTGCAAACTTGTAGTCTTAATATTACATTGCAAGCATTACAAAATACAAAGTTTGATCAGAAAGGGAAAGCAGACCTGCAATGAAAAAGACAAACTCCGGACATAAGTTTAAAGAATAGTTGCCTCAATGAAAATCATCAGAGACAATATCACAGTGGAAATCATCAAGGAAAGGCTCTACACTTCCCGAGTAAGCTGTATTTATTGCCAATGCTTCCTTCCACGGGGTAATTTCTGCTTAAATCCCAAATCAGTTTTATAGGGCCTTCGTTTAAAGCGTTAGATGCCATGGTGTGAATTTAGAAGAAGCCGTCTTCACAGGAGTCTCCTGCAAAAAGAAGTAATAAAATTCATGTATAAATGGTTATAGAATGATCAGATAGGTGCAAGTAGAAAGGAAAGTGCTAGGTCTGCCAATTCAATGCAAAAACATGGAAGATGAAGATTTGCTTCAAGTATGTGCAGAATGTGAAATTACAAGAGATGCAGCAGAGATTGATCCGAAGCATTCAGTCAGCTCTGTCCAGCTTTATCTTCCCCCCAAAACTGGCACCATGATATAATCGGCCATAGTGGCCTCGATTCCCATAAGAACAGACAGATTTTGCAGGAAGCCATAAGAATATAGGCAAATTTCACAAGAAGCCTACTCAAAACTGAGCTCTATTCATGCAGCCATGGCCGTGCTAAAAAACTATATAGCAAAAAGAATTTGAAAGCTCTCTAGCATTGAAGCACACAGAGAATCGATGAGCAAACAAACACCAAAAATTGCCATGGCCCCTGCCATGGCCAGGAATCCGAGAACCTCTGCTCCAATAGCCTTAAATTGCAATTCGCAAGAGAAGGTAGAAAAAATCGTGTGTATCTGAACCGTGGCTTCTACTTTCTCACGACGAACTCCCTGTGCGTCGAACCTAATCTAGATAGCCGCTGAACTACATCAAATCTCAACCGTTAAATGAAATGATCAAATCTCAGCCTTTGGATTTAGGGCTGGGTCGAACTTCAATGCTATTTATTTTTGTATCGAAAGGTGGATCATTACAATTAGTACACTTGATTTGTTATGCAAAGGGTTGGCAATTCCAAATACTACTATTTGTGGACATCTCCCCCTCCCTCCATCCCTCTCTCCCTCCCTCACAAAAGAATCTAGACGTAGAGTTGCTATACCAAAGTTGCTTCATATCCTGTATACACTTAGTGGCCGTTAAATTGCAAGGTATGCGCATTCAATTTTCTAAAGTCAATAACAAGTTTCCAACCTAGCCCCAGCAACGCTGGGCACCATTACTAGTAAGCTATAAGATTATACCTCCCATCTAGATTCCAGAGTCTATCCTGAAAAACCTAAAGATGTTTTTTCTATACATGTTGTATCGAGCATCATTCAAATTAGTATAAAAGCACAAAGGATAGCAGCCTCACTTTGGATCCTGGGAGGGCAGCTTAGGGGCTTTTTTCATGTCATTGATGTAGCCATATCTAGTGTTCGTTGGGAACGGATGGAAGTGCCATTATCAGAGCTCTATATTCTGCACATGAGCCTTGCGAGAACTCTTCTTGGCTATGAAACCATGCCGTCATATGACACTCTCATTAAGGACCTCCCATGGATTAGATATATCTTTCGTTCATTAGAAAAGTTTCTTGTTTTAGTATATGTGTATATTTCTTGCTTTAGTTAGTATATGCACGTATTTCTGCATTATCTATATGCATTCTCCTTGAGATAGAAATTATATCATCACTGTTTATTTTATCACATGTTATTACTAAATCCATTCATTAGCCCTTGTTGGCCTTTCGAAATGTACGGTTTACGACAAGCATTTTCTAATTATGACATATGTAAAATAATCCATTACTTCATTTGAGTTTGAAGCCTTAACCTTATGATAATTCACGAACAAAAAGAAAAAAAGGGGGGAAAGGGGGGGGGGTGATTTTGAAAGCAATGAAGTGCATATGTTCTAAATAACAAGGAACAAAGCACAAGTTTGCATTTATTTGTCAATTAAGCATATGATATGTCTTTATATGCCTAATATCTTATGGCATGCGATGTCTAGCACATATTAACTTCGGCAGTAGTAGAATAAGGGGATCTGGCAAGGGCTAACCATCGATTGACAGTAAAACGCTTGGCAGCAGCTCCATCCTTTGAAACATCTATAAAGTTCAAATACCACCCAGGATGGTCGCTGGTATTATCATGCCATACACGCATGTGACAAATTCCGTCAATGCATTCACCTTGCCTAGTGAAGGTATCTTTGCTGCACTTCCTAAAACGATTAGCATTTTCTAGGTTGAAAGTCACAGATTGACCAACAGCATTATAAAATTGTACACCTACGTTGGCACCTGTATCAGCACCTTCTCGACAATCGGTCTTGACAGCGATTGTATAAGTGCAACCCTGCAATAGCAAATACCTTAGACACAAAAAGAGGAAATGGCCTAAACAACACAAGCCCCATCATTAGCAATAGGCCTACATGCATTTGCATTCCAGTGTCTCTATGCAACACTTTGAAAACGATCTACAAGATACAAGCACCACTTCTTAATATGCAACCCTTTGAAAATTCCAGGTAGGAAATGCTTCAGATGTTTTGGGATTTCCTTTACACAAGATGCATAAGATGGAGGAGATAATGAGGCTCTACAACCTTATTGCGAAATGCACCTATTAGGGAGTCAACCAAACAAGGCATTTTTTGTTTATAGCTATATAAGTGCATTTGTGCTGCTTGAATACCTCTCAATCTTTGCTACCAAATCGGTATGGTAAGATGTTTGGTTGAGAGCATCAGATGGTTCAAATGTATCTCAATTTGTTACATAATCATTTTATAATCATCAAATATCTTGCTTACATCTCAAATATTGTTGGGCATGTTAGCTTCCTTAAAATAAACCATTTGAAGTTTCCAAAAATTAGATGACAATGCATTGCAAGATCTTGGAGATCCTACGATTTCGTCCTGATCAATATTGTCTTTATAGTGCTTTTAATGGAACACTTCGCTTCTCTTCTCATTTTTTGCAAGACGTCTCTCCCTATCCTATATTATAATGTTTTGGTGTAAGTAGTGCATCGCGCCCTAAAATATGAACGGTCCAGATTTGAATTTCAAGTTAGTTCGATGGCCCAGATTAGATTAGGGTTTCTTCTTTACGGATTAGGAGCAGCAAATAAAGATCATCTTCAAGTAAGGTACAAGGGAATCCATACTCTGAATTCGTTCAGTAAAGAAAAGTCACCAAATCAGATAAAGATCACAAGGATCAGGCAAAAGATCGCCAAAAATTGGCTAAACTCGGCCAAAGAACTAAACTCTGCACCAAAAGTCGCCAAGATCGGCCATCGGCCACAGATCCCTTAAGACCAAAGATAATTAAAAATCTGCTTCAAATGACAACAATCGGCCAACAAAACCTCACAATAAAGATCCGCCAACAGTTTCTTGCAACAAAGGTCGCCAAGATCCTATCAAAGAAGCCCCAAAGACATGCAAGCATCACCGAAGAACAGATCAAGAAATCTCTGCACAAAACACAAAATAATCACCATAGCCATCATCGATCGGCCTAATAATAGTCTAAAACACCTCTGAGATCCTCCACAAACCAAGTGCCTCGATATTCAAGCACAGCGCCGTCACCGGAGCTCCAGCAAGACGTCTGCATCCGCCATAGCCAGGAGCTCCACAAAAAAAATAACAAAAAAGGGTACATTACCAGGGTAAAAATTAAGGACGATTAATCGCAAATGGGCTATTTTATTTCTAATTCTTGAATTAAGATTTGAGAGATTAGTAGGATGAGTTTTGCATTTTTGGGATGTGCAATCGCCCATGTGTAATTCTTTTTTATCTTGCCAGAAGAGAAAATCGCCCATGTCATGATTCTTTTATGGGTATTTTAAAAATAGATTAGCCCATATATGATCTTCAAAAATAATAAATTTAAAAAATTGCATAAAATAACTGATATTAATGAGGGTTAACCTTCTTCATTATAACCTTACAAATATGGATGGCGTGGTTGTGACGTGGAGGCCGCCTATTGGATGTAATCCCAGCTGATGTGTATTATGCATGGGAAAATATGCGCCTTGGTTTTTCTAGAGTATAAATCGCTAGCGGCGCGGCCTCGCGGATTTACTCCAGAAAAACCTTGTTGCATATTTTCCCTTATACATAATGCCTAAATGTGAAGATTTGTAAGGCCCTGCACTAACTTCGGGCAACTTTTCAATGCTAATATATAAAGGTATCTAAATAAAGTATCGAGATACCCATGTGACATCATAATCGTGGAACTTGAATACTCTTCCCTTTGTTTGTATCTATCTTCATTATCAGTCCCAAATCAATCTTGCCACCCATGACTCTAACTGGCATTGCAGCTTGTACATATCATCAACTATTAATACTCTTTTTATCTGCGAGAGAGCCCCTTCTCCAATTTCTGGCAGGGCATTAAATGTTTGTAACTTGGCAAAATGACCACGTTGTCCCCAAAAGGTAGGTTTCTTACATGAAATGCTCTCTCTTTAGTTCAGGAAGTTTTTCTAAAGATTTGAAGCTCATCATAATAAGAATTATCCAAACTTGGGAATCCATTTCACAAAGCACCCAAAAGTAAAACCAGGTTTTTCCTTGAGTTAAATTAAAAAAAAGAGAATATTTTCTTCTTCTTCCATATGAAGATTCCAAGAGAGTATATTATCTCGTCCTCCTCCTCCTCCAAACCCAAAAAAATCGTCGAATAAAACAGATGTATTTTTGTGGATTAATTTTATTAAAAATATTATATGGATAAAAATTGATTTCTTAAAGGTAGTTTAATTTTGATAGATTAATTGTCAATAGTTCATACATGGTCTCAATAAAATGCTTGTCTAACATGTTTAGTAGTTGTAATTGACTACAATGCTTCATATATGTGGTTTACGGATGTGGTATAGCACGTCAATAATGAGACTTGGTTTTTATAGTGGTATATTGAATAGAAAAGGAAGTGTCCATTTATCCCAACGTGCCTTGGACTAATTTGTATGGAATGCCCCAAAGCGGGCTTCCAACATACCAAAAATTCGATGTATACCTCACATTGAATACTTCCTTAGAGATACCGTACATGCAAAAGATTTTAGACCAACGAAGCCATACATCAATGAATCTCCACGATTATTAGTCAACAAAATTAGATATTAGTATCATTCCAGTTTCCATTGCGCCAACCAAAAATTCCAAGCATTTTCTAATTATGACATATGTAAAATAATCCATTACTTCATTTGAGTTTGAAGCCTTAACCTTATGATAATTCACGAACAAAAAAAAAAAAAGGGCTAAAAAGGGAATGATTTTGAAAGCAATGAAGTGCATATGTTTCTAAATAACAAGCAACAAAGCACAAGTTTGCATTTATTTGTCAATTAAGCATACAAGACTAAGATTTTATTTTTGCCACTTTTGCAAAAAACACGCATAAACATTCTTTAGCTCCTTTTTTTTGCACTTAGATTCGCTACTCGGCTGCTCCAATATTTGCGCGAGAGGGAAAAAAAACTTTAATCACGCTAAATTCCCCTCCCGGAAATGCAATTGGGAGAAAAAAAAGAGCTCTAATAAACTTTCAAAATGTTCCATTTTGAAGATGCATCAATATTCCCAACCATACAAAATATTACAAATGTATATCCATCAATTGGAAATTCAAAAATGAATAAAATGACTTTGCTCATGCAGTTTAAGGAAAATGCTTATTTTTACAACATACAAAATATTACAAACCAACCATCAATTGGAAATTGAAAAATGAATAAAATGATTTTGTTCATGTAGTTTAAAGAAAATCTTATTTTTGGACCAATGGGGTAAAGGACCCTTATTACTTGATATTTGAAAATCCTAGAAGAAACTATTATCGATTAATTTCAACAAAACGTCGCTGCAAAAAAATCAGCCAATATTATTATTAACCAAGTCTAGTATAGTTCAATATAATTACATCCAACATAAGTCCGTCGGATCTTTTCTTCTCCTCTTCAATAACACACAAGGGATGCCCCAAATCTTTTCTTCTCCTCTTCAATAACACACAAGATAGTATGCTCGAGACAATAGGCAAAAAACAGAAATTGAAAAAGTGTCAAAGTATGGCAAAAGATGATAAAGGTTGTAGAATTTGTTCCTCAATCTTAACTAATTATTGCAGGTCAATAAATTATATAAGGCAACTAGCAACATATAATATTGTCACCACACAAATAAGTTGCATTTTATTGTATAGGACCAGCCCTACATATGATTTCTTGAAAGCATAATTAGAGTGCATGTTCAACCAAATGCATTGCAACTTGAAAATGTGCTAGATCGGAATGCACTAAGAAGACTAGAAATACTGGATGAATGAAAGGGGAAGACATGGTAAGGAGAAACCCGAATTACGCACAAAATGCAAAAACCAAGACTAAGATTTGTTTTTGTCGAAAAGCTTTAAAAAAACACGCAAAACTAAATAACATACCCTTTTTTTTTGGCCTAAATTAGACTATATGTTCTATAATGACACGAGAAATCTTGAAACTCTAATCACAATGCTAGATGCTCTTGCTTGTCATTTGCACCCTAAAAATATAGATCAGGATGAAATTATCACGGAAATACAATGTTCCATCTTAAATGGATGCATCAATAATCAATTTCATGTACAAAGCAGGTTCTTTAAATGTATATTGGCAATATATTTCATGTAGGGAGGGGCTTCTTCGTGGCAAGAGCCGCCTTCAAGCAAGCAGAGAAACATCCATATTTTACTATCATAAAATAGTAAGCAACTTTATGGCATTTTAGAAGAACTTAAGCATTCTAGCTTTCGTTGTTGGTTTTAAGCATTCTAAAGAAGATAAAGGGAAATATCAAGCGACATTATTACTTGATATTTAGTCGTCTACAACATGAGTAACATTTTCATGAACCCAAGCTTCAACAAAACTTCGTATTGCTTTGCAAAAAGGTTGCGGACTAGGAGAAAAATGATCTAATATACTTAACATCTAGTATACTTAATACCTTACATGCTCAACATAAATCTTTGTATGTTTTTGTAATCGATAAAAAAATAAGTCATGGGGATGAAGCTAGACCATAAGCCCGTTCGAAAATGCCAGGAGAAAATGATCTCAATAGGCAAATGCACGGAACTAAAAAGAAAAATGACATAGTATATGAAAGAGCCAATAAAATAAGTTTTGGGAGTGATTTTTTATCTTCGCGCATGTAATCTTACTTGTAACGATCACAAAAGTGTTGAGCCGGTTCCCAAACACACCTCCACTTACCACAACCTTTGCACATAAGTCCGCCCCGCGGACTTAATAATGAATTCTTCAATTTTGGCTTCTTTGTATTTTTAGCATAATTCTCTAGGCATTGCAATGAAAATTAATGAACCGATAATTTTATGGATAGCTCAAGAGCATGTGGATGAACCACATGAGAGAAAGACATGGTCGCTCTCTGAGACTTTGAATTAAGAAATGTCTTTGGGCAGGGACACGAATTGTTGGTTTCGGAAGAAAAGAGTCCCCTAAAACCAACATGCATTTCCAATAAACAACTGTTATTTTATATATTAGACTATATGTTCCTTAACTATGTATTTTCATACTGCAACTGCGCAAATCTATAACCATTGTTAATACCAGCTAGAAACTTCAGCTAGAAACTTCATACTATTATCAAGGACCACTTAGTTTTTCTGTTAGAAAATATGACAGGACGGGTTTGACCTAAGAATCAAAATAGTCCAGCATTATAAATCTTATATAAATGTGAAAAACCACAGAACGGGTTTGATCTAAGAATCAATACTCCCATGTCCCATCTGAAGAATTCACAATAAGGGAAATTAAATTTGTGGCATACCACAAGTTCAAAAGTGCACACATTTGAACTTCATCAACCAAGGAATTTTGATGAGGCGATTGCAAGTGCTTGTTCATGGCCAAGGCAAGATCTTACCTATTAAAAGCAGAAAATATTGGTGACCATAAAGAAGACATCTTTGCCTTGTGCAATTGCATGAAATATCTTTTTAAGTACTTCTTTTGTGTGCGTGCAAAGCGACAAATTAACACCAATGGCTGCCCTTTCTTTTTCTTGCCGTAACTAAGCCCTACAGGGGACGATTTGGTATGAGCGGGGCTCGCAAGGGCGGAATAAAATGGGTGAAAAAGATCAACTGACTAAATGTTACCTGCTACTATCTGGAATACTCGGCTTTGGAAAACATCTTCCGGCAACATTTGGCTTATATAGGCAGCAAGCAGATTACCGGACCGCTATGTCGGTGAATCTTTGTTCATCGATTTTGCCACCTGGGGCTTGAAACCGCAGATCCGACCACGCTTGAACGCATGTTGAAGCAGAGAAGCGGATAAGGATAAAAACGTGGCTTCCTCTGCTATTTTTCTCCAAAAAAAATTCCTCCCTATTTTTTAAAAAAAATCCTCCCTATTTTTTCCCCCACCCAGGAATCTGGGAATCGAATCTTGGTGTGTCTCGATTATATATGTGTAGATGATATGTCTTTATATGCCTAATATCTTATGGCATGCGATGTCTAGCACATATTAACTTCGGCAGTAGTAGAATAAGGGGATCTGGCAAGGGCCAACCATCGATTGACAGTAAAACGCTTGGCAGCAGCTCCATCCTTTGAAACATCTATAAAGTTCAAATACCACCCAGGATGGTCGCTGGTATTATCATGCCATACACACATGTGACAAATTCCGTCAATGCATTCACCTTGCCTAGTGAAGGTATCTTTGCTGCACTTCCTAAAACGATTAGCATTTTCTAGGTTGAAAGTCACAGATTGACCAACAACATTATAAAATTGTACACCTATGTTGGCACCTGTACCAGCACCTTTATAATATAGGATGCACTTCAATGCTATTTATTTTTGTATCGAAAGGTGGATCATTACAATTAGTACACTTGATTTGTTATGCAAAAGGTTGGCAATTCCAAATACTACTATTTGTGGACATCTCCCCCTCCCTCCATCCCTCTCTCCCTCCCTCACAAAAGAATCTAGACGTAGAGTTGCTATACCAAAGTTGCTTCATATCCTGTATACACTTAGTGGCCGTTAAATTGCAAGGTATGCGCATTCAATTTTCTAAAGTCAATAACAAGTTTCCAACCTAGCCCCAGCAACGCTGGGCACCATTACTAGTAAGCTATAAGATTATACCTCCCATCTAGATTCCAGAGTCTATCCTGAAAAACCTAAAGATGTTTTTTCTATACATGTTGTATCGAGCATCATTCAAATTAGTATAAAAGCACAAAGGATAGCAGCCTCACTTTAGATCCTGGGAGGGCAGCTTAGGGGCTTCTTTCATGTCATTGATGTAGCCATATCTAGTGTTCGTTGGGAACGGATGGAAGTGCCATTATCAGAGCTCTATATTCTGCACATGAGCCTTGCGAGAACTCTTCTTGGCTATGAAACCATGCCGTCATATGACACTCTCATTAAGGACCTCCCATGGATTAGATATATGCTGTTCATTAGAAAAGTTTCTTGTTTTAGTATATGTGTATATTTCTTGCTTTAGTTAGTATATGCACGTATTTCTGCATTATCTATATGCATTCTCCTTGAGATAGAAATTATATCATCACTGTTTATTTTATCACATGTTATTACTAAATCCATTCATTAGCCCTTGTTGGCCTTTCGAAATGTACGGGTTACGACAAGCATTTTCTAATTATGACTTAAAGGATTAAAGTCATATTCACTATCCCATATGTTTAATATTAAAGTTCCTTTGATTGCACTTGCCCATTTTAGGTCCACTTACAGATCGCTACATGTCATCCTCACCCAACATATGCCAGCATATGTTCTCTATGATGACGAAGATCACAATAGACTCTAGACAATGAGATGTTCATTTGTCATTTTCTATGCCCTTATACTAATACAGGATAGCAAAACTCTGGAGAACAAGAAACGCATGTTCATTCATCATTGAGAACAACTGCACCTTCCATGCCAAAACCTGTCGCCTGTGTTTTTTAACCTACCATAAACACAGATGGATTCGGGCGAGGGAAAACCATCCCCCCATGGACACTCTCAATCTGCTCAAAGTCCACACATCTGCCCTAGGCGGCATCTCAAGAGACCTATCCGCATAGCAGCGGTCGGCCATATGCGCCTTTGCATCTTTTCTATTTCCATACCATGGGCATCGACCATAGAAGTTGCCGGAAGCCAAAAAGGTTTTTTTTTACGACTAATTGCCAACAAGCTTCTCAAACTTGCGAAAACATATGGATGCCTATAATACACCCACGAAATTTTGGCCAAACCATGTAGAAAACCCCTCCACAAATACAAAATGCAAATATTGCAAGCTTATGTCATCCTAGGTTCTTTCAAAGGAACCAACCTTTAATGTTCTCATCATAGACACCTTCAAGATAGAATAGAATAGAATACAATAGAATAGATACCTTCAGAGGAACAGATATAGATACCTTTAGAGTTAGTCTTCCTCGATGCACCATTATTTTGAATATGATTCTAAATAAACAATTCTCTTCATATTCTCCATCTTTCAACAATGATATACAATGTTTTGGCATTGAGCATCCATTTTCAAGTGTACGACGAGGCATTCAACATTGCACAGAGTAGGGAGGTTGTTACAAGCTAGGTTGGAGTGGATGCAATTGAACGGATCATCCCATTTCAACATTAATCATGCAAACTAAAGTTCACATCTTCACACTTTGATCCATCTCTAAACATGGCAAATCTATAACATTTCGTTCTATTTACAAACTCCATTACATCCACCCATGACACAAGCCCACGACTAATGCCCGGCATCGCCGGGCACACGTTCCTAGTCACTGTTTATTTTATCACATGTTATTACTAAATCCATCCATTAGCCCTTGTTGGCCTTTCGAAATGTACGGGTTACGACAAGCATTTTCTAATTATGACATATGTAAAATAATCCATTACTTCATTTGAGTTTGAAGCCTTAACCTTATGGTAATTCACGAACAAAAAGAAAAAAAGGGGGGGAAAAGGGGGAGGTGATTTTGAAAGCAATGAAGTGCATATGTTCTAAATAACAAGCAACAAAGCACAAGTTTGCATATTCGAATGGATGTACTAATGCGTATATCTAGAGTGCACCATTTCTTAATCGTTGATTTAGCTTTTTTTTTTTAATGGTCTAACATCCAAGGGCTCACAACAAAAGCCCTCTTTTTATTTTAGGGCTGAACATGCAAGTCTCGTGGATAGCATTTTAGGGCACGAAACAGGGCTTGCAAATCTGCAACAACAGGGATTAGCAAGATAAGATTCTGTTGTCGAGATTAATGAAGCGGCTGTTAGTATTTCTATAGAATGGTCGCAGATTAGAAACCGGAAATGGTTATTTAAGGTCTATAATTGAGGCTTTTTCCGGCGACCTCGCCATACCCATGTCGATTACGTACTAAGTTTGGGGCGTTTACGCAAAACGCCGCCAAGATCCGTATTTGCTAGCCCGAAACGTTTCCATTCAAGCCAAAATGGATGTTTCTTTGTGTTCCAGAATAAGGGCGAGCTTTCAAGCAATGGTTCTCTTGAAGAACTTGTGGGGAGGTGTAAGTTTACCGACTCAATTTATTCTGAGAACTGTCGGAGCTTGATGGATTCTTATTTGGACGTGTTTGATTTTCATTTCCTTTTTTCTAACTACACATGCCCT
This sequence comes from Isoetes taiwanensis, assembly GCA_021234155.1. Lineage (NCBI taxonomy): Eukaryota > Viridiplantae > Streptophyta > Lycopodiopsida > Isoetales > Isoetaceae > Isoetes > Isoetes taiwanensis. Next base: position 10,789,921 of record JAJEKV010000010.1, on the reverse strand, counting down.
CTTTTGCCTTCCAATTGCCCTCTCCAGTTTCAACCCCTTCCGCCTTCCCTTTGCTCCATTTTCTTCTCTTGGGCCGAAGGCTGCGGCTTGGATTGATTCTGTCATTTGTAGGTTTTGTAGAACACGAGGGGGGTAGTAGCCAAGAAGAATCTGATGTGTTGGGCCAATTCGAGGCCAGTGATAGCGATGCATACAGTAGCAGATTCAAGGAAGAGGGTTTCTAGGGTATATGATTTTGTTTTTGTCTTTGTCTTTGCTGATGGTGGGGTTTTTTTTCCCCTCAGAAATCGAATCTAGAGAAACACATCAAAGTGGTTCACTTAGAGTTAAAGCCTTACGCATGTGAAAAATGTGGTAATTCCTTTGCATCTGGACATGTGAAAGATAATCATGAGAAAGTTAGCATGTTCGTGAGTAAATTCTGCTTTTGCGGTGTTAAAAAACTTATCTGTTCAAATCTCATCATTAATATAAAAACAGGGGTAATCTTCGAAAGTAAAAAAAGATGAGAGTATCTTTGGAACATACTCTTCCACGTAATTCAAAGGCTGGACGGTACCACACATTACTTGGATTGTATATAGATTCCGGTTTTACCCATATTAGGATGCTCATTGCAAAGTTTTTAGAACACATGTTAATAAAGAGCTGGTGCGGTTTGTTTGGTAACCAGAGTCAGGGCTATGTTATTATTGCTCCGCGGAGATGGAAAGATATGAAGGATTGTGGTCCCAAGAATTATATGATGCAACCATAAAATTAGGAAATGAGTATCTAGTCATATGGTTCCAAGCAGCGTGATCTCAGTAGAAGGCATTGATTTGGTGGTTATTATTTATCAAGCCTTTCTCAGCAGATAGTGCAGACCATTATCAAAAGCTGGACATTGGAGAAATTTGATTAATATGAAATATGCCATCATTCAGAAATTACTTGGCCTAATTCATTAGCTCATTTGCAGGTTTCCCACTAACAGTCTGCACCAGTAACTGATGGGAACTCAATTGATGGGAACTCAATTGCAGCCCCTTGCGCTCGTCATTCACTAGGTTAGGTTAGCATTGATTGCAGTTGGTGATTTTAGCAATGAACTGTAAACCAGAGCACATATTCAGTTTCATGACTGGGCATGAACAAAATTTGGCAACAAGATAACTCTTTTGCAAGAGCATGATTTATAAACACGGCAGCCCCTTTTTATAGGTTGTGGCATAGAATTGCAGCCGTATTGCATTTGAGCTTCTAAAATTTGAAGCTTTGTTGTTGAAAGCAAATGCAAGGAATGTGCATTTCTGTTTTTTGTTACTGAACTATCATTCCTTTGCTTGTAAATTGCAGGCTTTATATTGGCCTTTGCACAATGTAGCCTCCATAAGATTTAATGCTCCATTCTTTGCATTTTATTTAGAAGCACTATAAATTGAGTCATTTATGTACCAATGATCGAATGGGTTTATTGCTTGATGTTACTCGAGTTCTTTGTGTATGGTGTTACTGCAGCAGGATTCACATCTCACATTCTGCAATGTGAGTGGCTTGGGTTGTCCAAGATGTTCTCATGGCTTGCATAACAAAATATTCCCTCTTTTTAATTCCATCGTATATGTTTCTAGATTGCTACATATAGTTGCAGGAGTTAGACTGCTATACATTGTTGCAAGAGTGAGAGAGGTTGAAGGTTATATAGCATTGTTGCAAGAGTGAGATTATCGTTAGGAGTTTTGCATGTTTCACATGTTTTTAAGTATGTTTGCTTTTTTTAGGGCCCGAAGGGCCCAAAATTTTTTTTAGTATAACAACCAACACATAACATTAACTACCATTAACATTAATGAACACAACCATTGAGTCCCACACATTTAAATTAAAATCCCCCTTAGACCCCTTTTGGTTTGGGTGCATATTCACACGGGGGGTGACGTAGGGCAGCGAGAGCCCTTGTAATAATATTTTGCACGTACAAAATCAACACCATATAGTATTTTACTTGAAATCTTATAGTATTTTGCAAATCTTGTTATACAGTATAACAAATTTTGTACTTGCATATGTTCTAAATAAGCACAAGTTTGCATTTATTTGTCAATTAAGCATATGATATATCTTTATATGCCTAATATCTTATGGCATGCGATGTCTAGCACATATTAACTTCGGCAGTAGTAGAATAAGGGGATCTACCAAGGGCCAACCATCGATTGACAGTAAATCGCTTGGCAGCAGCTCCATCCTTTGAAACATCTATAAAGTTCAAATACCACCCAGGATGGTCGCTGGTATTATCATGCCATACACGCATGTGACAAATTTCGTCAATGCATTCACCTTGCCTAGTGAAGGTATCTTTGCTGCACTTCCTAAAACGATTAGCATTTTCTAGGTTGAAAGTCACAGATTGACCAACAGCATTATAAAATTGTACACCTACGTTGGCTTTTGTTCCCAAAGACCTTTCGACAATCTGGTTTGCGGGCCGGCGATTATATAAGTGCAACCCTGCAATAGCAAATACCTTAGACACGAAAAGAGGAAATGGCCTAAACAACACAAGCCCCATCATTAGCAATAGGCCTACATGCATTTGCATTCCAGTGTCTCTATGCAACACTTTGAAAACGATCTACAAGATACAAAATCTAAGCACCACTTCTTAATATGCAACCCTTTGAAAATGATTTCACCATGCACTTTCTTCATAAGAAATCACAAATTCTAAAAGATGCAATTTCTTACAAATGCAACTTTGGTGGTCATAAGCAAGAGCACAAGGATGCCATAGCTTTGTAGTCGAGCCATACTTGTCTGTAGATATAGGGATGAATTTCTCATGCTTTATACTAAGGAAGGCAGACGTTGGGACGTGACTTGGCCAGCAGACAACCACAGAAAAGGAGATGAGTTTGATTTGGATTCGAAGTTTGATTTGGATGCCATCTCCTTTGGTACAAGGCCTTAGGAAGTCTAGGCTATCTCCATCTCCTTTGATGGCAGGTACAATGCGTTGTCATCGTATCCTAACAGCCGTGTTAAAGTTTTGTAGTTCTGGAATGCCACGTTTACTGTCAATAGCATTCAAATCTGTAATGGCTGACCATTTAGGTCAAGCGATGAAAGTACCATCTGTTTATCCTTTTCAAGATCCACTTAAATTTGCACAACGTAGACCTGCAACAACGTAGTCGGTCTACCTCAATTATTGAGCCCTAAGAATCCAATCTTAGTTTGAATGTCATGAGAAGACCTGCTACTGTGTTAGTCAGGTCCCTTCAATTATAGAGGCCTAAAAGCCAACCTTATGAATGGGGCATTCACACTACATCAATAAGCACGTTTTTCATGAAGACATCAAAGAGTATCTAAATGGGTAAGTAAGTTAAGTTACATCAAAGAAATTTGACTTCCTTATAGAGCCCTATGCATATACTATATCATATGTCCAAAATTTTGAACCTATGGTGGGGCAACCACCTATATGTGCTTCCATGTGAACTCAATAAGAACATATAACAAGCTTGTCTCTTTAGCTAGTAAGGCTTTGTAATATAGATATAATTCATTCAAGACTTTGTAGAGATATCTGGATGTTTCAGGTATTAAATGGAATTGAGAATAGGAGTCAATTTTATACACTTATTCCGCGTGGTCTCAATAAAAACATAACCCAGTTGCAGGACAAGACCTGCAACAACGTAGTCGGTCTACCTCAATTATAGAGCCCTAAGAATCCAATCTTAGTTTGAATGTCATGAGAAGACCTACTACTGTGTTAGTCGGGTCCCTTCAATTATAGAGGCCTAAAAGCCAACCTTATGAATGGGCCATTCACACTACATCAATAAGCATGTTCTTCATGAAGACAATCCATCAAAGAGTATCTAAAGGGGTAAGTAAGCTAAGTTGAATCAAAGAAGTTTGACTTCGTTATAGAGCCCTATGCATATACTGTATCATATGTCCAAACTTTTGAACCTATGGTGGGGCAACCACCTATATGTGCTTCCATGTGAACTCAATAAGAACATATAACAAGCTTGTCTCTTTAGCTAGTAAGGCTTTGTAATATAGATATAATTCGTTCAAGACTTTGTAGAGATATCTGGATGTTTCAGGTATTAAATGGAATTGAGAATAGGAGCCAATAAAAGTCCAAATTCAGATTGTGAAATATGCCATGTGGCTTGTAATGGAATTGTAGGTTGGGTAAATACCTGTTTGGGGCATGGATAAAAACCAAGTAATCGATTTTGCACACTTATTCCACGTGGTCTCAATAAACACATTGCACGACAAGACATGCAACAATGTAGTGGGGCTATGTCAATTATAGAGATCTAAGAATCCAATAATAAATTGAATGTCACGAGAAGATCTACTACTGTCAATTATAGAGGCCTAGAAGCCAATGTTATGAATGGGGCATTATCAATAAGCACGTTTTCCATGAAGAAACTCATCAAAGAATATCTGAGGGGATAATTAAATTTTGATTATCGAAGTCTATGAGTGCTATCCTATATAATAATATTTTAGTGTGTCCTACATCGCTCTCACAATACCATCGACAACTTGTAAATTGACAATGTTACGTTTACAATGTTAGTGCTAGAGATACCAAACACTTGGTGCATTGCATATTTGGCAATGTTACCTTCACAATGTTAGTAATATTGCATTGCATATTTGACGCTCCAAATGTAAACACTATGCGCAACAAAAAAAAAAAAGGAAACCCACGAGAAGACACACATCTTTTCCTTTTTGTTGTAAATGCCAATGGAACTTCGGAACATAGTAGCAGTTAAGAACATCAACCAACACGACCTTTAGAAAAAAATAGTTATAGACAAGCACAAGATTGTTCTACTCAAAGCTCTCAGAGATACTGATGCAACACTATCTAACATCAAGGAGCTAGGTTCCTTTCAAACATTGTTAAACCTTTGAAAAAAATTTGTTCAAATAAAAAGCTAGGTTAAAATGGTTGAATTATTACTGCACGTATTTCTCATTGCGACCAAAACATGTTTAGGCTCCCAACTTATGCCCAGCAATGCTGGGCACTATTACTAGTCTTCCATAGCCTATTGGTCTGTGGCCATCTCCTTTGGTACAAGGCCTTAGGAAGTCTAGGCTATCTCCATCTCCTTTGGAAGTCTAGGCTATCTCCATCTCCTTTGGTGGCAGGTACAATGCGTTGTCATCGTAACCTAACAGCCGTGTTAAAGTTTTGTAGTTCTGGAATGCCACGTTTACTGTCAATAGCATTCAAATCTGTAATGGCCAGCCATTTCGTCAAACAGTAAGTACCATCTGTTTATCCTTTTCAAGATCCACTTAAATTTGCACACTTTTTTTGTTTAGTCCGGCTCTCAAATTCCTCCTCCTCTCCGTCTAAAACGCATGACCTGTAGTTCTATCTGTTTCTTATGCATGACCTGGGCTAGTTTGTATTATCCCCGCGGAAGAATCCGGCCCCCTCTTATGCTTATGCATGGTCAAAAATACCGTACCATTTAAATTGGACGGGAAGGTATGATTTCTGGTGTGGACAAAACTGCCTGTTTTGAGCGACAGAACAAAACATGGAAGGGGGCCGGTTTCTTCCAAAGGGGGTTCTATCAAAGGCTGCCTTATGGCCAGAAACTACCAAAGGGGCGGATGCTACAGTAGGTCATCAGGCCGGATGCTACAGTAGGTCATCAGGCCGGATGCTACAGTAGGCCAGAAACTACCAAAGGGGGGGGGGGCCGGATAATTCAACCGTCCCTAGTTCTATCTGTTTCTTATGCATGACTGTTAGCTTGAAATGCTTTAGTAGTTAGTCGTGCAGTTTTAATCACCAAGACACGCTTTATGAATCGCTTGATGTCAAACAGCCTGTTGTTCCTGTAAAATTTAAGGCATATTTCTTGTCTATTGTTCAGAAAAACTATACAAAGATTTTCTTCTTTGCACTTACAAAATGCACAATATGTTTTGCAGCCTGATATAAGACATGCAGTACAAGGACTAAGATATGAGGATGCCAGAATAAGTTTGGAATGAGAAGTGTTTTGCTGGTTACAAACCAAACATAGTTTCTGACACAAGGAGGATTGCAGTGGCCTCTGCGAAAATGCTCTTGAAGAGTTTCAGGCTGCAAAGCAGTTTTAGAAGCATAGGGCATAGAAGCCTGGGCTATGGCAAGAAAGAACAATGAATTTGGCCTTCTTGCTCCTGTTCTTGAAGAATGGATCAGTCTTACATAGGAAGCTGCTGCAATAGATCCTGAAATGGATCCCTATACCTATTTCATCGATATGTATGAGAGAGGTAACAAAAGAGAAAGAATGGATCTTTTTTTGCTGCTTTGAAAGAATCGTTAATTTGTTTAGAATCCGGACTTTCATTTATAGCTTAAATCATTTAGAACTTCAATTTGATTTTAATTTTGCATTGCAGTTGGCAGGGAAGGAGGCTTGGATATGAGGAGAGAACAGGCTTTTATAGGCTTTGTCGTAAGGTTTTAGCTTCAATTTTTGTTCTATGTCCTGTTTATCATTTTTTGTTCTATGTCCTGTACATCATCAAGTTATTTTCTCAGAACCTGGTAGTAGATTAAGCTTGACTTGGAACGTCCAAAATGGGCAGTCCCTTTGACAATGGGAAATGACCATAGCTAATGTTCACACCCCTTGGATAATCTAAATCTCAGTTCTACTGACCTTACTGAATATGAAAAAGCTTGTGCACTTGAACTAGATGTTCAAAACTTTGATAGAAATCTTAAGTACAGGATAGAGAAGGGATTGATTAGCTTACCAGATAGCGTGTAGATGAATCTGGCCTCTCCTTCATTGAAGGATGTGACTGCTAGCTTCATTCAAGTGGATGAGGAAGTGGCCAATATAAATACTTAGCTAAAAGAAAGACATTTAGGCCACTGAGTCATATTTTGGTAATAGTTTTGCTACTTTGGAGTTCTGCAGAAGTGAGCAGAAGGAGAAGAAAAGGGAATTAAAAGTTGATTCAGTATCCATTGGAACTTGAAGCCCCGCTTGAAGCATGTTGTGTAGAAGCAGATGAATCTCACCATCCTCCTTAGGGGACTATCAAGGTGACAACATCACAAAGATCTTATGGCCCCCATTAGACCAGCTGTTATAAAGCATTTTGCAGAATAATACGACACTGCATAATTTTTGCAAGTAGTGGCAATGGTGGTGGTCAGCCAAGTGCTTGGCTATGGCCTTACCTATCTTTTTGGCAATCAGATATTCTAACACCATTGGCTGGTATAAACCTTCCATTTGACATTTTGCTAGGCCGAGGGCCTATCATCTACAAACCCATCACAACAGCAAAAGCTGTTGCTGAAGTCCAAGAGCTTTGTCCTCCTGCAAAGCCTGTCATATGTTGGCAAACTTGACGAGCTTAAAAGATGAAGTAAGTGTTGTAGATAAAAATTATGTTGGCAAACTTGACGAGCTTAAAAGATGAAGTACGTGTTGTTGTTTCCTATATATGCATGATGTCTCTATTGTTAGCTTTTGATAGTTGGACTTTTAAGAGGCATAAGATAAGGAGCGAAACACTCAAGAGGAAGTCTATAGCTCCTATTAATAAATGTTTTCTAATTTATCTCTTTTCTGGTTGTCTTTTCGGCTAAGTTTTGTTGTTTATCAACTAACTAAATTCCAGGTAGAAAATGCTTCAGATGTTTTGGGATTTCCTTTACACACAAGATGCATAAGATGGAGGAGATAATGAGGCTCTACAACCTTATTGCGAAATGCACCTATTAGGGAGTCAACCAAACAAGGCATTTTTTGTTTATAGCTATATAAGTGCATTTGTGCTGCTTGAATACCTCTCAATCTTTGCTACCAAATCGGTATGGTAAGATGTTTGGTTGAGAGCATCAGATGGTTCAAATGTATCTCAATTTGTTATAGTTTCTTTAATCATATTATAATCATCAAATATCTTGCTTACATCATAAATATTGGTGGGCATGTTAGCGTCTTAAAATAAACCATTTGAAGTTTCCAAAAATTAGATGACAGTGCATTGCAAGATCTTGGAGCTCTAAGAACCCCCTATCCTACGATTTTGTTCTAATCATATTGTCTTTACAGTGCTTTTAATGGAGCACTTTGCTTCTCTTCTCATTTTTTGCAAGACGTTTTTCCCTATACTATCTTAAGAACCCCATTCGACCGGCTGTTCAGGTCCTCAACAGAAGCATTTTATACTACAGGACAAGGAATTAAGAAAATATGCCATGAAGTAAGGAAAAAAAGGGACAGTAACATGATAAATTAAAAATCCATTGATCTTCACCATTAATAACCTTGCTCCAATTCTATATTAAGTAACATGATAAATTGCAAATCCATTGATCTATATTAATAAGCTTGCTTCGATTCTATATTAAGGTTCTAATCGAACCAGGAAATATCTGATTTGATTCTTCACAAAACACACTGCATCAACAACAAACCATGAAGCAACAAGCTGAATTTGAAGGTAAGCTCGGCAAAAAATAAACTCAAGGAGGAGCACAACAGAATAGAGAAGCATTGGCAAACCACAACAGGCTTATTGAATAGGGTCTTCTTGAACAAGGCCTTCTGTGTCCAGGTTGCAGACCAGGAGACCCTGAGGGCCGCGACCAAAACGAGAAAGAACCCTACTTTCTAAAATCTAAATATATCAAACCATTACCCAAACCTTTAAAAAAGGTTGTGAAATCGTCTAGAGCAAAATTGCAACCCAACCATTATGGGTACCTATGCAACTTCTATGAGAGAGGAGGCATTATGGCAACGCCTTTAGCAGGTGTGCTATGACGGCGGAAGTGAGCTATGGCGGTGGAAGCGCGGGGAAGAACTTCTTCACTCCTGCCCTTTGCGTAGGAAAATGTTTCCCCGAGGAACATTATATAGGGTTTGGATCCATTGACATTTAGGTGATGTCAGTTGGTCCAACAGTTGTAGAATGGAAGCAATGGTTCTTTGTTTACATTTGCTTGCTTGTCTCCTTTGTTTATGATATGTGTAAAGCTGCATTCAAGAAAGTACAAATATGCAATATTCAATTGGAGTTGAAGTCTGGTGGAAAAAGTGGAGTCTGGACCAGGAGGACTCGGACTCCTGAATGATGAATGATCATGGGCTTGCTTTTAAGTTATTTCTTCAAAGTAGTTTGATTGGTGTACATTGTGATTTAAATTTTAGGTTTCTAAATATTCGTGTATGCCAAAACCATGAAACAGTAGCTGTGATTTATCATTCGCTCTCACCCGCATTACAGAAAGAACAATACACACATACAGATGATTGATGCATTCTCTGTTTAAGGCTTTTGAATGGTAATCCCTGTTCTTCGTTACATCATGACAATTAATAGCAGCTATACAGATTGAAACTAGTTGCTAAAATTTATAAAATTTTATTAAGGTTAAAAAGGATATCTGAGACCAAGTGAAAATTGGAATTTAACATCGCAATATCCTAGTTATAATTTTATGACGCTCCATCTTTTTAGATGCATTGCAGAATTAGAAAGCGTTTGGACAAGCAGATTACAAGCTTGGAAGAACAACTTAGAAAGCTCGTGTTAATATCTGTCCAACTCTTTGGACAATTCCGAGAAATTCATCGCATCCACATAACGACAATAATGGTAGTGCTCTTTGGACAATTCGGCAAAATTCATCACATCCACATAATACACGCCAGCTTGGGATCTTGGGATTACTGTTATTTTAGGCTCAAATTATTTCAAGTAATTTCACCTCCACCACAAACATAATTCATCTTGCTCAAAAACTACACAGTTATAATCTGCTCAAAAATTACAAAGTTTATGTCATCAAAGTTTCTCATTACAAAAAGACTTTCTTATCATCAAAGTTTATCATTACAAAAAGATTGCCACTGAAGATCACAACAGAAGTGCCAACAACAGAAGGTCACAACAGAAGTTTTTCTGATACAGAACAGACGGCCACTGATATAGAACAGATTTTGCCATAAACATCATACTGATACTGCCACAAACATTATACTGCACTGCCAGAAGTAGAACCATGTCGATTTTTATCCAAAACGTCACATATCACCGCTGCTAAATCCTTAACCTCAACGCCACCGAAGTTGAAAGTGCAATTAGAAAAAGTACCTCGATTATTAATAACAGGCCCAATGAACCCCCCCATCGCCTTTGCACTCTTAGGATGTTGCTTGCTCAAACTAGCATAGAAATTATCGTTGTATGGATCATCGTCGACCTCGAAATTGTTAGCCTTCACCATTTGAATATCTGATGCAACTGGCATCACTGCAACTCCAGAATCCTTCAATTGCACGACAGATGCTGAAGAATCTTTTAATTCTAAAATAGAACCTGGAGAATCCTTGACATTTTCCTTCCCAACATCCGTTATACCATCAGCTCGATGCAGAAAAGAACTTCGACCACCCAAAGCAATGTTGCAATCAACCTCCACAAGAACCGCATTAGAATCTGTTATAGCAGAGGTCTGCTTACGAACTTCAGCTGTAAAAAACCAGTAAATAAGATTTGAAAAAAGATAAGAACAAAACAAATAAACAAGGTGATTGTCCGAAGTTACCTGCAAGCACATCCTTGTAAGAGCGTGGCGACCCGTCTGCATTACATGGCTGTCCGATTATTTCGATGCATGCATTAATCTTAGAATCTCCAGTTCTGTCGTATCTAAAACATGTTAATTAAACAATTCAATAAGCAATTATATCATGAAAAATATACATCATGGAAAAAACAGGAAAGAAAAAAGAATTGAACTTACCATAAAAATCCATCTACACTCTTATGTCCTGTAATTCGCATTCCAGCAATCGCAGGAGCATCGGAAGCAGCAAGACGAGTAACCAATGAAACTCTGCCAGACTTATTACAAATCTCCGTTTCTGGACTCACAACGGAACCCATAGTACGAAGCCACTTGCCAAGTGAACTGATACCAACTGGTGTAACTGCATACCAAGTCTGCGATACACAGTTATAGAATATCAGAAAATTAACTACAAAATATAAAATACAAAAACATATAAAAAAGTCTCACTATAGTTCTAAAATTAGGGATCGGTTGCAGAAAGAAGTGACGTGCTTCATCGTCCTTCTCTTTTGCAGGTAAGTGGCGAATATATTGCTTAAATGTAAGCACAAAATCCTTCTTATGTGTCCAGACTGGTTTTCTAAGGTGCTCGTTGTCAAACTTAGTGATAGTAGGATTATAATTCTTACTGATCCTCTCCCCATAGTTCACTATCCCCTCAATTTCATCTCTATCCAAACACATATCACAATCTTTTACCTGATATAACTCCTTCGTTGCCCTAATCCCAAAACGTATCAACATGCAATATACAAGGCGCTTGATACAACCTGAAGGATATGATATCTGATGATCAATGTCAGAAAGAATTTCTCTCTCAAGGTTGAGCGTAATAATAGGAGCCTTCTTCTTTGCATTTTCATAATTTTCCTCCTTCCTCGACTTACCATACCAACAAAAGCCTCACGGATCCGACAGAAAACTGCATCAGTTCTAATATTGAAAGGATGTTCGCGGACACAGTCTCTCCAATTCGTTTCTCTTGCGCTCTTCTAACTATTCTACCAACACCTCTAAACAAAGAGCTAAGTCTGCAAACAAAGAAAAAATAAAACAAATAAATTATTTTAAATCCCCCCAAAAAATCAAAGTAATAACTTACGTTCCAGGAGGATACAGCTTCCCATTTTTCTTCTTTGCCTAAATTAACAACATAAGAGAAGTAAAAAATTTAATGCAAATATAGAAAACATAATCAAAAATTCTGCATGGAAAAAATTATCTGAATGAGAAACTTGGTCAGCATCTCCTTCAATGTCTTTAATGGCAGCTTCTCTATAGGAATATGAACCTGCTGCTTAAAGTCCTTTCTCCCTTAAGCAGAAGGTTCATATTCCTTAAGAGAATAAAATGACTGGATGCCTCTTAATGAGGATGTGCTTTCTGAGGCATTGAATGGTGGAATAGATCGTCAAAATTGGTTAATGCATGGGCTAGGCATTACTTAAGATCTCTTAAGACCAAAGATAATTAAAAAAAATCTGCCCCAAAATGAGAACAAATCAGCCACCAAAACCTCACAGTAAAGATCCGCCAACAATTTCTTGCAATAAAGGTCGCCAAGATCCTATCAAAGAAGCCCCAAAGACATGCAAGCATCACCGAAGAACAGATCAAGAAATCTCTGCACAAAACACAAAATAATCACCATAGCCATCATCAATCGGCCTAATAATAGTCTAAAACACCTCTATCATCCACTACAAACCAAGCGCCACGATATTCAAGCACAGCGCCATCACCGAAGCTCCAGCAAGACGTCTGCATCCGCCATAGCCAGGATCTCCGCAAAAAAATAAAAAATAAAGTACATTATAAACATGGATGACGTGGCTGTGATGTGGAGGCCAGCTATTGGATGTAATCCCAGTTGACGTGTATTATGCACGGGAAAATACGCGCCTCGGTTTTTCCGGAGTAATATGTAGCATAATAACAGGGGGTTTCTTTTGTATATGTAGCATAATAACAGGGGGTTTCTTTTGTATTTTTGTACACTTTTTAATATGGTTTTCATATGATTTTGAGAGCGTATTTCACGAGATGTACTGATCAGTATATCTAGAGTGCGCGTGGTATTTTTATGTTTTAGTTCCACATTCTTAATGGTTTTTGCTCCCCTTACCCATCTTAATGGCCAAGATTGACCCTAGGAGTTTTTAATCCAAGGGTTTACAATGGAAGCCCTTTTCCAATGCACTATTTTTAGACGAATTTTCAAACTCGGCATGCAGATGTCGAGCTCTTCTTTCCTAGGGTTATCATAATAGACAAATAATAGACAATGATGGAATGGCTCCAATCGGCTAAGGCAAGGATGGAAGAACTCCAGCTATGGCGGCAGGAAGGCTGTCAGGATCAGGACGACTTGGTAGCACAGAAATGGTAATTTTTAGGTGTATTGCCTTTCCTGCTTTATATCCCCTGCTGTTTTGTCTTCCAGCAGCTAATATCTCGTTCGCATAGCATCTTAGGTTGCCCCACTTTCCAAGAATGCACAAGTTTTCTGGATTGAATATTAGCAGTCTACAGTCAGCTCATGCTAATGCTGTTTCTTAGTCTACTATATGGATGGGACAATAAGGGCTCCAATAATGGCCTGTTGGCTCTTGAAGAACCACGAAATCTCGTGAGATTTTGTATTGAGCAATGACAAGATGATACTCGCAACACTCCTCCTGAAACTGAAGTCCAACTGAACATACATGGAATTTTTAAATCTTTGCCGGGTGTTATTTTTATTCCCGTTGCAGCAACTGGGTTATATTACCTAGCAGAACTTGTGGAAGAGCACTGTGTTTCCACAGGGAAACTGATACGTATTGCAATTAAGGTACTGGTAGAACTTAACAATTGCCCGTATATTTGTTTTCTTTTAATGTTCATGGGTTTCCTAACATGATTCTTAATCAGGCTGAGTTTGCAATCCATCTGCTGCTCTTTGTTGTGGATGGATTGCCATTCTTTTGCATCGCTTGTGGATTGCAGTAAATCTTATTTATTACAGACTTCTGAAGACCTTTCCATATGTCAGCCTTAGTTTGTACGATTTCCTTGGTGGCTTGGGTATGCTCTTTAATGTTATCTTATTTAATATTTTCAGATATGTTTACGAATACTTTATCCATGCACGATATTACCAAATTAGAATGCTTTGATCTTATGATGTTCTTCTTGGTTGCTCCTTTGGCAAGTCAAAGGTGTAGATGGCTGAGTTTGCTTTCGAGAAATTTATCTTAGGTAAAAAGAAGGATACGTGGTCTTTGGATGCAAAAGAGCCGCACGGTTTCTTAGCTTCTAGAGGTCGCTCTTTAACCAAGCATTTAGCGGAGGATTGTAGATATCACGTATTCTCACGGGAAGCGAAAAGCGAGAATGAATGTAAATCATCATGCTACGGTACCTTATCCTTTCGAGGCGGTGGAGCCCGACAAATTCAAGGAGGAGATAGATGGGAGCGGGGGTCGCTTGGATGATTTTGTGTTTGAATGTAGTGTTCAAGAACAACGCGATTTTATTTAATCCAACATGTGATACCATTCCATCCGCCATGATGCTCTGCTGTGAATCTATGGTACGGTGCCATATATAATTATTTTCTTGCTTTATCAAAGGTGTTGTTGCAATGTAAAGAAATTTCATGCTTGAAGCTGAAATGCTCTTACTTTACAGCCAGAATGCAGCCGCTCTTGCTCCATAATGTAGCCATACCTGTCTTGCAGAATGTTTGATGCAGCATTATCCTTTGGCATGTTTGATGTCTGCTTCATGCACTTATGCTAGATATACAGTTGTCCAGTTGTACTTTTGCAGAAAATTAACTATGAAATAGGTTCGTTAAGCCTGTTGCTAACGACCTATGTCTTCAGAAATGCACCTATATACTAGTGTTTAAACCACCTATGGATTATACCATTATGGATTATGGACATGTCTATGCAAGAATCAAATGTTACAAACATTATGCTATAATATTATAGTTTTTTAGGCTTCATATTATTATTTGTTATATTGCTACATATTAGATTTTGCTACATGTTTTACATCCGACATATTATTATTTACAAAATATAACATCAACTCATCCAAGTGTGAAGTCACGTTGTTTGTTCTTAGCCCCGAAGGGGCAAAATTTTTTTTTAACCTATAACAAAAACCATTATATTAAATTAAATTAAACCATTACATTAAACTATTACATTACATTTAAATTAAATCCCCCTTCAAACCCCCTTTGGTTTGGGTGCATATTCACACGGGGGGTGACGTAGGGCAGCGAGAGCCCCTATATTTATGTTTTGCACGTACAAAATTAACACCATATAGTATATTACCTCAAATCTTATAGTATTTTGCAAATCTTGTTATACAGTATAGCAAATTCCATACTTCCATACCCCACAAACGAGGAACTTTGCGTACGGTGTAGATTAAGGAATAAGGGGTGAATATGCCTATCCAACAGCTCTCGTTGCCCGGAGTCACCCCCCGTGTGAATATGCACCCAAACCAAAGGGGGTTTGAAGGGGGATTGTAATAGTTTAATGTAATGGTTTAATTTAATTTAATATAATGGTTTTTGTTATAGGTTAAAAAAAAATTTTGCCCCTTCGGGGCTAAGAACAAACAACGTGACTTCACACTTGGATGAGTTGATGTTATATTTTGTAACACACGTGATTTGAAGTTCATCATACTAAGAATTATTCGAACTTGGGAATCCATTTCACAAAGCACCCAAAAGTAAAACCACCATAGGTTTTTCTCTGGGTTATTAAAAAAAAAAAAAAAAAAATGTCGAATAAAACCGATGTATTTTTGTGGATTAATTTTATTAAAAATATATAGATAAAGTATTGATTTCTTAAGGCAGTATTTTGATAGATTAATTGGCAATGGCTCATATATGGTGCTCAATAAAATGCTTTTCTAACATGTTTAATAGTTGTAGTTGACTACAATGCTTCATATATGTGTTACGGATGTAGTATAGCACGTTAATACTAAGACTTGGTTTTTATTGTGGTATATTGAATAGAAAGGGAAGTGTCCATTTATCCCAAAGTGCCTTGGACTAATTTGTATGGAATGCAAGCGGGCTTCCAACATACCAAAAATTCGATGCATACCTCACGTTGAATACTTCCTTAGAGATACCATACATGCTAAAATTTTAGACCAACAAAGCCATACATCAATGAATCTCCACGATTATTAGTCAACAAAATTAGATATTAGTATCATTACAGTTTCCATTGCACCAACCGAAAATTCCATTGTACAGACATTTGTTAAGTAATGGTCTAGCTATTCCATGTTGGTTATGAGTTTTATACTAGTTTTTTCCATATAGTTTGAACATTAAATCCCTGCAGACTTTAGCATCTATAATCTCTATGTTCCTCAAGATATTATTGTAGAGAAAAATCTTACTTAACTACTGCTACCTCAACATATTATATACACTTCAAATTTACGAACCAAAATAGGCAGTTTAGCCAAAGACAATTTGAAGACAAAACTTCCATGTATTAACTTTAAATCAATATTTCGGAATCATAATATCCTTTCTATCCTTAAAATATACATTCCCAATATCAAAATTTACACACACCTCCACGCATGGTGTGGGATAGGTGCCCCCTATTTCCATCCTACCATTTTATCACTAACAAATTAGAATAAAAAATTGAAAAGTTTTTAAAGCGTAAAGACATAGTTCCGTAATATGATAAAAGTCCACTACCGCATCACATATGAGATCCAGCGAGTGGTGTCGACCATGTCGGGGAGATCAAACTCTTATTCTGGGGTTTGCGAGACAATGGCACGAGTCTCATTAACAATAGGATCACAAGCATTCTTTTGCTCTTATCCATTCTCTCCTCGGCCATTCATTGTTGTCGAATCTTCAGATTTATGCGGCTTTTGCATTGTGCCCAAAGAGAACTAAATCGCGTAAAATTCGC
Source organism: Isoetes taiwanensis (assembly GCA_021234155.1). Classification (NCBI taxonomy): domain Eukaryota; kingdom Viridiplantae; phylum Streptophyta; class Lycopodiopsida; order Isoetales; family Isoetaceae; genus Isoetes; species Isoetes taiwanensis. Next base: position 10,773,307 of record JAJEKV010000010.1, on the reverse strand, counting down.
GATATTGTACCTGTCTAGCTGGTCGTATGGATGATGAATTTGCATGCACTGTAACAAGTAGATCATGTAGTGGTATGTGGAAGCTTTCTACCTTTTGGTAAAGCACTCACATTTACGCACACAAATGCCCCGTTCTTCATCTCCAATTCATGAGTTTTCATTTCTTGAATCACGGAACCTCATTAGCCTTCCTTTATCCTTATATTCCTTGCCATCCACCCCTTTCATCTCTTTTGTAATTGGATTTCCATCTGCTTGAGTTCCTACCCCATCCATTGGCTTAGCCAATTTCTCTAACCCTAATCGCCCCTCTCATTCTCTTTCGCTTCTCCATCATTTTTACAAATTCCTCCATCTAATAATATATGGACGATTTATATGTGACCCCCTCTCTTATATGAATTCCATACTGGTGCACTAGGTTTGTATAACGTCCCCAAATTTAAGATCTTCTACCTTTATGTACAATATGTATATCTTTGCATAAATTCCTCTAGATACGCTTCCTTTACACTGCAAAGTCCCTACTAAAACTTTAATTATATGCTTTAGATGCCTGAAGTTTCTACTGAATTTGCTTATATGTCCCCTCTATATTGATTACTAATTGTAAATTCAATACTACTAGTTATGGTGCCCGGCGTTGCCGGGCATAACTACAATTTTATTGTAGAATTATATGAATAGGTTGTAGGATTTAAGAACATGTGTAATGTTGTTAATGATGCTCATTTTAACTTATTGTCCAAGTTGGATGTCAGATTTACAACTATTGAAAGGTCAAACAATTCCCGGGGGGTGCACTTATACATAAGGGGGGTATGTCATCTGCGTTCGGAGGGTAGCAAAAACCCCCCTTGTATACGCAATTTTAAAAGACAATTGGAAGTATTGAACTTTAGCCACTCTATTTTCTTCATGGCATTTGGATCCATGCGACATAGTTAAAGATTCCTTGATTGTAAAATGAGTTGTAGTGAATCCATTGCATCTTGTTTGGCATGTAAAGTAGTTCTTGTGTAGGTTATTATTATTTGGCATGTAAAGTGAAGAATACTTCAAAGAAATGGGGAATGGATTGCAATGCGTTAATAATCATATGATATAGGGTGAAAGCATGTTGTAGTGGAACAAAAACGTGCATTTTAGCACCACATTTTTGGGTGCTAAGTGTGGTGGGAACTACCGAATTTGTAGTGGGAGAGGCTGTTATTTTTTCAAATATACACATGATTACTTATTCAAAATTTTGTCCTTTCAGTCTTATTCAGTCTTATTCAGCAATGTACACGATCATTTTCCCTCAAAAACTCTGATCACGCTTCCTTAATCCGGCAAGACCATTTCTGATTCCGAATTTTCATTTTCCCTCAAAAACTCTGATCACGCTCCCTTAATCCGGCAAGACCATTTCTGATTCTGAATTTTTATTTTCCCTCAAAAACTCTGATCACGCTCCCTTAATCCAGCAAGACCATTCTGATTTCTAAGATCGATCACGAAATGGCTCTGATCATACCGGACTTGAATGCCACGGGATACACCTACAAGGAAATGTACAGGCAAGAAAAGCATTACGCCACACAAGAAGAAATCGAAGTACGCTTTGGGGACCCGAAAGTATTAGGAAAATCCACTTACAGGTGGGTTGCATTCTAGATTCGGGGATGCCCATGATTCTCTGTTGTTTAGAATATTGTTTTGTTTCATCATGCAGGTTGAAGAATCTGAGCAAGGAGAGGTATAATGAATATATGTGCCTTTACAAAAAAATCACAGGCAGGAAGTGTGCCTGGGGAGGCATGGCCTCACAGACTATGGCTGTTGCGTATTACCTTCATACAAAAGGAAAAGAAATAAACTGGTTTGGCAACAGTTAAGAGAAAAAGGGTCTGAAGCCTCTCCGTCCCAACGTAAGAGGAAGCATGCAAGCATTTCAAATAGTGAGAAAGCAGAGCAACATGCCACAGATGATGCTTCCTCTCTTGAAATGACTAGGCCACAATTCAAGCCTCCTTTTTTTTGTAAGAAGAATCTCGGGGAAAATCACTGAAAAAATAGGTACTTTTCAACCCTCTTCTTTTGGAACCACCATATGATGCAATTTAATATTGGAACTGTTATTTTCCAGCAAGGTCTAGCAAGCTTGAACAATCAGGTACACCACTTACTTCTTCATTTGGGTGTGTTGTAAGTTATGTGTAGGAAATTTGTGCTGCTAGTTTCGAGTTGTGGTGGATAATTTCAGTTCACAGTAGTATGTAGCTCCAAATGTGTTGCAGGACAGTCGTATGGTGCCAATTATATGTTAATAATGTAGTTTGTAGCATATGTAGTACCAAACGTGGTACCTTATCTGAATAGTGAATTGGCTTCCATATGTTTCTATACTTAGTGTCATATGTGATGTTAGATATGGTGATACTTGTGAATGGTGGATTGTCTGCCATATATGGTGCCAACTGCTGCGCTAAATATTGCACCACGCTATCTGCCACATATGGGGTGGTGGATGCCTGTCGGATGTGGTGCCTTCTGTGCATTGTGGTGCCTTCTGTGCATTGTGGTGACTTTCTTATCATCAAAGTTTATCATTACAAAAAGATTGCCACTGAAGGTCACAACATAAGTGCCAACAACAAAAGGTCACAACAGAAGTTTAGACGGCCACTGATATAGAATGTTGGGAAAATATCCATGAGTCTTGATAGGAATGATGGGCAATATTTTTTAGATTCAATAAGGATTCCATGCAATCTTGTGAATATTATTTTGCCTATGAAATTTGAAAATTCGTCAAAGAAATAAACGTCTCAATCTGACAATAAGAAGTAGCATGAGTTCACATTGCCTGTCTGGAAGAAGTTTGGAGTTGTAAGAAACTAACATTTAAATCCAAATTTATGGCACATGTAGGCCTTAATGTACAATCATTTTTCTACATTTTATTAATTGACATCAATAGGGAAGTAGAGGCTCACTATTAAGGTACAATTGCATGCCCACTGCAATTTCAGTTTTTTATTCATATTAAAGCATTTCAAAGTACAAATTCCTCTAGTATAGATTTAATAATCATCTTCTTTTTTATTTTGGTAAGGTGTTGGAGTTCGTGCACCTGGCGCCGCCCTAAACAAAACTTCATAAACAAAACTCCTGCCCTAAGAAAATGACACCCTATGACAAACGAAAAGAACTCGACACAAAATGATGAAACAGAAACCATGAAAACACACTTTTGCGGCACTGGAGGGCAACCCCTCGTGCGCAGCACCTTGTTTATTTTGGTAAGGTGTTGGAGTTCGTGCCTGGAACGCCGCAGTGCAGACGCATGCGGCGTTCCCTTTCAGTTTCTGGCTCCTCTTGCGGGACGCTAAGTTGCCGGCTTTGAATGCAAAATTTGAATGAAAATTATGACATCGATCACCTGCATGGGCCGGCGTTTCTACGAATTCTTCCCTCCATCACACCGGTTTTAACAAAGTTTAAAATGAAACGCACTTATTTGCTAGAAACGCACTTCAAAAGGAATCTTTGAAAGATTCCCTAAAATTCCCTTAAAAAAGTCCATTTTTAAGATTTTTTTGTGACAGGTGTGACAATTTAAGTAATTTAGGTACCATTTTTGAGGGGTTGATTGAACATAACTTTCGTGCAAAAATTTTAAATAGCAATTTTCATCCTCCTAAACTAGAACAAAAAATAGTTACTTTTATAAAGTGTAGCAAAAAAGGGGCAATAAAAAAAATAGCAAGGGTAGTAGAGTGACAAAGAAGTGATATATTCAAGGTTGTGAAAATTGTACAAAATTATGAACAAAATTGTCAAAAATATAGGATATTTTGATGAGACAATCATCACACACTTTACATTTCTTTACATGTTCGAGTCATCGGACAAACTTACATTTTGCGACAAGATCGGGATGCATCTCATCCCTCGACTCATTTATTCCACGATCTTTCGAGCCTTTTCACTCTCAAACCTTTGGATGTACTTTCGAGCGATCTTCTTCCTCACTTGTCTACAAGTGAGTCTTCATCATCATCTTTTTGGCCACCTTTTTGGCTTGTTTGTCTAATCCACATGCCGACCTTATTAAAGTTTGAGTGACCATCGTAACTTATTAGCGGCGATCGAGAACAAAGTCATATGCAAGAACCTTTACTTGAGTTAGATCTATATGGCGGTGCTTGCTTTGGACTTAGCTCTCTTTCCCCTCCTGTTTTTACCATCTCCAAAGTATAACTCCCCACTTGAAAGCATTGGCGTGATCGTTCTCATCCGGTGCACTTTTAATTGAGTGGGAATTCCATCCTCTCTTGTTACCTCAGTACTTTAGCTAGCGAATGGCCTCCCAGATTCATCATTATCAGCTGGGACAGCTATGAGCATTCCTTTCTGAATCTCAGAGACTGAACCAGATACTCGAGCAACTTGTTGTGCTGTGCGTCTAGGGCCAGTGTACATGACTCTGTCATCTTCATCCGAGCTAGCCAATATCTCTACATGTTCCTCTTGATTCTCAACTTGCGGGGAGGGTTTGCCTAGATGGCGGTTGAATGGCGGTCTTCGACCTTGTAATGAAGCTTGCAACATGTCACGTTTCCGAGAAAAAATTGAGGCCACCATAAAGCATCGCCTCCCCAAAGTGGTTAGAGCAGATCTGAATACTTGTCTCAATACAATCCAATGATTTATTTGAGTCAAATGCTCTTCCCTCCTTTTTACTCTTTGTGATTTCTTTCAAGCTTTTTAGAGGCATTTGCTCTGCAGAGAGCATGGAACTAGTATTGGGGATGTTGCGAATGAATTGAATACTGCTGCTTGGCATACTTTGCAAGGATGTGGCATATTTCTTTCCTTGTAAGATGGCCTTGCCATCTACAAGTGAAATTTTGATCTGATGCTGAAATGTAATGTTTCTCAAGGGCTCAATAGCACAGTGACCTAGTTGATCTCTCCGAAAAATCCATTCCTTGAAATCATAAGTTTCTTCCAATAACTTTCGATGTGCGGACGAGGATTGTAGGAATCTTGAATGACCTCAATCATGGCTGGCGGGGCTTAGAGCTTTTTTTTCGAGCAAGGCGTTTAGAGAACCCTCTTTGAACATCGATCAATTTGGTCGTGTGTATGACCAACAAGCAGGAAACCAATCTTCACCTTCTTGAAGATTTGTTTCTCTACTAGCATAGCACAGTAAGCAAACAACGCCTGATTCTTATTTTCCCTTGTCGTGTTATCTAGCTGAAGATACAGAACCGGCGGTATATGTTCTAGATTGGAAAGAAGCTTATTCAATATTGTGATAGTGAGATTTGGATCAGCATGAATGTTTGGATAATTCAAAAATGCCTTGCAAGATAGTTTTCCATTAAATACCATAGCACCAACAACATGCGGATGTATGAAATCTTCTTGGCCAAACATCCTTAGGCACATTGACAAAATGTGGTAGGGTGGTCTTCTTCGGTCCATTCCATCAATAACAACCGATATGTAGTTGAGTGGTTGTTCGATTGCTTTCTTCCTATGTTTTGTCAATTTTCTCCTTTCCAAAGATTGTTGTTCTTGTGCTTGTTCGGTTTCTCCTTCAATGCATCCGAGAAAGGAAAACATGTTTAGGAAAGAACCTACTTTTAAGTAGAACTAGGCAAGAACACGCCCCGAAGCTTACTTTTAGTGTGAAGTGTCCTTGCATTTTTGTCTCGAGCTTTTAATTGAGCATGTAGCACAAACGAGACATCCTATGCTTTCTAGGAATGGCCCCTTGAGAAAACTCTTTTTTCGAAGCACGATGAAAGTAAGAGTAGCAGACAAAGCGTTCTCCAGCCTCAACACACATCTCCTTATAATTATCGTAGACTTCTTGTTTCGTGAAATTGTCACTCAAGTGGTACATAGGGCTGTTAGGGAGTTTCTCACAAGACTCCTTAAAGAAACCTTCCATCCAGGAAACACATTGAAGGGCATGAATTCTGGTTATGCCTCCGAATGGCGTGTAGTCATTGATGCACGGATTCTTGTCAAGCCTTTTCTTCAGGCGGTCAAGTCGTCTGCTGCCTAAAGCATGAATCAATTTGAAGGCCGTTTGATAGACGGTGTGGCCACCAGCTGTGTAAGTAAACTTCTCACCATCATCTGGCCTAATATTGAAGGCTAAGTAGCCCCTTTGGTCTAGCAGAGTCATTGAACTGTAACTATCACGAAGCAACCTCAATTCCTTTAGTCCAATCTTAAGCAAACAACGTTGAGAACAACAGTGCTTTGTATGTGTTGCCCGCAAGTGAGCCTCGTCCATGAGTTTCTTTCTTCTAACGGTTGTACATGCTCTCTTGTGTAAGTTACGCTTAAGATTTTTACTTGCAGGGGCTTTGAATTCGAACATGGAGTCTTGTGGCTTTGGTAGGTCCTCGTCTGAGACATCAATATGAGGTGTTTCTTCGTCTGAGAGATCAACATGAGGTGTACTTGTAGATGCTGAGAGGTTTGATGTGGGCAAGGCCTGGGGGGAGGTGCTTTCCCTCTCTGCGGGAAAAGTAATCGGGCTGGTGATGTAGTTGACCAGCTCACGAAGTGTCGTAGAACACGGGGAGTTGCGTGTCGGTTGCTCCCACTTGTTGTAGTACCATTTAAGCGAAATGGATGGAGTTGGTGTGATTTGCCTCCGTGGAGGGAGCCTCACTGATGGACTATGGGCGGCGTACTAAAATGAAGTGGAGGAGGTAGTCGACATCTCTAGCTTTGAGGTGGGGTAAAACGCATTGGTGGGACTGACGTTCGGGGGGCGGGGGTGTGGTGGAGTAAATTGAACTGGTGGTGGAAGCGAGGTGGTCTTCTTGGGAGTAAACTCAACCGGAGCTGGTGGGTGTTGGAATGTCGGATGTAGAATATTCGTGGCTACTTCACGGTGTGCGTTGAGGAGGTGTGAAAGCCATTGCGGGGAGGAAGCACTGCGAGCGGGGAGTTGGAGGCTCTGCGGTTCTTTTCTCTCGAGCCATACGGTATAAATTTATCTGAGTTGGTATAAATTTATACAGGGAAAAAACTTAAGGCCGGACGGTATAAATTTATCACGGAGATGGTATAAATTTATCTGAGGAGGAGAACAACATAGAGCGTAAAGCGTGTATAAATTTATACGAAAACTCCACGGACACTTGTATTGAAAACTTTATGGGCTATATGAAGCGGCACTTAGCGTAGGTACAAGCCCGGCGCCCGACCACCCTATTTTCTATATATATGGCATTTCAGTCGAAGCTTCATGCGGTCGAGCTTATATACCCCCTTATTTGCTCTGGAGGCGTCTATACGCGGGTCTATCTTGTCATGCCCACGTAAGTCTACTACCCGTCTTGTTCTAGTTTCTCTTTTGTTTTAATCACGCTAGAGTGTAAGTATACGGTATAAATTTATACCGATATGGTTGGATCGGTATAAATTTATACGCTTCAGCTGGCGGTATAAATTTATCTGGATTTCGAACACGATCGGTATAAATTTATACCGAATGTGTTCTGGATCGGTATAAATTTATACCGCTCGAGCACGAGCGGTATAAATTTATCGTTCAACTTCGATCGGTATAAATTTATACATAAAGTGTTACGGATCGGTATATAAATTTATACGCTTTCGAAACGGCGATATAAATTTATACCGCCGAGCTTGCGGTATAAATTTATACCGATCGTGTTGAAGAGCGGTATAAATTTATACTCTGGCTTTCGAGCACGGCGGTATAAATTTATACCGGTGTGTTCGAAGGCGGTATAAATTTATACCGCTTTCGAGCACTGCGGTATAAATTTATACCGACTGTGTTCTGGTTCGGTATAAATTTATACCGCTCGTGCTCGAGCGGTATAAATTTATACCGATCCAGAACCATTTTGGAATCTTGGTGTCTAGTGCTTAAAGAAGTGTCGCAAACCTTAATATTTTAGTAATATTCTTGCGTTTTAAGCTTAAATAACACAAATAAAGTGATAATTTAGTGTAGATTTTATGCTCTTTTCGCCTCTATTTTTACTGTTTTTATGTTACAAAGGTCGAAAAAGGTTACATTTCTTGCATAAAAATGGCCTTCTTTACGCTTTTTCCAGCCCCAAGATCAGGTTTGTACACAAGGGCCAGTCATCAAAGGCTGCACCAATAGAGCCACAGACATACGAACTGAAAGACCAGACGTGGTACGTCCACAGGGGTGCAAGAGAGAGCAAACCCACTGAGGCGTACCTTTACTTGTGTCATCAATCAGGGAAGGGCAAGTACAAGGCCCGGACGATTATTACCTGCGTGAAATTGTCAACCTTATTGCTCACAGAGAGGTCGATGATGAAATTTTAATGAAGTGCATGCATGACAAGGGGGAAGTCTTCTACGTTCTTGAAAGTAAAATGCTTCGAATAAGCATGTGCAAACCCAAAGATGTGCATGAGTACGTGGCTGACAATTACAAGAGTGGCCATGTAAGTATTGTTTAGTGTCTTTACGTATAAATTTATACCGTCATCCTCCTAACTTAACCCTGCATTACAGGATATAGTGGACATTTTGATGTCAGTTGTGCTTTGCGAAGAAACAAAGTTGGTCAAAGGTCTGTGGTACCCCACTCCTAACGAAGAGCTTGAAGAGAAGGACGAGGAAGTAGAAGAAGAAGAGGAAGAGGAACCAGTGGTAACAAAGGGAAAGGGTAGGAAGCATTCCGGTAGTAGATACCACAGGGCTCCTACAAAAAGAAATCTAGAGGCACAAAGTCTTTGACTATAGAGGAGTCAACGAAGCTCTTGAAGGCTCTGGAGCAGATATTGTTGTGAAGCCCCGCAGATAAATCAAGTGCTATTCTCAAGCGGGTGAATGACACTAAACTGCTAAAAGCAAACTATTTCTTTGACATTGAGCACCATTAAGAGGCCACCTAAAAATGAAGATGGGGTCGAGTGCTCTGGTCCAGGAAGGCGTATATCGCGGCACATGTGGCTATCTTGAAACAAAGAATGAGAAGGAATCCTCATGCCCATGTGTCGCCACTAGTTGTTATGGTGGGATGAGTCGGTGCAACCAACTAAAAGATTACAAGAAGGCTGACTTGAAGATTACACATACTACGTTCTTGGAGGCACACATAGTTACAAGGCAAGGAAAGAACTAGCAAAAGAGGAAAGCCGTAACGAAGTGTGGAAGAGCGTTGAAGCACATATATACGTTGGTGTAACAGGATGAAGAAGCAAAAGTCATTAGTGAGTCATAATCTCGACAATGACCCAGATTAAAATGAGTTTAATAGACAAGATCCGTTTCATGCACAGTGAGTACGTGGAATTTAAACAAATGTATGGAGAGGATTTTAAAAGCAAAAGAACAAGGCTGCGGGGAGCTTGAGAAACTGCGTGATGATCTTTGCCTCGGCTATGACTATGATAAGAAGCCCATTATGGCAGTAAAGCAATACGATAACTACTTTCAGCTGGCATTCAGAGATGGTCAAGTAAGTAAATGCTCTTCTTTCTATGTTTTGTAGTATGTTTAGCGTGGTTACAAGTGCCTTCGCGCGGTATAAATTTATCTGCGTGGCGATTATAAATTTATACGCTGACTAGTCGCGGTATAAATTTATCTGAGTGCGAATACCGGTATAAATTTATCTGCGCGCGACAAGGACGGTTTAAATTTATACGTGGCGAGCCGCGGTATAAATTTATACCGAATCTAGTCTTGATATAAATTTATACCGTGCCTAGTCGCTGATATAAATTTATCACAGGTGGAATACCTCCGGTATAAATTTATACAGATCCTAGTCGCGGTATAAATTTATACCGCGTGCCTAGTCATGATATAAATTTATCACAGCGTGTCGGGGGACGGTATAAATTTATCACCGTGACTACACACCATGCGTATTTAGAAAGTAGGCGTGCAACATATTCTCTTACGCTAAGCAACACTAAACTAATGGCGTTTGTCCATTTCACGGTGTGGGATCTTCAAGAAAGAATTTTTTGTATGTTGAAGATGGTGAGCTTAAAGAGCAAAGCCCGACTCGCAGAAAAAAAAAAAAGGGCGGAGAATTAAAACAGAAAAATATGAGCATTGTACCACGGGACGCAGATTCTGAGGATTAAAAAAAAAAGAAATTTTTGTTCGCCTTTTGGAAAAAGTCGTGGCCAAGGAATTTACATTAGGCGAAATGGCCAAAGGAAGCTAAGGCGTAAGCCACATTTGCAATGCCGTGTTTCTTCTACATTTTACGGTCTTACAACATGTTTCTCTTTGCGGTCGAAAAGACATTGTCACCTGCGGTGCCGAAAGTTAATGAAGCAGCTAAACCTAGAGGACGGGAGGAGTGCAAGCTTCTCTACCCAAGTTGTACCACCGATAGTATCATTAGAGAGCACATTTGTTAACTTTAGTGGTGGGTAAGTTTTGCTAAAAATATGTTACGTGTTTGTGCCTTTTTCTCACAATATTCTTACGGAACAAAAAAAAGGGGCTCCATTTGGATTTTTAAACTGGTTCGTAGGGCCAAGGAAGAGAGGCGAGAGACTTAAGGCAATCGAGCAGGGAAAGGAGGTCGCCACTAGCAGCTTTGACACTTCTTATGAAAGATTTACAACGTTTGGTCAGGATTTGCATGTCTGAGAGTTGTTGAGGGTGCACGCAGGTGGGGACACTTTTGGAGAAGCGAGAACTTTACATTATGCATTGCGAGATATTCCCTATGGTTTCAAAATTAAGGGCAGGCCGCTTTTGACGAGGGAGGCTTTCGCGCGCGTGCAAGTCCACTCTTTTTGGAAGGCCTGAAGGAAGTCACCTTATCACGCTAACCGGAGGGTCATCATTTTCCATTCGGACCTACAAACAATGTGATTGCTTAAACCTATGGGAGTATGCGTAATGCCGGCTTTGAAAACTGCATTTGGTAAGCTTAACATTTAACGCTTTTCTTTTTAGTAACTCCACGGTATAAATTTATACCACAACCGCCCTAAGGTTTAAATTTATATAGCAAGGCAATGTCTGTATAAATTTATACGGCTTGCAGCCGCGGTATAAATTTATACCGCAAGGCAACCCTGGTATAAATTTATACCGCCACACTACTGAGCTAACTTATTTTCCTTGTTTTTATTTTACTAATATTTCATTGTTGTGCTGTTTGGCAGGCTTAAAACAAACGTTAAGGGTCATGGTGGTGGTCCGCTTAGTAAGTTGTTTGAGCATTTTCACATAGGGTTTTACAGCGCAGACGCCAAAAAAACCATGGTTCACTTTAATACGCAGAATGAAAAGACTCCTCCCTGCAATGCGTTTCAGTTCCCGGCGGTTTTGCAAAAATTAAGAGACCCCCGACAAAACCGTGGTGTCCCATTATCGAAACCCCCAGCGACTTATTAATAATTTGATCTGATGGTTTTTCGCCTGGGACTGGATCTTAGACGCATTTTCTGGCTCAGGCACCACAGCAGTTTGCGCCCTTAAGCGGGCGCAATGTTGTCTCCGTCGACATAGACCCGGACAAAATAAGTTTCATCAGGACCAGGATAAGCTCTTGTGAATCCTTTCCTGATGAAAACGAGGAATTGGGAGCAAAAAATGGTCTTTGGCGATGTAAAAGGCACATATCACGTAAATCCGACCTCCACTTACGGGAAGAAAAAATGAGGAGGTGGAGTTCGTCGATCTGGAGCCCTGTGGTGCACGAGCGAGAAACAAACATGCACTGTACCATTGGAATCAGAAGGGGCGTCTCGCTATTATAACCCGCAAGAGACCGATCCTAAGGGGAGAGAGAGTCCGTGGTGGGAAGAGCCACCTCCGTATAAATTTATCTGAATGACATTTTAAACTATCTTTCATTGTAATCTATGTGCTATGAATTTCAATATATTTTGATGAAGATTTCTCAACCCAAAAACTTTGTCTCTTCAACAATGCTTAATTAGAACAATTTTTTTTTTGATTCATGATTTGGACTCTTTCTCTTTTCTATGTTTGATTTTCTTAGTACTTATATTAAGCTTGCAAAAACACAAAACTATATTTCCTTCTATTTTCAACAACAAATACTTAATGAGTTTTTAAATGTAATGTCTCTCTCCTCAAAACAAGCTTTTTTTTTTTTGCCCTTCTTAAAAAATGAAAAGGCTTCAAAAATGTTGCTTTTTTTTGGGTATTTCGAATGCTATTTGCTCAACAATCTATTTTGCTCCCTATTTTGTCCATTTTTTTCAAGTTTCCAATTTTTATAAAGGAATCTTTCAAACGCACTTCTTAAATAAGTGCGTTTCATTTTAAACCTTGTTTTTTCCCCTTTGGCGCCTCACTCCTCCTCACAGCTTATCTTTGGCGCCTCACTCCTCCTCACAGCTTACGATTCTTGGCGCCTCACTCCTCACAGGTACGATTTTTTCAGTCAAGAGTTCATGATCAACAGGGTTCGAAATCTTGAAATACTTATACTTTGGATAATACAGATGCAAGATATAAGGCTCTACACTTCCTGAGTAAGCTGTATTTATTGCCAAAGCTTCCTTCCACGGGGTAATTTCTGCTTAAATCCCAAATCAGTTTTATAGGGCCTTCGTTTAAAGCATTAGATGCCATGGTGTGAATTTAGAAGAAGCCGTCTTCACAGGAGTCTCCTGCAAAAAGAAGTAATAAAATTCATGTATAAATGGTTATAGAATGATCAGATAGATGCAAGTAGAAAGAAAAGTGCTAGGTCTGCCAATTCAATGCAAAAACATGGAAGATAAAGATTTGCTTCAAGTATGTGCAGAATGTGAAATTACCAGAGATGGTGGTGTTTGAGGATGGTTCGAGCGGCTAGGGTTCGAGCGGCTTAGGGCAGCCGCCTATGACGGCAGCCCATCCTCTTGCAGATTCATCCAAGATCGCTGCTGGAAGGGCCTGGCTGGCCGGGCTTGCTGCTAGCTCCCCTCATGATTTGTTTTCCGGTCTCTGGTTCTGGGCTTAAGCTCTGGTGTCCGGGCTCTGCGATCTTGTGCAGCCGGTTGTCTTCTGGCGCATATTTCTATGAGACTAGACAGCGGACATAGCCCACTTGTCTCTGGAAGTTCTTGAGGCCTTGCAGTAAGTCGTCCTAAAGGTAATCTTGTCTTGTTTTTTCAGCCCTACACTGCAAATGATCAGGATGAAAAGGTAGGTTTTGGGAAGCAACGGCTTTCTTTGCACTCCCCGCAGTAGCTAGCACTTTCGATTTCTTTTCAAGATCAACATGACTCATTTGTGTTATTCTCACCCCCCATGTGCGGATAAAATAGGGCGATCCGGGTCCTTTTTTCCGTTCTTTGTAGATGGCTTCGTATTTGCTAGGCGGGATTACATTTGGGCAGAAAACAAAGTCCTTCCCCTTTCCCAGCTTGGGGGATTAGGATCTAAGGGTTAGTATTTGACTGGACAGTATGGATTAGACAGGGATCTGAATGAGGAAGCACTGGGCGGGAGACCGGGTTTCTTTAGCAGTTGCTCAACCATTGAGCTGTGGTTCTTGTGTTCCGGGGGAAACTTGTACCATGGATCTTTGAACGAGCTGACAATCTTGAGATCGAAGTATATACCAGTAGGTGAAGGGGCACCTGAGAGCGAATGGACACCCCTTCTTTTGGGGCAGGCTTGTGTGAGATGCTGCTCTGTTAGAAGAAAGGGCATCTAACCCCTTAGTACAGAACTGGAATTGGGGCAGATCTCTTGTAGTACAGCAGGGTAGAATGATGCTCCAGGTCTAGTTAACGCGCAGGATGATATTGGCTCCTTGATGCTCTTCAGTTGCCTGTATTTTGCAGTGGTGAGCTTCAGATGGCTACGATCTCAGATCTTAGAGTGACCTCTGCCTTCTTTCCAGCTGAAAAGAATGATACATTATCCTTGGATTTATAGTCTTGGACTAATGAGCTCCCAATGAATATCTGGTAGACCATTGTACTTAAATATTTTCTATGAGGCCTATTGTGGAGCCTACTCCAAATAAGGTCGTGTACCTTGTTTTTACTATCAATAGAAAATGAAAAAAAGCTTGCCTACAAAAAAAAAAAAAATTACCAGAGATGCAGCAGCGATTGATCCGAAGCGTTCAGTCAGCTTTGTCCAGCTTTGTCTTCCCCCCAAAACTGGCACCATGATATAACCGGCCATAGTGGCCTCGATTCCCATAAGAACAGACAGATTTCGCAGGAAGCCATAAGAATATAGGCAAATTTCACAAGAAGCCTACTCAAAACTGAGCTCTATTCATGCAGCCATGGCCGTGCTAAAAAGCTATATAGCAAAAAGAATTTGAAAGCTCTCTAGCATTGGAGCACACAGAGAATCGATGAGCAAACAAACACCAAAAATTGCCATGGCCCCTGCCATGGCCAGGAATCCGACAACCTCTGCTCCAATAGCCCTAAATTGCGATTCGCAAAGAGAAGGTAGAAAAAAATCGTCGCGTATCGGACCGTGGCTTCTACTTTCTCACGCGACGAACTCCCCTATCGTCGAACCTAATCGAGATAGCCATCAACCATTAAATGAAATGATCAAATCTCGGCCGATGCTCTTCGGGGAATGTTGACAGGCCAAAACACAACAAAAACAAAAGCTTTAGACACCTTTGCAAAAATCACAAAAATGAAGATAGTAGAATTGAGGATGGTATTTATACAACCCCACAACCACATGGTCGTTATTCTCAAATATGGCTCACATCGTTTTTACATCTCCACAATATAAATTGTTACCATTAATTGTTTTGGCACATTTGACTTATCCTAAGTTATGACTGCCAATCACCACTACACGACATAATTTTCTATTTCTAAAAAGAATGTTGGGAAAATATCCATGAGTCTTGATAGGAATGATGGGCAATATTTTTTAGATTCAATAAGGATTCCATGCAATCTTGTGAATATTATTTTGCCTATGAAACTTGAAAATTCGTCAAAGAAATAAACGTCTCAATCTGACAATAAGAAGTAGCATGAGTTCACATTGCCTGTCTGGAAGAAGTTTGGAGTTGTAAGAAACTAACATTTAAATCCAAATTTATGGCACATAGGCCTTAATGTACAATCATTTTTCTACATTTTATTAATTGACATCAATAGGGAAGTAGAGGCTCACTATTAAGGTACAATTGCATGCCCACTGCAATTTCAGTTTTTTATTCATATTAAAGCATTTCAAAGTACAAATTCCTCTAGTATAGATTTAATAATCATCTTCTTTTTTATTTTGGTAAGGTGTTGGAGTTCGTGCCTGGAACGCCGCCCTAAACAAAACTTCATAAACAAAATTCCTGCCCTAAGAAAATGACACCCTATGACAAACGAAAAGAACTCGACACAAAATGATGAAACAGAAACCATGAAAACACACTTTTGCGGCACTGGAGGGCAACCCCTCGTGCGCAGCACCTTGTTTATTTTGGTAAGGTGTTGGAGTTCGTGCCTGGAACGCCGCAGTGCAGACGCATGCGGCATTCCCTTTCAGTTTCCGGCTCCTCTTGCGGGACGCTAAGTTGCCGGCTTTGAATGCAAAATTTGAATGAAAATTATGACCTCGATCACCTGCATGGGCCGGCGTTTCTACGAATTCTTCCCTCCATCACACCGGTTTTCCCCTTTGGCGCCTCACTCCTCCTCACAAGCTTACCTTTGGCCTCACTCCTCCCTCCACGACTTTACGATTCTTGGCCTCACTCTCCTCCACCAGTGCGATTTTTTCAGTCAAGAGTTCATGATCAGCGGGGTTGAAATCTTGAAATACTTATACTTTGGATATCTGGATGCAAGATATATTCTAAGGATTGTTTTTTTTTTGCGGGATTGCAACCCGGGGATTAGTTTTAATTCATGTTCGAATCTGTCCCACGATTTATTGTTTTGCTTTGTAAATTCCTTGCAAAGGAACAAGGGAGATCCGTAGATTCCTTGCAATCGCAGACTTTTAGCAACAACTGAGAAAAGGAGATGAGTTTGATTTGGATCACCAGTTTGATTTGGATGCCATCTCCTTTGGTACAAGGCCTTAGGAAGTCTAGGCTATCTCCATCGCCTCGGGAAGTCTAGGCTATCTCCATCTCCTTTGATGGGGGTACAATCGCGTTGTCATCGTATCCTAACGGCCGTGTTAAAGTTTTGTAGTTACGGAATGCCACGTTTCGTCAATAGCATTCAAATCTGTAATGGCCACCATTTAGTCAAAACAATAAGTACCATTTGTTTATCCTTTTCTGTTTTGCCTTGACATTTCATAGTCTCCCATGCCACAATTTCCATATATGTCCCTAAGTTGAATTTCTGAATATGACATGCCTTTGCCGCCCCAATTCTTGATTTCTACTCCATCAAAGCCTTGCCCTTCATCAAGGGATCTTTGTTGGATTGCGTGTAATAATTTAAAGCATGAAGATGTTTTAGAGCGGGTAACCTAGCTCGGATGTGAGATGGTTTTCTTGGCGTGGTTGCATTGGAGATTAAGATGCGAGATAAGCGACCGCACAAACAAAGTATGTAGCCAGTCGGAAGATGCGTAAACATGTTGCATCTTCCATAGAAACATGTCCGCGTGTTGTCGGAGAATGTTGGCATGTCATTTGCAAGTGCCTTTGCATGACAAAGTGGGTCTTTGCTTTATTATGACAATCATGCATGCGGTGCAAGAAATGTTGCACATTAGGCAAACACATCGAGATCATGGCTATAAAGAATGAGCATGTATATGAAAGTTTTATAGCAAATACATTGGCGAGGTGCAAATGCAATCTGGAAAAAGTAGAGCAGATGCCATAAGTATGAAAGGCTTGGCAACTAATATGTGTGCTTGAATGTGTTGCGGAGAGTCTACATTCCTCCGACTTGGATATATCTCTCGTGGGCCATGATCATTCCTTAGTCTATTTTTAGCTTCTTCTTTTATTCAAATTACACGTGTAACATTAGTTGACAGACAATTCATTTATGAGAGAGCACTTGCAAGAGATTAGCAAATCGGGCTTTTGTCTTGTAGCTTCACATTATCTAAGTGTTCTTAGACCTTACGTGAGGAAGCGATTTTGAGAAAAGAAGGGTGAGGAAGAGCATGCTTCTCATAATTCCACATGGATGGTATTTCCCTAACCCATCAGCCTTTGGAAATTAGGTTGGTTCTGAAGTAGTTAATGTTTAAACTTTTTTGAATATAATTGGCGGTCGAGAGAAACATAATTAGAGCGGTGTGTTCATGATGCAACTACAACGATGATAACGAACACGGGTATGTAAAGTGTCCAAGTTGGAGATCATTCTAGAAAATTGCTTGAAGAAAGATGTTAATTATGTTTTTGAATCATAGGCATAGCGAGAAAGTAGAGAGCGTGCAAGGTCATCTCAACAGCGTGAAGCAAAAACAAAAATGGCAATGCTAGAGGTGAATGACATTTCTACTTATGCTTTGAGGTGCCACGAAAAAATTCTGTCTAATTATAAATCTGGTCTTAAGTGTAGGTCGAATGCCAAAAGTTACGAATTGAATTGATAAGCACAAAGCAGGGGAGTATGATCTTGAAGCAAAGCGGTACATATCTTGAATGTGAATACAAATATACATTTTTCGCCTTTAGGTATTTTCGGTCTTTAATTTTCTCAGATTGAATGAAGCTACTTTTATGTGGGATAATCCGATTATATTGCAGCTAGGGTTAGATCTTAATAAAATGCATTTTGGCGGATCAACAACACATATTTGGAGCTGCATTTGTCTAGAGAAGAGAGTTGAGAATGCTATTGGCATCCAAACTTTTATTATTTGTGGAAAATTAGAGTTCAATACATCGTTGCTATAGAGAAATGTGGACATCTATTACATTGACAATGACTTTGGATGGCTACGAGCTTGCTTCAAAGGGATAGGGACAAATTTTCTCTATTGTATTTATGGTTTTGTTCTTCACGAGCTAACATGGCTTCTATACAAGAGAATTGTTTTTGCTTGGATCAAAGGATTTGTATGTGCATCATTGTCTATATTTTTTTTGTCTTTTTGGTAAACATTGTTTTTATATAGTGAGTTTTCTCTAGTGCACATTTCATGCATAGGACCCCATAGTCTTACTGGTTTTTGTACTCGCCATGTAGATCCTAGAATGCTCGAACTTTTCTCACGAGGTTAGTTCGGTTTGAAGCTTTTTATTGTTGTCGCCAACCACAACATCCATGTATCATATGGGCTCAAGAACGCAAGCCAATAGTGTGGGTTCAAATCCCCACGCTCAAAGCCCGACACATGATCCAAATACAATCTTCACCCTTTATTTGAGTAAGGACACGAGGATTGAAAAGAGAAATGTTCGCAACCAAGGAATCAAGAGAAAGTTTATGCCAAGGAACCAAGTTATTTCCAACGTATTTCAATATAGCTCTTAGCCTTCTAGCATAGGATCAAAATGTGGTCCAAACATTACTTGAATGTGGTCCAAACATTGCTTGCCCAGCTAGAAATTTATGACCGTTAGACATTATAGTGGATCCAATTGAACAGGTTAGGAACGAAAGAAATGTTCGCGGCGGCCGCCACGATAAATTTCTTGTATGTATTATGATATGAAGTTTCTAGTAATTTCCAACCTTCAAAGTCATTTTTGCGAATAACATATGAGTTCCTTACGTAGCCCTATGCATATACTCTATCACATGTCCAAACTTTTAAACCTACTATGGGGTAACAATTGACAAAAATGGTGACCGCCTGTTGACTACTTTTATAGCATTTGCTTGCCTATCATAAATACAATTGCAACCACCTATATGTGCTTCTACATGAACCCGATAAAAACATATGATAGCGTTTTCTATAGCTAGTAAGACTTTGTAATATAAATCTAATTTATTCAAGACTTTGCAAAGATATCGGGATGTTTTAGGTATTATTTGAAATTGAGACTTGAATAGGAGCCAATAAAAGCCTGAATTCAAACTATGGAATGTGCCATGTGGCTTGTAATGGAATTTTAGGTTGAGTAAATACCTCTTTGGGGCATGAATAAATATCAAGTAATCCATTTTATGCACTTATTCCATGTGGTCTCAATAAAAACATAATCCAATTGCAGGATAAGACCTGCAACAACGTAGTCAGGCCACCTCAATTATAGAGGCTTAAGAATCCAATCTTAGTTTTGAATGTCCTGAGAAGACCTGCTACTGTGTTAGTCGGGTCCCTTCAATTATAGAGGCCTAAAAGCCAACCTTACGAATGGGGCATTCACATTACATCAATAAGCACATTTTTCATGAAGAAAATCCATCAAAGAGTATCTAAAAAAGGTAAGTAAGCTAAGTTACATCAAAGAAATTTGACTTCCCCACATAGCCCTATGCATATACTATTTGCACCTATGGTGGGGTAACAATTGCCGAAAATAATGACCGCCTCTTGACTGCTTTTGTAACTCTTGCTTGCATATCATAATTACAATGCCAACCACCTATATGTGCTTCCATGTGAACTCGATAAGAACATATGACAAGCTTGTCTCTTTAGCTAGTAAGGCTTTGTAATATAGATATAATTCATTACTTTGTAGAGATATCTGGATGTTTCAGGTATTAATTGGAAATTGGGGTCTGAATAGAAGCCAATAAAAGCCCAAATTCAGACTATGAAATGTGCCATGTGGCTTGTGATGGAATTGTAGATTGGGTAAATACCTCTGTCTGGGGCATGGATAAATATCTAGTGATCGATTTTATCCACGTATTCCAGGTGGTCTTAATAAAAACATTGCAAGACAAGACCTGCAACAATGTAGTGGGGCTATGTCAATTATAGAGGCCTAGGAATCCAATAATAATTTGAATGTCACGAGAAGGTCTACTAATTTGCTAGTCAAGTCCCTTATGATACTTCCTAGGAAGTACTAGCACAAGAGTGTTTTCACGTAACACGGCACTAGAGTGTTTTTATGTCTACATTAAGAATGCGCCGTCTACTAGACCGAGAAATCAACGGGCAAGGGAGTGCCAAATCAATAGTATTCAAACGTTTACTGTCAATAGCATTCAAATCTGCAATGGCCAGCCATTTCGTCAAACAGTAAGTACCATCTGTTTATCCTTTTCAAGATCCACTTAAATTTGCACACTTTTTTCTTTAGTCCAGCTCTCAAATTCCTTCTCTCCGTCTAAAACGCATGACCTGTAGTTCTATTCTATCTGTTTCTAAATTTCTTCTAAAACGCATGACCTTCCTTCTAAATTTCTGGATGATTTTTCTGTTAAGTTCACCATAGGTGGGCCACTTACCTATAATTTTTTTCTGTTTTTACTGTAACACAGACAAAGATATATAAATGCGCCGTCTACTAGACTAGACCGAGAAATCAAAGGGCAAGGGAGTGCCAAATCACTTGCTTTAAAAAGATCTAAGCCGTCAGATTAGTGTTGGTTTTGATATAAAATGGGGCTAGTTGCTTCTGCAGTTTGCACCTTTGTATGAGTTGCTTTTGAAATGGCCCTTCGTATTCCTTGTCCCAATGCCAAAATCGAAGGCATTGTTCGTGAAGCCAAAGATGGGTATTACAATCTCACGCTATCCCTTCCGCCGGAAGAGAGCTACAAATATACTACACCTGGCCAGTATGTAAGCTTAATGCTCTGTAAGCCTCCAGGCCACGTCCATCCACCAGGCCACGTCCCAGCTTACTTCTTCGTGGCCTCTGCTCCTTCGCTTTTTCCATGCAATAGCATGGAATTTCTGATCCACGATGTCCCACATAGCACAGCTGATGATCTTATCAACAGTAAGATCGGCGACCCGGTTCAGATCTTATTTCCACCACAGTCTAAGGGATTTGATCTTCCTAAACTCACCGATGTCAACACCCTCCTTTTATTTGCCAGTGGCTTCGGTATCAGGTACGCTAGCTTTACTTAACTCTTCATATACTTTTCAGCACCAAAACGTTCCTTCTCTCGCTTTTAGCACCATGCGAGCAGTCATAGAGCAGGGTTTGGAAAAATTACCACCATTTTACTCTGTTACTCTGTACCATTTATATGGATCATCAGATCAACTCCCATATGCTGTAAGTAATCTTCTGCATGGAATATGTAACTTAACTTCCGAACAGGCTTCATACGTTTTCCTTTCGTTGACAGGAGAAGTACAAGGAATGGAAGAGTCTGGGTGTGGAGATCATCCCTTGTAAGGAGGTAACGCATCCAGAGACTTAGATAGAATCCACAGAAATATAAATAAATTACTTGTTAATGTCTGATTGGCAGGGTACAATAGAACTGAACATCGTTGAACCACAAGCAACTGGGGCGCTCCTTTGTGCATCAAAGGAAGAACAGAAGGTAACTTAGCATTTGTTTTTCTGATATGACCGTATAAGATGTTGCTAAAAACTCTCACCAAGTTTCGCACTAGTACATAACCGACATCCTGATGAAAAAGGGAGTACCAAAAGAGAAGATCCTCACTGTTTTTGATGGATACGACACTCAAGACTTAGAGGGTAATAGACTCCAACTGCTTCAATCAAGTTAAGTTAGTCATTTCGGATCTGACATTCATCTTGGCTTTTGTTCAGGTGTTCCAGTTAAAACGTTTAAAAGTAAAGAGAGTTCCTTTTGTTTTGTTTCGTTTTTTTTCTTTGTGTACTCCACGTTTTAACCGCATCCTCTATTATATGCAGATGACAAAGGCGGCGTGGCATTCCTTCCTATGACTTCTAAATATATTCCTTCCAAGTGCCACTTTAAGTGAAGCTATTAAGTGCCACTTTAAGTGAAGCTATGACCTTCCTAAGTATGCATGTATTTCATGCTAAGAAATGGGCATCTATCTATATATATTCAATAAGCCAAATGGGAAGTCTACACATATGTGGATAATCCAAACTATGGACCTTGCATATATTAAATATCCCATTCCTCACTACATTGTACTTTACTGCACATGTTAAATGTTGAATTTAAGAATAATTGATGCATTTTATGGTTACCAAATCTTGAGCAGGCCTCCAGATTAGAATTTATCGTGATGTCTTACCCAATTCAATGTGTGGACCCATTCACTTGCATGACTACCAATTACATTATGCACTCTGTTCCATCTACACACCTCATTAAATCTACTTCAGAACAATTGTGTCGAGCACCCTTCACCATTAGCATTGCATTCACCATTATAACATAATGTCGCAAAATTTAAGCCTAAAGCATTCCCCCTCATTTCGGTAATTATACAACAACATTTCTGCATTAAGCACTCATGTTTAAGTATGTGAGATGGGCATTTACCATTGCACATAGTAGGGGAGGTTGTTACAAAGCTTGGAGTGGATGCAATTGAATAAATCGTCCTGTTTCAACATAAGACATGCAAACTACACTCAACATGTTCATATTTTGTTCCATCTATAGGCATGGCGAAACACCCATGCCACATGTCCACGACTAATGCCCGGCATCGCCGGGCACACGTTTCTAGTATAAATATAATTTATTCAAGACTTTGCAGAGATATCTGGGTGTTTTAGGTACTATTTGAAATTGAGACCTGAATAGGAGCCACCCTCAATTCAAACTGTGGAATGTGCCATGTGGCTTGTAATGGAATTGTGGGTTGCGGCATGAATAAATATCAAGTAATCAATTTTATAAACTTGTTCCGCGTGGTCTCAATAAAAACATAACCCAATTGCAGGACAAGACCTGCAACAACGTAGTCGGTCTACCTCAATTATTGAGCCCTAAGAATCCAATCTTAGTTTGAATGTCATGAGAAGACCTGCTACTGTGTTAGTCAGGTCCCTTCAATATAGAGGCCTAAAAGCCAACCTTATGAATGGGGCATTCACACTACATCAATAAGCATGTTTTTCATGAAGACATCAAAGAGTATCTAAATGGGTAAGTAAGTCAAGTTACATCAAAGAAATTTGGCTTCCTTATAGAGCCCTATGCATATACTATATCATATGTCCAAAATTTTGAACCTATGGTGGGGCAACCACCTATATGTGCTTCCATGTGAACTCAATAAGAACATATAACAAGCTTGCCTCATGGGAAGGCAACCAAGCTTCTTGGTATCCCAGTGGGTATTCATGTTTCAACTTCTGATGCTTGGGATGTTATAATCGAGGGGTTGCGGAGGCACCTTTTTTGGTGGGATACGGCTAAGTTATCTATGCCTGGAAGGGTAATAGTTGCTAAGCATGTCTTAAGCAACACACATGTCTATATGGCTTCTGCCATTCTTGCTTCCCACTCACAGTTTCAGGAGATTGTGGGTGTTGTTAGAAACTTTATCTGGAGTGGAAATGAAGCAGGGGTAGTGGTGAAGGTTGCATGGTCTAAGTGTATAAAACCTAAGTCTGCTGGAGGTTTGGGCATGACAGATTTCCATTTGCAGAGTAAGGTTATGATCTCAAAATTCATTTGGCGGCTTCTTGTAGGTAAGGATGATTCTCCTGGGTTATGGCTTATTGCAATGTGCTCTTACCTATCAGATCCCTTTTTGGTAAAGTCACGCCAAACCTGTTCTTCCATGGAGTTTATTTTATGAGTTGCGGCCTTATCATAATGCTTCTCCATTCTTAAAGGGATTGTTAGATTCTCGCACACGGGCCAAAACTTTATTTCACATCAGTCCAACCGCTTGCGGTACGGTTGATCGCACCTTGTTGGTGGATCCTCTCGTAGACAATCAACCACTTTGCTTTACAAAGGCACCCATTGACTCAAAGACGTTGGAAAAGTGCTGGAATCTTAACTATTGCAAAGATGGTATGACTCGCCGGGCGATTGTCGACATGGGAGGCTTTTTCATTTAAAGTTTCTATTGGGGCGATGGGATAGAGTTCTTTGGCAAAAGTTGCCGATTTTTCTGCAGCCTATTCTCGCCACACACCAAGAAGATATTTTGGTATGGGTTTGTCATGAAGAAATTAAGGAGTGCAAACTTGTGAACTCTATGTATCGCTTGTTGCTTGATACCGATATTCTTCCTCCGTCTAATAAGTGGTCTCTTCAACTTCCTCCTCCTCAATGGCAGAAGGTGTGGTCTTGGGCATGGGACAAGCTACTACCATCCTAAAGTGGCAGTTCTTTGGTGGCGATTCTTTCATAGGTGTCTCAAGGGTTAATGTGCTTGTCCATAAGTTTAACCCTAGAATATCAAATCGTCCAAAGATGCAAAGCGTGGATCTGAGACCATTGAGCATTGCTTTTTCATGTGTGAACACCTTAGATGTGTATGGGACTGGTTGTTTTTCTTTTTCGTGTTTCACTAACAAGTCAACAAGCTGCTTTTGGCAATTTACCCAAGTACTTGAACAGAGTTACAAGGCCAGGCTTTTCATCTAGCAGCAGGATGGTTGCTTTGGACTATCTGGAAAAGACGAAGATTGGTAATCTTCAAAGGTCTGGATGTGGCAGATAATCGTATTCTCCAAGAAGCTCAAGGTTACATTGTAAAGTCGTATCATTGTTCTTCACTTGCCCCTCGCAAGAGGCGATTGATTTTTGAGGAGTTTTTGGATGTGCACTCTTATGCTTAGGCAGGTTGCTTCACTCGGTGGGTCTCCGCTTATCCGCTGAGATTTTATTCCTGTCTCTGCATTTATACTTGTATTTGACTCTTTGATTGAATAAAGTCTGACGTCCTTCAACAAAAAAAAAAATAACAAGTTTGTCTCTTTAGCTAGTAAGGCTTTGTAATATAGATATAATTCATTCAAGACTTTGTAGAGATATCTAGATGTTTCAGGTATTAAATGGAATTGAGAATAGGAGTCAATTTTATACACTTATTCCGCGTGGTCTCAATAAAAACATAACCCAGTTGCAGGACAAGACCTGCAACAACGTAGTCGGTCTACCTCAATTATAGAGCCCTAAGAATCCAATCTTAGTTTGAATGTCATGAGAAGACCTACTACTGTGTTAGTCGGGTCCCTTCAATTATAGAGGCCTAAAAGCCAACCTTATGAATGGGGCATTCACACTACATCAATAAGCATGTTCTTCATGAAGACAATCCATCAAAGTCATATGTCCAAACTTTTGAACCTATGGTGGGGCAACCACCTATATGTGCTTCCATGTGAACTCAATAAGAACATACTAGTAATGGTGCCCAGCGTTGCTGGGCATAATTTGAGAGCCTGTAAATGCTTTGGGATGCAGTGAGAAAAGCCCTATCCCTTTCCCTTTCCCTTTTGCTCTCATTCTCATTCTATCCCGCATTTCATTTTTTCTTATTTTCTCTACTTTTTTTTTTCTTTTCCTTTTTTTTCTGCCTTTTCCTACATGTTTCCTTGTTTTCCCATCCCTTTCCTTCCCCCTTCCCCTGCTCCCGATAACCTTTTTCCCTTCCCTTTGCTCCTTTCTCCACCTTTTCCTCTTCTTTTTTTTGCCCTTTTCCATTCCCCTTTTTTTTTTTACGCCTTCTCTCTTTTCCCCACCATTTTTCCATGTCTTCCTTTTTCTCAACCTTTTACTCTTCGCCCCTTTTCCATGCCTATTTTCCCTTCTCTTTTTCCTCCTTTTCCCACTCTATTCCTCCCTTTTTTTGTGTGCCCTTTTTCCTTCCATTTTTTCTCCTGTTTTCCATGCCCTTTTTAATTTTCCCCTTTTTCCATCTCCTCACCCTTTTCCCTCTTTTCCCTTTTCCATGTTCTTTTTTTTCTTCCCCTTTTTCCATTTTCCCCTCTATTTCTTTTTCCCATGCCTATTCTCTCTTTCCCCCTTTTCCATTCTTTTTTTTTTTTCTATTTTCCCTTTTCCCATGCCCTTTTTTCCCACCCTTTTTTTCTTTCTTTCTATTTTTCCCTGCGCTTCCTTTTCCCATTTTTTCTTCCCCTGTAATTTTCCTTCTTTTCAACCCTTCATTTTTTCTTTTTCTTTTTCCTTTCCTCATGTCCTTTTTCCCTTTCCCTCCCTCCATCACTCCCCCGCTTCCCTTTCCTTTTTCCCTTTTTTCCCGCTTCTTTCTTGATGGATTTTTTTCTTTTTCCGTTTTCCTCCTTTGTCGATCCTTTTTCCTGCACTTTTTTCCTTCCTTTCCTTTTCCTTTTTTCCTTTTTCCATGCCTTTGCACATTTGTTTTATTCTCTTATTTCCTATACCCATTTTCCTCTTTTCCCCACCCTTTATCTCTTGCCCCTTTTCTTTTTCTTTTTTTTTTTTTTTTTTCTTCACCATTTTCCTCTCTTCCCTTTTCTCTCATGCCCTTCCCCCTTCCTTTTTTCTCCTCCTTTCCTCTTTTCTTTTTCCTTGTGACCTTTACCTAGGTTCCCTTCCCCCTTTTCCCTTTCTTTTTTTTTCTTTTCTTCTCACTTTCCCTTTTTATATGCCCCTTTCTTTTCCCCTCCCCATCCTTTTCTTTTGTTCCCCTTGTCCCTTCCCTTTTCCTCATTTTTCCAACCTTTCACTCTTCCCCTTTTCTTGATGCATTTTTTCCTTTCCCTTTTCCTCTCTTTCTTTTTTCCCTTTTCCTATGCCATTTGTCCCTTCCTTTTTTTTCCTCTTTCCTCAACGCTTTTTTCCCCCTTTTCCCATGCTCCTTCCTTTTCCCATGCTTTTTTTTTCTCCTCCCCATTTCCATGCTTTTTATCCTTCATTTTCTCCTTTTTTGTCAACCTTTTTCCTCTTTTCCTTTTTTTTTTTTTTCATGCCCTTTCCATTTACCTTTTCCACTTTTTATCTCTTCCCTCGTGGCTCCCTTTTCCCCTGTGTTCCCTTTCCTTTTTCATTTTCCATGCCTTTTTTTTTTTTCTCTTATCCCCACCCTTTTTACTTTTCCCTTCTCTCCATGCCTTTTTGCCCTTCACATTCTCTTTCCACTTCCCTTTTCCTTTCCCCCTTTTCATTTACTCCTTTCCCTTAAGAGATCAAGCATGACCAATCACGTTGTTGGTAAGTCGCAGGCAATAAATCTAGGCCTTCTGATGCATCCGATGATCTCGCCATTCAAATTAGGGGCTCATGCACTACGCACTTACCAGATAACATTATAATATAAGACTAGTAATGGTACCTTACTTTGCCGGGCATAAATTAGAACCTTTTAATTTCTTTTTTTTTATTCTTTTTTTTTTTTCTAACCCCGCTTCTCCCTCCCTTTTTTTCCCTTTTTTCCCTTTTTTTTTTCTTTTCTTTTTCTTAGGCTTTTTTCCTTCCTTTTTATTTTTCCCCGCTTCTTCCCATTTTTTTCCACTACTCTCTTTTCCTTTCCTTTTCCCTTCCTCTTCTTTATTTTTTCCTTTTTTCCTTTTCTTTCCCGCTTCTCATGCATTTTTTTTCGTTTTCTTTTGCTTTACCTTTTCATGTGCCCTTTTCTTCCTTTCCCACCTCTTCCTCTTGATCACGGCCCTTTTCCCATCTCTTTTCCCATTTCTCCTCTTTTCCTCATGCTCTTTTTTTGCTTTCCCCTTCTCCTTTTTGCCGCTTTCCTTTTTCCTTTCAACTTTCCATTCCCTTTTCATACTTTCCCACCCTTTTGCTTTTATGTACATGTTCCCTTTTTCCCTTTCCTTTTCTTTCCCCTTCCTTTACATTTTCCTTTCCCTTTCCCCTTTCGCTTTTTCATATGCCTCTTTTCCCATCTTCTTTCCCCCTTTTCCCCTTTCCACTTTCTCCTTTCTTTTTTTTTTTTTTTCCCTTTCCTTTCCCATACTCTTTTTTCCCTTTCTTTCTTCTATTTTCTCACCCTTTCCCTCTTCCCCCTTTTTTTCTCGTCCCTTTCTCCTTCCTCTTTTTCCTATTCCTTGCTCCCTACCCTTTGTCTATTCTAATTCCCCACCTTTTTCCCTCATTTTTCCATCCTTTCCCTCTTTCCTTTTTTTCGATGCTCTTTTTTTTGCTTCCTTTTTCTCTTTCTTCACCCTTCTCTTTTCCCCTTTTTTCACGCCTTTCATTTTTTCTTTTTCTCGCTCCCTTTTCCCAAGTTCTCTTTTTTCCTTTTCCCCTCTCTTTTCCCTTTTTACTTTTTTCTTTTTTCCCATAGACTTTGCAACCTTTTTCTTATTTTCCCTTACTTTTTTTCTCTTTTTTCACCTTTTTTACTTTACCCTTTTCTCATGTAGCTTTTTTTCCGCTCCCTTTCCCCTCTATTCTATTCTATTCTTTTTTTTTCTATTTTCTTTTTATCTTTCCATTTTCCTTTTCTCCTTCTCTTTTCCTTTTTCCTCTTACCTTTCCTTTTATTCCTTTTCCTTTTTTCCTTTTCCCTTTTCCCTTTTCCCTTTCATCGTTTTTTCCTTTTCCCTTCTCTCCTCTTCCTTTTCCCTTTTCCCCTTTTCCCTTTTCCCTTTCATTGTTTTTTCCTTTTCCCTTCCCCTCTTCCTTTTCCCTTTCATCAGTTTTCCTTTTCCCTTCCCCTCTTCCTTTTCCCCTTTTTCCCTTTCATCGTTTTCCTTTTCCTTTTCCCTTTTTCCCTTTTCCCTTTCATCGCTATTTTTCCTTTTTCCCTCCCCTTTTCCTTTTCCCTTTTTCCTTTTTCCCTTTCATCATTTTTTTCCTTTTCCCTTCCCCTTTTCCTTTTCCCTTTTCCCTTTTTTCCCTTTCATCGTTTTTCCTTTTCCCGCCCCTCTTTTCCTTTTCCCTTTTCCCTTTTCCCTTTTTCCATTTTCCATTTTCCTTTTCCCTTTCATTTTTTTTTCCTTTTCCCTTCCCTTTTCCTTTTCCTTTTCCCTTCTTCATAGTTTTCCTTTTCCCTTTCATCGTTTTTCCTTTTCCCTTCCCCCCTTTTCTCGCTTTCCCTTTTCCTTTTTCCCTTTCCCTTTCATCGTTTTTCCTTTTCCCTTCCCCTTCCCCTTCCCCTTTTCCCTTTTCCCTTTTCCCTTTTCCTTTTCCTTTTCCTTTTTCCTTTTCCCTTTCATATTGAAGCCATAGTCAAGATGAAATTTTAGTTGAAGACACGCACACATCATCTCCACCATTGGTCAATCAAATCCTCGACCGTCCGATTTAGGGTGCGGTCCATTACACAACATTATAATATAAGATAATAACAAGCTTGTCTCTTTAGCTAGTAAGGCTTTGTAATATAGATATAATTCGTTCAAGACTTTGTAGAGATATCTGGATGTTTCAGGTATTAAATGGAATTGAGAATAGGAGCCAATAAAAGTTCAAATTCAGATTGTGAAATATGCCATGTGGCTTGTAATGGAATTGTAGGTTGGGTAAATACCTGTTTGGGGCATGGATAAAAACCAAGTAATCGATTTTGCACACTTATTCCACGTGGTCTCAATAAACACATTGCACGACAAGACATGCAACAATGTAGTGGGGCTATGTCAATTATAGAGATCTAAGAATCCAATAATAAATTGAATGTCACGAGAAGATCTACCATCACAATTATAGAGGCCTAGAAGCCAATGTTATGAATGGGGCATTATCAATAAGCACGTTTTCCATGAAGAAACTCATCAAAGAATATCTGAGGGGATAATTAAATTTTGATTATCGAAGTCTATGAGTGCTATCATATATATAATAATATTTTAGTGTGTCCTACATCGCCTCACAATACCATCGACAACTTGTAAATTGGCAATGTTACGTTTACAATGTTAGTGCTAGAGATACTCAAACACTTGGTGCATTGTATATTTGGCAATGTTACCTTCACAATGTTAGTAATATTGCATTGCATATTTGACGCTCCAAATGTAAACACTATCTTAAACAAAAAAAAAAAAAAAAAAGGAAAGCCACGAGAAGACACACATCTTTTTCTTTTTGTTGTAAATGCTAATGGAACTTGAACATAGTAGCAATTTTAAGAACATCAACCAACACCTACCTTTTAAAAAAAATAGTTATAGACAAGCACAAGATTGTTCTACTCAAAGCTCTCGTGAGATAATCGATGCAACACTATCTAACATCAAGGAGCTAGGTTCCTTTCAAACATTGTTAAACCTTTGAAAAAATTTGTTCAAATAAAAGCTAGGTTAAAATCGCTTGAATTATTATCGCACGTATTTCTCATTGCGACCAAAACATGTTTAGGCTCCCAATGCTGGGCAATGCTGGGCACTATTACTAGTCTTCCATAGCCTATTGGTCTGTGGACAATAAAAAACCATTCAATTCCATGTTTCCACCTTCAAAACTTGTAACCTCAAGATCAAGCATGTGAAAGAATATATATGTGTCCTGACATGGCCTTCAAAATTGTCAGTAGACTATGCCAATTTTGACTTGACTATTGCTAACTTAGCTAATCTAACACGCTCAAGACCCCATCCCGAGAATGTTCTCAAGACCCCATCCCGGACTTGTTTTGCCTAGACGCGGACTTATGTTATTCCAAATTTTTGTCTTTGTGTGGAGCTTGAGGGACCAAATTTTGCTTACTTTTGCTGGTATATCAAGATAATAATCAATCCGGAAGTTGCCATGATCATTTCATGTGAATTGTCTGTAGCGAATGTAGCCATCCACCTGTCACAGCCATCCACCTGACATCTGCCACATCATCTGCCTATTCATTCATCTGCCTCTTTAAGCACAATTTCATTAATTATGGACAATACCTGAATTTATGGACCATTTTTTAGTACACTTGGATGAATGACTCATTTTCATACACTAGTTGACATCCCTCATGAGTGTCGTGATATGCCTCAAAGAAAGATGCACTCTGTATCTTAATAGTATTAGGTATCTTCTTCTTGTTTGATGGCTCCTGCCGTAGTCGATAGTCTCCACTTCTATGCTGGTCACTTGCAGTCGTTGGCCTCCATCTCTTCTTCCAAAGAATTGGCATAATTAGTGGGGTAGACTTGGTTCCTCACCGGGATTGGCTCCCACCAAGTCACCGTAATAGTCTCAAAGTTCTCCTTCTTATCATCCATTTGTGGGTCCTCAAGAGCTAGGCCCACCCAAGTTGGGCACAACACATCATCGGCGCGCTATAATAAACATACCTTTCTTCAAATCTTTGTATGGGTTGAATTTCTACATGTGTTTGTCCTTCCAAGGGCCGACGTGAAGGAGGAGTGATAGTAGCAATTGGCTCCACCACTGTTTACATGAGGTGGAGCTTTGTGCTTGCCTAGTACGCGGCCGAAGTCATTATAAGTGCCTTCACACCGCTGATGTTCCCGAAGTTCTTGCAAGAGTTTCATCCAATATTCAATCGCGGGTCGCGGAACCGCCGCCGGTAGTCGGCAGCTTCGAGCACCTTTGTTAGACGTTGAACAAGCAACCCAATGCAATATATGCTTGTGGATATCTTTGCAGCAGTTGCCAAGGTCCTTCACCGATTTCTTTGGGAGGAAGCATTTTAGGATATCCAACGGCATCATGGGCTTCCCGCCCCTCTTTTCTTTCCACATCTTTATTCCACCAACAGCAAACCAATCCGTGTAAGTGGGTCTAGTTTTGTAATACATGACCGCCAATCACCATTCATAGCTTAACTGAAAGTAAGAGGGGTGGTATGACTCACAATCTATCATCCCCATCCGGTATGTAGCCTTCTATAAAAACCCTTCCAATCCGGAACTTTGTCAACAACATAGGGCATGTGTATTCAAGTTGCATTTGTGGAATTCATACAAGAGTTCTCGCATTGTGAGCACCCTCTCGCCTTTTTTAAAGATGTAGAGAAGTTACCAAACAAGGCATCGATATCATCATGTGTGTGACCGGCATCATGAACCCTAGCTCAATCTCTTCAAACACACCAAGATATACTAGGTAAGAAAGATAGGAGAAGACATACCTATTCTTGTTCTCGGCCCGTGACATGCTTGTCAAACCGCAAAATAAAGTATCTTGGGCAGAGGCTTCAATGATGGTCCCCGTGTTCGTGGCAAATTAAAGGTGTATGCTGGTATTGGATAGTGACAACTTTGACTCCAAGGTCGCTTAGGTCTCGCGAATGAGGAGACCCATTTTGGAGCAGATGATTCAGTAATCCACTGTGTGGCCTCCCCGTGATACTCGCGGCCCCATCTCTAATCTCTTCAAGATGCTATTCAAAGAACCTACATGGAAGTTAGAGTCATCTCGCCATAAGTCCGTGGCAAAGTTTCCATAGGATCCATTCCCATGACCATGAGTCAATGCACCGGGCCAATGTCGTTTACTTTGTCAAGTCTCGGAGAGACTTCACGATTGTTGCAATTTTGGAATCATTGTTTTGGCTTGATCCATTTTGTCGTGAATAATACAAAGATATTGGCGGGATACCTGTAGGAGTATAATCTCCATGACCAAGATCGGTGCGGCTACTCCAGGCCCGCCTCCAGCCTATGCGCCTTCTTTCATCATGCAACATCCTCCTCTCCTTCATCTTTGGTCTTCAAGAACTTCAGACGGATCACCTCACATGTATCGCATTTGGAGAATGCAATTTTCTTTGGGATATCGACGCCCCGAAGCTCCGCTTCCACGCTCTATGAAAACCGTTCGGTGATACCTTCTTGCGGGCCAATGCCACAACCTCTCGTGATTAACCTCTTCTAGAATGCTGGATTTCGTAAACATTGCAGCAAACTTCCCCGACATTCTCTCTTATCCTCCCTCGTTTCTCCCGCCATGTGGGGCAAGGATTCACCGTTCTCCCTCACGAACATGGAAAACACGGCCACATGTCAATCGAGGAGCCAGGCTTCAAGGTGCCACAGTTACCATGTTCGGCCCTTTGCATGCACCCTCAAGAAATTGGCCTTCCATTTCGGTGACACGACTTTGAGATCCCGAGACCAAGGTACCACGCCCCAGCAAACGAGATTCCCCGCAGCAAAGGGTGGACGCCCCTACTGTATACCTGCACTCACCGATACAAACAGGAGTTCTTTCCCCACACCACCCATGCCGAGCTGTGGGCTCCTCCACATATCACCGCACTGTGAATCCAGTCTCAAAGTGGGAAGAGTGAAGGTGTCATTCTACCCCGCCTCCCTCGTGGCCTACCTAGGCAGAGGCGTAAGCATACATGTCAAGAGCACATACATCAACATCCCGCGGACCATCTCGGCGATGGTCCTCCTCATATCTGCATAGACAAAGATCGCCACATCACATAGGGGATCCTACCCAAGGTTCGGGATCAAAGGATGATCTGACGACTTGGGTCCCCAGAGTTCGCTGTGCATGTAATTCATGGCAATGGAGTTGGTGGCATAAGAACATGGCATAGGGTTGTCCACTCCATCCGGGCCTCTTCCCGCGGCACACTTTGCGCAGTAGGCTGAAAAGTGTCGGGACTGACCAGAGCTCCTCACGGATGCATAGCCGGCGGGGCTATTCCTCGGTCTCATCCTCCCAGCCCGGGGCGGTAGGGATCACCCCCCGTGATCTACATGCTAACTCAGGTGACTAGAGGGCCACCGCCTGTGATTCGACCGGGAACTCCACCGGAAAGTGTACACCACTTCACGGGTGTCGGAGCCCATGCCTTACCCAAGACTCGCTGGTAAGCCATTAGACCTAGTCACAATGATCCCCTGTAGGTTTTTACACACTGTGGGGATCGCTCAAGAGCTAGGACATGAACCTCCTTCTTAGCTGGGCCGCCCCTTCACCCACAAACTGTGTGTGGCTCTTGTACACGTGCCGTAACCCACAAAGTGTGCTAGAGAGGCTACTCTAGGAGCATCAACTACAAGCTTTAGGGCCTCTACCCCCTTCCCAATACAAGGAGTTCATGTAAATACATCATCCAAATACATCATGTAAGAACTAAAGGACTAGATCTAATCATAGAGTTAGGTTCTTTAGTTAGTGTCCCGAAAGCTCTAAGATCTAGATAGTTACTATGGGCAATTTAATAGTCTAAACCCACCGATTCTATGACTAGAAGACGGTTTAAGCTATTAAATTGACCAAATACCTGATCCTGAGTGGCTCCTCCCGACCGAAGTTCAACCATCCCCGCCGAAATGATCAATTCGGGGGGAACCGATGGCGCAATTCGCCGGCAAGTTCTCGGGAGGCTGGGTTTTGGCTCCCCGGGCAGCCAAAACCGAGCTCTAAAACCCTAAGGACTAAAAACTAGCAAGCTTAGGGTTTTCCTACCCTAAATAGACATGGGGTTTAGGTTAGGGTTTCCACTACCCAATTTGGCATGTGGGATAATTGGAAAGGCCCCACTTGCCTTTAATGGCTAGGTGGCAAAATATGCCAACATGGAAAGGTGTTCTCATTAATGTGCACATGTGCACATTAATAATATATGAACACTCCTAGCAAGTTGCCCCTAGGGCTACTTACCCCGCTATCCGCTGGCGCACACGCCACGGAGGAAAGGCGGTAATACAGGATGGCAAAGACAAAGATACGCCTTGGGACCGTGATAATCGCGGCCGAACGCCACATTCTCCCACCTTGAATTGATGATGTCCGCAAGATCGCGGGTCTCCCACCTTGGGATCTTCCTAATCTGCAACCGCAATCAACGTGATGCATACAATATAATAGTTATACATTTACCGTGATTACCCTAAGGTAATATTTTAAAACATTATCACGCCATCATACTATGGAATACTTAACAATTCACAACATCATTAAACAAGGTATTCACTATCTTAAGTTAGACAAAATTTCAACATTTCAGATCTATAATTATTGTCCGAGGTACTCTTCATTCCTTGCAACACATTCCAACAAAACTTGTGTTGTAAGTCTTTGTAGCTCGACCTCTTTGCCCTCCCGGAGCGCATCACTGGCAGCAGGTCGACACCACGCTAGTACCGCTTTAATTATTTAATAAATTTTGGTTATATGGTGACCACCCCACCTATCTACATGAATGCATGGCTAATCTCCTGCCAGAGGGAAGAGGATGAATCTTCCATAATGGCCGTGGAGACAGCTTATATGCCTATATGCCGCCATGCCTACACCTCTAGTTGCCCAAATATGGAGGATATCCTTCTCTCGTGGGGGCGGAAGGATGGATTCCTCCTATCAAAGCATATATGGGGCTAAAGGTGCTTTCCCTATCAATGCATTCCTTAATGACCTCCTTTCTTCGAGGTCGCCTACTTCCGTGGGAACGTAAGTAGACTTTCTAATCTACCTTCCACTCGCCTAATCGGAAACGCTGGGTCATGCCTACATTGACATTACACCACTCTAGAGATCACCGTAGTGGTCTCATCATCGGTAACAACGCGATGCACCCATACCAAGCATAGGTTGCATGCGTAGATTAATCTATACAAGAATTAACCTACACAAATCAACATGCCCGAGCCGATTTCTTCGGAGATGACCTTGCCGCCCCATTGCTCCATAAACCGTGGATACCGCTTTACTAAATCCTTCTTAAGTACCCACGCCGCGTTTTCCATCGGGCAAGTGTTTCCACTTGACCAAGTATTGAGGAACTCCGACCTCCTTGTCTTCTTGAAGGCTTTATCAAGAATCATTTTCGAACTATTTCCAAATGCTTCCTCCGCCATTTCCAACAACGTTGAGTGTCCAAGACTTCGCCCGGATTTGGAGTATGCTTCTTCAACAAACTCAATGGAAGACCTTATGAATCTTTAGGTGTGGCCGGCAAATCCAACTTGTAGGATTGATTACCTACTCTCTTGATTATTCTCAAGGGTCCAGCCCATCTTGGAGCAAGCTTTTGCAATTGTTAATCCCGAAGCTTCACCGCTTCACCTTTTTATCTTTAGCCATACATCATCTCCAACTTTGAACTCTCTCGACTGTTCGATGCTTGTCGGCGATGCTCTTCTCGACGACTTCTTTGTCGCTAATGTGATAACCTCGAACTTCTTCCACGAGCTGCCGTGATATCGGCCAACATCCGCCGCTAAACTTCTACTTTTGACACGGGTTGTGCCAAGTGTCCGAGTTAGGTAATCGATAGCCATAATTGATCATAAATGGCTTACATTTGGGATGATTCCCGCTTGGTGCTATTGTATGCAACTCCACCAAGTGAATAAATTCTTCCCACATACTTTGCTTATTCCGCATATAGTTTCTTAGCATGTCTTCCAAGATCCCGTTGGTCCGCCTCCGCCCGCCATCCGTCCGAGGATGATACGCCTGTACTCATGGATAGCTTGGTCTGAATCGCCGCGAAAGAGGTCTTGCCAAAAGGCACTCATGAACTTGGATCTCCCTGGAGATAATCTCCCTTGGCATGCCATGAAGCCCGAAGATCTCTTTGGTGAAGAGCTTTGTCAGATCCATAGTCAGATTCTGTGGTCCCGCAAGGCACAAAATGTGCCATCTTCGACAACTTGTCGACCACTACCATCAAGGCATCCTTGCCCTCGCCGTTTTTGGGAGTCCCGTGATGAAATCCATGTCGATGACCTCTCCCACTTAGCTTTGGCACCGCTTAATGGCTCTAATGCCCCCGAATTCGGTTGTTCGCTTTTTCCCTCGGGCCGGGCATAGCCGACATTCCTTGATGTAGCGAAGCTATTTGCTTCTTCATTCTGGCCAATAATACGCCACAAGACTTTGAAATATGTTTTCATGAATCCCGCGATGACCTGGGGCTTTATTGGGCTCAACAGCGTGTCATGGAGGATCAACTTCCTTACACCGATGATTCGGCACGCACAAACTTGTTCTTATGGTATAACAGGTTGCCTTCCTTCTTATAATGCTTGAAGGCCTCCCGCTTTTTATCTGCTCTAGCCTCCTTAGAGGCTTGCCCATACTTCCCCGGAATCCACATCCGCTGGCAAGGACTCTTCAATCTTCTTACCAAAGTCGCCGGAGAGCGCCGAAATTGCATTGCAATGCACTCTAGTTGTCGGGATGCCTTGAAAGCGATCCGCTACCACATTGAGCTTCCCCGCTTGTAGACTATATCAAAGTCATATTCTTCGAGGAACTCCATCCATCTCCGCTGCCTCGATTAAGGTGTGGTTGCGCGGAATACATATTGAGGCTCGATGGTCGGTATCCAATTGGAACTTCCTTCCCAAGAGATAGTGCCTCCATATTCTTAATGCCCCGACAACCCCAAGCAATTCCTGGTCGCGGCGTTGGGAAGGCCTCGGCGCTGCTCATCTTTCCGAATCACGCTACCACATGCTCTTCTTGCATAAGTAACCGCACTTTGTAGCTATCTTTATCGACTGCTGCTACAAGCTTATCTTTCTCCGGTCCGCAAGGTCAAGATATTGTCGCCGAGCTTCTTTTCAACAATTCAAACCCCTTTTGGGCTTTCTTGTGCCAATGTTTCACCCAACCTTTTCACCTTCCCCGCCTCGCCGTCCGTAATCGGGCCGCTTATCTTAGCAAAGTTCTTCACGAACTTCAGTAGTACCCTCGCTAGGACCGGAAAAACCCGACCTCGCGGCACATTCTTCGGCGACGCTTTCAATCACCGCTTCAATCTTTGGCGGGTCCGTCGAGATGCCTTCCCGCCGAGATCACATGACCAAGGTATTCCACCTTCTCGCATATGGCGGCACTTCGACAACTTGGCGCATAACCGTGCCTCTTCAACTTCTCTAGCACCTTTCTCAAATTATTTGCGCGTGCTCTTCAAGGGATCTGCTATACACCAAAATGTCATCAAAGAAAACAATCACAAAGGTGTCCAGAACTCCTCAAGATATCGCTCATGAGCCTCATGAACGCTATGGGGCATTTGATGTCAAAGGCATCACCGCGGAACTCATAATGCCCATATAAGGCCCCCCGGCGGTCTTGTGGATATCCTCCTCCTTTATCCGTGACCGATGATAACCCCGACCTTAAGTCCATTTTTGAGAAGATCTTTGCTCCTTGAAGCTGATCCATCAAGTCGCCCCCGATCTTGGAAGCGATACTTGTTCTTAATGGTGTGCTTATTCAACCGCCTATAGTCTATGCACATCCTCAAAGATCCATCCTTCTTCTTGACAAAAAGAATGGGCGCTTCCAAACGGCGAGACACTAGGTCTAATGAAACCTAGGTCGAGCAGCCCTCGCGAATCGCTTTTTCCCGGACAACCCCGCGTTGTCATTCTATATGGAGCCTTGCTTGTTGGTTTTGTTCCCTGGTTCGAAAGTGCTATCTCGCACTCGACTCCCCTATAAGGAGGGAGCCGCTTGATCTCATCCGAAAGAGATCGTGGAACTCCGCGGATCAACTTAGCTATTTGCCTCGCAACTTGCCGAAAGCATCTTGTCTTCTTTGCTTCCTTCCACCCGCTCACTAATCTCAAGCTTGAAGATGTATGCTACTTGCTCACTCTTTGATGCACTTGAACAAATTGCTTAGAAGACATGCAATCGCATGATGGGAACAACTTCTTTACCTGTTATCTCAATGATCTTGCCGCCGGGTGTTGGGAAGGTCACCTTCCGCTTCCACAATCAATAATGGCCCCTCGCTGGTCCAAGGTACTCCATACCTATTATCAAGTCGATTTGCCAATGCCCATTACTTCTGCCCCTATCCGATCTTAATCCCCGCAAGTCGATGTCAAAGTTGATTTTACCCCCGCCCCGCCTTTACGCCTCCAATTTGCTAAGACAACGGGCCTTGGCTTTGACTTTAATGGTTTCAACTTCAACATTTGAACCATTCTCGAGATGCAAAGTTATGGCTACTTCCCCAATCTATCAGACTATAAATGACTTGGCCTTGGCCTTTCCCATCGCGGGAAATTACTTTATAATCGGCTCGCTTGCTCAGATCTATTAAGTGCAAAGATATGACACTCACCCCTGAATGTAGTCGCGGGCCTCGGCCGCCGCCGCCGCTACCAAAGTGTCCCATCTCCCAACTCGCTAGGCCAGACTCATGACATATGGCAGCTCGGCATTTTTCTATGGCCCGGCTGGAAACACCTTAAAAAGCCGCTTATGCACTCCTCGCCTTTCTCCTTGGCATGGCTCGCGTAAAGGATCGTGACGCTTTGGAGTAGTTTGACCCTTCCTCGCTTGTCTTTGAAAGATACCGCTTTTCTCCCCGCCGCTTCCTTTGATTGCCACTATATGGGGCTCTAGCCGGGCCCTGGCCGGGCTCCCTTCTGCCGAAATCGCTCGCCGCCTCCCCGCTTTGCCTTTATCTTGGTAATATCAGGCCGCCTTCGCCCGCTTATTCGAGGTCCCTGTTCCTTGCAAACTTATTGCCTTGGACTCCGCTTTCCGACATCGTTTCTCGGGTTTATTGCCCTTACAAGCTTATGGATCTCCCCATCTCGTGACCTTCAATGTAGCTTTCCCGCTGCTTTTCACCTAACTTTGGCACATACAGCCTTAGCCTCATAAATTCCTCCTCAGATATTTCAGACGGGACTTGTTGCCTTGCCGCAACCTCAGGAACCGCCATCATCATACCGACTTGTGCTCTCTTGGGACGAATGGGCTTTGAAGGCTTTAGCAAACTTCTTGAACCCCGTAGCATCCCCGCTAAGCCATGAGCCTTGGCATAGCCCTTCCACCAAATGCGTATGCTCCTTCAGGTTCATTGCTAAGCCACCACGCTTTATCCTTATCCTTCATACCATAGGCATTGCTGTGATTCGGCCATCTCGTTGCCAAGCCCTCGCCTCCATGCGGACCGTGCTCTCGCCTCCGAATTGCTCGAGTTTCTTTTGCCTTCCAAAACATTTCCCAATGCAGAAGTCTACTTTTCCTCGTAGTCGAGGTTCTGTGGTCCCTTTGTCGTCCGGCCCGGTGGTGGTTCCTTCCCGCTTTCACCGTTTCTGACTTGTTTCGCTTCTTCTTCTTCCTCGACCTGAGTCCGGGAATCTGAGCTTGAGTCGGAGGAGTCCGGAAGCTGGGGGACCTTCCTCTTTGCTCCTCTTCTTGTCTCTACCTGTTCTCCAAGCCGATGCTTCAAGTAGCTTTGAGCTGCTACCCACCCGAACTGCCGTTCTCGCCAGGCGGCTAGCAAAGCCTTTATCCGCCAGGTCCGCCCCTCATTTAAGCGATATTTCTTCTTATACGGGGTCATTTTGTCCAAATTCTTCAAGCAGGTTCCTTTGCCGGGCGTGGCCTGGGCGGGCCTCGTTTCCCTGTAAGTTCCCCGGCAGCTTGTCGTTCTCCGTGCGGCTCAAAGCCTCTAGCTTGATACACAAGTGATTCATATCTACATGGTTAGTTTTCCTTGCTTTCTTGCATTATTTATGTTTGTTGGCATGGTTGAGGGGACACAAAATATATCAACAAAACATTTATAGTGCAAGAGAATGTTATATTTATATTTTATATTACACTAATACAAGAACTTGCAACTACTGCTAATCATTTCTGTTGATGCCGGTAAGATGGATTATCCTCCAAGAACTTTTTCACTTGGGCTGTTCCCACTGAATGGCCCAAGTTCCTAAGGACATTGGCTGGAGATCCACCTTGTAATGTTTTGCCAAATCTTCTATTCTCGGTGGGAGGTATAGGTATGCATCACATCGACAGCCTTGCTCAGAAGGTATGGCTAAGTCGAAGACGCCCAGTGCTACCGCTCTTTCACCGTGATTGCATACTCGGTGTTAAGGGGTAACCGTGCATGCCGGGCCGAATCCGAGAGTGCAATCAGCAACGCTACTCCTTCCTCGCCTGCGGGGTGAACTTGCGGTGGATAACCGCTATTCTTCCATCCATCGCCAGCAAGGGGTGTAATAGCGAGTGACTGCCGCTATGGTGCGGGTCCCTCGCCACTCTGTATCCAGCTCGCGGTTCCGCTCCAAATCATCAACCTCCACCGTGGGTGAGCCCCTCAGTAGTCTCCGGGATCAAGGTCTAAGCTCCTCCCGAGGTCGAATTACCTGGGCCCTATCCCGGGAGGTCTGCCGCGGACGAAGCTTTGCCGCTAGGATGTTTGAGGTCGCATAAGCGATCCCCATCCGCCTCGCCAAGAGCAAGGGAACTCTTCCTCCGGCCGGTAGTTTGTTCTCGCTTTGTCTGCCTCCATAATCTGCCGATATTGTCAGAGGCTTGGATGTCTGGAGGTAAACCTCCTGTAAGTGTCGCTTCCCCTTACTTGGAGGGGGAAGTCGATCTCCCCGGACGCATGAAGTCGCCCAAGTCCGTTCTTCTGGAGTTGGTGTAGCAACTCTTCTTGGCTCCAGACTCCTTTCCCCGTGCACCGGGAGGTTTTGAATGTCGCTTAGGAGCAGAAACTCCTCACCTTCGGCGATAATGGGAGCTAGGCTTGTGATGCCTAACCGAGGGGTGGCGACTCACGAGAGTCCGCGGCTTCTTTCAAGTCTTGCCACTCTGCTTTCGCTTGTCGCCGCTCCTCCATTTGGGTCCAGCTCGACATCGTCTTCCTCCTCCTCATTTCTGCTCATCCGAAGTCTTCTTCCTTCCCTTCCCGCCCTGTTCATACTGTGAGGAGCTGGATTTGTTCTTCTTGCTATGGCTAATGGGTCCACGCCCATGGGGAATGGAGGTCCCCCCACCTGTTCTCGCACCCGGGTGAGAAAGATTGCCAGTATGTTGTTGAAAGAGAAGTACTTGGTCCCCTTGACGATTAGGGACCATTGGCTCAGGTGTGCGGTTGCGCTTTTGTTTGTGAGGGTATTTGGGCATGTTGGGGACATCGCCTAATGCTGCGATGCGTGGACCGCCTAGGAACAAAATATCCTACACAAGGGGAGTTGCACTAGCGCTGGTTCTACCCTAGCTTGAAACTCCGCCCAGACTCTACTATAAGCCGGGTCTGCAAGGTTGCTTGGACGCCTACCTCCTTCCCTGAAGATCCGGAAGATTTGGTCGACGTCGGCCTCAAGAAAGATGAGCGCCGGGTATTTGTACCATCCGGGTGGAAATCGAAGTTGCCATTGATTAATTGCAGAAGAGGGTAACAAACGTTGCAAAGAGCCTCTGTGGAGTTGGGAAATCGGGCTAGAAGGGCAGGAGCAGATTTGTAGGGTGCTATCCGAGAAGTGAGGGGTCTATTTATAGAAAAGGGGAAAACCCTAATTTTGGATGACTTGAAAAATTTCCTAGGATTGGGTAATTCTAACTTATCCGAGGTTAAAATAGGAGTTTGAGGACTATAGGAGATGCTTGAACAAGGCTAGGTTACCTAAAAGATGCTATGCAAGTAGGTTGAAGGTGACTTTGACAAGTCCTGGTGAAGAATGGTAAGAAGAGGTTCACACTTTGCCGCTCAAAACTAACTTTTTGTTTTGCACCAGGAAATGTGTGAGACATCGGGCCTCATTTCGATCAAAGATGTCCAACTTGGGTAAACTAATGGTGTAAGGGTGATGGGCTCATCAAATTAGGCAGAATCACCCCCCTTATTTGGTCAATTTGGAGCTGTTTTGGTCAAGCTTAGCTTAGGTCTCACGCCTTCATTTCGCTTCAATACTAACTTTTTGTTTTATGACGAGGCGCAGCTGTGGAGACGCCATGCCTCTCGGCTCCCAATGTCCTATTTCAATCAAATAAAAGCTAAAACTTATTAATTTGCTCTAATTACCCAAGTTTATGTCATCAAGGTACACAAAATTGCTCTATATTACAAAAATTTTTAATTATTTACAACAAAAAGTTTCTATATGCGTTCTCCCACGCGGGTCGCAAGACTCATGTCTTGTCGTGATTAAGGTTACCATGGCGTGGATAGTGCGTGCTGTTGAATCTTCAAAATGTTGCACTATCTTTGCCTCAGCCGCCTCTTGCATTGCCGGCGCCTCGTGCGTGACTCTAAAGTCCGTTTCAGAGGGCTCCATCACTTCACGCACCAACCGGTTTAAAGGGGTAATGGGAATTAGGAGACCGAAGGCGCTACGGAAGTGTCTAATCTCCTTAACGCTCTTCTCTCCACCTCTTTCCTATCACTTTCTTCCGGGTGGCGGCTTGGGAACCTTGGGCCACAGGTGGTGGCGGCCTTAAGGTTCTTTGCCGTTGGTCGCCCTCCCTCGATGAACCTAACCCTGTTTTTTCTTCATAGTATTGGTTGTAGGCCTCCCATTTCTTCATGTAGGCCCTGCGGCTCTCTCATCTTCCTCTCGGTAAGATCTTCACCACGCTTCGGTGGCGTAGGCTTCCCGCAGGTGCGTGGTTGCTTCTTTCTATCCCATGCCGGGTACTCGGGGGGCTTCCTCGCGGGGTTGCTTTCGGTCTTTGGCTGCTTTCGAGGGTGCTTCTGTTCGTCGCTGGGTGCTTGGAAGAGCTTCCACTGCCGACATTAGGGTCGAAGTCCTCTTGAGAAGAGTCGTCCGGAGGGGGTTTGGGGGTTAAAGTAGGTTCTGGCTCTTGATGATAATATTGGGGTTCGGCCTCTTCCTTGGCCTGATCCTTCGTTCTCCTTATGCGACCACGAACTTCCCTTTCTCTTTCTTCTTTTCTTCTGCTTTGCCTTTTGTTTCCTCTCCCTTCCTTTTCCTCTTCTTGTCTTCCCTTTTCTTCTACCGTTTCGTACTTTTCGATGATGAACCTTCTACAAGATTACGCTACCTCCGTGGCTCCGGACTGTCATCACGCCCATCACCTTTCGGGGATTTCAGGTGAGTCTTGTCCTGAATAGATGCCTTGTTCTGTTCTTTGGATCTCCGCTCTATTTCTTCACACACCTCCCTCGTCTCCCTCGTCCATGGGTTCGGTGATGTGGTCTCGTCTGCTCACTTTCTTTGGTTGAAGCCCTCAATCGATCGGACGTGTCTTGCTCCTCGTCCGAAGGCTTAACGTCCCCCTCGCGAAGCCTCTCACGGCATCTTCCGAATGATCTCCGCCTCGATTGGCATTGGTGGGTAGGGGCCTGGGCGACGCTTCCTTGCGGTCTGTTTGGTTCGGGCCATGCTTTACGGATCGTCAATCGGATAAAAGCGCCGAGAGATCGCCTAAGTTGGGAAGAGCGGATTTCTAGGGCTTGGACGAAAAAAATGAGGGGGTTCTACATCTATTTATAGCTTGTGGAATTTTAGGTCAAAACTCAAGTTGCTCTGTTTAACATGCTAAGGCACCAACTTATCTAAAACTTATACTTATTTCAGACTTTTCCTACCTATTGGTCTCACAGCTTGCGCCTCGTTCCAATACTAATGTTTAGTTTTGCGACCAGGCGCGAGCTGTGAGATCTCATACATTTCTAGGGTTTTTAGGTAATCAAAACATGCTATTCTAACTAATTCCTACCTTAGAATTAGCCTTACCATATTATTTTTCTCAAATTCATCATGTTTTGGTGTTCTTGACTCGATGTCTCACAGCTTGCGCCTCGCTTCAAAACTAACTTTTTGTTTTGCGACCAGGCGCGAGCTGTGAGACCACCTCACTTGGGAAAATTTTGGCTCATTCTTTTTAATCTTGTTAAATTCCAATTCACTTAATTGTTACTAGCTTAGCATAAACTACAAAGGTGAGAAAAAATTTTCCCACTTTTCGAGGCTTGAGGATCCTATCAAGTTAGTACTATCGGGAACATGGTCGCTTTGCTCTTGGTCTCCAAGAACATTGCTCGATACCACCGCGTGACGCCCCTACTCGTGATCACGGTGCACTCACCGTGATACAAACAGAGTTCTTCCCCACACCAGCTCCATCGCGTCTGGGGCCCCTCCACATATCACCGCACCCGTGAACGAGTCTCGGTGGGAAGAGTGAAGGTGTCATTCTACCCCCGCCTCCCTCGTGGCCTACCTAGCCTGGGAAGCGTAAGCATACATGTCGTAAGGCACATACATCAACATCCTGTGACCATCTCGAAGGATGGTCCTCCTCATATCTCAGATAGACAAAGATCAGCACATCACATAGGGGATCCTACCCAAGGTTCGTGACTCAAAGGATGACTGACGGCTTGGGTCTCCGTGAGTTTAGGTGCATGTAATTCATGGCAATGGAGTTGGGCGGCATAAGAACATGGCATAGGGTTGTCCACTCCATCCGCCCCTCCCTGTGCACACTTTGCGCAGTAGGCCGAAAAGTGTCGGGACTGATCAGAGCCACGGGATGCATGGCCGAAGGGGCTATTCCTCGGTCTCATCCTCCCAGCCCGAGGGGGGGTAGGGATCACTCCCTCCGAGATCTACATGCTAACTCAAGGTGACTAGAGGGCCACCGCCTCAGATTCGACCAACCCACT
This sequence comes from Isoetes taiwanensis, assembly GCA_021234155.1. Classification (NCBI taxonomy): domain Eukaryota; kingdom Viridiplantae; phylum Streptophyta; class Lycopodiopsida; order Isoetales; family Isoetaceae; genus Isoetes; species Isoetes taiwanensis. Next base: position 10,728,316 of record JAJEKV010000010.1, on the reverse strand, counting down.
GGAAAGTGTACACCACTTCACGGGTGTCGAGCCCATGCCTACCCTTTTCGGTGGTAAGCCATTAGACCTAGTCACAATGATCCCGGTAGGGCTTTACATACCGGGGGATCGTTCAAGAGCTAGGACATGAACCTCCTTCTTAGCCGGTCCGCCCTTCACCCACAACCGTGTGTGGCTCTTGTACATGTGCCGAATCTACGGTGTGCTAGAGAGGCTACTCTAGGAGCATCAACTACAAGCTTTAGGGCCTCTACCCCCTTCCCAATACAAGGAGTTCACGTAAATACATCATCCAAATACATCACGTAAGAACTCAAGGACTAGATCTAATCATAGAGTTAGGTTCTTTAGTTAGTGTCCCAGCTCTAAGATCTAGATAGCTACTATGGGCAATTTAATAGTCTAAAACCCAACGATTCTATGACTAGAAGACGGTTTAAGCTATTAAATTGACCAAATACCTGATCCTTGAGTGGCTCCTCCCCGACTGAAGTTCAACCATCTGCTGAAATGATCGAATTCGTGGGAACTGATGGCGCAATTCGCCGAAGCAATGCCTCGGGAGGCGGTTTTGGCTCCTCGGGGCAGCCAAAACCGAGCTCTAAAACCCTAAGGGACGAAAAACTAGCAAGCTAGGGTTTTCCTACCCTAAATAGACATGGGGTTTAGGCTAGGGTTTCCAATTACCCAATTTGGCATGTGGGATAATTGGAAAGGCTCCACTTGCCTTTAATGGCTAGGTGGCAAAATATGCCAACATGGAAAGGTGTGCCCTCATTAATGTGCACATGTGCACATTAATAATATATGAACACTCCTAGCAAGTTGCCCCTAGGGCTACTTACCTGGCTATCCGTTGGCGTACACGCGTCGGAGTGGCGGTAATGTGGATCGGCAAAGATAAAGATATCGCCTTGGGACCAGATATCGTTTGGCCGAACGTCAACACCGCCGCCCCACTCTTCGACCTTTCATGTTGTTGGCGAACATGTCATGGCAAGGAATTCCTTTCGCATGTTAACAACTTGATTGGTAGAGAACCTGACGCAACACCTATTCTTGCAACACAAGGTCCTCCTGTAATTGAGGATAGCATTCTGAGTGGTGAGACGAGCAAGCTTTGGTGGCCTAACAACCTTCCTGGGCTGTCGGGAATGAAAAGTGTAATGTCGTTTCTCATAATTTGGTCGCTTCGATGCTCGAGCTTCCCCCGGCTGGACACAATATCCGCTTCCCCGCTGCGGTGCTGCGGTCAATATCTCCGAGACCTTTACTCCGTCAACACAGACGAGGTCATTGCTCCATCTCACGAGCATCCCCGGCTTCGGCACCTGCAAGCAACCCTGGCAACGGATGTTCACTTCAGAAAGGGGAGGGAAACCTTCAGTTACAGAGGGTTTAATTTAATTTAATATAATGGTTTTTGTTATAGGTTAAAAAAAATTTTTGCCCCTTCGGGGCTAAGAACAAACAACGTGACTTCACACTTGGATGAGTTGATGTTATATTTTGTAACACACGTGATTTGAAGTTCATCATACTAAGAATTATTCGAACTTGGGAATCCATTTCACAAAGCACCCAAAAGTAAAACCACCATAGGTTTTTCTCTGGGTTATTAAAAAAAAAAAAAAAAAAAAATGATGTCGAATAAAACCGATGTATTTTTGTGGATTAATTTTATTAAAAATATATAGATAAAATATTGATTTCTTAAGGCAGTATTTTGATAGATTAATTGGCAATGGCTCATATATGGTGCTCAATAAAATGCTTTTCTAACATGTTTAATAGTTGTAGTTGACTACAATGCTTCATATATGTGGTTTACGGATGTAGTATAGCACGTTAATACTAAGACTTGGTTTTTATTGTGGTATATTGAATAGAAAGGGAAGTGTCCATTTATCCCAAAGTGCCTTGGACTAATTTGTATGGAATGCAAGCGGGCTTCCAACATACCAAAAATTCGATGCATACCTCACGTTGAATACTTCCTTAGAGATACCATACATGCTAAAATTTTAGACCAACAAAGCCATACATCAATGAATCTCCACGATTATTAGTCAACAAAATTAGATATTAGTATCATTACAGTTTCCATTGCACCAACCGAAAATTCCATTGTACAGACATTTGTTAAGTAATGGTCTAGCTATTCCATGTTGGTTATGAGTTTTATACTAGTTTTTTCCATATAGTTTGAACATTAAATCCCTGCAGACTTTAGCATCTATAATCTCTATGTTCCTCAAGATATTATTGTAGAGAAAAATCTTACTTAACTACTGCTACCTCAACATATTATATACACTTCAAATTTCTGAACCAAAATAGACAGTTTAGCCAAAGACAATTTGAAGACAAAACTTCCATGTATTAACTTTAAATCAATATTTCAGAATCATAATATCCTTCCTATCCTTAAAAATATACATTCCCAATATCAAAATTTACACACCTCCCTGCATGGTGCCGGATAGGTGCCCCCCTATTTCCATCCTACCATTTTATCACTAACAAATTAGAATAAAAAATTGAAAAGTTTTTAAACGTAAAGACATAGTTCCCGTAATATGATAAAGTCCACTACCGCATCACATATGAGATCCACTGAGCTGGTGTCAGCCATGTCAGGGAGATCAAACCCTTGTTACAGGGTTGCAGACAATGGCCTGAGTCTCATTAACAATAGGATCACAAGCATTCTTTTGCTCTTATCCATTCTCTCCTCGGCCATTCATTGTTGTCGAATCTTCCAGATTTGTACGCTTTTGCATTGTGCCCAAGAGAACTAAATGCGTAAAATTCCGCGATATTGTACCCTGTCTAGCTGGTCGTATGGATGATGAATTTGCATGCACCTGTAACAATAGATCATGTAGTGGTATGTGGAAGCTTTCTACCTTTTGGTAAAGCACTCACATTTCTGCACACAAATGCCCCGTTCTTCATCTCCAATTCATGAGTTTTTCATTTCTTGAATCTGGAACCTCATTAGCCTTCCTTTATCCTTATATTCCTTGCCATCCACCCCTTTCATCTCTTCTGTAATTGGATTTCCATCTGCTTGAGTTCCTACCCCATCCATTGGCTTAGCCAATTTCTCTAGCCTAATCGCCCCTCTCATTCTCTTTCGCTTCTCCATCATTTTTACAAATTCCTCCATCTAATAATATATGGACGATTTATATGTGACCCCCTCTCTTATATGAATTCCATACTGGTGCACTAGGTTTGTATAACGTCCCCAAATTTAAGATCTTCTACCTTTATGTACAATATGTATATCTTTGCATAAATTCCTCTAGATACGCTTCCTTTACACTGCAAAGTCCCTACTAAAACTTTAATTATATGCTTTAGATGCCTGCAGTTTCTACTGAATTTGCTTATGTCCCCTCTATATTGATTACTAATTGTAAATTCAATACTACTAGTTATGGTGCCCGGCGTTGCCGGGCATAACTACAAGTTTATTGTAGAATTATATGAATAGGTTGTAGGATTTAAGAACATGTGTAATGTTGTTAATGATGCTCATTTTAACTTATTGTCCAAGTTGGATGTCAGATTTACAACTATTGAAAGGTCAAACAATTCCCGGGGGGTGCACTTATACATAAGGGGGGTATGTCATCTGCGTTCGGAGGGTAGCAAAAACCCCCCTTGTATACGCAATTTTAAAAGACAATTGGAAGTATTGAACTTTAGCCACTCTATTTTCTTCATGGCATTTGGATCCATGCGACATAGTTATAGATTCCTTGATTGTAAAATGAGTTGTAGTGAATCCATTGCATCTTGTTTGGCATGTAAAGTAGTTCTTGTGTAGGTTATTATTATTTGGCATGTAAAGTGAAGAATACTTCAAAGAAATGGGGAATGGATTGCAATGCGTTAATAATCATATGATATAGGGTGAAAGCATGTTGTAGTGGAACAAAAACGTGCATTTTAGCATCACATTTTTGGGTGCTAAGTGTGGTGGGAACTACCGAATTTGTAGTGGGAGAGGCTGTTATTTTTTCAAATATACACATGATTACTTAATCAAAATTTTGTCCTTTCAGTCTTATTCAGTCTTATTCAGCAATGTACACGATCATTTTCCCTCAAAAAAACTCGATCACGCCCCTTAATCCGGCAAGACCATTTCGATTCAATTTTCATTTTCCTCAAAAACTCGATCACGCCCCTTAATCCCAAGCAAGACCATTTCGATTCTCAATTTTCATTTTCCCTCAAAACTCGACACGCCCCTTAATCCCGCAAGACCATTTCGATTTCTAAGATCGATCACTTAAATGGCTCGATCATACCGTGACTTGAATGCCACGGGATACACCTACAAGGAAATGTACAGCAAGAAAAAACATTACGCCACACAAGAAGAAATCGAAGTCCGTTTGGGGACCGAAAGTATTAGGAAAATCCACTGTGTGGGTTGCATTCTAGATTCGGGGATGCCCATGATTCTCTGTTGTTTAGAATATTGTTTTGTTTCATCATGCGGGTTGAAGAATCGAGCAAGGAGAGGTATAATGAATATATGTGCCTTTACAAAAAATCACAAAGTGTGAAGTGTGCCTGGGGAGGCATGGCCTCACAGACTATGGCTGTTGCGTATTACCTTCACGCAAAAGGAAAAGAAATAAACTGGCAACAGTTAAGAGAAAAAGGGTCTGAAGCCTCTCCGTCCCAACGTAAGAGGAAGCATGCAAGCATTTCAAATAGTGAGGAAGCAGAGCAACATGCCACAGATGATGCTTCCTCTCTTGAAATGACTAGGCCACAATTCAAGCCTCCTCAAGCTGTAAGAAGAATCTCGGGGAAAATCACTGAAAAAATAGGTACTTTTCAACCCTCTTCTTCTGGAACCACCATATGATGCAATTTAATATTGGAACTATTATTTTCCAAAGAAGGTCTAGCAAGCTTGAACAATCGTACACCACTTACTTCTTCATTTGGGTGTGTTGTAAGTTATGTGTAGGAAATTTGTCCGCTAGTTTCGGAGTTGTGGTGGATAATTTCAGTTCACAGTAGTATGTAGCTCCAAATGTGTTACAGGACAGTCATATGGTGCCAATTATATGTTAATAATGTAGTTTGTAGCATATGTAGTGTCACATATAGTACCAAACGTGGTACCTTATCTGAATAGTGAATTGGCTTCCATATGTTTCTATACTTAGTGTCATATGTGATGTTAGATATGGTGATACTTGTGAATGGTGGATTGTCTGCCATATATGGTGCCAACTGCTGCGCTAAATATTGCACCACGCTATCTGCCACATATGGGGTGGTGGATGCCTGTCGGATGTGGTGCCTTCTGTGCATTGTGGTGACTTTCTTATCATCAAAGTTTATCATTACAAAAAGATTGCCACTGAAGATCACAACATAAGTGCCAACAACAAAAGGTCACAACAGAAGTTTTTCTGATACAGAACAGACGGCCACTGATATAGAATGTTGGGAAAATATCCATGAGTCTTGATAGGAATGATGGGCAATATTTTTTAGATTCAATAAGGATTCCATGCAATCTTGTGAATATTATTTTGCCTATGGAATTTGAAAATTCGTCAAAGAAATAAACGTCTCAATCTGACAATAAGAAGTAGCATGAGTTCACATTGCCTGTCTGGAAGAAGTTTGGAGTTGTAAGAAACTAACATTTAAATCCAAATTTATGGCACATGTAGGCTTTTATGTACAATCATTTTTCTACATTTTATTAATTGACATCAATAGGGAAGTAGAGGCTCACTATTAAGGTACAATTGCATGCCCAGTGCAATTTCATTTTTTTATTCATATTAAAGCATTTCAAAGTACAAATTCCTCTTATAGATTTAATAATCATCACTATTATTACAGTACCATAGAGTCTATTCCTGTGGTGTAGCAGAAAATGTCTCAGGGTGTCGCTGGAAGCTGGTATAAAAAATGACGGCCCCATAGCCAGCATTGCCCTTTCCTTTCCTTTAACTTTCAATCTAACAAATGGAGGCTCTATTTCAAAAGGAAGATGTGTGCAGACATGAAAGAATGTAAAGGTACATAGTTAATGTCATACTTGCTTGGACGTGACAGAATTTGGAGGCCTTCCATGAAGAAATGCTGCGGTAGAATTTGGAAGCGTTAGATGCCACGGTGTGGATTTAAAAGAAGCCGTCTTCAAAGGAGTCTCCTGCAAAAAGAAGTAATGAAAAGAATGATCAGATAGGTAACTTTCATCTGTTGCAAGTAGAAAAGAAAGTGCTAGGTCTGCCAATTCAATACAAAAACATGGAAAATGAAGATTTGCATCAATTTTGTGCAGAATATGAGATTACCAGAGATGCAGCAGATATTGATCCGGAGTGTTCAGTCAGCTCTATCCAGCTTTTTCTTCCCCCCTGCAACTGGTACCATGACATAAGCGGCCATAGTGGCCTCGATTCCTACAAGAACAGGAAGATTTCACAGGAAGATGTGTGCAGACATGAGAGAATGTAAAGATATATAGTTAATGTCATAGTTACTTGGACGTTGCAGAATTTGGAAGTCTTCCATGAAGAAATGTTGCAAACTTGTAGTCTTAGTATTACATTGCAAGCATTACAAAATACAAAGTTTGATCAGAAAGGGAAAGCAGACCTGCAATGAAAAAGACAAACTCCGGACATAAGTTTAAAGAATAGTTGCTTCAGTGAAAATCATCAGAGGCAATATCACAGTGGAAATCATCAAGGAAAGGCTCTACACTTCCTGAGTAAGCTGTATTTATTGCCAAAGCTTCCTTCCACGGGGTAATTTCTGCTTAAATCCCAAATCAGTTTTATAGGGCCTTCGTTTAAAGCATTAGATGCCATGGTGTGAATTTAGAAGAAGCCGTCTTCACAGGAGTCTCCTGCAAAAAGAAATAATAAAATTCATGTATAAATGGTTATAGAATGATCAGATAGGTGCAAGTAGAAAGAAAAGTGCTAGGTCTGCCAATTCAATGCAAAAACATGGAAGATAAAGATTTGCTTCAAGTATGTGCAGAATGTGAAATTACCAGAGATGCAGCAGCGATTGATCCGAAGCGTTCAGTCAGCTCTGTCCAGCTTTGTCTTCCCCCCAAAACTGGCACCATGATATAACCGGCCATAGTGGCCTCGATTCCCATAAGAACAGACAGATTTCGCAGGAAGCCATAAGAATATAGGCAAATTTCACAAGAAGCCTACTCAAAACTGAGCTCTATTCATGCAGCCATGGCCGTGCTAAAAAGCTATATAGCAAAAAGAATTTGAAAGCTCTCTAGCATTGGAGCACACAGAGAATCGATGAGCAAACAAACACCAAAAATTGCCATGGCCCCTGCCATGGCCAGGAATCCGACAACCTCTGCTCCAATAGCCCTAAATTGCGATTCGCAAAGAGAAGGTAGAAAAAATCGTGCGTATCTGGACCGTGGCTTCTACTTTCTCACGACGAACTCCCTATGCGTCGAACCTAATCGAGATAGCCGCTGTCAACCATTAAATGAAATGATCAAATCTCAGCGATGCTCGGGAATGTTGACAGGCCAAAACACAACAAAAACAAAAGCTTTAGACACTGCAAAATCACAAAAAATGAAGATAGTAGAATTGAGGATGGTATTTATACAACCCCCACAACCACATGGTCGTTATTCTCAAATATGGCTCACATCGTTTTTACATCTCCACAATATAAATTGTTACCATTAATTTTTTTGGCACATTTGACTTATCCTAAGTTATGACTGCCAATCACCACTACACGACATAATTTTCTATTTCTAAAAAGAATGTTGGGAAAATATCCATGAGTCTTGATAGGAATATGTAGCATAATAACAGGGGGTTTTCTTTGTGTTTTTGTACGTTTTTCACTAAGGTTTTCCTATGATTTCGTGATGTATTCAAATGGATGTACTAATGCGTACATCTAGAGTGCACCATTTCTGAGCCATTGATTTTACCCTTTTTTTCAATGGTCAACAACCAATGGCTCACAACAAAAGCCCTTTTTTTGTGCGTGTGGTGCATAATGGTCAACAACCAATGGCTCACAACAAAAGCCCTCTTTTTGTGTGTGTGGTGCATAATGGGCGCATGTAGTGCAGTTTCTCCGCCGGCAACACATTTCTTATCATAACTTTTGATCCAGAGCTCTATTTGAGATGATTTTTATTGCGTTGGAAAGCTCTCTCCGAGATCTTCTTGATAGTGTATGATATGGATATGTTTGCTTAAGTTATCTATGCTAAAACAGCAATTTTTCGGCCGGGTTTGGTAGGCTTTCATATCCTACCAGTTGATTAATACAGGATTGCACTATTGGATATTGTTTTATGGGTCATTCCGAATGAAGCTTGCAAAAAATTACCATGCATTTTTAGATTTTGAGGCAGTTATTAAGCAAATTCCAAGGCTTCTAGATCCTTGTGCTAACAAGCAGAAAAGTTTTCCACTTTGGTTTCTCACCACAAGAATCCATGGAGGCCAAAGGCTGCTATTAAATTCCAGTTGAAAAATGTTTGTGTATGGGTGTTGCAAACTTTATGACTTTCAGAATAATGGGATCAATCTGCTCTATCTTTATGGTAACTTTTACTTATGTTCTATTTGTTTTATTGTGATGAAATTCAAAAGGTACAGGCGATGAAAGCCTCAAATGAATTCTAGTTTTTTTCTGGTTTGAATTCTAAAATTTTTGTCACACCAGGGGGGGTCCCTAAGACCCCGAAGGGGCCAAAAATTTTTTTTTGCAACACAAACCATTAACATCCAACATATAAAAATTAAATCCCCCAACACATAACAACCATTGACATTAACAACCAACACATAACTACCATTGACATTAATTAACACAACCATCGGGTCCAACACGTTTAAATTAAAATCCCCCTTAAACCCCCTTTGGTTTGGGTGCATATTTACACGGGGGGTGACGTAGGGCAGCGAAAGCCCTCATAATTGTATTTTGCACATACAAAATCAACACCATATAGTATTTCGCTTGAAATCTTATAGTATTTTGCGAATCTTGCTATACAGTATAGCAAATTTTGTACTTGCATACCCCACAAACGAGGAACTTTACGTACAGTGTAGATTAAGGAATAAGGGGTGAATATGCCTATCCAACAGCTCTCGTTGCCCGGAGTCACCCCCGTGTGAATATGTAGCAATATTTTTTAGATTCAATAAGGATTCCATGCAATCTTGTGAATATTATTTTGCCTATGAAACTTGAAAATTCGTCAAAGAAATAAACGTCTCAATCTGACAATAAGAAGTAGCATGAGTTCACATTGCCTGTCTGGAAGAAGTTTGGAGTTGTAAGAAACTAACATTTAAATCCAAATTTATGGCACATGTAGGCCTTAATGTACAATCATTTTTCTACATTTTATTAATTGACATCAATAGGGAAGTAGAGGCTCACTATTAAGGTACAATTGCATGCCCACTGCAATTTCAGTTTTTTATTCATATTAAAGCATTTCAAAGTACAAATTCCTCTAGTATAGATTTAATAATCATCTTCTTTTTTATTTTGGTAAGGTGTTGGAGTTCGTGCCTGGAACGCCGCCCTAAACAAAACTTCATAAACAAAACTCCTGCCCTAAGAAAATGACACCCTATGACAAACGAAAAGAACTCGACACAAAATGATGAAACAGAAACCATGAAAACACACTTTTGCGGCCTTTGGAGGGCAACCCCGTCGCGCTAAGACACCTTGTTTATTTTGGTAAGGTGTTGGAGTTAGGTGCAGCTCGAACGCCCTTGATCTGTGGACGCATGCGCGGTTCTTTCGATTCCGGCTCCTCTTGCGGGACGCTAAGTTGCCGGCTTTGAATGCAAAATTTGAATGAAAATTATGACCTCGATCACCTGCATGGGCCGGCGTTTCTACGAATTCTTCCCTCCATCACACCGGTTTTCCCCTTTGGCGCCTCACTCCTCCTCACAGCTTACCTTTGGCGCCTCACTCCTCCTCACAGCTTACGATTCTTGGCGCCTCACTCCTCACAGGTACGATTTTTTCAGTCAAGAGTTCATGATCAACAGGGTTCGAAATCTTGAAATACTTATACTTTGGATAATACAAATGCAAGATATATTCTAAGGATTGTTTTCTTTTGCAGGATTGCAGCTTCAGGATTAGTTTCGAATTCATGTTCGAATCTGTCCACGGTTTATTGTTTTGCTTTGTAAATTCCTTGCAAAGGAACAAGGAGATCCCGTAGTTTGTTGTGCGTACCCCATCATCCAAGCTTTTAGAGTGTATGTTCCTCATATTATTTGCATCACGTGATCCTCCTAATATCATTTTAAACCGCTAATCGTTTCTTCCTCTTTAAATTTGATGCGAGGAACAGGGAGAAGAGGAAAATTTTATTCAAAGAACCCATCTTCCCAATCCATTCTAGGTTAGTGTCTTTCTTTGCTTTTTCAAATGTAAGGCGAGAGAGGCAGAGAGTTCCGTAGTCATTTGCAGTTTGATCTTCATCTGTTAAATCAGAGGCAGTTTCAAGAGGCAGTTTTAAATCAGAGGCAGTTTCAAGAGGCTTGGAATACCATTAAGAAAATGTTTACAAAGGTAGAGATCAACTCTTGAATCAATAGATGAGATAAAGGAAGCTCAAGATATTATTGTATCAACTGCCTTTAATGCCAATTTGAGCTGGCGGCGTTCCCTCTCCCCTCAGCCGGATATTTTAATTTTGAGGCTATTCAATACACGCGGGGCGGTTTTGTTCTGAATCTTACGTTTCGAGTTTACCGCTCCAAAAGGCATTTGGTTTCCTTTTCTTCCATTTGAAGGCATTTGATTTCCTTTTCTTCCATTTCTTCTATGCTTACGGTTGTCCTTCCATTATTTCTGAAAGAATTGACTTGTTGTGGTCTAGGTATATGTTGTCTGCACGAATCTTTAGCCAAATCTAGCAGCTAACTAACTGTTACCACATTAGCAGCTTGGCGTTGGTCCTTCGCCTGCGAGCTCGATTTCGCAGACCTGCATTTTGATAGCTTGGTGCTTTTGCACAATTAGAGGTAAGAATTGTTTATTTTTTATTCCCATTTTGACTTAAAGGCTGAGAGTCCAGTGATATGCCAGGTTATGCTTAAAATTTGTTTGGGTTATGCTGTGTGTATAGATAGAGCTATATTTTGTAGACAAATACTTATCCGAACCTAGCAGCTAGCTAACTGGTGCACAGTTAATTAGAAACTTGCATTTCTACAGCCTAGAGCTTTGCAAAATTATAGGGAAGATATTTCTTATTGCCATTTTCAGTTTGAGGAAAAAGGTCAAGTGGTATGTCAGATTATATTTGAAATTGTTTTGGTTATGCAATTGTAATCATCTTTGTACGGTTCTATGCTTTGATATATGAAGTAGCATTATGCATTGCAAATTATCTTTGTTTTTTGTAATGCAAATTCGAGCTCTCCTTTGCAGACCTGCACTTCTACAGCATTTTGCAAAATTAGAGCTAAGAATTGTCCCATTTCGATTTTGAGGCTGAGAGCCAAGTGATATTCATGCTACAAAAACATTTGCTAAAGTGGTAATTATATTCAACATTTTTAGGTTCAACAATTAACATTGTTTGGTTCATTTACATGTCTCGGATCTACACTCTGATATGGCCTTTTTAAGTTTGATTGTGTCCAAGCCTTTCGACTTAGGAAGGATAAAGCTAAATGCTTAGATTGCCACCAATTTACAGCTCCTAGGAAATTTAGCTAAATGGAACCATATCATAAACTATCACCTTATCTTCCGCATGCCTTTAAGGTTTGAAATCACATCTTAGACATGTAACTTGGAAAGATCTGGTTAAAACTTAGATAGACATAAACTGGCATTTTTGTTCATTGTAACCCCATGGGTTTTTCCTATTATGCTATTAGGGCTTATAATAAAACTTTAATAAAATGAAGCACCATGTGGTAAGCATGTAACCAGATCATAGACTAAGCATGCCTTTCAAGTTAGACTAGGGGTAGACTGTTTGAGCTCATGGTTTTTCAACTAGTGAATGGTGGAGAGAAAATGGATAGGTTGCTGGGCAATATGCTGGTTCTTGGAAATATACTGATTCCTTATATGTTGCAGGCATAGAAACATGTTGTGGATTGACACTCTTCAATTTTAAAGCACGTTTTCTAAAGATCTTCGTGTGCTGCAGGCTATGGCCTACTGCAACAACAATCCATTGTGATTGTTGTAAGGTACATCCATCCATATGGCTTATGATTTAAAGTTTCTTTTGCAATCTGTTTCCTTTATTCCATACAAGCCAATGAGACATGTTTTAAGTTCATTATTTCATCATTGTAATCATGTGCAGGTGCCACTTATTGCTGCTGGAACTTATTTTAAAGATGTGGATCATCACAACTATACCTTGCACATGTTACAAGCTGAAGGACACATGACAGGACAGCTTGATGCTCCACATTGGTGAGTGGTGAAGCAAAGGACAAACTATTATTCTATATGTAGTTACATTGATCAATTGCAATGACGCAACGAAGGCATCAAGTCAGCAGTGTTGTTCTTCCTTTTTTTCGAATTGTACTTATGGATGTGAATAAAGTCGATCACTTCTGTATGTCCTTTCTTTTGAACCAACACTCCTATTTTATTTGTTATTACATTTGAGAAGCCCTTTTCTTCCAGCTGCCATAGGTCTAGATTTACTTTCATGAAGTTGGTTCTCAAGAAAGAGGACCTGCTGGCCTATGTTGTTTTGTGCATCATATTCCAATATAGCCTTGGTGTAAACTTCTGGATGGCTAAGCTATAGTGGTCAAGAGACATATCTCGATAGATCTACAGTATTTCAAGGACTTGCATTAAAACAAGCATCTTCTATCAATGACAACTTTCATGCAGGCTTAAGGAACAAAAGTGACCAGGTAAAACATTAGCTTCCACCTGGAAGTTGCCGTTGTGTTCATACGTGATATGCAATTACTTATGTGATGGGCAATGGGTAAAACGTTATAGAAGGAATAAGATCCTCAAACTTGGCAACTGTATCATTGTGGACAAGTCACAGTATCTGCATGACCATGTAATTGAGTTCTGCCATCTAATTGACCCCGGGGTTATTTGCTTCTTCTTACTGTACTTATACATCCTGTATTTTAATGTAATTTTATTGTTTTGTGGAAATTAAACCTCTGATAGTTTAGACCAATTATTGACATCAAGATTGCAAAATAACACGTGGGCTTGCTTGGAAATGATTTTAACTTTTGGCATAGTATTTGAACTTATGCATGTTGCTTTGGAACTAACAAAAAGCCCACAAGAGATCTCCATTGGCTCTAAATTACATAGTTTCTTAAATACAATTTCAACTCGAAAACGTTTTATTGGTAAAGTTGACAACAACAATAAAATGGAGTTAGCATAATTCAATATATTCACATCTAACCATCCTCGAACAACTGCTACAGCATATGCCTTCATCAAAACCCAGCTTACACATCTAGAGTTGCCATATCACACCAGTATTTCAGTCTATAAGGCATTGAGTTGAAACTTAAAAATTCACTACACATTCGCTCTTATTTTCCTAACATATATAATGATTACATGGTCATGACACATTGACTCCTCTTAAATGACTTCATCTACAAGGCAATTACCCATCACTTCATGGCAATTAGTTATTTTTGCATGCCATTAAATCTATCAGTTCCAATCCGTCTATGTGTTCTATCACCCCACATTATCCATTCCATGTCCTACTTGCCTCTCACATGTCCTACATCTACCCATTTCACATGTCCTCAACTGTTCCATCTATTAAAGCTTCATGTTAAGATCTACCCATTTTGCAATATACGACTAATGCCTGACATTGCCGGGCGCACGTTTCGTCAACATATGCACTATAGGAGGAGCTTCTGTATCTGTTACCTTGCAAATGAGCTTTACATCAAGCGACAGATGTTCTTAAGTTCTCTAGAATAGGTCCTTGAGGATGTGGATCCATTGTTATATAAACTCCTTAGTTTTATATTGCACCAAAAATATTCTGTATTTGTGTAGATCTAATATATTTGTTTAAGATTTAAGTTATCATTTCGCAATATATGACTGGCATTGTAGGGCGCACGTTTCTACATTCATGTTCGTCACCATATGCACTACAGAAATGTTCCTAGAGTTATGTGGAATAGGTTCTTTATGATGTGGATCCATTGAGGTTAATGACCATAAACTCTATAATTTAATATTGCACTAAAAATATTTTGTATTTGCGTGTAAACCTAATATATTTGTTTAAAAATTAAGTTACTTCATTATCTGTTTATACTTTGAAAGGTAATGTCTTTTTTCTATCTATATGTGTTTATTGCACCTAAAACATATATAGCCATAAATGCATTCCACACATATACCGATTAATGCCCGGCATCGCCCCGGGGGATGCACCTATTATATAGGGGGTATGCCACCTGCGTGCAAGGGGTTGGCAAAAACCCCCTTGTATACGTGTTTGAATTTTTTCAAAAACCCCCTTTCCAGCCACATACAGTGCCAAAATCGCCCTAAAAACCCCAAAAAAACTACCCCTAGGTACGAGTATATGTACGGTTTAAGGGGAAAACAAACCCTTTCGGGTCACTCACGTGGTTTGTACGGCCAAAACTATGTGAACCCCCCTTGGGCATCGCCGGGCACACGTTTCTAGTCACTATTATTACAGTACCATAGAGTCTATTCTTGTGGTGCAGCAGAAAATGTCTCAGGGCACTCGCTGGAAGCTGGTATCAAAAATGACGGCCCCATAGCCAGCATTGCCATTTCCTTTCCTTTAACTTTCAATCTAACAAATGGAGGCTCTCTTTCAAAAGGAAGATGTGTGCAGACATGAGAGAATGTAAAGGTACATAGTTAATGTCATACTTGCTGGGACGTGATGTAATTTGGAGGCCTTCCATGAAGAAATGTCGGTAGAATTTGGAAGCGTTGGATGCCACGGTGTGGATTTAAAAGAAGCCGTCTTCAAAGGAGTCTCCTGCAAAAAGAAGTAATGAAAAGAATGATCAGATAGGTAACTTTCATCTGTTGCAAGTAGAAAAGAAAGTGCTAGGTCTGCCAATTCAATACAAAAACATAGAAAATGAAGATTTGCATCAATTTTGTGCGTAATATGAGATTACCGTGAGATGCAAAGCAGATATTGATCCCGAGTGTTCATCCAGCTCTATCCAAATTTTTCTTCCCCCCAGAATCGATACCATGAGATAAGCGCCATAGTGGCCTCGATTCCCACAAGAACAAGAAGATTTCACAGAAGATGTGTGCGCACATGAGAGAATGTAAAGATATATAGTTAATGTCATATGTAGTTACTTGACGTTCAGAATTTGGAAGTCTTCCATGAAGAAATGTTGCAAACTTGTAGTCTTAGTATTACATTGCAAGCATTACAAAATACAAAGTTTGATCGAAAGGGAAAGCGGACTGCAATGAAAAAAGACAAACTCTAGGACATAAGTTTAAAGAATAGTTGCTTCAATTGAAAATCATTAGAGACAATATCACAATTGGAAATCATCAAGGAAAATCTCTACACTTCCCGAGTAAGTCGTATTTATTGCCAATGCTTCCTTCCACGGGGTAATTTCTGCTTAAATCCCAAATCAGTTTTATAGGGCCTTCGTTTAAAGCGTTAGATGCCATGGTGTGAATTTAGAAGAAGCCGCCTTTCAGGAGTCTCCCCGCAAAAAGAAGTAATAAAATTCATGTATAAATGGTTATAGAATGATCAGATAGGTGCAAGTAGAAAGGAAAGTGCTAGGTCTGCCAATTCAATGCAAAAACATGGAAGATGAAGATTTGCTTCAAGTATGTGCAGAATGTGAAATTACAAGAGATGCAGCAGAGATTGATCCGAAGCATTCAGTCAGCTCTGTCCAGCTTTATCTTCCCCCCAAAACTGGCACCATGATATAATCGGCCATAGTGGCCTCGATTCCCATAAGAACAAATAGATTTTGCAGGAAGCCATAAGAATATAGGCAAATTTCACAAGAAGCCTACTCAAAACTGAGCTCTATTCATGCAGCCATGGCCGTGCTAAAAAGCTATATGGCAAAAAGAATTTGAAAGCTCTCTAGCATTGGAGCACACAGAGAATCGATGAGCAAACAAACACCAAAAATTGCCATGGCCCCATTCCGAGCATCTGCCATGGCCAGGAATCCGACAACCTCTGCTCCAATAGCCTTAAATTGCGATTCGCAAGAGAAGGTAGAAAAAATCGTGCGTATCTGGACCGTGGCTTCTACTTTCTCACGACGAACTCCCTGTGCGTCGAACCTAATCGAGATAGCTGCTGAACTACATCAAATCTCAACCGTTAAATGAAATGATCAAATCTCAGCCTTTGGATTTAGGGCTGGGTCCAACACTTACACTATAACTTTATAATATAGGATGCACTTCAATGCTATTTATTTTTGTATCGAAAGGTGGTCGTTACAATTAGTACACTTGATTTGTTATGCAAAAGGTTGGCAATTCCAAATACTACTATTTGTGCACATCTCCCCCTCCCTCCATCCCTCTCTCCCTCCCTCACAAAAGAATCTAGACGTACAGTTGCTATACCAAAGTTGCTTCATATCCTGTATACACTTAGTGGCTGTTAAATTGCAAGGTATGCGCATTCAATTTTCTAAAGTCAATAACAAGTTTCCAACCTAGCCCCAACAACGCTGGGCACCATTACTAGTAAGCTATAAGATTATGCCTCCCGTCTAGATTCCAGAGGCTATCCTGAAAGTTTATTTTATCACATGTTATTACTAAATCCATCCATTAGCCCTTGTTGGCCTTTCGAAATGTACGGGTTACGACAAGCATTTTCTAATTATGACATATGTAAAATAATCCATTACTTCATTTGAGTTTGAAGCCTTAACCTTATGATAATTCACGAACAAAAAGAAAAAAAAGGGGGAAAAGGGGGGAGAGGGGGGGAGGTGATTTTGAAAGCAATGAAGTGCATATGTTCTAAATAACAAGCAACAAAGCACAAGTTTGCATTTATTTGTCAATTAAGCATATGATATGTCTTTATATGCCTAATATCTTATGGCATGCGATGTCTAGCACATATTAACTTCGGCAGTAGTAGAATAAGGGGATCTGGCAAGGGCCAACCATCGATTGACAGTAAAACGCTTGGCAGCAGCTCCATCCTTTGAAACATCTATAAAGTTCAAATACTACAGGATGGTCGCTGGTATTATCATGCCATACACGCATGTGACAAATTTCGTCAATGCATTCACCTTGCCTAGTGTGGACTGATGGAATGCAAATATGCATGACCTTTGAATGCCCACTCATATTGGACATCACTGTACCAAGAACGTTCACATGTATATAGTCTCCACTACAGATGCTTCATTCATAAGACTCTGAGCATTTTGTCTCTTCTATCATTTCTAGACATGCATTGAGAACATCCGCAATTGTTATTCAACGTATTACCCAATAAGCACTGTATGGAGCTTAATATATGATTTTCAGTCTCCTCCTTGGTTTTGGTAATAAATGATGCAAATTCATGCATTATTTGGTTGCTCTAACTATGCGGCAAGGTGACTAACATTATTAGAATGGGAGTAGTTTATTGTGAATCAAGGATTACAGTCATACTCACTATCCCATATGTTATTAAAGTTCTTCTGCATGCACTTACCCATTTTATGTCCAGTTCTGATCAAATATTTATTAAAATGGGAGCAAGTTATTGCGAAACTTAAAGGATTAAAGTCATATTCACTATCCCATATGTTTAATATTAAAGTTCCTTTGATTGCACCTGCCCATTTTAGGTCCACTTACAGATCGCTACATGTCATCCTCACCCAACATATGCCAGCATATGTTCTCTATGATGACGAAGATCACAATAGACTCTAGACAATGAGATGTTCATTTGTCATTTTCTATGCCCTTATACTAATACAGGATAGCAAAACTCTGGAGAACAAGAAACGCATGTTCATTCATCATTGAGAACAACTGCACCTTCCATGCCAAAACCTGTCGCCTGTGTTTTTTAACCTACCATAAACACAGCATGGATTCGGCGAGGGAAAACCATCCCGCCAGACGCTCTCAATCTGCTCAAAAGTCCACACATCTGCCCTAAACTGGCATCTCAAGAGACCTATCCGCATAGCAGATCTGGCCATGTGCGCATTGCGTCCTTTCTATTTCCATACCATGCAGGCATCGACCATAGAAGTTGAAACTGAAGCCAAAAAAGGCTTTTTTTACGACTAATTGCCAACAAGCTTCTCAAACTTGCGAAAACATATGGATGCCTATAATACACCACAGAAATTTTGGCCAAACCATGCCAGAAAACCCCTCCACAAATACAAAATGCAAATATTGCAAGCTTATGTCATCCTAGGTTCTTTCAAAGGAACCAACCTTTAATGTTCTCATCATAGAAACCTTCAAGATAGAATAGAATACAATAGAATAGAATAGATACCTTCAGAGGAACAGATATAGATACCTTTAGAGTTAGTCTTCCTCGATGCACCATTATTTTGAATATGACTCTAAATAAACAATTCTCTTCATATTCTCCACCTTTCAACAATGATATACAATGTTTTGGCATTGAGCATCCATTTTCAAGTGTACGATGAGGCATTCAACATTGCACAGAGTAGGGAGGTTGTTACAAGCTAGGTTGGAGTGGATGCAATTGAACGGATCATCCCATTTCAACATTAATCATGCAAACTAAAGTTCACATCTTCACACTTTGATCCATCTCTAAACATGGCAAATCTATAACATTTCGTTCCATTTACAAACTCCATTACATCCACCCATGACACAAGCCCACGACTAATGCCCGGCATCGCCGGGCACACGTTCCTAGTCACTGTTTATTTTATCACATGTTATTACTAAATCCATCCATTAGCCCTTGTTGGCCTTTCGAAATGTACGGGTTACGACAAGCATTTTCTAATTATGACATATGTAAAATAATCCATTACTTCATTTGAGTTTGAAGCCTTAACCTTATGATAATTCACGAACAAAAAGAAAAAAAGGGGAAAAAAAGGGGAGGTGATTTTGAAAGCAATGAAGTGCATATGTTCTAAATAACAAGCAACAAAGCACAAGTTTGCATTTATTTGTCAATTAAGCATATGATATGTCTTTATATGCCTAATATCTTATGGCATGCGATGTCTAGCACATATTAACTTCGGCAGTAGTAGAATAAGGGGATCTGGCAAGGGCCAACAATCGATTGACAGGGCAGCAGCTCCATCCTTTGAAACATCTATAAAGTTCAAATACCACCCAGGATGGTCGCTGGTATTATCATGCCATACACGCATGTGACAAATTTCGTCAATGCATTCACCTTGCCTAGTGAAGGTATCTTTGCATTATAAAATTGTACACCTACGTTGGCACCTGTACCAGCACCTTCTCGACAATCGGTCTTGACAGCGATTGTATAAGTGCAACCCTGCAATAGCAAATACCTTAGACACGAAAAGAGGAAATGGCCTAAACAACACAAGCCCCATCATTAGCAATAGGCCTACATGCATTTGCATTCCAGCGTCTCTATGCAACACTTTGAAAACGATCTACAAGATACAAAATCTAAGCACCACTTCTTAATATGCAACCCTTTGAAAATGATTTCACCATGCACTTTCTTCAAAAGGAAACACAAATTCTAAAAGATGCAATTTCTTACAAATGCAACTTTGGTGGTCATAGGCAAGAGCACAAGGATGCCATAGCTTTGTAGTCGAGCCATACTTGTCTTTAGATAAGATAAGGGATGAATTTCTCATGCTTTATACTAAGGAAGGCAGACGTTGGGACGTGACTTGGCCAGCAGGCAACCACAGAAAAGGAGATGAGTTTGATTTGGATACGAAGTTTGATTTGGATGCCATCTCCTTTGGTACAAGGCCTTAGGAAGTCTAGGCTATCTCCATCGCCTCAGGAAGTCTAGGCTATCTCCATCTCCTTTGATGGCAGGTACAATGCGTTGTCATCGTATCCTAACAGCCGTGTTAAAGTTTTGTAGTTCTGGAATGCCACGTTTACTGTCAATAGCATTCAAATCTGTAATGGCCAGCCATTTCGTCAAACAGTAAGTACCATTTGTTTATCCTTTTCTGTTTTGCCTTGACATTTCATAGTCTCCCCATGCCACAATTTCCATATATGTCCCTAAGTTGAATTTCTGAATATGACATGCCTTTGCCGCCCCAATTCTTGATTTCTACTCCATCAAAGCCTTGCCCTTCATCAAGGGATGCTGTTGGATTGCGTGTAATAATTTAAAGCATGAAGATGTTTTAGAACGGGTAACCTAGCTCAGATGTGAGATGGTTTTGCGCGTGGTTGCATTGGAGATTAAGATGCAGATAACGACCTGCACAAACAGTATGTAGCCAGGTCAGAAGATGCAGAAACATGTTGCATCTTCCATAGAAACATGTCTGCGTGTTGTCAGAGAATGTTGGCATGTCTGTTGCAAGTGCCTTTGCATGACAAAGTGGGTCTTTGCTTTATTATGACAATCATGCATGCAGTGCAAGAAATGTTGCACATTAGGCAAACACATCTGAGATCATGGCTATAAAGAATGAGCATGTATATGAAAGTTTTATAGCAAATACATTGGCGGGTGCAAATGCAATCTGGAAAAAGTAGAGCAGATGCTATAAGTATGAAAGGCTTGGCAACTAATATGTGCGCTTGAATGTGTTGCAGAGAGTCTACATTCCTCCAGCTTGGATATATCTCTGTGGGCCATGATCATTCCTTAGTCTATTTTTAGCTTCTTCTTTTATTCAGCTTCTGTGTAACATTAGTTGACAGCAATTCATTTATGAGAGAGCACTTGCAAGAGATTAGCAGTCAGGTTTGTACTGTAGCTTCACATTATCTAAGTGTTCTTAGACCTTACGCGAGGAACAGGCAGTTGCAGAAAGAAGGGCTGAGGAAGAGCATGCTGCTCATAATTCCACATGGATGGTATTTCCCTAACCCATCAGCCTTTGGAAATTAGGTTGGTTACGAAGTAGTTAATGTTTAAACTTTTGCTGAATATAATTGGCAGTCAGTAGAGAAACATAATTAGAGCAGTGTGTTCATGATGCAACTACAACGATGATACGAACACAGGTATGTAAAGTGTCCAAGTTGGAGATCATTCTAGAAAATTGCTTGAAGAAAGATGTTAATTATGTTTTTGAATCATAGGCATAGAGCGAGAAAGTAGAACGTGCAAGGTCATCTCAGCGTGAAGCAAAAACAAAAATGGCAATGCTAGAGGTGAATGACATTTCTACTTATGCTTTGAGGTGCCACAGAAAATTCTGTCTAATTATAAATCTGGTCTTAAGTGTAGGTCGAATGCCAAAAGTTACGAATTGAATTGATAAGCACAAAACAGGAGTCTGATCTTGAAGCAAAGCAGGTACATATCTTGAATGTGAACACAAATATACATTTTCTGCCTTAGGTACTCGGTCTTTAATTTTCTCAGATTGAATGAAGCTACTTTTATGTGGGATAATCCTGATTATATTGCAGCTAGGGTTCGTCTTAATAAAATGCATTTTGGCAGATCAACAACACATATTTGGAGCTGCATTTGTCTAGAGAAGAGAGTTGAGAATGCTATTGGCATCCAAACTTTTATTATTTGTGGAAAATTAGAGTTCAATACATCGTTGCTATAGAGAAATGTGGACATCTATTACATTGACAATGACTTTGGCTACGAGTCAAAGGGATAGGGACAAATTTTCTCTATTGTATTTATGGTTTTGTTCTTCACGAGCTAACATGGCTCCTATACAAGAGAATTGTTTTTTGCAGATCAAAGAACTGTATGTGCATCTGCTGTCTATATTTTTGCTGTCTTTTTGGTAAACATTGTTTTTTATATAGTGAGTTTTCTCTAGTGCACATTTCATGCATAGGACCCCATAGTCTTACAGTTTTGTACTGCCATGTAGATCCTAGAATGCTCGAACTTTTCTCACCTGAGGTTAGTTCAGTTTGAAGCTTTATTGTTGTCGCCAACCACAACATCCATGTATCATATGGGCTCAAGAACGCAAGCCAATAGTGTGGGTTCAAATCCCCCACGTTCAAACTGACACATGATCCAAATACAATCTTCACCCTTTATTTGAGTAAGGACACGAGGATTGGAAAAGAGAAATGTTCGCAACCAAGGAATCAAGAGAAAAGTTTGCGGCCAAGGAACCAAGTTATTTCCAACGTATTTCAATATAGCTCTTAGCCTTCTAGCATAGGATCAAAATGTGGTCCAAACATTACTTGAATGTGGTCCAAACATTGCTTGCCCAGCTAGAAATTTATGACCGTTAGACATTATAGTGGATCCAATTGAACAGGTTAGGAACGAAAGAAATGTTCGCGGCGGCCGCCGCGATAAATTTCTTGTATGTATTATGATATGAAGTTTCTAGTAATTTCCAACCTTCAAAGTCATTTTTGCGAATAACATATGAGTTCCTTACGTAGCCCTATGCATATACTCTATCACATGTCCAAACTTTTAAACCTACTATGGGGTAACAATTGACAAAAATGGTGACCGCCTGTTGACTACTTTTATAGCATTTGCTTGCCTATCATAAATACAATTGCAACCACCTATATGTGCTTCTACATGAACCCGATAAAAACATATGATAGCGTTTTCTATAGCTAGTAAGACTTTGTAATATAAATCTAATTTATTCAAGACTTTGCAAAGATATCGGGATGTTTTAGGTATTATTTGAAATTGAGACTTGAATAGGAGCCAATAAAAGCCTGAATTCAAACTATGGAATGTGCCATGTGGCTTGTAATGGAATTTTAGGTTGAGTAAATACCTCTTTGGGGCATGAATAAATATCAAGTAATCCATTTTATGCACTTATTCCATGTGGTCTCAATAAAAACATAATCCAATTGCAGGATAAGACCTGCAACAACATAGTCAGGCCACCTCAATTATAGAGGCTTAAGAATCCAATCTTAGTTTTGAATGTCCTGAGAAGACCTGCTACTGTGTTAGTCGGGTCCCTTCAATTATAGAGGCCTAAAAGCCAACCTTACGAATGGGGCATTCACATTACATCAATAAGCACGTTTTTCATGAAGAAAATCCATCAAAGAGTATCTAAAGGAGGTAAGTAAGCTAAGTTACATCAAAGAAATTTGACTTCCCCACATAGCCCTATGCATATACTATTTGCACCTATGGTGGGGTAACAATTGCCGAAAATAATGACCGCCTCTTGACTGCTTTTGTAACTCTTTTGCTTGCATATCATAATTACAATGCCAACCACCTATATGTGCTTCCATGTGAACTCGATAAGAACATATGACAAGCTTGTCTCTTTAGCTAGTAAGGCTTTGTAATATAGATATAATTCATTACTTTGTAGAGATATCTGGATGTTTCAGGTATTAATTGGAAATTGGGGTCTGAATAGAAGCCAATAAAAGCCCAAATTCAGACTATGAAATGTGCCATGTGGCTTGTGATGGAATTGTAGATTGGGTAAATACCTCTGTCTGGGGCATGGATAAATATC
The DNA here is from genome assembly GCA_021234155.1 of Isoetes taiwanensis. Lineage (NCBI taxonomy): Eukaryota > Viridiplantae > Streptophyta > Lycopodiopsida > Isoetales > Isoetaceae > Isoetes > Isoetes taiwanensis. Next base: position 10,704,614 of record JAJEKV010000010.1, on the reverse strand, counting down.
TAGTGATCGATTTTATCCACGTATTCCAGGTGGTCTTAATAAAAACATTGCAAGACAAGACCTGCAACAATGTAGTGGGGCTATGTCAATTATAGAGGCCTAGGAATCCAATAATAATTTGAATGTCACGAGAAGATCTACTAATTTGCTAGTCAAGTCCCTTATGATACTTCCTAGGAAGTACTAGCACAAGAGTGTTTTCACGTAACACGGCACTAGAGTGTTTTTACGTCTACATTAAGAATGCGCCGTCTACTAGACCGAGAAATCAACGGGCAAGGGAGTGCCAAATCAATAGTATTCAAATGTTTACTGTCAATAGCATTCAAATCTGCAATGGCCAGCCATTTCGTCCATCTGTTTATCCTTTTCAAGATCCACTTAAATTTGCACACTTTTTTCTTTAGTCCGGCTCTCAAATTCCTCCTCTCCGTCTAAAACGCATGACCTGTAGTTCTATCTGTTTCTAAATTTCTTCTAAAACGCATGACCTTCCTTCTAAATTTCTGTTAAGTTCACCATAGGTGGGCCACTTACCTTAGTGTTTTTACTGTAACACAGACAAAGATGTATAAATGCGCCGTTAGACCGAGAAATCAAAGGGCAAGGGAGTGCCAAATCACTTGCTTTAAAAAGATCTAAGCCGTCAGATTAGTGTTGGTTTTGATATAAAATGGGGCTAGTTGCTTCTGCAGTTTGCACCTTTGTATGAGTTGCTTTTGAAATGGCCTTTCGTCCTGAATACATTCCTCGTCCTGATGCCAAAATCGAAGGCATTGTTCGTGAAGCCAAAGATGGGTATTACAATCTCACGCTATCCCTTCCGCCGGAAGAGGGCTACAAATATACTACACCTGGCCAGTATGTAAGCTTAAGAATGCTCTCTAAGCATAAGCATCCACCAGGCCACGTCCCTCCACCAGGCCACGTCCATCCACCAGGCCACGTCCCAGCTTACTTCTTCGTGGCCTCTGCTCCTTCGCTTTTTCCATGCAATAGCATGGAATTTCTGATCCACGATGTCCCAGATAGCACAGCTGATGATCTTATCAACAGTAAGATCGGCGACCCGGTTCAGATCTTATTTCCACCACAGTCTAAGGGATTTGATCTTCCTAAACTCACCGATGTCAACACCCTCCTTTTATTTGCCAGTGGCTTCGGTATCAGGTACGCTAGCTTTACTTAACTCTTCATATACTTTTCAGCACCAAAACGTTCCTTCTCTCGCTTTTAGCACCATGCGAGCAGTCATAGAGCAGGGTTTGGAAAAATTACCACCATTTTACTCTGTTACTCTGTACCATTTATATGGATCATCAGATCAACTCCCATATGCTGTAAGTAATCTTCTGCATGGAATATGTAACTTAACTCCGAGCAGGGCTTCATCGTTTTTCCTTTCGTTGGATGTGAGAAGTACAAGGAATGGAAGAGTCTGGGTGTGGAGATCATCCCTTGTAAGGAGGTAACGCATCCAGAGACTTAGATAGAATCCACAGAAATATAAATAAGTTACTTGTTAATGTCTGATTGGCAGGGTACAATAGAACTGAACATCGTTGAACCACAAGCAACTGGGGCGCTCCTTTGTGCATCAAAGGAAGAACAGAAGGTAACTTAGCATTTGTTTTTCTGATATGACCGTATAAGATGTTGCTAAAAACTCTCACCAAGTTTCGCACAGTACATAACCGACATCCTGATGAAAAAGGGAGTACCAAAAGAGAAGATCCTCACTGTTTTTGATGGATACGACACTCAAGACTTAGAGGGTAATAGACTCCAACTGCTTCAATCAAGTTAAGTTAGTCATTTCGGATCTGACATTCATCTTGGCTTTTGTTCAGGTGTTCCAGTTAAAACGTTTAAAAGTAAAGAGAGTTCCTTTTGTTTTGTTTCGTTTTCTTTACTGTGTACTCCACGTTTTAACTGCATCCTCTATTATATGCAGATGACAAAGGCGGTGTGGCATTCCTTCCTATGACTTCTAAATATATTCCTTCCAAGTGCCACTTTAAGTGAAGCTATTAAGTGCCACTTTAAGTGAAGCTATGACCTTCCTAAGTATGCATGTATTTCATGCTAAGAAATGGGCATCTATCTATATATATTCAATAAGCCAAATGGGAAGTCTACACATATGTGGATAATCCAAACTATGGACCTTGCATATATTAAATATCCCATTCCTCACTACATTGTACTTTGCGCACATGTTAAATGTTGAATTTAAGAATAATTGATGCATTTTATGGTTACCAAATCTTGAGCAGGCCTCCAGATTAGAATTTATCGTGATGTCTTACCCAATTCAATGTGTGGACCGATTCACTTGCATGACTACCAATTACATTATGCACTCTGTTCCATCTACACACCTCATTAAATCTACTTCAGAACAATTGTGTCGAGCACCCTTCACCATTAGCATTGCATTCACCATTATAACATAATGTCTGCAAAATTTAAGCCTAAGCATTCCCCTCATTTCAGTAATTATACAACAACATTTCTGCATTAAGCACTCATGTTTAAGTATGTGAGATGGGCATTTACCATTGCACATAGTAGGGGAGGTTGTTACAAAGCTTGGAGTGGATGCAATTGAATAAATCGTCCTGTTTCAACATAAGACATGCAAACTACACTCAACATGTTCATATTTTGTTCCATCTATAGGCATGGCGAAACACCCATGCCACATGTCCACGACTAATGCCCGGCATCGCCGGGCACACGTTTCTAGTATAAATATAATTTATTCAAGACTTTGCAGAGATATCTGGGTGTTTTAGGTACTATTTGAAATTGAGACCTGAATAGGAGCCACCCTCAATTCAAACTGCGGAATGTGCCATGTGGCTTGTAATGGAATTGTGGGTTGCGGCATGAATAAATATCAATTAATCAATTTTATAAACTTGTTCCGCGTGGTCTCAATAAAAACATAACCCAATTGCAGGACAAGACCTGCAACAACATAGTCGGTCTACCTCAATTATTGAGCCCTAAGAATCCAATCTTAGTTTGAATGTCATGAGAAGACCACGCTCTTGTGTTAGTCGGGTCCCTTCAATATTGAGGCCTAAAAGCCAACCTTATGAATGGGGCATTCACACTACATCAATAAGCATGTTTTTCATGAAGACATCAAAGAGTATCTAAATGGGTAAGTAAGTTAAGTTACATCAAAGAAATTTGGCTTCCTTATAGAGCCCTATGCATATACTATATCATATGTCCACCTATATGTGCTTCCATGTGAACTCAATAAGAACATATAACAAGCTTGCCTCATGGGAAGGCAACCAAGCTTCTTGGTATCCCAGTGGGTATTCATGTTTCAACTTCTGATGCTTGGGATGTTATAATCGAGGGGTTGCGGAGGCACCTTTTTTGGTGGGATACGGCTAAGTTATCTATGCCTGGAAGGGTAATAGTTGCTAAGCATGTCTTAAGCAACACACATGTCTATATGGCTTCTGCCATTCTTGCTTCCCACTCACAGTTTCAGGAGATTGTGGGTGTTGTTAGAAACTTTATCTGGGGTGGAAATGAAGCAGGGGTAGTGGTGAAGGTTGCATGGTCTAAGTGTATAAAACCTAAAGTTTGCTGGAGGTTTGGGCATGACAGATTTCCATTTGCGCAGTAAGGTTATGATCTCAAAATTCATTTGGCGGCTTCTTGTAGGTAAGGATGATTCTCCGGTTTCTGGCTTATTGCATGTGCTCTTACCTATTTGTATCCCTTTTGGTAAAGTCACACTCAAACCTGTTCTTCCATGGAGTTTATTTTATGAGTTGCGGCCTTATCATAATGCTTCTCCATTCTTAAAGGGATTGTTAGATTCGGCACCGTCAAAACTTTATTTCACATCAGTCCAACTGCCGTGTATGCATTGATCGCACCTTGTTGGTGGATCCCTACGGTAGACAATCAACCACTTTGCTTTGATGCACCCATTGACTCAAAGGCGTTGGAAAAGTTTGGAATCTTAACTATTGCAGCATGGTATGACTCAGGCCGATTGGTCGACATGGGAGGCTTTTCATTTAAAGTTTCTATTGGGGCTTAAAGAGTTCTTTGGCAAAAAGTTGCTGATTTTCTACACCCTATTCGCCCACACCAAGAAGATATTTTGGTATGGGTTTGTCATGAAGAAATTAAGGAGTGCAAACTTGTGAACTCTATGTATCGCTTGTTGCTTGATACCGATATTCTTCCTCCGATCTAATAAGTGGTCTCTTCAACTTCCTCCTCCTCAATGGCGAAGGTGTGGTCTTGGGCATGGGACAAGCTACTTCATCCTAAAAGTGGCAGTTCTTTGGTGGCAGATTTTTCATAGGTGTCTCAGCGGGTTAATGTGCTTGTCCATAAGTTTAACCCTAGAATATCAAATCGGTGTCCAAAGATGCAAGCGTGGATCCGAGACCATTGAGCATTGCTTTTTCATGTGTGAACACCTTAGGCGTGTATGGGACTGGTTGTTTTCCCTTTTTCAGGTTTCACTAACAAGTCAACAACCGCTTTTGGCAATTTACCCAAGTACTTGGACCGAGTTACAAGGCGGGCTTTTCATCTAGCAGCAGGATGGTTGCTTTGGACTATCTGGAAAAGACGAAGATTGGTAATCTTCAAAGGTCTGGATGTGGCAGATAATCGTATTCTCCAAGAAGCTCAAGGTTACATTGTAAAGTCGTATCATTGTTCTTCACTTGCCCCTCGCAAGAGGCGATTGATTTTTGAGGAGTTTTTGGATGTGCACTCTTATGCTTAGGCAGGTTGCTTCACTCGGTGGGTCTCCGCTTATCCGCTGAGATTTTATTCCTGTCTCTGCATTTATACTTGTATTTGACTTTTTGATTGAATAAAGTCTGACGTCCTTCAACAAAAAAAAAAATAACAAGCTTGTCTCTTTAGCTAGTAAGGCTTTGTAATATAGATATAATTCATTCAAGACTTTGTAGAGATATCTGGATGTTTCAGGTATTAAATGGAATTGAGAATAGGAGTCAATTTTATACACTTATTCCGCGTGGTCTCAATAAAAACATAACCCAGTTGCAGGACAACAACGTAGTCGGTCTACCTCAATTATAGAGCCCTAAGAATCCAATCTTAGTTTGAATGTCATGAGAAGACCTACTACTGTGTTAGTCGGGTCCCTTCAATTATAGAGGCCTAAAAGCCAACCTTATGAATGGGGCATTCACACTACATCAATAAGCATGTTCTTCATGAAGACAATCCATCAAAGAGTATCTAAAGGGGTAAGTAAGCTAAGTTGAATAAAGAAGTTTGACTTCGTTATAGAGCCCTATGCGTATACTGTATCATATGTCCAAACTTTTGAACCTATGGTGGGGCAACCACCTATATGTGCTTCCATGTGAACTCAATAAGAACATACTAGTAATGGTGCCAGCGTTGCTGGGCATAAGTTGAGAGCCTGTAAATGCTTTGGGATGCAGTGAGAAAAGCCCTATCCCTTTCCCTTTCCCTTTTGCTCTCATTCTCATTCTATCCCGCATTTCATTTTTTCTTATTTTCTCTACTTTTTTTTTCTTTTCCTTTTTTTTTCTGGTCTTTCTCACATGTTTCCTTGTTTTCCCATCCCTTTCCTTCCCTCTTCCCTGTTCCCGATAACCTTTTTCCCTTCCCTTTTGCTCCTTTCTCCACCTTTTCCCTCTTCTCTTTTTTCTTTGCCCTTTTCCCTTCCCCTTTCTCTTTTTTTATGCCTTCTCTTTTCCCCACCATTTTTCCATGTCTTCCCTTTTTCTCAACCTTTTACTCTTTCGCCCTTTTCCATGCCTATTTTCCCTTCTCTTTTCCTCCTTTTCCCACTCTATTCCTCCCTTTTTTGTGTGCCCTTTTCCCTTCCATTTTTCTCCTGTTTTCCATGCCCTTTTTACCTTCCCTTTTTCCATCTCCTCACCCTTTCCCTCTTTCCCTTTTCCATGTTCCCTTTTTCTCTTCCCCTTTTCCATTTTCCTCATTTCCTTTTTCCCATGCCTCTCTCTCTCTTTCCCCCCTTTTACATTCTTTTTTCTTTTCTATTTTCCTTTTCCCATGCCCTTTTTCCCACCCTTTTCTTCTTTCTATTTTTCCCGTGCTTCCTTTTCCCACCCTTTTCTCTTCCCGTGCAATTTTCCCTTCTTTCAACCCTTCCTTTTTCTTTTCTCTTTTCCTTTCCTCATGTCCTTTTTCCCTTTCCCTCCCCTCCATCACTCCCCTGCTTCCCTTTCCTTTTCCCTTTTTTCCCGTTTCCTTTTCTTGATGGATTTTTTTCTTTCCGTTTTCCTCCTTTGTCGATCCTTTTCCATTTATGTACTTTTTCCCTTCCCTTTCCTTTTCCTTTTTCCCTTTTTCCATGCCTTTTGCACATTTGTTTTATTCTCTTATTTCCTATACCCATTTTCCTCTTTTTCCCCCACCCTTTCTCTCTCTTGCCTCTTTTTCTTTTCCCTTTTTTTTTTTTTTTCCCTTTTCTTCACCATTTTCCTCTTCCCTTTTCTCTCATGCCCTTCCCCCTTCCCTTTTCTTTCCCTCTTTATTTTTCCTTAGGTTCCCTTTCCCCCTTTTCCCTTTCCTTTTTCATTCTTCTCACTTTCCCTTTTTATATGCCCCTTTTCTTTTCCCCTCTCCCCATCCTTTTCTTGTTCCCCCTTGTCCCTTCCCTTTTCCTCATTTTTCCAACCTTTCACTCTTCCCCTTTTCTTGATGCATTTTTTCCTTTCCCTTTCCCTCTCTTCTTTTTTCCCTTTTCCTATGCCATTTGTCCCTTCCTTTTTCCTCTTTCCTCAACGCTTCTCTTTTTCCCCCTTTTCCCATGCTCCTTCCTTTTCCCATGCTTTTTTTCTCCTCCCCTTTTCCATGCTTTTTTATCCTTCATTTTCTCCTTTTGTCAACCTTTTCCTCTTTCCTTTTTTTTTTCATGCCCTTTCCATTTACCTTTTCCACTTTTATCTCTTCCTCCTTCCCTCGTGCCCTTTTCCCAGGTTCCCTTTCCCTTTTTCGTTTTCCATGCCTTTTTCTCTTCTCTTATCCCCACCCTTTTCCCTTTTCCCTTTTCTCCATGCCTTTTTGCCCTTCACATTCTCTCTTTCCACTTCCCTTTTCCTTTCCCCCTTTTCATTTACCCTTTCCCCTTAAGAGATCGAAGCATGACCAATCACAGTGTTGGTAAGTCGTGCAATAAATCTAGGCCTTCGGATGCATCCAGATGATCTCGGCCATTCAAATTAGGGCTCGATACACTACGCACTTACGGTATAACATTATAATATAAGATAACAAGCTTGTCTCTTTAGCTAGTAAGGCTTTGTAATATAGATATAATTCGTTCAAGACTTTGTAGAGATATCTGGATGTTTCAGGTATTAAATGGAATTGAGAATAGGAGCCAATAAAAGTCCAAATTCAGATTGTGAAATATGCCATGTGGCTTGTAATGGAATTGTAGGTTGGGTAAATACCTGTTTGGGGCATGGATAAAAACCAAGTAATCAATTTTGCACACTTATTCCACGTGGTCTCAATAAACACATTGCACGACAAGACATGCAACAATGTAGTGGGGCTATGTCAATTATAGAGATCTAAGAATCCAATAATAAATTGAATGTCACGAGAAGATCTACTACTGTCAATTATAGAGGCCTAGAAGCCAATGTTATGAATGGGGCATTATCAATAAGCACGTTTTCCATGAAGAAACTCATCAAAGAATATCTGAGGGGATAATTAAATTTTGATTATCGAAGTCTATGAGTGCTATCCTATATAATAATATTTTAGTGTGTCCTACATCGCTCTCACAATACCATCGACAACTTGTAAATTGGCAATGTTACGTTTACAATGTTAGTGCTAGAGATACCAAACACTTGGTGCATTGCATATTTGGCAATGTTACCTTCACAATGTTAGTAATATTGCATTGCATATTTGACGCTCCAAATGTAAACACTATGCGCAACAAAAAAAAAAAAAGGAAAGCCACGAGAAGACACACACCTTTTCTTTTTTGTTGTAAATGCTAATGGAACTTCGGAACATAGTAGCAGTTAAGAACATCAACCAACACGACCTTTAGAAAAAAATAGTTATAGACAAGCACAAGATTGTTCTACTCAAAGCTCTCAGAGATACTGATGCAACACTATCTAACATCAAGGAGCTAGGTTCCTTTCAAACATTGTTAAACCTTTGAAAAAAATTTGTTCAAATAAAAAGCTAGGTTAAAATGGTTGAATTATTACTGCACGTATTTCTCATTGCGACCAAAACATGTTTAGGCTCCCAACTTATGCCCAGCAATGCTGGGCACTATTACTAGTCTTCCATAGCCTATTGGTCTGTGGACGATAAAAAACCATTCAATTCCATGTTTCCACCTTCAAAACTTGTAACCTCAAGATCAAGCATGTGAAAGAATATATATGTGTCCGGACATGGCCTTCAAATTGCTGTTAGACTATGCCAATTTTGACTTGACTATTGCTAACTTAGCTAATCTAACACGTTCTGAAGACCCCATCCTGAGAATGTTCTGAAGACCCCATCCTGGGACTTGTTTTGCCTAGACGTGACTTATGTTATTCCAGCTTGTCTTTGTGTGAGCTTGGAGGGACCAGCTTGCTTACTTTTGCTGGTATATCAAGATAATAATCAATCCGGAAGTTGCCATGATCATTTCATGTGAATTGTCTGTAGCGAATGTAGCCATCCACCTGTCACAGCCATCCACCTGTCATCTGCCACATCATCTGCCTATTCATTCATCTGCCTCTTTAAGCACAATTTCATTAATTATGGACAATACCTGAATTTATGGACCATTTTTTAGTACACTTGGATGAATGACTCATTTTCATACACTAGTTGACATCCCCTGCGAGTGCTGCATATGCCTCAGCAGCATGCACGGGTATCTTAATAGTATTAGGTATCTTCTTCTTGTTTGATGGCTCCCAAGCGTAGTCGATAGTCTCCACTTCTATGCGGTCACTTGCAGTCGTTGGCCTCCATCTCTTCTTCCAGCAATTGGCATAATTAGCTAGGTAGACTTGGTTCCTCACTGGGATTGGCTCCCACCAAGTCACCAGAATAGTCTCAAAGTTCTCCTTCTTATCATCCATTTGTGGGTCCTCAGTAGCTAGGCCCACCCAAGTTGGGCACAACACATCATCAGGGCGTGCCATAATAAACATACCTTTCTTCAAATCTTTGTATGGGTTGAATTTCGAGACAGGTTTGTCCTTCCGGGGCCGGCGTAAGGAGGAGTGATAGTAACAATTGGCTCCACCACTACTGACTACATGAGGTGGAGCTTGTGCTTGCCCTAGTACGTGGCGAAGTCATTATAAGTGCCTTCATCCTCGCTGATGTTCCCGAAGTTCTTGCAAGAGTTTCATCCAATATTCAATCGTGGCGTGAACTGTGCCGGTAGTCGGCAGTTCGGAGCACCTTTGTTAGGCGTTGAACAAGCAACCCAATGCAATATATGCTTGTGGATCTTGTTTCGCAGCAGGCCAAGGTCCTTCACCGATTTCTTGGGAGGAAGCGACTTAGGATATCAACTGGCATCATGGGCTTCCCGTCCTCTTTTTCTTTCCACATCTTTATTCCACCCGGTGAGGCAACCAATCCGGGTAAGTGGGTCTAGTTTTGTAATACATGTGGCCAATCACCATTCATAGCGAATCCGAAAGTAAGAGGGGTGGTATGACCTGTCAATCTATCATCCCCATCCGGTATGTAGCCTTCTATAAAACCCTTCCAATCGGAACTTTGTCAACAACATAGGGCAAGGTGTATTCAAGTTGCATTTGTGGAATTCATAAAGATGGTTACGGCATTGTGAGCACCTCGCCTTCTTTAAAGATGTAGAGAAGTTACCAAACAAGGCATCGATATCATCATGTGTGTGTGACCAGGGCATCATGAACCCTAGCTCAATCTCTTCAAACACACCAAGATATACTAGGTAAGAAAGATAGGAGAAGACATACCTATTCTTGTTCTGTCCAGATGCGTTGTCCAGCTGCAAATACTTGGGCAGAGGCTTCAATGATGGTCCCTGTGCCTGTGGCAAATTAGCAGGTATGCTGGTATTGGTAGTGACAACTTTGACTCCAAGGCCGTTGTGTCTCGCAATGAGGAGACCCATTTTGGAGCAGATGATTCAGGCACTGACAGGTGGCCTCCTGCATACTCGTGCCCCATCTCTAATCTCTTCAAGATGCTATTCAAAGAACCTACATGGAAGTTAGAGTCATCTGGCCATAAGTCCAGGGCAAAGTTTCCATAGGATCCATTCCCATGACCATGAGTCAATGCACCAGTCAATGTCGTTTTCAGCTTGTCAAGTCTCCGAGGAGAGACTTCCGCAGATTGTTGCAATTTTGGAATCATTGTTTTGGCTTGATCCATTTTGTCGTGAATAATACAAAGATATTGGCCGGGATACGTGGGAGTATAATCTCCATGACGAAGCGTGTGTGCGACCACGAGGCCTGCTCCAGTCTATCGCTCTTCTTTCATCATGCAACATCCTCCTCTCTCCTTCATCTTTGGTCTTGGTAACCCGTGCGGATCACCTCACATGTATCGCATTTGGAGAATGCAATTTTCTTTGGCGATATCGACGTCGGGAAGCTCCGCCTCCACGTTCTATGAAAACACATCGGTGATACCTTCTTGCGGTCAATGCCACAACCTCGCATTAACCTCTTCTAGAATCTTTGGACTTCAGTAAACATTGCAGGCAACTTCCCGACATTCTCTCTTATCCCTCCTCGTTTCTCCTGGCTGCGGTGGGGCAAGGATTCACCGTTCTCCCTCACGAACATGGAAAACACGGCCCTCACATGCCAACGCCGAGGAGGCGAGGCTTCAAGGTGCCACAAGTTACCATGTTCGGCCTTGCGTGCACCCTCAAGAAATTGGGCCTTCCATTTCAGATCGCCGACTTTGAGATCCCCGAGACCAAGGTACCACGCCCTTTTTCGCCAAACGAGATTCCCCTGCAGCACCAGTCGTCCCACTCTTCGACCTTTCATGTTGTTGGCGAACATGTCATAAACAAAAGTAACCCTATCACTTGATTTCATGGCAAGGAATTCCTTTCGCATGTTAACAACTTGATTGGTAGAGAACCTGACGCAACACCTATTCTTGCAACACAAGGTCCTCCTGTAATTGAGGATAGCATTCTGAGTGGTGAGACGAGCAAGCTTTGGTGGCCTAACAACCTTCCTGGGCTGTCGGGAATGAAAAGTGTAATGTCGTTTCTCATAATTTGGGTGCTTCTGATGCTCTGAGCTTCCCTGGCTGGACACAATATCTGCTTCCTGTTGCGGTGCTGCGGTCAATATCTCTCGGAGACCTTTACTCCGTCAACATGGGGCGAGGTCATTGCTCCATCTCACAGCATCCCCGCCCGGCACCACGCAAGCAACCCCGGCAACGGATGTTCACTTCGTAAAGGGGGGAAACCCGATCAGCCATGATACTCCCACAAACTTGAAACCCAGAAACTGGTCACAAACTGCATCATCGGGGCCAGTGAAAGATATGAATCCCTTTCCGGCGATAATGGAGTCGCATGAGTGCCATATCTCACAATCCTTTTCAAGAAGGGTATATCTTGTCAGCGGTTGTGTCTCCTTCCCCACCTCTCGTTTGTCTTTGCTGGGGACGCCATTAGCGTGATCGACTCACGAGCATCTTCACTTCTCCAGAGAACGAATGAGCCTCTGGCTTCTGCTATTGTGGTTGCATCTGGAGTTGGCCAAGGAAGGGTATGGTGGCCTTCGAACACTTCCTCCACACCAACGCTCACTAGTCCATTCGATATCTCCTTGAAGTGGCATTGTGTCATTTGCCCCACAACTCCCTTTGCTACTAGATGTTCATTAAGGAAGAGATACACAATCTGCACAAGGATTTCCGTAGTGTTAAAATCGAGTAAGGAAGACGAGAAAGCAATGCAAATGACCTGGGGGGATTCAATGGTTACAAGGACAATGAAATTGGGCGGGTGCCCTTTTTTACATATGAGGTCTTTAGATTCTCCTGGTATAAGGTTAGTATTGGATGCAGTAACTCTCACAATGGGTAGAAAAGAAGATTCTCACTCTGAACAGGCCATATCCGCGCACAAATTGGGCGCCCGCCCAATTTGTTTGTGGTGGTAGAAGAGCTGTAAAGTAGACAGACACTCGGCGCCCGCCCAATTTAGCTGTCACCAAGAGAAAACACATTCGAGATACAGTTAGCCCACCCGGACAGTTTCACCTATCTGGTCATCTACACAAAGGGACAATCTGGGCGACCGCCCAATTTGTCCCTTTCTGTAGATGAAACTGAAGGAGGCAGACACTAAAAGAACTAAGGAGGCAGACACTAACTGGAATTTATCATTGAGCTACCAAAACAAATACAATCAAGCATTGGAAGGGCCTGACTACAAACAAGGGTTAATGGAGAAAATAGCAGGCACACAATTCCTGCACACCAATTTCAGGAAAAGGATGGACTGCATCGAAACTTAGAGTTTATGTAAATCTTACAGTAACCAGGTGAATGATGAGGAGTAAATCAACAGGCGCCATCGAAAAGGCGTGAATGAAGAGGCGTGAATGGAAAGGTGTGAATGAACAGGCGTGCTTGAAGAGGTGCGAATGAACAGCCGTGAATGGAAAGGCGTGATTGATTACATCCCTTCACATCACATTTGCAGCAATTACACATCGAGGTATGGCGAATTTAACTGTGGAGCAGCACAAACCTTTGGAGATCTCGTGGCCATGAGTATGAATCGCTGAAGATGTTTGCATCTTGCAGAAAAGATAGTAGCCAAACAAAGCACTGCCAGAAAAACAACAGGTTTGAAGCGCATTTACATTTAAACAGGAATTCCCCCCAAAATTTGAATGTAATTTCCCCCCTATTTTGAAAGTTAAATGTCCCACCTAATGTGTCCGGCCCGGAACTTTTAAACACAAATTCCCGCCTAAAGCACGTGCGACACCTGCATGACTCGAATTAATTTTGGGCGGGCTTTAAATGACAGATTTGAAATTCAAAATCTCCGTGCACTTATTATTAAGGTCCACAATTAATTCGTCACGCTCGAACCCATCAACGGTCCATTTTTATTTCAAAAGGCAAAACTCTTACATGAACGACACTTGTCTTCGCGTCATGAAAGGTCCATAACCCTTTAAAAGCCCCTCATTCTCCTCGACTGCAGATTTAGAAAATTCTGTGCTTCTTTGGCGCTTTGTGCTCCGCTTAACACTGTCGCCTTCATATTTCTTAGCCACAAAAGGCATTCTCATCCCTATCCCGTGCCGCCGCGACTATACTCCTCAACCAACCGGCCGGCTTCGGATCGAGCACTTGGCGCCTTGTGTTTCTCGGCCGCTTGTCGCCATCCTGTTGGCGCCTTCCTCTCTTCATTGTCCTATCGCCTGGGTACCCCTGTACACCAAGGAATCTTAGCAGTTGATGGCATCTCGCCCCACCACAGGAGGCAAAGGTAAGCTGGACTACTTTCTTAATATAAACTTGAGCGCCTGCCTGATTGAGTATCCCGCTATTGCATCTCGGAAATTGGGCTGTGGCTGACATATTAACATCTTCTAGATGCCTCACTGGTCCCCACAAATGCATACCTGTGTGCAGAACTGAATAGGGCACCCAATTGCTTCCCTGAGGGTCTTTCATTTTGCAAAACATTGGACTTTTTCCCTAACACCAAAGTGGGCGGACGCCCAATTTACTTATCCCTCACACCAAAGTGGGCGGACGCCCAATTTGCCTATCCCGGAGAGCACGACTTCCTTGGATGGTAGACTAAATTGGGCGCCCGCCCAATTTACTCTACCCAAGTCTACCATCCAAGGAAGTCGTGCTCTCCGGGATAGGCAAATTGGGCTTCCGCCCACTTTGGTGTGAGGGATAAGTAAATTGGGCGTGCGCCCAATTTGGTATGCGTAGGGATCTGGCCAATCGTCTCCTCAGCCCCAAGGCTCACCATGAGTTGAGCCGAGTAAATTGGGCGGGCGCCCAATTTGGTGTGCGTAGGGACAATCCAAATTGGGCGGACGCCCAATTTGGCCCCTGTGATGCAATTGTCTCCTCAGCCCCAAGGCTCACCATGAGTTGAGCAGAGCAAATTGGGCGGGCGCCCAATTTAGTGTGCGTAGGGATCCGGCCTAATTGGGCGGGCGCCCAATTTGCCTCCATCATACAACAGTCTCTTCAGCCCCAAGTCTCCCAAGTACTAACACTACTTTCCGTTCTGCAGGAATTAATATGGCTTAATTTCATGCATCTTTCGGGTTCCTGGTGACGGACCCAAATTTGCAGAGGCTATTGCAATAGAGGATGCAAGAACAGAAGAAGAGAAAGAACTGTTTGCTGGCATCCAGGTTGTGCCCCATGAAATTTTGACGGTTGCTGAGGAATGGGTCTGGTGCATAGAGATAGGGAATATTCATCCTGGGTCCCAGACAAACCACCTCAAGGATCTTTTGCTTTTCTTTGGCAAGATAGGGCGGGGAAAAAATGAATTCGGGCTGGTATCGGAGGTCTCGCCGAGAACAAGGATGACTTCCTCATCGATGTTGAAGACACCAGATCGGACTTTCGTCCGTTATAAAGTTCCACTTTCTAAGTAACGAGCCATGTATGATGAACGCGAAGTATAAAGGAAAGCCCACATTCTTGCGCTCAGAAAGGATGGGCGCTAGACTCATATGAAAGTTTAGAGCGTTCGGGCATCAAATCAAGAACTGATATCTTGGATGGCTACTACGCTAGCAGGCAGTGGATATTAGAACACAAACGTAAGCGTGTCGAAAAGCAATCGCTCACTGAGTATCGGGGCAAAACCAACCTAAAGTATACGATACTAAGTGGCTTAAGTCTAGATACAAGAAAGGTGAGACAAAGACAAGCGCTAGGGGGACAAGCCCATGGAGACCGGGAAAGAGTAAAGAAGGCGAGGACACCTGCTGGCTATTCACCATAAAGTCTGCCACTAAACTTGTATTCTTGGAATGAAGAGAATATCAAGGTCGCCCGAGGTGAGTGTGAAGAGGACCATTGGCCCCAAGAGGAACCCCCAAGCGCCAGAGGAAAAGATTTAGGTGGTCCGTCCAAGAGGCGCAAGCGACATCTTATCCACAGAGCCCAAATAGTTTGAGAGGGAGTCCTTGTCCGCTTCTTCATCCAAGAACGGGGAGAGTAGCCCAAGCGGATCGTGAAGTTCACTCCATCCGTGGTGGCGACGCCACTCGGGGAGAGAGCGTATATGAGTTGTCACGTAACGCCATAGCAAGCATCAAGCGAGGGAGAGAATCTACCCTCCGGGGGTGGGCCGAGATTGAAGTCGATGTGTTCAAGATGCATAAAGCCCCGCAAATATGACTTGTAGGGTCATAAGTCCAGCACTTGGACACTATCTACGAACCGCTTATCGCCCATCGATGCACCCTCCACGTGGTGCTGATGTCGTGCCGCTCGATCCCGCATGGCGTAGGCGAGCAATCAAGTGGAAGAAGGCGGAGGACCCGCAAAATGCGTAGAATCGATTGTAAATGGCAACCATACGACCACGGTTGCTCAACCGCTTGTCACACAAGCTTTGGCATAACCTCTCGAAAGGAAGCACTTGGCGTAACCGATATTCTTTTTTCTATGCCAAAAGGAAATTAGAACCCGGGTAGAAATCTCACAAAGAATCGAAAATGCGTTCGTGGTCGGCCCGGAGAATAATGACATAACAAAGAAGACTTCAGAACCGTTGGGCATCTACAGGGAAGCCTAAGAAGGGCAAACGCGGGCACTCCGCCTTCATTTGGAGCTTTATTCCGCAAGTGCACTACCACCATTATTTCGGTTTCGTGCTATCCACTAGTTTGAAATTGGTACTGCACCCAATTTCGACCGTTGGCACTCTTTTCAATTAGCTTCAATTTCCCCTAACGGCGCAAATAGGGCTTCGCCCAATTTCGGAACCGTTTCAGTGGAATTGAAGCGCCCCGCCTTTCCCCAAGTGTCGGATGATCCGAAATTGGGCGTACCAATTTGGGTCAACTAGTGCAAGCAAATTAAGATGATGTGTATCGCTTTATCCGTGCCTTCGGTCATGCAGATTGGAAAGTCAGAAGGCCAAAACGATTAAGAAGTCAACTATCGTGACTACGACTACTTTGTATATCTTGACGACGAAGTCGTGGAATCTGTGCACCGAAGTTGCCCAGTTATTCTAATGTAAGACCCGGTTGAAGGGAGAAGGGAGAAAAATTGAAGTGAAGGATAGGCTTAGACTTTTCACCAATAATTCCCTGTCGCCCATTAAAGTCCATGCATCCTCTAGATCCAAAGGTCTGCCAAGGAGATCAAGGATGGCACCACATTCCTGGAAGGGAAGCAAGGATTATACCGGGAGACGTACCATGAAAGTCGAGGAGCCCTAGAGCTGAAGAAGATTGGAACAATGGAGCGGGCCCTTGTCGATACATGAAGGAAGTGAAGAAACTTCCTTTTTCAAGACATGGTGCCTTTGAGGCAAGCTCACCCCATATTCACGAGGAGAATCCGGATGCTTATGTTCGCAAGTAGCATCAGTGGATGGGCGAAGGACGAAAAGAGATGGAGAAGGAAAGATTTTCCCGAGTCCCTCTGACAAAGTAGACGAATATCTTCTTGGGCCGGGGCTTGAGGAGGGTGGCAAACCTTTCAAGTGTTTCCACGTTAGTCCGCGAGGTTTGTGCGTGGGCGTGGTAAACACCGCCCGCTTCATTGGATGCGACTTGGATATACAAAGAAATGGCCAAAGGAAGATTATGAAAAATTCCTTGACCAAATTTCAAAGACGATGACGGACCAGCAGCCTTTTTTGGTAGCTATATTTATTACCCTGCATCCGCCTCAATGAGTGCCTATCCGCCATGAAGACAATAGACGGTGGCGGCCGTGTTTGGGTTGGTTCCTACCAGACCCCCGCCGTAACCGCTTCTACCTCTAGAGTTCGAGAGTTGCAATGTCTTGTCCCCGCTAATGTATATTGCCGAGAGACTAAATGGCCACGCATATCAAGATAGAAATAAATATTTGCTTCGCCAATTCCACCATCCAAAGCAATATGCTAAGTTTCCCAAGCATTTACGAGAAAAACAGGACATCGAAAAGAATTTGCCTGATCATGAGTGTGCAGCAGGTATGCATTTTAAATTGGGTGCCCGCCCAATTTGCTTGTTGACTATCAATGTTTCTAACATCTGTTTTCCCCTAACTTATTGGTCAGACGACCTTGGTCGCGACAAAGGGTGCAGCAGTGGGGGAGGAGTATCGGTGCAAAATCGGGTTGGAAAGTAGGACGTGCACCTATCTAGTACAGAAGTTGATGCTGGAAGGTTGCACTGTTCTCGACTTCTTTTCCGGTGGTGCTTTTAGCCGAGCTGCAGTGTGCGAGCTAAAACGTCCAAGAAAGCCTGGGATTCTCTTGTATGGATTTATGAGCCTCAAGATGTTTGTACTAAACTATTCTTGAGAAGCATTAGAGGTAATTTGAGATCTCCTTTTGTCCCCATAAGAATCCTCCAATAGAATGAGTACTCTACATCAAACTGCAATTAATGCAGCATTAACAACTTCATTGCTGTCATTTTTTCCCTATAACTTTTGATCTACTCATGAAAATGCTGCGGCGTTTGTTGCATTAGATGCAAAATGAAAAGATCTTTCAAGTGATATATGGTTATGATGTATTTCAATACAAGCCATATGTGTTAACCTTAAAAAATATGGTTTTTTGCTCTTTTCTTATATATTTACATCCCAAAAGATATAACAATGGTTGTCATTAGAAAGATCTTGAGGAGACGAATCCATTGCCACAAATAGTGTTCGAATCGGAGTTTTTGATCAAAAGTTATAGTAGAAAAATGACACTGCAAAAGTTAGTTAGAACTGCATTAATTACTGCTGCCACATAATACTGGAATAAAATACACTGGAGCTCTTCTCTTATTGGACAGTTTAAAAAGCTGATGTGGCTTTTTAAGCATCCCTTAATGGGACAAAATGAGATCTCAAATTACCTCTAATGAAAATTTTATAAAGATCTACAAATGACAGAAAACCAGCCAATGGCTGAGTATATCAATTCCTTCAAAATGTTATTAGAGCAGCTAGCAGCAGTTGGATCACCTATTAACGAATCTGATGCAGTTATGGCCTTACTAGGGAGTCTACCTCCTTCTTATGAGAACTTTGTACGCTCTATAGGAGCACAAATTATGGGATCAGTTCAACCTGGATCATCTTCTCAACATCCTTTGAAGCTACAACCTACAATTTCCATGCTGTTACAAGAGGAGACCAGAAGAAAATCAATGAATTCTCCCAATGAAGAGGTTGTGGCTCTGTTCTCCAATAATAGAAGGTCTAATTTTGGACGCAAGTTCAAAACTAATAAATTCAATGCATCATTATCTAAAGAAGATTCGATCAATAATGGTACTAATTTTGGCAAGCCATCTGACCGCAAGAAAGTCAAGTGCACTTACTGTAACAAAGACGGTCATTATTATCGAGAGTGTCACAAACGCAAGTATGATGAAAAGAAGAAAAAGACTGAAGCCAACATTATTACAAGTGATCATCAACACAGGTTGTGTCTTACTCAATACCAGCCTGTTTCTTCTTCTTATAATAGAAATGGTTGGCTATTTGATTCTGCTTGCTACATATGACCCCCACAGAGAATATTTTACCACTTATCATTCAATTCCACCTGGACAAACCGTCCTTTTGGGTGATGATAGTGCACTAAATGTAGCAGTCAAGGCATTGTCACAGTACAATTGCCTAATGGTGAACGCAAGGCTATTCATACTGTCTTGCATGTCCCTGCTCTACCCAAAAACTTGCTCTCCGTAAGCAAGATATTTGATGCTGGTTTTAAAGTTCATTTTGTTACTCATTCGTGCCAACTTGTAGATCCCAATGGTCACAAGGTTGCTGATGGCATATGTGAAGGAAGTCTCTATAGACTTGACACTAATGGACCAGCTTCTCAGGCGGCTTTAACAGCCCATACAAAGCAGGTTGAAACCTTGAAGTGGCATCTCCGCCTTGGACATGTTGGCAAGCATGTACTCCAGCAAATCAAGGCACAGCAATTGGTCCCCAGCAATGACTTAGATTGCAATATGCTGCCCATATGCGAAGGTTGTCTCTCTGGCAAGCAACATCGCCTTCCTTTCCCAAAAGCTAGTGATACAAGCTCCACACAAGTCTTGGAATTAATTCATTCTGATATTGGCGAATCTCCAGACTATTCCGACACTGGTGCTAAGTATTTTATCACTTTTATTGACGATTTCTCACGGTTTACCTCGGTGTATTTCCTTAAGAAGAAATCTGCTGCCTTTGAAGCATTTCAGCAGTATAAAATTTATGTTGAGAATCAAATTGGTCGCACCATTAAAAATCTCAGATCTGATAATGGAGGCGAGTACACTTCTCGAACATTCAATACTTTTTGTACTGCAAATGGGATTGGAAGACAGTTGACTGCACCACATTCTCTACAACAAAACGGCGTTGCGGAGCGCAAGAATCGAACACTAGCAGAGAGTACAGGAAGCATGCTGAAAATTAGTGGCCTGTCCAACTCTTTTTTGGGCAGAAGCTCTTGCTACAGCACCATATATTCAAAATCGCCTTCTTATCCAACCTTTACATGGCAAATCTCCATATGAAGTGTGGTACAACAAGAAACCCAATTTAACACACTTACGCATTTTTGGTTGTGCAGGATATGTCCATGTTCCCAAGGCTCAATGCAAGAAATGGGATGATAAGAGCAATAGATGCATCTTTATAGGCTACAGTACCACTGCTAAAGCCTATCGACTCTATCATCCTGAGCGAAAGAAGGTGATTATTTCTAGAGATGTTCTCTTTGATGAAGCCACATTTCCAACTTTAAGTATTCCAACGCCCAATCATCAAACACTATGGGAGATCAAGTATTTTCCATTTTCTGATGACCATGAAGACACTCAAGATGAGCTATCTGTCCCAACTCAAGTTGCTCCAACCATTCCTTCTCCCGAGACTTCAGCGGACACTACTAGAGAACGGGCTATTAGCGACGTCGGTTTGCGACGTATGGCAAACGTCGATGTCGCAAAATAATCGCGCGTTCTTAAAAGGTCGCTAAGATTTTTTCACGACGTCGCATGTGCGACGTGCCACGTCGCATTACAAACATTGAAGATCCTTCCTCAAGTGCTGCCCCTGATCAGCAACATGTATCAGAAGACTCCGACTTCGAAGAACATGATAATTCTCAACCTGAGCCAGTTATTCAACCGGCCTCCCAGAGCACCAGTCGCTTTGGACGTAAACGGACCCCATCTTTGAAGACTATGGAAAGTACCATGAAGTCTATGCAAAAATATTTTGCCATGACGGTACTTGATGAACCCCTTACAGCCAAGGATGCTTTACAAGGCAGTGAAGCACAACTCTGGCGGGCTGCTATGGATTCCGAATATAATTCTCTTATGAATAATCATACATGGTCCTTACAGTCCCTACCTCCAGGTCGCAAGGCCATTGGTTGTAAATGGATTTTCAAACGCAAGCTAAAAGCCGATGGCTCTATTGAGCGCTACAAAGCTCGATTAGTAGCCAAAGGCTACTCTCAAATAGAAGGCATTGACTATACAGATATCTTTAGTCCAGTTGTGAAGATGACCTCTATTCGAGCTTTATTAACACTTGCTGCAGCTGAAAGTATGCATGTCCATCAAATGGACGTCAAAACTGCCTTTCTCCATGGGCAATTACAAGAAGACATCTATATGCATCAACCAGAGGGATATGTCCGGCCAAGGCAAGATCACTTGGTTTGCAAGCTGCACAAGTCTTTATACGGTCTCAAACAATCTCCCCGTGTCTGGTATCAACACATTGATGCATTTTTCAGATCCAATGGTTATGGGTCTGGAGGGGCAGATTCCAACATTTATGTCAAACGTCAACAACATTCTCTTGTCTTTATTGCTTGTATGTTGACGATGCCATTATTGTAAGTAATGATCTTATCTTACTTCAAGAATGCAAGTCTCAATTGGCTGCTGCATATCATATGACAGATCATGGTGAGATCTCTTACTGTTTGGGTCTCCAAGTGATCCGAAATCTGCCCAACAAGACTATTTACTTGAGTCAAAAGAAATATATTGAAGACATTCTTAAGAAGTTTGATATGGCTGATTGCAAGCCCATTAGCACTCCCTTGGATATCAATACTCATTTGTCCAAGGACCAATGCCCTCAAACTCCAGAAGATAAGGCTGCCATGTCTCGAGTTCCTTATCAAAGTGCTATTGGCAGTCTCATGTATGCTGCCATTTGTTCCGCCCCGATATATCTCATGCTGTGAGCACACTGAGCCAATTTCTTACTAATCCAGGGCCCTATCATTGGCTTGCAGTCAAACGAGTTCTTCGTTATCTACGAGGAACAACTGATTACGGCCTCACACTAAGGGAGAGTGATCTCAAACTGACAGGTTATTGTGATGCCTCATATGCAGGTAAAATTGACGAGCGACGCTCCATCACTGGATACTGTTTTCAGCTTGGAAGTAGCACTATATCCTGGACCAGTAAGAAACAAGAAACTATTTCTCTCTCCAGTGCTGAAGCAGAATACATTGCTACTTGTCATGCTACAAAAGAAGTAGTCTGGTTACGAAGACTCCTTCAAGATATCAACATTTCAACTGACTATCCAGTAGTACTCAACACTGATAGCCAAAGTTGTATTGCCATGGCCAAGACTCCAAGATTTCGAGCACATACCAAGCATGTGAAAATTCAATATCATTTTATGCGAGAAAAGCTGACCATTGGTGTTATTGAATTAAAGTATTGTCCAACAGAAGATATGGTGGCAGATTTCCTTACTAAAGCTCTATCACGAGCTAAATTTGAATTCTGTAGAAAAGCTTTATCCATAGAGGGTAAAAGCATGAAAGGGTGTACGTACATTGTACTGAATTGATGTACAAATATGGATACTTTTCATGTACATTTTGGTTATTTTTTATTTGTATAAACATACACTTTTCGATTTTATGTACTTTGCATATACATTTAAGCTAAAATTTGGATATGTTTTGGCTATGCATGTACTTTTTGGGTACTTTGGGTGATTTGTGTAATATAGCCACATGTACCAAAAGGGATACATTTATAGACACCCTTTCATGCTTATACCCTAGAGCCTGTTCAAGCAGGTGTAGGCTAAGGGGGAGTGTAGCGAATGTAGCCATCCACCTGTCACAGCCATCCACCTGTCATCTGCCACATCATCTGCCTATTCATTCATCTGCCTCTTTGTATCAGACGTAACCCTAAGTGCGTGACGGTTCGGCCCAAAAATGCACCTATTTCATCCCTTTTCATTCTTACTTCATACAATCAGATCATCAAGAGAGTAGCACACAGCAAGAGGGAGATCATCATCAAATAGATATCGAACAGATATGTATTCTATTCAATTATGAATATATTTGATGCTTCCTCTTTCTCTTTGTTCTTGCATTGTCTATGTGATTCATATTTCATAATATTGTCTACTATAAATGTCACAGTAGAATACTTAGCTAATATAACTAGGCCATCCTCTTCTTATTGGTGTAATGGATATGCCTGCGCCTTCATTAGCAGTAGTTAGCGAAGAAGGCATCAGTGTGCCTGTGCCTGTGCCTGTATCTAAGGAGGAGATAATTCGCAAGGGCCAATTGGTGGAGTCCGTCTATGACTCTGTAGAGCCTGGCGAAAATAAGTACAAGGGCTACTCAGTTTTTCGCAAGAGCCAGTTGCTCCAAAAAGTTGGTCTAAAAATCCAGTCCCACACCAGCAAAATCAGTCGCTACCTTTACATGACTGTGAAGGATAGATTTTTTGGCAGCAACACCAACTGGTTAGGCTACGTTGCAATCGATGATTCTGTGCAAAAGCAGCATAACATAGTAGTGGTGTTCCGGGGCACGATGACGAAAGGTGAGTGGTGGAAAGACTTAGACTCTAGAAAAACACAATTTCCCTTTGTCGAGGAACCGTGCCTGGTGCATTCAGGATTCAATAGCATGTATTCATCAAAAGATTTGAGTAATCCGTTTGGGGATAAATCCTTGAGAGATCAGGTAATCGATGAGCTTACTGTCATCCTTGCTGACACTCCTAAGGATAAGCAGGTGAAAATCACCATAGCCGGACATAGCCTGGGTGGTGCTCTTATAGCACTGGCTGCCTGTGACATTGGAAACAATTTTGCACTGCAGAAAAACATCCCAGTCAGTGCCTTCACCTTCTGCCAAAGTTGGTGGCAAATCGTTCAAAAAGATCGTTGAGGGGTTTGAACATGTTGGCATACTGCAGTTTGAAAATGTTGGCGATGTGGTTCCATTACTTCCACCATGGTTCCAAGGGTATGTTGTCGTTGGCATTTTGCAAACGGTGGATTATACAACATCACGATATGTGAAGCACCTGAATTTCTGGCAGTATCACAATAAGCATGATCTTGAACTTTACATGCATGGAATTTCACTAGAACCAGGTGTAGTCTCACTAGATAATCTGTTAAAGCAGATGGGCATCTCGACATCTTTATCTGTGGAAGATCTAAGCCATGAGCTGATAGAAGATGGCGACCAAACAGTCGTTGATCAATTGGAGTCCCTCAAGAGTCTGTTCAGGGATGAAGAGGGAAATGAGGATACAAAGTCTTTGCATCTCTATCTACTTTAGTGTGTTAAATGTGCGTCTTAGTCAAACATTGCGTCCGGTTCAGGAAGATCCTGGTTGTCGAGACTATGTATTGGTGAACAAGTGGCAAGATTCCTTCAAATCAACGTTGGAGGTTCCC
This sequence comes from Isoetes taiwanensis, assembly GCA_021234155.1. Taxonomy (NCBI): domain Eukaryota; kingdom Viridiplantae; phylum Streptophyta; class Lycopodiopsida; order Isoetales; family Isoetaceae; genus Isoetes; species Isoetes taiwanensis. Next base: position 10,680,638 of record JAJEKV010000010.1, on the reverse strand, counting down.
TACTGTTGGTGGATCCATTCTAACAAGGATGTGCAACAATATCCAAGTTCAAGCAAATGGCTTCCCCGTTCCCGCCGGCCACAAGACGACCTGATTCCCTCCAATCCTGAATATAACTAATTGATAGTTATTAGAAATAAATAGGCACATGTTGCCTCTATAGGTTGTTAGAAATAAAAAGACATTATTACAAAGGTTTTTCCCTTATAACTTCAAAGGTGGGGTTTTTTAATCCTGGTAATAATGCTCTTTCACCACTGTTTACTAGCCACATATGATAGTTTCAAAGTAAATTCTCATAGTGCTTTGCATTTTTAACTTACATTCTATCTAAACACATAGGTTTATATATGTTTGCCAATAATTTGTCCCAGATATTCTTATATTTGAACTAGTTAGGTGCCCAACGTTGCTGGGATCATGTGGGGACCTGTAAATGATGCTAGGCATCATGTGGATACCTGCAAATGTTGGGAACATGTAAGTGTTGATGGAAATTACATTTTTATACTATCCGTTTCGGAGTGGCACCATGGGTTCATGGAAGGGAGCATCATTCTTATTGTGAAACTATGTAAATAGAGTCTTAGGATTTTGTCTATTTACAACCATCATCCAATTAAATTGGGATTATGTCAACTCCAAAATCACGCCAACCTGCTATTGTCTTCTAGGGGGTTTTTGTTTTTTTTAATCTTTTTTTTTGGACTTCAAAAATAACATAAGGTTGCGATTCACGTGTGACTTTTCATATGCGAATTGAAATATGCAGAAATGAAGAGCAAGTTGCTAACATAGATGAGACAAATATTGCTTGCTCAATAGATGATAATATTAGGTTTGATAATAACAAATTGCATTATTTGCGAGGCAATTCCAGACTCGAAATTATCGATACATGGCACAAATATCATACAAAAATATCATATATTCCAATAAAACATTAAGGGATCAATCCATGTTTTTCCACGTATTTAACAAGGTGTGGTTCCATGTCAGCCGTTCTATCCAGTTAAGTGCGATCTAACACTTCACCCAACCGTCATCCCCATAGCCAAATTATGCATAATAGACACAAACTTCACCGGAAAATCATCGTCCCAAAGTTTTTTGGATCGTAAGATGGTGGATTCGTGGAACTGTGTTTGATTGTAGAAGCATTTGAGAGCATCATCATCCACTATGATTATATCATCCTTATTCTCGATACCAAGTTCGTCCATCATGTTACTCAAGTGTTTGATGAAGATAGGCTTGCCTGTTGGATCCTTGGGATTAGTGAACTTCACACATTTGTTCTGATCCCAAAGGGTCAACCAATTTCTACGCATTTCCCCCAGTGCCTCCAAAGTATCCTTGATGTTCCTTAGTTCCATGGATGACCAAATACCAACTCGAAATAACCTGAATGCCTCGTCTAGCATCTCCTTCAAGTCGCGTGATATAGATCCACTTGGTGTTTGATTCTACTGGTGTCTGATGAAACTGTTCTCTAGCCACTTTATTTTTCGGAAAAGTCTTGCAAAGGACTCCGTTTAGGTCGAACACCACAACCTTCTTAGAAACGCAATGGAAGCTGAAACATCAAACATGTATCCGGTCAGCAAGATACGATAACACAAACAATACAAACACGCCAAGCGTGATTTGAAATAGTCATAACCAAATCGCGCTCGGCGTGATTTAGTTTGACAACGAAAAATAATCAAAGCACGCTTGGCGCGATTTAATTCAAAGGTAATACAAATTAAATCACGCGTGGCGCTATTTCGTCGGCAAGGCCATACCTATCATCTTCAGTTTCGCTGCCGTCATCGGCGTCATTCTCCCCTCCGCCACCCTTAATCTTCGTCTTCTTCTGACTGTTAGAATTGTTATTTTCTATTAGTTCCGCTGCGTCCTTCACAACTGACATTATTTTACTATTGATTTGGCAAACACGGTGGAATCACTAGAGCCGCCGTTGCCTTCATTTTCGGTTTCCCTGTCAATTATTTCATTGTTAACCTGTGAATCTACTCTATTGTTGCTTGCATCACCCGCAATGTGGGCAAGGATATTCCCTAAGTTCGCCGCCATCACAGTACTTTGAGCAACCAGTTTAGCAGCTATTTGTTCATTACTGCTTTCCTTATCAGGCTGCAGATTACTAGTTCCCTCTCCAGGAGCAACGTCCACTTTCGAATTGGACAAGTCTACGAGACTTTTGATTGCTGATGATTTCAGGTTGCCATAAGGGCCTTTAGGAGACTTGGCAAGCACATGCATGAGGAATGGTTCAAGAAAGTCTTTGGCCTGCTCATCACTCACAAAGCAGTGACATCTTCTTGCACCCATAAGAGCCTCTCGGGCAATATAACCTCCAACATGAAGCTCCAAGCAGGTTGTATCAATTGGAGCAAATGCCTCGACGAGGTAAGCAGCCATAGGCTGGGAAATCCATTTTTATTTAAGGGGCCCCTTCTCCTTAGTTTGTAGCTCGTGCTTGATTTCCCCACTTAGGAGGGGGTCCCGATCCTCATCCTCTTCTGACTCATCCTGATTCGATCGATCCCCGATCCGTATGAAAGAATATAGTTCTTAAGTCGGATCATCTAGAAGAAAACATTCCCATGCACCTTTGCTATTGTCACCCTTGGCCTTAGCAATATCATATTCCTCGTCGGACAAAGATGGATATCATAATAAAGATCACATGTGCCATCTTCCGTTTACGTTTCGACTCATTATCCTTAACATCATATATTAGGCATCCCTCCTAATAACTTTGAGGCACTCGGATCATGAGCAGCCCGAGATAGTGCATGCAGATGTGACTCACCCAAGGACAAACGATGACAATAGTGAAGGACCTCTCGGTTGTCAATCCTATCTACCTGGTAAAGACGCCATCGTAGTCCATTCCGGTTCATGCCCATATCTCCTCTCCCACCCTGGCTGTCCAACACAAAGAGTGATATATTTTTAAGGCCGGAAGTTGAATCGGCAAGAGACCTTTGTACCCAATGCGATCGAATAATTGGGATGTTGTCGTCTTCTCCGGTAATCTTCTTCACAAGGGCCACTTTTCTTCTCAACTCAGCCAAGACCTTAGGGGTAGAGTCTCCTTATGTTTTGTATTTTTAGCCTTCCAATTCTTTAGGAAGTCCTTTGACGAGAATACAAACTTCTTGATGTCATCATTCTTCGACCTTGTATTTGTCCGGCCAATCCAATTTCGGATAATGCCACATCCCCGATAGCCTTTGTAACTCAGCTCCTACGGTGACTTCATTTATCGCGTACATCCTTTACATGATATGCAGCACTCAACGAAGGACATCCTATCCTTGGTGAAAGCACCCTTCTTGTATAAGACTTCCTTCTTTAAGCACTTGGTCTAAAAAACCCAAATGGTCTCGTCGTCTAGCCCACGAAGTCTTTCTCATCTCTCACATTCAAGTCAAAGATGCTTACATCAACAGAGGCACCCTACCCATAGTATCGGCGGCTTCCCTTGTGCATAAAGCGTCGAATTCATTCCACTTGAGCCATCTTGCCTCCTTACAAAACACAATCTTATCATGAAGTCATTTGGTCACGACCTTTGGATGAGCTTTGGAAAAGGATCGCAATGTCATCACCACCTTTTTTCTTTGATTTTCTTGCAATCTTCTTCTTCTCTGTATAATTATGCGGCGAGTCCGCCTCCGGCCTTTGAATGCCTCGGACTTTGACCATACAATGCGGTGGGCAATGGGCAACCATATTCCACCTAATCGCTGGCTAAGCGTGGCGCGGTTGTTCAACGTATGGACTGCAATAGTACGCATATTGAATCGATTATCATAGAATAGAAACACGGGGGCGTGATTTGAATAGAATTGATGAAGAGAAAAATCACGCCTGGCGTGAAATGAATAAAGTTACTAATGCAATTCCGCCGGTGCTTTCAAATCAAACCAATTCCGCGCCGGTGTTTTCAAATCAATCGACGCCACGCGCGTGTTTTCAAATCAATTGGTTGACTTGAAAACCGCTGGCGGAATTCGATTGATTTTAAAACATCGGGCGTGAATTGGGTTTGATTTTGAATTACAAGCGTGAATACAATTTATGAAACCAGGTTGATTACCTTTTGTATAGAAATGTCTTCCCCATTTCATTCAAAGTTGCACTAATCTCAGCCAAATCTGCAGGTGAAGTATTGGCATCCAAGATACGACACCTCCTATACGCATAGTGATTGTAGAACACTTTTGGCCCGTTTGTTTACTCGGCGATGATGGCCTTTTTGTGCCTCAACGGAATCTGCCCGTCGATGATGACATATTTAATATCATCACTTGATAATAGCTCACGGGCGTTCGTCCCACACAAAGAAGCTTGTTCGAGATCATATCCCAAGGTAGCACATCCACTGGCATAGGCATTTGACACGGATTACTAATCATGCTCGAACAATCTCCATGGCATGTGCCGGATCATATCTCCCGCTAACATAAATGGAGCTTTGGTGAACGGATGAGGGACTTCACATGGATCGCAAAAAGTTTCCTTAAGACCCAATGGATAATGGTCGATACTTATTCAAACTTGTTCATGGCCTCTAGGCTGCGCCACTGGTCATTCATTCTCAAAAAGCGAAGCCTCCATGCCTTCGACAACCGCCGGGTTGAACATTCTTCCCTAGATCTAGGACCCTTTTAGAAGCTTTCAAGTCAGCTAATTCCTAGCTTGCACGCAAATAGTGACTTGGTGTCGGTTTAGTGAACATGCCTCACGCATACAGTGTAACCCCTTGGCAAATAGATATTGGCGTAATCGCTACATTGGTTGGCCAACCATACTTAAAACATGTCTCACCGTTCACATCTGTCTTCATGAGCGTATCCTTGTATGCGATAGCTCTCAAAGGAGTAAGTCGAGCGGATCTTTCTTCTGCTTCTGTGTAATCTCCAAGAGCAATTTGCAGTGGGTGTCATCCTCTTCCTCACAAGAGATTAGGATCCCTTGTTTGGCCATCTTGTCTGCTTCCTTTTTCCTCGAGAAGAGAGTTAAGTCGAGCTTGCCATTTGTCTTGGCAAGGTCAACGTACCACTCGGCACCCTCGCCCATTTCCTCTTCGAGGCGGGCAGGGTCGGTGGTTGCTATAAGAATCGGCCCTTCATCATCTAAGGTGAGATCATATGGTACCGCGATCCGGGTCGCCGCCCTTGCTTTCTTGGCAGGATTAGAACCCTAATTAGTAGGGGTTTTCTTCCTCTTGAAACGCGCAAATGAAGATGAGCACTTTTAGAGTACTTTTCAGAACAAGAGATCACGCTTGGCGTGCATTTAAACCTAAATTAGTACAAATCACGCTTGGCGTGTTGGTATCTCCTATTATTGACCATGCTATGCGTTAATTTGAAACTAAATTATTTTGCATCCACATTTTAAGCTACATACCCTTCATGAATCCATATTTCACACTATTTAACCTCATTGAACATTGCTATCTCCAACTGTCTAACACCGCTATATTCTATATATAAAACAGAGCAAAATTATGTTCTGTAAGCGGACAATCGAGCATTGGCGATGTTAATACTTAAAATTCATGCAAAGCATAATAACTCAAACTCATGCAAAGCATATTAAGTGAAAGGAAATATCTCAAATTCATGCAAGCATAATACTCTCCACACAGTGTGTATTCTGTGGCAAATTAAATACCTTGAATAGGGTTCTGTGTATTCTGTGTATTCTGATCAACGTCCTCTGAAACTTGAGAAGAGCCGGGTTTAGAGATTCCTCTTCCACCGCTTCCTCTGCCCCGTCCGCCTCGACCTCGATTCGCTTTAGAAGACATCTCCTGGAGTCGCCTAGTAACAGAGTCGGAAGGTCGCTCGGATACGCGCTCGAGCTGTTCGAAGAAATAGCTTTTTCTACCATGCGAGAAATAGAGAAATTTGAATTTCAAGAAAACACAAAATGCACGGTTTCAAAATATTCTTGACACATACAAATAATAATGACGAAGACCGTTCACGACTTCTTTCATTAAGTTTTTAAAATCCCGCCAAATTTATCCCGCCTAAACGTAGTTAACCTAATCTTTCTTCTAATTGAATTTTCCGAAGCCGAGGAGTTTCCATAGCTCCTTGACTTCTCAAATCAGCTTCAGAGACTCAAATCAGCTTCTCAAGAATGGCTACAGAATTCTGGTACTCATCTCATTCCAATAGCTTGAACATTAATTTCCAATAGTAGGTGTCTGAATAGCAATTTTCTGCAGTGTCGAAGATGAATGTTTCATGTTAACTACAAATCGAGAAAAGGAAAGTAGGATTATGCAAGATCGACTCCATCGATCCATTTATGAACTTATCATGGAATTCCATTTCGGGGATAAGTATGTCCGGAGTTCTGATGGATTAATCTTCGCGCTATGGATGAAGCTTTACCTCGCAGACACCCCGGTGGGGATACGGTTGGAGAAAGTGTTGGAACATTTGTTGCATGGCCAAGAAACCGCTTAAAAAAGGTATGTAACATGTATTACATTGTAGAAATATAGAAGTAGACAAAATTTGTTGTATTCATTGGAAAAAAGATTACAATTGTATATAATCTGGATGGCTGGATAAACCGGACAAAATCCCGGACTATCTTGTTTCAAGCCCAGTCTCTATCGAGTATTTGGGCTATCGATCTCCCATTTCCATTGCAGGGGCATAGTGAATTCTTCGGTAAAACCCAAAAAAAAACACGGGCTCTAGCTCCACCACCCCCTTTGCTCCACCTCCACCTCTGCTCCTCCTCCCCGCTCCATTGGTTGAACCTCCAATGCATCGTATAGCGCCTGCGGTAGTGGTTCCATTGGTTGAGCCATCTCCATTGCATCGTATACCGCCTGTGGTAGTGGTTCGTGTTGGGGCATCCGGGCATAGAGGCTAACCACTAAGAAACGCAGCTCCTCATTTTGAATCTCGAGCTGACGGATGCGAGATTCACTCTCGATCAATGCATGTACTGCATTCTCGAAGTGATTAGATAAGAGGGCGAGCCTCCGTGCGATTGCAAGGGCCCCAGAGCCCAGATCTATCATTGCCCTGCGCTCTGCTGCCATCATCATTACTTGATCCAAGTACTCCAGGGGTTGCAAGACTGGTGCTCCAGCCCCGAGGCGGGGCTCTATTTGCAGCAGTTCAACGGTGGAGATTGGAGCCGAAACCGAGCTGGTCAGGTGTGATTCTTGGCCCAAATGTAATTCCAATCCATCTTCGTCACCAACCGGGTGATTAATGTAACCTGGCATCTATCAATAGGAAGTGAGCGGAGTATCAGTATTCACGCCTGGCGTGTTATATTTCTTTATTTATAAACTTAGAAACTAAGAGACACGCCCGGCGTGTTTAGCGTAAAAGTTGAAAGTAGGGATACAATTGTTTGCACGCTCAGCGTGTAAACTGCTATATAGGAAAAACTATACACGCTCGGCGTGCATTCAGTAGCCAGCGTGTAAATAATTGCCTGGCCTTTATCTATTTACTTATCTATCTGTACATGTTTTTTTTTTTCTCCCTCCCTGCTGAATGCACGCCGAGCGTGTATTCATGTTGAAGGCTAAGATTACCCTAAAACACGCTTAGCGTGTTTCAAATATTATCTTTCAGATTTTTCTAATGCTTTCTACTACACATTCATAATAGAAACTTGCATGCAATAGCATGATTAATTCAGGAAGAGAAACTCAAGAATTTACTCGAAACAAAAAGAAGCAGATGAAGTTTATAAAAAACTATTACGGTTTTCATAAAAACATCATCTGCTTCCCTCACCGAAAGCAAATGCAAAAGCTTGTCTTCTTGGATTAAACCCGCCATTGAGATGATACTTAAAACTAAATGAAAACTAACCTTGAGTTCCGAGGGTGGAAGGAGGATAGATGCTTGTGGTTTTAATTCGAGGCTTTTCGATTCATGAGACCTTAGTCCTCTCGCTTTTGGTTTTAATTTCGAAGTCTCAGATGTCCTCTTTCGATGCTCTGATGAACAAAAGCATGAGTCTTTTAGTAAGTTAGGAATTGCCGAAACCAAACATCTAACATTGATGAATATAAACTGCTCACCAAGATTTGGGGACGGCGGATCCAAACAATGCCAGGTTTAAACCGCAAATCGTATGAAGGAAGGAAGAAAATGTAGGAACTTTGAGAGCGTAAAATGGATTTATATAGGCACAATTAGAAATAAGTTAGCGTGAATAATTGATTGCTTGAATTAACACGCCTGGCGTACGGTCTTCCCGCCAGACATGACATGTATATGGTATATATGGAGAATATTGCATTTCATGCAATAAATTCTCCATGACATTTTATTCCATTCATTGCATTCGAAAAAAAAATTTTGAAATTTTATATAGGCTAAATTAAAAATAATTTTAAAGGCAAAATTATCAAGGCTAAAAAATGACTTGTTGAGTTGGGGAATTGTTTTAGGTCGTATAGGAAAATTTCCTATACTGCTGTGATTGATTTATAGTGTTCCCGAGACTTTGTTGACACAAATGCAGAGACAAAATTTTGGAGAAAACACTTTGGAGACAAAATGCTTGGAGAAAACAGTTTGATTTCATTCAAAATATTTTTATGTACAGAAAAACTGTTTGAAGAAAACTGTTTGAAGAAAAAGTTTGTGAAGAAAACTATTTGATTTCATTCAAAATTGATATGTACAGATGCCAAGAATGGCTTTACAAAATGCCCGAAGGCTTTACAAAATGCCCGAAGGCTTTACAAGATGCACCGGGATCTGCATCATTGATCTTCCACGTCTGGAACAAAGAAGAAAGAAAGGTGTTAGAAAAGAAAGAAAGGTGAAAAAAAAAATAAAAACAGACATGCAAACCTGGCTCATCTCTCAGCCATTCTAAAAACTGGTCGAATTCTCGACCTTCCTCCTCATCCTCTTCCTCCCCCTCCTCCTCCTCGGCAGACCCCTGAAGCTCAAGGCGAGCCAACCCCCAAGGCAGCGGTTTCATGCTCTTGGGAGGACATCTCCTCCTCTTCCTCCAACTCCTCCTCTTCCTCCTCTTCAGAATCAGAGGAATCAGAGGAGCTCAACTCCTCCTCTTCAAAATCAGCATCATCCTCTGAATCGGAATCAGAGGAGAATTGGGCAAGGAAATCGATGAGCGGGGGGAAGAGAGGGGGTTCTTCAACCCGACGTCTCTTTGACGAGACCTCGGGTTCTTCATGAAGCGCTGAGGCGGAACGCTTCATGGCGGGCAGAAAAACAAAATTGGGACAGAATGGTCTTGAGAGCGTGAACCGGATTTATATAGGGTTAATTAGCTCTTAGCGTGAATAATTAATTGCCTCAAATAACACGCCAGCGCATCTAAAATTCCCTTGACTATATTATCTAGGGTATATTATTATGGATAATAAATTCTCACGTCTATTAGTTATATGTCTTTTCGTAATCATATATCCAAATTTTCGATAATTAAAATTTGGATATATTTATATAAATGTCATTTCCTTGTTGTTGCCATGAAAATTCTTGTTTTAAATGATTTCGTTTACGCCCATTGTTATTATTATATTAAACCTATTTCCAAGGAATTTCTTGCTTTTAAAAAAATTTGATTTACCTCTACATATTCCATAAATGTACGTACTTTTTTTATCTTATGGTGTAATAATTTTTTCTTACTCATTGACTAAAAAGGGTGCAATTTGCCTAGGTCAATGGTGCCCCTCCAACTCAAGATGGTGAAAAGAGCAATATCAATGAAAACCAACTCCTAGCAAGAATGTTGAAGAAAACAATTAGTCCTCTATAGTAGGGTGCAATGGAGGAACAAGAAGGTGAGAATCATGCACAAGTGCAACAAGGAAATAGTAGGCCAAGGAGTCATTGTGCTAGCGGATCCTCGGTCAATTTGTTAATGATGAAAGGCTAGGGGAAGACAATATTGGTATTGCAATTTCGATGTTGGAAGACAACCGGAAAGGTAAAGGTTTGGGTGACAAGGAATGTTTTGGTTGTGTCAAGCAATTGGAGGTTCCTTGCATCATGGCATGGCCTATAAGTAGTGTTCAATTTGTGGAGGATTATATTTTTCCGAGCTTTGAGGTTGTTGGGGACAATGATTGTCTTGATATTGATCCATTGGCGGTTGGAACTCTAAACCTAGGCAAAAGGGGAGAAGTATCGGTTGCCGGACATTATCCTAGCAAAAGAGCCAAGTTGATTAGTGACACCAAAGCGTGAGACAATGGTGAAGGTTAGGGGCTCGGATTGTTGTTGGAGTGATTGTATGCAATTCTTCACAATAGAACAATTGGTGGAAGCAAGAGCCACTTTTCAAGAGTACACTGTTGATGAGAGGAGGACCTACATGTACACAATCTTGAAAGCATGCACTTCAAGATGAAAGAAACCCAAACGAAAAAAGATACCCTTTGCTAGGCAAATGGATATGTGCAAAAGCATGGCATGAGTATCCATGCAATTCCAACTTCTTCATGGCATAATTGGCAAAAAACAGTGAGGGGGAACAGGATTGCTTTACATGGAAATAATGGTTTGTTGAGACCAGCAGCCTAGGACCCCCGGCTGCCGGGGAGATATTTGAAAAAATATATTGATTTCAATGCGAGTCTATGCCACACAAAAGCGTAAGGGATGAAAAGGGAAGAGCGTTGTTGAGAAAAGGTTGCCATCACATTGTACTCAAAAAGAGTATTTTGGAAGAAGCGGGGATAGGTTCAATACGCCGACGCTTTATACCTAATAATATGAATTGTATGATCTGGCACAAATTTGCCGTGATAAAAACGCATAAAAAACGGCAAAAACAATTCGGCCGGAAGATTTTCAAGGCGACTGTTAAAACAACTAAACCGCACAGACGCTGAATTTTTTCGCGAAACCTTCGTGAACGCGTCAGACGCGTGAACCAAAATTTTTCGCAGACGCCGAAACAATGCCACAAATAAGACGCTGTGAACTTTTTTGCGTGACGCGGTTTAGTTGTTTTCGGCAGACGCGAAAATCTTCCGACGCCGTAATTGTTTTTGGCCGTATTTTTTGCCGTATTTTTTTGAACACCGCGATCTTTCGCAGACGCTGAATGATCGGGATAGCCGCACGAAAAAATTTTCGGCGACGCTTATCTAGCCGCTGCAGACGCGAATGTCAGATTCGCCCTTCAATGCCGCGATTCTTTTTTCGCAGACGAAAAAAATTTTCTGCACGACGCGCGAAGGTTTAACAGACGCCGAAGATTTTTTTCCGACCGACGAGGTATTTATACGTTAAATACGTATTTTATTAAAAAATACGTATTTTTTAACTTTATACGTCAGGAATTTTAATTTTGTACGTATAGAACCTATCCCTGGGAAGAAGTGAATTCCTTACTTCGAGAATTGGGAATTCTTCCAATATCCCAACCTAGCTTTAGTAGGTTATGGAAGAAGCATTTCAATCATGTCACCATAGCAACTTCAAACAACTTTGCAAAGTGCAATTTATGTGCTAAGTTGAAGGAGACTCTTGATAAGACTGTGCAACCTAGTCAAAGGGCTAGGATAAGGGAGCATATGAAGGACCATATGACTGACCAACTATCATGTAGATCATGTTATTGGATGTGGAGGACTTTATCTGCATTGGAACCCAATAACTATTTATGTATTATACATGACAAGATGGACCAGCAAAAGACTTGTCTTCCACAATTCAAGTACATACCAAAGTCATGTGGAAGATCATACCCTTTACTGGATCTCAATGATGGGGCAATCTTGCATGAAGAATCAAACCTACTATGGCCATTTTAGTTTGGAGTTGTGGAGTGATGGTCCAGATTTTCATATTGGGAGTATCATGAGGTGTTTGAGAAACTATGAAAATGGATACAATGGTCACTTCCTGGGACCTTACAAACTAGCCGGGCACTACATAGAGCATTGTTAGATGGAAACCCTAACAATATTGAAAAGTTCAGCAAGGCAAGGTTTAGGAAGCATGGGTCTAATGAACATGTTGGAGCTTCAACTTCACGTGCTAAACCTCAAGATCTACCCAAAAGGTTTCTCTTGCAACTTGATAATTGTCCGGGCCAAAATAAGAACAGTGGATGTTTTCTTTCCTATCCTACTTATTTGTGGGGATATTTGAAAGAGTTAATTTAGGGTTTCTTATGCCCGGGCATACCCATGAGGATGTGGATGCATTATTTGGCAAATATAGTTGTATCTTGAAGCAAACAAACGGTGACCAACTTTCCTAGGCTAATGGAAATCTTGCATGAATGCACTACTCCAAACCCTATAGCTTCTCTCATAGAAGAAGTGCCCGATTGGAAGAGCTTTGTGGATGGTTATACATTGGATCTTGAAGGTCATTCAGGCCTCTGCAGTTCACTTTTTGGGTGAGAGATGGGATTCCAATCTTCCAATGGAAGATGAGACCTTCGTGAGGATGAGTGGAGAGGAGGGAGGAAATATGGCGAGAGATGAGAATGGCAAGCCTATGATACCTCTAGGTCAACCAAAAGCTTTAAAACCCATGAAGAAGTGAAGCAATTGGGATTGACTAAGGAAGGAATCCAAGACTATATAAAGCATTGGCAAAACCAATCCGGATGACACCAACCGTGCCTTGGTGGCTTTTTGGAAGAAGGTGATTAACCTTTGTTGGGGAGATAGACACATCCTCGGATGAATTGAAAGAAGGGTGGTTGCCTAAAACTAGGTGGAAGACCTTAGCAGGTCTTTGCCGAGGATTTTGATGACACTTTGTAAGTAGCATTCGCAAGCAATATGCTCCTCCTCCTTCTGACAAACACTATGTTGGTCCTAAGAACAATAGGCCAAAGTTTCTAGGCATGGATGCTTATGAACCTTCCACTGACTTGGAATGCCACCAATTTGTGGTAGTAAAGCCAGCAGATTTAGATACATATCCAGTGTGGTTGGGGTTCACTATCTCGATATTTGCAAAGAAGAAGGTAATATTAACTTCAACCATGTGCGGGTGGAATGGTGGTGTCCAGGCATCATCGGTTGACCAACGTGTCGGGATAAAGAAAGGTACTTTCGATTGTTGGACAAAGAAATGGAGGAGAAACCGAGTGATCCCGATCTTTGGCTAGACTATGAAAGTGTTTTGTACTCATGGACTCCAAACACTATTCCAGCTAGAAATGCGAGAATTACAATACCTCAGGATGTCAGGAAGAAGGCTATGATATCATTGGGGGTGCTTGAAGAAAGTTGAATAACTATGTAAATTTTTGTTATCACGTTTTTATGATATGGTGCTATATTGTGAAATATTGACTATTTTGTAAATAACATGATATTACGTTTTCATAATTTTGAGGTGAAATGTGTGAATTTGAATATGCTACTAAAAACATGCAATATGAAATTTGTCCCAAAATTAAGACATAAACCCAATTTAATTGAATGATGGTTTTACGCCCTTGAATGTGTCTTTGAGTTATGTACAATTGAGTAGTCTATGTTAGTCCTGTGCCTCCTGGTACAGGACTATTCATGCATACGACAGACCAGGTCAAGCTCAAGGATCCTCAGTCAGCCACGGGTCAGCCATCAAAGGCTCCGCAGAAGACCAAGCAGCAGACCACGCAGTCAAAGCCTTTGGCCGTCAACAAGAGGCGCCGCTCAGACAAGTGACGGCCCGTCACCGCCCGCGTCAGCGTCAGCGAGATTCTAGGCACTTCAAGAGGCACCGCCAACATTCCTGCAAATCAGGCCTCCTTCCAGAGTCGGCACCGGTGATCACCAGTGGTCTATATTGGGCCCAAGGCCATTGTACTATATATATGAGTAGAGCTAGCACATGAGTTTTTAGATGAGTTTTGAGTCTTGTCTCCTTTCAGTTTTCTCTCTATTGCGAGAGCTCATGTATGTTCATCATTGATATCAAGGAAGCTTATCATCTTTCTCTCATTTGTTCTGTTTTCTTCTTCTTCTTCTCTTCTTGCAAATCCCGCGTGACATAGTCCCCGGACTCTCTGTTAGATCCACGGGTCCTCACAGGGTCTGTCTTCGGGGAGTTCCCAAACCCGGACCCCAAACACCGCCGCCACGGGTCCGATTCCATCCTACTTTTTCTGCCGCCATGTCCGTCCGTAACTTCACGCGGAAGAACTCCTTTCTCGACGGCCTCTCGCTTGAGGCATCAGCGTCGGAAACTGCCGGCGACATGTATGGATACGCTTATGACATGTAGGAGGCCATCTTCTGATCTAGGGCTCGATCGGTCCCGGCCACCCACCCCTGCGTGTCTGTCGTCCAGTTCCCGCTCCAAGCGTGCAAACATTGCTCACAACCTCGGTCCCCTCATCACTATCGGGGGAGCCTTATCAGGCTCAACCTTCTCAACCGTACTTTCATACCCCCGAACATGCCTACATCCATCATTCTTCGGGCCATCGCCTCTTCCTTCACAACCATCATCTCCAGGAGGGTGGGCACGGCTATCCACATCGTCTCCCTTTGCCTACCGGGGAATATCCTTTCCCTACGTTTCCCACTGCCCTTCCTGTTTACAACCTTACAGATCTCAAAACCAATGCTCCCGCTACTTCAGTTTCTCAACCACAGTCACCCCTTCATCAGGGTCCTTCAGGCACCATGCCACATCCAACTCAACCTCAATATCCTCACTATCTTTTGTTCTGCCCGGCCAAGCACTTTCACATCTACCTTTTCGGACTGAACCGACTTATCCCACCTTTGGCAACACGAAAGGCAAACCGTTAGACCAAAGTGCTCAGGCCCACATGGAAGAATTTGAGGCTCTAGCTGTCCTAAATGGTCATGCGCAACCTCAACTGAAATTCCACATCTTTTCCACCACCCTGCGTGGCTCTCCTCATCAATGGCTCATGTCCAACAAAAGCCATTGGAAACAAGACTGGTCCGAAATGAGAACCGCTTGTCGTCTCATTATGGAACCACGGATGATGATCAACTTCATCTCAAGCAACTCAATAAACTTCAACAAGAGCCCACTGAGATCCGCAGGGGATTTTGCGGATCGACTTCACATTACGCTAAGTAAGCTCAAGGAATACCCCACGAGAGCCGATTTTGGTCCGGTTTCTCCAAGGACTTCCTCCATTTATTCGACTCCATGATCAATACCTGCGCCCCAAGACTTTGGAGCAAGGCTATCGACCTTGTCAATCACTGATCAATGTTTCCTCCCGAGGCGTGGCTCTTCAAGAGCTCCCGTTCATTCCACTGTCATGGTTCCACAAACAATTTTGTTCAAACCTCAACACGCTAATCCACAAGTATAGGTCAAATCGGTGCCATATTTGCAAATACCAAGGCCATTTGGCAAATGAGTGCAACTCCACCAATGGCCCGCCTCATTGCAAGCGATGCAACATGTGCAATCATGCTACGGGAAGAGTGCACTCGCGACTCATCCCACACCGTTCCGCAACAAAATGGTTTATCAAGTGCAAACCACACCTCAAAGAATAGCCGATGACTATCGCCAGCCACCACTTCAGGCGCAACCCACTCAACTCTATCAGCAACAGGAGCAACCACGGGGATCCAACCAACGTCCTCCTTTTGATCCTTCTAAAGCTCAGTGTTATCACTGTCAAGAATGGGGTCATACCACCACGGCGTGTCCTCAACTTCCACAAGTTCAGGTACAGCTTCCTGGCACAAATCAGACCACATCGGTCCGCCTCACGGCTTACCAACTCTGGATTGCTAATGGCAAACAAGGCCCGAGACCAGTTCTTAAGAAGCCACCAAGAGCGCCTCAGCAATCACGCTATCAACCAGCTCCAGCAAATCAACCTCAGCTGGATCAACAAGCACAAGAGGAAATTTTTCAGGCACTTAATCCTCCGGTCCGGTAGCCAAATTGGGTTGGTTTAGTTTCACGCCGCACCAAGGCATCACGCCCCTTGACCATTATTCGAATAATGGCACGCTAACCCGCCTGGGTTGACACCATTCCTCATGAGGACGAAAAAAAGGTTCACTTTGCACCTGACTTGGAGAAGCTTATGCCACATGTCATGCCCAAAGTTCGACAAAGCATTTTGAACCTCATGCAAGCTGCTGAAGGCCGCACCTTGGCAAATGTTCATGCCACCACTAGAGCTCAACAAAGACAAGATACCCCTTCCACATCTCAACCTCCACGCTCTCAGACGTATCCCAATATTGCTGCCGAGGTTGACTTACTCAAAGAAGTTGCTGCTTCCCTGCCACGCACTCCCGCACCAGTAGAACCAGCAGATCCTTTTTCTCATGTGCCTCTAGAACTCCAAGAGGAGCTAGCCAAGATCAAAATTCCTTTAAGCTTGGCAACCATTTTAAAACTCTGTCCTGCTCTCAAGGACCAGTTACCACTCCCAACTGTTTTAGTTGGGGCTGTGGCTACCTCTACACCCACGGTCCATGCCACGGTGGGTAATCAGCAAGTCAACCATGTTCAAATAGATGGAGGTAGCGCAGTCAATCTCATCACGGATAAACTCCGCAAACAAATGGGCATCACACAACTCTTTCGTGCCCCATATGACATCAAATTGGCTAATGGCCATATCACGCGACCTCAAGGCGTCACACCTATTCTTCACATCAACATTGGTGATCTCCGCTTCCCCATGGAATTTGGAGTTTGGAAAGCTGGCGAAGATCCAGGTGACTATGAAATGCTGGTCGGCAGACCTTTTCTCCGCCAGGCAAAGAGTATCCATTACTGGGCCACGGACCAGTTAGTCATCACTGATGGTCATCTCAATGCCACCATGGACTTGCAAACAGGCAGGATCATTTCTTGCTGACAATGCGGAACCTCTCTCTCGCATACGCATTCGAAGAAGCTCGAATATTTATCAAGTTCAGCTCCACTGCGAATGCGCCTCTCGTCATCCTACCCGAATATGCTGATCCTTTGGGGAGAAATGACTCTTGATCGGGACCGGTGGGCTGCTTTGCTTGACCCCTACCTCGCTCCTTGCAATCGAATCCAACGCGTTGATCACTTTTCAGATGCTGAACCTCCTGCAACTCCTGTTGATGTACACGCTGTCATGAAGCAACCTCTGCTGGATGAAACTGAGCAACCCCTCTTTTCACCACATAAAAGTGCCACGATCCGGTGATGCTCCAACCTCCCCGCACACATTGTCCGGGATACTGAAGTCATACCCCATATTCGGACTCCGTAAGTCGAAATTGTGGACGTCGGCAACAATCAACTTGTCGCATTGCTTTGCAAATCTTCCGGCTTCTTATCGTAATAGAGGGGCCGTCAAGCCGTTCAAAAATTCAAACACATTTTCACCGAGTTACAAAGATCTTCGGGAATCAACAAAAGCTTGGGGAACTCACCATTCCTACCAAATCTGATGCACGACACGCGGTAGCAACGATCTGATGTGCTCAACCCTAATTACCGCGGATCGCGTCAAAGGCGAAATTGACAAACTCCTTGCTGCGGGGTTTGATCTATGAGGTCAAACATTACGAATGGGTGAGCCCCATCGTCATTGCCCTTAAACACAATGGTAAGATCCGCGTGCGTGTGGACTATCTGAACTCAATCAGGCCACGGGCGTGATCATTTTCCACTTCCCTTCACGCACTGTGTTCGGAAGAGGTGGCTGGACATGAGATGTACTCCTTCATGGATGGTTTTTCTGGCTACAATCGGATCTCAATCAAAGAATCGATCAACTCAAGACTACCTTCACCACCCGTGGGGCACTTTTGCCTACAAGGTGGTTCCTTTTGGACTATCAAACTCTCCATCAACGTTTTCAACGCATCATGCTCTCGGTTTTCATGATTTCATGAAGGAAAATCCCTTCTTGCAAATTTTTCACGATGACTTCTCCGCCTACGGTTCCATGGCTGACCATTTGGATAAATTGGAACTCGTCTTCCGAAATGTGATGAGTCCGCATTAGTCTCAATCCACGAGAAATGCACCTTTTGCGTCACCTCCGGTGTTCGTTTGGGCCATGTTGTCGCCAGCGGTATCACCACCAGATCCCCGCCAAAATCGGGTTTGTGTGCTCAAGGCTCAAGCACCAGCCAATATCAAGGAGACACGCTCTTTCCGGTAAGGTCAATTATTACTCCACCTTCATACCGGGACTAGCGACCATTGCGGATCCCATTCATAAACTCACGGGTGACGAATCTACGGGCTTGAATTCCCAGCGGATCTCGCCTTTCCAACGGTGAAGCTTTTGCTTACTCGGGCACCGGTTCTTGTTCCTCCTCAATGGGACAAGCCCTTTCACGCTCATGTCGATGTCTCGGCGTTTGCTATTGGAGCTGTTCTTTCTCAAGCATATGATCGCACATCGACAAACCAAATCGCTACGCCCGGTTTAAAACTCAATTCGCTGAGCGCAACTATTACGCCTTACGGGCGTGAAGCTTTGGGTCTCATTTTCTCAGGTCCAACGCTTCCGTCATTACCTTTTGGGCATCAAATCAAGTTCTTTGTGGACCACCAAGCACTCCTCTATTTGATCAACAAGTCCACGCCCACGGGCCGCATTGCTCGTTGGGTCCTTCTTCTCCAAGAATTTGCTCCTTTTGAAATCGCTCATAAGGCCGCAAATCTCATGTCGTCCGGATTATCTTTCACGCATCCACACGGATGATCCCTCAACTGGAGTCTCGGGACGCCTTTCTCGATGCTCAGCTCTTTTTAGTCACGGTAACACCACATTGGTTCCATGATTTTCAACAAAGCACCTCCTCACGGGTGCTCTTCCACCGTAAGACTAGACGCTCTCTCACGCCAAGCGACAATCCTGTCGCCATCAATTTCTCCGAGAGGTCCGTGACTACACCATGGTTGGGACATCTCTACAAAAGGGTAAGGACACCATCCTCCCCGACCGTGTTCTACCTCATGAAGTTCCGGATATTGTTCGAGAAGCTCATCAAGGGCCTCGGTGGTGGTCATTTTCATGGTGACACCACAAAGACGCCAAAAATCCTTCATGGGGTATTATTGGCCCACGCTCTTCAAAGATGCTCACGCCCACGCCAAGACGTGTGGACGCTTGCCGGGCTGGTGGGGCGCCCCCACGACCCGTGACGCTCTTCCCTTGACACCGGTCGCCACGCCACTTCCCTTCAGCAAATGGGGAATGGACTTTGTGGGACCTATAGATCCTCCTGCGCGGCACACCCGTGCCCGTTACATTCTGGTTCTCACTGACTACGCTACCAAATGGGCGGAAGCTTGTGCACTTCCAGACAACACTGCAGCAAGCACAGCTAGGGTCCTCTATCAACAAATTATCACGCGATTCGGCTGCCCCACGGAGCTGGTCAGTGACCGTGGTGTCCATTTCATAAATCATACTATCAAGGAGCTGACGGATTATCTCCTGATACATCATCACAAGAGCACACCTTACTATCCTCAAGGTAATGGTTTGGCAGAAAGCACCAACAAAACTCTGGTCACCATTCTCAAGAAAATTTGTGACGCTTCCCGCACAGATTGGCAGACAAAACTTCCTACTGTTCTTTGGGCCTACAATACTTGTTTCAAGATTGCTACCGGTCACACTCCTTTTAAATTGGTTTATGGTCAGGAAGCTCTCATGCCGTTTGAATACATCCTTCCAACACTCCGTTTTCAACTGGCTACTGCTCATAATCCACCTGCCGTGCACTCAAAGAAAGGGTCTATCAATTAGAACGATTGGATGAACTTCGACGGGATGCTTATATTCGTGTTCTTCATGGACAACAGATTTGCAAAAATCTTTACATGACAAACGCCCTCGAAGACAAAAACATTCAAAGAAGGCGATTTGGTTCTTCTTTATGATTCCAGGTACAAAAATTTTCCGGGTAAACTCAAGTTTCGTTGGCTTGGCCCTTATCAAATTGTTCAAGTGGTTAGACCAAGCGTTTTCCAACTGGCTGAGTTAGATGGCACTCCATTACCTACATTGGTTAATGGTTTTTGTCTCAAAGCATTTCATCACACAGAAAGTGAACATCAACACACAGAGACAGTTCAAGAAGCAAACACCACAGAAAGTGACTAGAAAGGCGGTATATTATAGTGGAGATTTTTTTACAAAATGTGGGCGCAGCCCAGCTATTTCCGCTATGGGCACTGCCCTATATACAAAAACGGGCTCAGAGCCCTATCTACTAAGTCCTAAGAGGAAAAACCTCAGTCGAACATTAATGTGTGTCCTTTGCCACCTGTCACATCCGATCCTTCTTTCACGTCTCATCCTCACCGTCCATTGCTTCTCCCTTACGTTTTTTGGGACTTAGCCAAATTTTTGCCTCTCAATACCCTTCTTGGCATCTTTTAACACCTGGCACCATCAACGGTTCGAGTTTCGCCCTCTTCATACCTCTTCGCCTCCAGTTGTGCGCCCTAAAAACCTTTTCGTTCTTCTGCGCCTTTGTCCTCCGTGCTCGACTTTTGTCCTCCGCCTTTGGCATCACTCTTCGTTTCGGCAAATCGTTACCATGGCTGCCCCAAGATTTTCTACACTTCAAGCTACTGCTCCCAAGGATCCGGCTCTTTTTGCATCTGTATCTTTCTTGACGCCCACTTTCCGTGACGCCCTTGTTGGCCCAAATAAAGAAGTCATTTTGAGCATACAAGCTTTTCTGAATTCTCTCAAATGGAACTTAGGCTCCAAATCGACCCGGTTGAAGCGGTTCATCGCCAATATCGTTAACGACCCCAAGGCTACACCATCGCGGGTCGATGGCACCACCATTTATTTGACTCAACATTTGATTTACGAGGTATTTCATATTCCCTTGCACACCCCTTGTGTATCATGGTCTGCTATACAGGATCTCGATGTCACGAGTTTGGTGCACCTGCTTATCATGCCAATGTCCATCGTCTGACCAATATCGACAAGCCTCACGAAACCTTTGTTAAATTTCTGTGGCGAAAGTTCCTTGGGTATTCTATCAAGAACACCCATATCAATAAGCCTTTCTATAACCTGGTCCTCACTGCTACACACTCCAAACACCACATAGATTGGCCCCAAATGATGTTCTATCGTCTTCTCCAAGAAATGGACCGCCTTAGGGGTACCACTTCCATTTCTGAAGTTTCTGTGGGAGGCCACTTTCAAGCCCTCATCCGTCATTACTTCCCTCCCACACCACCAAATTCTCATAATTCCACTCAGCGCTCCCTTCCAATAACTCACCAAGCTGGCACTTCACGCCCGTCTTCCCCTGGTCATGTCCAAAGTCCGCACACCCATGTCACTGTCTCCTCCTCCGCTACACCATCCACTTCACACCATTTTTCCCAAACATCACAAACCAGGCAACAGCCGGCTCCACCACCACACCACCCTCGTGGGTTGTTGTATCAAGATCGGCCGGCCGGGATGCTCTGCCGCTGCTCTCAAGTTACAAGAATCCCAAGACGCTCTTATGAGCGGGGTTCAACGGGCACTAGAAGCCTCGATCGCGGTACACGGGACCTTCAAGGCCGAAGCGCCCAAGTTGCAACTTTGGAGGCCAAACTTCAAGACAAGCATGAAGCTCTCTTACAGGCTCATGCAGATCTCAAAAGTGCACAAGCTCAAGTCAGCCAACTTGCAGATCAACAGGCTCAGCTCCAATCAGAAATTCAGACTCTATTGGAGCACAACAAGTCCAAAGCCGCTCTCCTGAGTACCAAGGATGCAGATATTGCTAAGCTCAACGCCTTGTACTCCGAACTTTGTGAAAACTTCAGCACTCAAGTTCAAAACCTTACAGAACGGGACGCTCAAGTCGCCTCCTTTGACGGCTCGACTTTCTACTGAACCTCTCAGCTCACCTCTCTTCAAGATCAGCTTACAGAGGTGCAGAAACAGAAGATACTGGATGACGCGGAGATTGCCGTGCTTCGTCTCAATACTCCGGGGAAATCCTCCTCCCAGGTCAACACTTCTGAGAAACGGGTCCGTGACCAGTCACGCCTGCTGCTCGAAAGGGACAACCGGATCCGTGATCTCGAACAATTTTGCAGCAAGCTATTGATCGGGTCATTGATGAGGCTCAAGCAAAACTTGGCGCCCATACCGCCATTCTTAACGAGAATGCCTGTTGACTTTTCAGTTCCCTCCTCCGCTATCCACGATTATGTGGTTGCTCGGCGCCACCTCTTCCTTCGGTGGCATGCGGCAGATGGCCCTGTGGATATTCCCCTGAGCAGTGCAGATTTTCTTCGGATTTGGCCAGAACTCTCCATTGAAGACAAAGGGTTGTGCTGTGCCCTTGTGGTCTTTGATCTCATACACTGTGCCGATCCAGACTTTATCACCTTCAGAGTGGTTCAGCCCATGGCTTACATATTTCATGATTTCTATCTAGGTGATACACAGGAAAACTTTGGAAATGGGCCACGCCAGCTTTTTCATGGTGACCCCGCTGTGCAATGGGTGCTTCAGGATAACAATCCATATCTTGCGGATCCTGCTCAGACCCAAACTCTTCATCAGGAGTACATGCCTGAGCTTGCCAATCATTTATCTCTCTGGCAAGCGGAAGCGCTGCAACAAATCAGGAAGTATCTAGGACATCCCGAGGATCTTCCCTATGCACAAATTTATATCGGCACCTCGCCGGGTTACAATCGGTTACAAGCTCGTTGGATAGCAAGACGGTCCCCACGGGATGGGATAGCCTCCTGTCAACTCTCGACTCTGCTTCTCTTTGGCATCGTTGGTGTCGGGGCTCTTGATCCGGATCTTGTCGGTCAATTGGGGGAGACCGCCAAGAACTCCACCCATGCGGGCATGGTTCCTTCTCCCTATGCTTCCCGGGCGTACCTCCCACCCAGGTTCGACTTCGATTGGCGCCTTCCTTTTTGGACCAAGGTCATGGATGGTCATCTTGGGATGTACACCACCTCGGATCTCGGCGGATCTCCGGTGGGATCCCGCGTTTTGTTCGCCCGTTCACATTGGGAAGAAGGTGCCACTCTGGATACCACCACGAATTGGATCTACATTGCTAATGGCGTGGTTGGCGCGCTGGCGGATGCGCTTCATGGTCTTGACACCTTCTTGCGAGAATGCCACCACCTCACACGATCCTTGATCCATCTTCAAGCGGGATTTTGCGCTGCTCTCAAATGCATTTTGCTAAGCTCCTTAAATCGGGCGGCGTCCCATTTTTCACTGCAATCCGAATGCGGTGTCGGTGCCTTTGGCCTCGGACTGTCTCCTCATGGAATGTCGGTACATTTCTTCGGACAGCTGCCCTTTGAAGACATGGTACGCTCGCTTTCTTATTGATGCAGATCCGCCCTTGGCCAAAACACTCCTCCTGCTCTTCAAACACGCCGGGATCTCATTAGCCGATTACCATAATGGTGCCCCCGTCCTCACTCCGTGAGGATCACTTTCGCAGATGGCTTCCGCCCTCGAAACACTTCCTCCTTTTTCTTCTCGAGTGTCGTTTGGTGGGGAGTGTTAGTCTGGTGCCTCACATACGGGACTATTCATGCATCTGCATGCACTGGGTCAAGCTCAAGGATCCTCGGTTGACCCACGGGTCAGCCATCAAAGGCTCATGAAGACCAAGCAGCGAACCACTTGATCAAAGCCTTTGGCCCGAATCAACAAGAGGCGCCGCTCGGACAAGTGACGGACCCGTCACCGCCAGCGTCGGCGTCGGTGAGATTCTAGGCACTTCAAGAGGCACCGCCAACATTCTGCAAGATCAGGCCTCCTTCCGTGAGTCGGGCACCGAGATCAGTCAGAGTGTCTATATTGGGCCCAAGGCCATTGTACTATATATATGAGTAGAGCTAGCACATGATTTTTTAGATGAGTTTTGAGTCTTGTCTCCTTTCAGTTTTCTCTCTATTGCGAGAGCTCATGTATGTTCATCATTGATATCAAGGAAGCTTATCATCTTTCTCTCATTTGTTCTGTTTTCTTCTTCTTCTTCTCTTCTTGCAAATCCCGCGTGACATAGTCCCCCGGACTCTCCTGTTAGATCCACGGGTCCTCACAGAGGGCTGTCTTCCAGGAGTTCCCGAACCCAGACCCCAAACAGTCTATGATACTCATTTTTTATGCCCTTTTGCTTCCTTACTGTAGCTTTGCACTATAGGTCCCGATCCAAGTTTGAATGAGATGATACTGAAAGCCAAGTTTGGTATTGTCGTGACATAGAAAAGGATTTTGTCCATTTAAGCCATTGAATTAATCTATTTATGAACAATCCTAACCTATCATATGTTTAATGCATAATTCTTTGTATCATATCACGCGAACTATACAACTCGTGTTGTTCAAGAGCCAATCCAAATGTTGTGCACATGTTTGACATAAATAGCCTCCTTCATGGGAAGGAGACAATGTGTATTCAACTTTAAGATAATACATTGAAAATGATCTCACAGGTTAAAGTTACCTTTGAATGAACAGCTTGTAATAGATGTTTTGTAGACATGTTCTGGCAATTGGTTGTCATGGTAGACTTTATTGATTTTGCATTGACTAATAGTATAATGGTGTTAATATACTGTTAGTATACAGTTATGTTATATTGTCGAGTTTACTTGTCAAGACTCATGTTGTTCTGAGAGCATTGGTTCAAAATGTATTATTTGAAGATTAGTGGGATGTCTTCCTTATTTTATCTAGGAGTCTTTAAAATTAATGGGATGTCACCTTTAATTTGTTAAGATTAATGGAATGTCAAACTTCTTACCTTTAATTTTTTTTAGATTAATGGGATGTCTCCCTTATTTTACCTAGGGATTGGGAGTTATTGGCCAAAGTCTCTTGTAACTTTTGTCATTGATGCTTAGTATGATTATGCACATTCTATTTCAAAAGTTACAAAATTTACATAATCAATAACCTTGTTGTCATCATTCTTGGATGCAGACAAACAGTAGTATTCCATCAAGTTCACTTAAATGTAGAGCAGAAAAACACTTTTTGGACTTCCAAGCTGTGTCTTAGAATCAGATAGAACTAAGTAAGATTGAGAAGATTAAATGCAAGGCCTAGTTTTTATAAATATATTTTTTGTTCTGCTCAGGGGATAAAACTCCCAACCTATGTTTAATCCATACAATCAAAAGGAAAGATTAACTTGTGTAACAGAGAATAAATATAAATTGAGAAGATTTAAGTGTGAGAAGCTGGATCTGTGAGCAAGAAATAATCAAATTCTTCATGTCATCCTTGATCCACCAGTACATAGTTCACCACACTAAACCCAACCCCCTGATTCTCTTGTCTATAATTCTACTCGTGAGTGGAGTGCCAGTCCATTGCAAATACTGCAAAGCAACGAAAGCTGCCTACCATAATGCATCACCTGATTGTCATCGAAGATCCGTGTCCAAGCTCCTTCTGAAGGGTGCAGTTGCAATACATTGTCTGCCAAGGGGTGAAATCGCAGGCTGTTCTGCACCAATGCGTGCATTGAAATCTCCAACGAGCATGACACTGCCCCATTGCTTGTGTTGTATATTGTGATTGTGCAGTCCCCTGCAACTGCTTGCCTTGACGTAGTATAATGGCTTGCTCTTTGCATCCTTCAGGAACTGTTACCTGCAATTCTCTCCCTTTTTTTTTTTTTTTTTTTTTTTTTTTTTTTGAGGAAAAGGAAGGATTATATTAATCATAAATCAAAACATACAGGATAAAGGCTCAGAGCCTATACAGTAGAAAACAGGAAAAGAACTGAACAAAGAACTGTCAACATAGACAGATTACATAAAGTTTCCAATATTAGAGCCATAGAAAGCACCATCACAGCCAAATTCCACCATCAAGGGCTGAGATCTGTTCAGGGGGGCTAGAGACAAATACTTTGTTTAAGGTCCATACTAGACTAATCTTGTACAGCTAGCTTTTAAGTTCTACCACGTCGGGGATCATCATAGTATAACCCCAGTAACCAACTCCCAAAGATAAACATACATTGGCAAGGTTTGAACCCATGACCAAATATACATTTATTTTGGCATTACTAGACCTATACCAACTCACCACACATCCGTTGGGCAAAACTTTTGCCTTACATGCACACTTTATAGGCAGGATATAATCCCGCCTTAGGAAATCGAGGTCCTAGGGGCAACTCTAGGGGCATGGCTTTTTTAGCCTCACCATCCTAGTGCTACCTACCATAGTCCCATTGTTTTTTTATTACTTTGTTTAAGGTCCATACTAGACTAATCTTGTACAGACTAGCTAGCTTATCCCATCGCCTTTGCGGCTGACCAAAGTGGAGGACACGTATAGGCTTTTAAGTTCTACCACGTTGGGGATCATCATCGTATAACCCCAGTAACCAACTCCCAAAGATAAACATACATTGGCAAGGTTTGAACCCATGACCAAATGTACATTTATTTTGGCATTACTAGCCTATACCAACTCACCACACATCCGTTGGGCAAAATTTTTGCCTTACATGCACACTTTGTAGGCAGGATATAATCCCGCCTTAGGAAATCGAGGTCCTAGGGGCAACTCTAGGGGCATGGCTTTTTTAGCCTCACCATCCTAGTGCTACCTACCATAGTCCCATTGTTTTTTTATTACTTTGTTTAAGGTCAAGGCAGTAGCCAAAGTGGAGGACACGTATAAGCTTTTAAGTTCTACCACGTCGGGGATCATCATCGTATAACCCCAGTAACCAACTCCCAAAGATAAACATACATTGGCAAGATTTGAACCCATGACCAAATGTACATTTATTTTGGCATTACTAGACCTATACCAACTCACCACACATCCGTTGGGCAAAACTTTTGCCTTACATGCACACTTTGTAGGCAGGATATAATCCCGCCTTAGGAAATCGAGGTCCTAGGGGCAACTCTAAGGGCATGGCTTTTTTAGCCTCACCATCCTAGTGCTACCTACCATAGTCCCATTGTTTTTTTATTACTTTGTTTAAGGTCCATACTAGACTAATCTTGTACTGCGGACTAGCTAGTTTATCCCCCGCCTTTGCGGCAGACCAAAGTGGAGGACACGATAGGCTTTTAAGTTCTACCACGTCGGGGATCATCATCGTATAACCCCAGTAACCAACTCCCAAAGATAAACATACATTGACAAGGTTTGAACCCATGACCAAATGTACATTTATTTTGGCATTACTAGACTTATACCAACTCACCACACATCTGTTGGGCAAAACTTTTGCCTTACATGCACACTTTGTAGGCAGGATATAATCCTGCCTTAGGAAATCGAGGTCCTAGAGGCAACTCTAGGGGCATGGCTTTTTTAGCCTCACCATCCTAGTGCTACCTACCATAGTCCCATTGTTTTTTTATTACTTTGTTTAAGGTCCATACTAGACTAATCTTGTACAGACTAGCTAGCTTATCCCATCGCCTTTGCGGGCTGACCAAAGTGGGAGGACACGTGATAGGCTTTTAAGTTCTACCACATCGGGGATCATCATCGTATAACCCCAGTAACCAACTCCCAAAGATAAACATACATTGGCAAGGTTTGAACCCATGACCAAATGTACATTTATTTTGGCATTACTAGACCTATACCAACTCACCACACATCCGTTGGGCAAAACTTTTGCCTTACATGCACACTTTGTAGGCAGGATATAATCCCGCCTTAGGAAATCGAGGTCCTAGGGGCAACTCTAGGGGCATAGCTTTTTTAGCCTCACCATCCTAGTGCTACCTACCATAGTCCCATTGTTTTTTTATTACTTTGTTTAAGGTCCATACTAGACTAATCTTGTACAGACTAGCTAGCTTATCCCCGCTTTGCGGCAAGCCTAAAGTGGAGGACACGCATTATAGGCTTTTAAGTTCTACCACGTCGGGGATCATCATCATGATAACCCCAAGAATAACGCCAAAAAAATAAACATACATTGGCAAGGTTTGAACCCATGACCAAATGTACATTTATTTTGGCATTACTAGACATATACCAACTCACCACACATCCGTTGGGCAAAACTTTTGCCTTACATGCACACTTTGTAGGCAGGATATAATCCCGCCTTAGGAAATCGAGGTCCGGGGCATGGCTTTTTTAGCCTCACCATCCTAGTGCTACCTACCATAGTCCCATTGTTTTTTTATTACTTTGTTTAAGGTCCATACTAGACTAATCTTGTACAGACTAGCTAGCTTATCCCACTGCCTTGCGGCAGCCAAAGTGGAGGACACGTATAGGCTTTTAAGTTCTACCACGTCGGGGATCATCATCGTATAACCCCAGTAACCAACTCCCAAAGATAAACATACATTGGCAAGGTTTGAACCCATGACCAAATGTACATTTATTTTGGCATTACTAGACCTATACCAACTCACCACACATCCGTTGGGCAAAACTTTTGCCTTACATGCACACTTTGTAGGCAGGATATAATCCCGCCTTAGGATGACATGAAGAATTTGCCACTAGTACATAGTTCACCACACTAAACCCAACCCCCTGATTCTCTTGTCTATAATTCTACTCGTGAGTGGAGTGCCAGTCCATTGCAAATACTGCAAAGCAACGAAAGCTGCCTACCAATTGTCATCGAAGATCCGTATCCAAGCTCCTTCTGAAGGGTGCAGTTGCAATACATTGTCTGCCAAGGGGTGAAATCGCAGGCTGTTCTGCACCAATGCGTGCATTGAAATCTCCAACGAGCATGACACTGCCCCATTGCTTGTGTTGTTATATTGTGATTGTGCAGTCCCCTGCAACTGCTTGCCTTGACGTAGTATAACGGCTTGCTCTTTGCATCCTTCAGGTACTGTTACCTGCAATTCTCTTTTTTTTTTTTTTTGAGGAAAAGGAAGGATTATATTAATCATAAATCAAAACATACAGGATAAAGGCTCAGAGCCTATACAGTAGAAAACAGGAAAAGAACTGAACAAAGAACTGTCAACATAGACAGATTACATAAAGTTTCCAAAATTAGAGCCATAGAAAGCACCATCACAGCCAAATTCCACCATCAGGGGCCGAGATCTGTTCAGGGGGGCTAGAGACAGCCATCGAAAGGGAAGAAACAACAGAGACGGGAAGAGATGATAAATATTGCAGTTTAAGTTTTGGGTTAGAGAAGGTATCCCAATTATGCAGTGTAAGATGCACCCTTCTGATGACAATTGGGGTGATCTGATTGAGATGTGGAAACGTGATGAAAATGGGAAGCCCAAAATACCCACAGGTGAGCCACAAAGCTTGCTACCTTATGGAAGCTTGAAGGACATGCAATCGTTGACTAAAGGAGTACAGCAATTCATTAGTCATTGGGAGCAGATGATGAAACACCCTAGCACTGGGGAAGAAAAGGCTACTTGTCTTTATAATACTATTGGATATTGGAAAAGAGTACTAGACTCTTTACAAAATGTAGACATTACAGCTGGTCCTTTAAAAGATGGTTTTCTACCTGCATCACGATGGAAAGGTGAAAGCTTTGATAACTGTGAAATTGGAGAATTCAGGAAAAGGCGAGATCCTTTATCTGCATGGCATGTTGGTAGCAAAGCATCTAGACCTAAATGGCATGACTTGCCAGAATGGGAAGTAAGTGAGGACATAAAAAAAGGATGCTTTGTCCTTGTCAGACCTAGCGATCCTGACATATATCTTGTATGGCTAGGGGAAGCACTCTCAGACCCTCTTCCAGATGAAAATTCAAAGGACCCAAATAAATATTGGTTCATGGTTCAATAGTGGACACCACGAGGCACTAGAAAGAAAGGAACTGATGAAAAGGCATTGTATGAGAATTGTTGGAGTAAACAGTGGGTGAGAAATCCATTAGATCCTCCAAGACGTGAACTAACAAGTTGTATCTTGTTCTCGTATCAACCTTGGGGAGGTAAAGACATTTCAAAACTGAATGCACACAAGATACCAGAGAAGAATGCCGAGAAAGCAAAGTGGAACTTGAAGCTTGTGGGTTGAATCATGGACAAAGTTATTATTTAACGTAGTTGTATTTTATAGGCCTACTCAATTTTCAATTGTAATTCAATTTTCAATTCAAACTTTGTGTATTGTATTAACAAATGGAACTTAATATATGCTCTTCAATTTCTCAATTTTATGCATTGTTCTCAAATTGAGACCTGAATAGGAGCAAGCCTCAATTCAAACTGTGGAATGTGCCATGTGGCTTGTAATGGAATTGTGGGTTGCGGCATGAATAAATATCAAGTAATCCATTTTATACACTTATTCCGCGTGGTCTCAATAAAAACATAACCCAGTTGCAGGACAAGACCTGCAACAAGTAGTCGGTCTAACTCAATTATAGAGCCCTAAGAATCCAATCTTAGTTTGAATGTCATGAGAAGACCTACTACTGTGTTAGTCGGGTCCCTTCAATTATAGAGGCCTAAAAGCCAACCTTATGAATGGGGCATTCACACTACATCAATAAGCATGTTCTTCATGAAGACAATCCATCAAAGAGTATCTAAAGGGGTAAGTAAGTTAAGTTGAATCAAAGGAATTTTACTTCGTCATAGAGCCCTATGCATATACTGTGTGAGGGGTCCAAACTTTTGAACCTATGGTGGGCAACCACCTATGTGTGCTTCCATGTGAACTCAATAAGAACATATAACAAGCTTATCTCTTTAGCTAGTAAGGCTTTGTAATATAGATATAATTCGTTCAAGACTTTGTAGAGATATCTGGATGTTTCAGGTATTAAATGGAATTGAGAATAGGAGCCAATAAAAGTCCAAATTCAGACTGTGAAATATGCCATGTGGCTTGTAATGGAATTTTAGGTTGGGTAAATACCTGTTTGGGGCATGGATAAAAACCAAGTAATCGATTTTGCACACTTATTCTACGTGGTCTCAATAAACACATTGCACGACAAGACATGCAACAATGTAGTGGGGCTATGTCAATTATAGAGGGCTAAGAATCCATTAATAAATTGAATGTCACGAGAAGATCTACTACTGTGTTAGTCGGGTCCCTTCAATTATAGAGGCCTAGAAGCCAATGTTATGAATGGGGCATTATCAATAAGCACGTTTTCCATGAAGAAACTCATTAAAGAATATCTGAGGGGATAATTAAATTTTGATTACCGAAGTCTATGAGTGCTATCTTCCATAGCCTATTGGTCTGTGGACGATAAAAAACCATTCAATTTTAAAACTTGTAACCTCAAGATCAAGCATGTGAAAGAATAGAATATAATAGACATGTGTCCGGACATGGCATTCAAATTGCTGTTAGACTATGCCAATTTTGACTTGACTATGGCTAATCTAACACGTTCTGAAGACCCCATCCTGAGAATGACCCCATCCTGAGATTTGTTTTGCCTAGACGTGACTTATGTTATTCCAGCTTGTCTTTGTGCGGAAGACTTGTGCCAATTTTTGACTTGACTATGGCTAATCTAACACGCTCAAGACCCCATCCCGAGAATGACCCCATCCCGAGACTTGTTTTGCCTAGACGTGACTTATGTTATTCCGGCTTGTCTTTGTGCGGAAGACTTGTGCCAATTTTGACTTGACTATGGCTAATCTAACACGTTCAAGACCCCATCCCGAGAATGACCCCATCCCGAGACTTGTTTTGCCTAGACGTGACTTATGTTGTTTCCCACTTGTCTTTTTGTGCGGAAGACTTGTGCCAATTTTGACTTGACTATGGCTAATCTAACACGTTCAAGACCCCATCCCGAGAATGACCCCATCCCGAGACTTGTTTTGCCTAGACGTGACTTATGTTATTCCCACTTGTCTTTGTGCGGAAGACTTGTGCCAATTTTGACTTGTATGGCTAATCTAACACGCTCAAGACCCCATCCCGAGAATGACCCCATCCCGAGACTTGTTTTGCCTAGACGTGACTTATGTTATTCCAGCTTGTCTTTGTGCGGAAGACTTGTGCCAATTTTGACTTGTATGGCTAATCTAACACGTTCAAGACCCCATCCCGAGAATGACCCCATCCCCGAGACTTGTTTTGCCTAGACGTGACTTATGTTATTCCGGCTTGTCTTTTGTGCGGAAGACTTGTGCCAATTTTGACTTGACTATGGCTAATCTAACACGCTCAAGACCCCATCCTGAGAATGACCCCATCCTGAGACTTGTTTTGCCTAGACGTGACTTATGTTATTCCCACTTGTCTTTGTGCGGAAGACTTGTGCCAATTTTGACTTGACTATGGCTAATCTAACACGTTCTGAAGACCCCATCCTGAGAATGACCCCATCCTGAGACTTGTTTTGCCTAGACGTGACTTACGTTATTCCAGCTTGGAGGGGCCAGCTTGCTTACTGTCAAGATTATAATCAATCCGGAAGTTGCCATGATCATGATCAGTTCGTGTGAATTGTCTACTATAAATGTCGAAGCAGGATACTTAGCTAACATAACTAGGCCATCCTCTTCTTATTGGTGTAATGATATGCCTGCGCCTTCATTAGCAGTCGTTAGTATTGGTGTAATGGATGTGCCTGTGCCCGTGAATGTATCTAAGGAGGAGATAATTCGCAAGGGCCAATTGGTGGAGTCCGTCTATGACTCTGTAGAGCCTGGCGAAAATAAGTACAAGGGCTACTCAGTTTTTCGCAAGAGCCAGTTGCTCCAAAAAGTTGGTCTAAAAAGCCAGTCCCACACCAGCAAAATCAGTCGCTACCTTTACATGACTGTGAAGGATAGTTTTTTTGGCAGCAACACCAACTGGTTAGGCTACGTTGCAATCGATGATTCTGTGCAAAAGCAGCGTAACATAGTAGTGGTGTTCCGGGGCACGATGACGAAAGGTGAATGGTGGAAAGACTTAGACTCTAGAAAAACACAATTTCCCTTTGTCCAGGAACCGTGCGAGGTGCATTCAGGATTCAATAGCATGTATTCATCAAAAGATCCGAATAATCCGTTTGGGGATAAATCCCTGAGAGATCAGGTAATCGATGAGCTTACTGTCATCCTTGCTGTCAGGTACTTTGCAAACGGTGGATTATACAACATCAGAATATGTGAAGCCCCTGAATTTCTGGCAGTATCACAATAAGCATGATCTTGAACTTTACATGCATGGAATTTCACTAGAACCAGGTGTAGTGTCACTAGATAATCTGTTGAAGCAGATGGGCATCTCGACATCTTTATCTGTGGAAGATCTAAGCCATGAGCTGATAGAAGATGGCGACCAAACAGCCGTTGATCAATTGGAGTCCCTCAAGAGTCTGTTCAGGGATGAAGAGGGAAATGAGGATACAAAGTCTTTGCATCTCTATCTACTTCAGTGTGTTTATGTGCGTCTTAGTCAAACATTGCGTCCGGTTCAGGAAGATCCTGGTTGTCGAGACTATGTATTGGTGAACAAGTGGCAAGATTCCCTCAAATCAACGTTGGAGGTTCCCTACTGTTGGTGGATTCATTCTAACAAGGAAATTCAAGCAAATGGCTTCCCCGTTCCCACCGGCCAGAAGACGACCCGATTCCGTCCAATAATGAATATAACTAATTGACTAGTAATGGTGCCCAGCGTTGCTGGGCAGAAGTTGTTAATGCATGGTGGCATATTAGTCTTTCAAAGTAGTGTTATATGCAACTCCCACTCTTTAATGTCTTCTAAGTAATATCTTATGGCCAAGACATAAGGCAAGACTATAAGAAATTTATGCGCCTAGAAATTACTCTCTATGAGAAGGTGAATACTTTGTTGTCTTATGAATTGAACTCGCAACTTTGGAAATAGTTCATTGAGCTTTGCATAGACAATGGTACAACCACATCCCTTGAAACACCCCTTCGTGGGTGCAATTTTGTTGCTTTTCATGCAAGTTGCTTTTCAATTGTTTATCTTTTTCTTTCTTTGTCAACACATTGTAAAGAATGTTGGAATATTAGAGATTTTATGTCAACACAATTGTAAAGAATGTTGGAATATTATAGACTAGTAATGGTGCCCAGCGTTGCTGGGCTATAAGGTAGTTATCGCGTTCAACGTTGTAGGATTCATGCAGCATTAATGCTGTGCAATTTGAGCTTCAACTTTTGTATAATGCTTTATATCATGGAGATGTTGATGCAATTTAAACATGGCTGACGTACATACAATTCTTTTGCCTTTATATTAGAACAGATAATGTAGGTCACTCGTAGCTATTTCTTCCTTTTTCTTCTACATTTGTTTACTCAATCAATGCATCATTGAAAAGTGGCAGAGGTTAAATTGGTTGTATGTTTATTAGAGAGCCATGTGAGCTCAACTTGCAAATTAATTGTTGAGTTTAGTGTTGCTCTCGTGGAGAAGTAGTAGAGGTTAAATTGGTTGTATGTTTATTTGAGAGCTAGTAAACTTGCAAATTGATTGTTGAGTTTAGTGTTCATTTGGATTAACAGGCAAATATATTTGTATATACGTCCACGTAGAAAAATCCGTTTGTTCTACTTCATGAAAGAAGTATACTTTTGTTTTGCATTCTTTCCTTTATAGATTTAGGTCGTAATGATTATTTTTACTTGGTATTTTTTTGCTTACGGATTTGCAAAGCCTAAACCATCATTTTTATGCTGTTATGAATGGAACCAAAGACAACAACTTGCATGTGTTATCGAAGTATTTTGGAGTTGAACTCCAAGTGCTTAATTTACTGAGCTCATGTGTGCTTATAGAAAAAGTAGAATAAATATGGCAAAACTTTGAAATGGCACACCTTGTAACAATCAAGGAACCACCTTGAATATCCTTAGAAAGTAAAGCCTGATAAATAAATATATCCTGCAAGCAATGGACTGCCAGAAAATTGAAATTTACAGGACGTTGAAATCGCAGTGCCACCCGAATTTGTGCTAGACCAGCTCTAGCCATAGGATTTGCATCTTTAATCAGAATGCAGACAAAAACCAAAATTCATTTCCCTGCTACTATCATCTTCTAGGAAGAACTTTCAATCTTGCTGGGAAAATTGCAGAGCTCCTACATATCTAGATAATGACGAAGCAAAGCCTACTGCACTTTCCAAAACTGCACCTGCTGTACCACAGAACAAAATCCTTTCTCCTTCTGACCTATTTTCAATTCAGAGTAGGACTACGAATGACGACTCTAGACACTTTACTTTGCAAGCTCTGATAAATCAGTTGGAATGGGTCTAGGCTTCTGGCAACAGCCCTACAAAATGAGTGGAAGTTCACAGAACGGCAAGTCGCCATAGCTCACAAATCCGCCAAGATAATGCTTCGCAAATCCCTTAAATATGATTGCCGGAAGAACCTCCAACAGCTTTGCTGGATATATGCCATTAAAAATAGGGTGTCGGATCAATCATCTTCCTTCACAGTAACCAGAGCAGGAAAAGAAATACCAAAATCAGAATAGGTTAAGCTCAGAGCAAGGTAAATCCTGTTAGATCTCAAAATCCTGAGAACATTTTCGCCCCTGCTCAGTCTTGCCGGAGCTGCCATAGCTGCAAACGTACCCTAAAATAAGCTAAGAGAAATCCCTACGAAATGACAATGGAATGCCAGAATAGGCTTGCCATGGCCACCATGGCTGGAGCTGTGGTATAGAGATGCGATAGCTGAAGATGGCTCCGCCCGCTCCTCCCTAACCCTAGGATGCCTTCGCAAAAAACCGCAGCATGATTAGATCAAATCTGGGCTCTTATCCATTCAAAGCAAAATACCTTAGGACATCGGCTTTATAAAAAGAAGAGCTAGATGGTGATGCAGCATCGTCCCTGCTTACAGTAGGCGCCCTGCTTCAAGAATGCAACCACGAATGCGGCTATTTGGAACTAAGATAATGAAAGAAATGGTTGGAGCCTTTGCACCATAGCCATAGCCACCGCTGCCGCGTCTCCGAATCGATTCAAGGTATTCAAGGGATCGGGAGGAAGCAACATCCGAAGGTGAAATCTCGACCATCAAACTCACAGGTAAAATCTGGGCCGTCAGATCTAGGGCGACATACACAACAGACAAACACTAAAATTTTATTATATAGGATTTGTCCTAAGATGGTGGGCAAGATGAGGCAAAATGTTATTTTAAGCAATAATTGTCTTTATTCATGAGATTGTTGGAATATTAGCACTGATCATGGTGGGCAAGCGTGGCAAAAATGCAATGCCTTATGGGCCGTTCACATGAAGAACCTTTTTTTCAGTATATTTAAACCAAATAAACAAATACCTGTTAGGCGGTTTTATCGCCAGACTTAGAAAACTCTATTCAAAGATCGCGGCCGCTCACGCTCTGAAGCCGAAGTCGGAATTTTGTGCCCGGCTGAGGCAGTGCTTAACACCTCGGGTGAATTCAGTGAGACCGCATGGAAAAATTTTCACACAAAGAAGTCGGCCAAACATGTGAATGGTGCGGGGTTCGGGAGTTCAATTGCTGGTCGGCAAGGCTTCAAAATTTGAAAGACTTACTCATGTGATCGCTACATTATATTGTGTTTATTTATATTGAAATTCTTTTTGATTGAATGCAGTAAAGTCATATTGAGATAATGTATGCAAAATATATAAAAGTGCATGTAACAAATATAAGTACATCAGATAATCCATCTAGCTAAATGGATGTTGCCTAATGTTGGTAAGGGCTAGGGGATGGTTGTACTATACCATAATACTTGGTAAGAAATAAAGAGAAAAAGCAAAAATGGAACATAAATGACAAAAAGTTTGCATAACTTTGTGATAATATAGCTTATCTGACTGGCCTCTAGTGAAAAATGTCAAATCTGTCATTAAATGGGAAGAAATAAATGGGCTTCAGACAAAGGCATATCTTTATTATAATAACTACTACTATTATTGTAGATGG
Organism: Isoetes taiwanensis; assembly: GCA_021234155.1. Lineage (NCBI taxonomy): Eukaryota > Viridiplantae > Streptophyta > Lycopodiopsida > Isoetales > Isoetaceae > Isoetes > Isoetes taiwanensis. Next base: position 10,643,823 of record JAJEKV010000010.1, on the reverse strand, counting down.
GAATTTACTTACTGAAGTCATATTGTATATGTATATGATAAGCATACATTTGCGAGCAAATCAATGTGAAAGAAGAGAAATCTTAATTGTTAATGCTTCAACAGAGATTACTTTTGATACAAAGGTGTTTGTTACATGGTAAATATGGTAAATAATGTAACTTTTTGTTACATGGTATATAAGGTGTCTGTTGGCCATATTTCAGGGCAGTGCCATTGCAAAAGCTGAAAAAGAGAGAGAGAGAAGAAATATCATACCTCTCTGCATAGCCAGGGACCATGCCATTATCCTTGGACTGCCAGAGGTCTTGAATGACATGAAATTTAGAAAATGGTGATAAGTACTGCTATTCTTGGAATTTAGAAAATTGTGATAAGTTCTGCTACCAGTTAAAGGTTATTCAAGATGCAAAATAGGCTCATGGAAGCATTTCAAAGTAGACACTATCTCAGAATTTTAAATACGAATCCCAAGACATTTAGATATGGACCTGGGTGCATGCCTGGCATTTCTGTTAAGTTCAAGTATTTAGCAGATCTATGAATGGCATCAAAGTCACCTACATAAGCTCGTTGCATCTGAGTGATGGATACGCGTTTGCTCCTTTGTATTTTAATATCGCCAATGCTAGTCTTTCCTGCCCCCTAAGAGTGATGATCTTTGATATGGTGACATAACTATCACTACAAGGGATAGTCGACGTCCAACGACGTCGCGACGTCGAAGAACGACGGGTCGTCGTCGAATATCGACGACATCGTCGTTCAACGGCATTTAACGTCGTTCGGCGCCGTTCAACGGCGTTTCTCGTGGCTGGCGTGTCGGATTGGCTGCGTGGCATGGTATCGCCGCCAAGCCGGGTAAGCGCGGCGTGTCGTACCGCGTGCACAAAACGCCGTTTAACGCCGCCTCGTGGATCGACGTGGCACATCCGGCCGCGTGGCTTGGCGACATGCCGGCCGGGCACGCCACCGTTGTTACGCCCGCGTCGACATGACGTCGTTGAACGACGACTAAAAAATCTGACGTGACCAGTCAGCTTCGTGGCTTGCTGACATGCCAGGCTTGTAGAGTTGATCCATTCTCCCAGTGTCCTGTTGAATTCAACTGGAAAGTAATTCAAGGTTAGTACCACATGACACAACAGGCACCACTTTACACACCACAAATGGCGTCATATTCACCACATGTGGTGTGGCATGTGGCACCAAACTGGTGCCACATGCCACACCACATATGGCACCACAATGCACCCAAGGCACCACATATGGCAATCCATTACTTCGCACCACAAATGGCGTCAAAGACACCACATGTGGTGCAAAATATGGATCCATAGTGGTGCCACATTAGACACCACATGTGGCACCACAATGCACAGAAGGCACCACATCCGGCAGGCATCCACCACCCCATATGTGGCAGATAGCGTGGTGCAATATTTAGCGCAGCAGTTGGCACCACATATGGCAGACAATCCACCATTCACAAGTATCACCATATCTAACATCACATATGACACTAAGTATAGAAACATATGGAAGCCAATTCACTATTCAGATAAGGTACCACGTTTGGTACTATATGTGACACTACATATGCTACAAACTACATTATTAACATATAATTGGCACCATATGACTGTCATGTAACATTGGAGCTACATACTATTGTGAACTGAAATTATCCACTACAACTCGAAGCTAGCAGCACAAATTTCCTACACATAACTTACAACACACCCAAATGAAGAAGTAAGTGGTGTACCTGATTGTTCAAGCTTGCTAGACCTTGCACACTCACCCCGGTTTTTGGTCCACTGTTGAAAACATCAGTTTTGGTAGGTCTACATGTCCTGTTTTCAAAGAATCCTACATGTGGATTTGTGAAGGTATGGTTTTGTTCGATAATGGTGTTCTTTTTTCAGTGGACTAAAACATCCACTGTTGTTTTGTAGTTTCTTCTATTGTGACATGTCATTTTATAATACAATCCACTGTAGGAAAGAGTACTTGAATTTCTACATGTCTAATAATTCTATTGTCACATGTCTTTATAGATGTAGGAAAGAATATTTGATTCTCTACATGTCCTATACTTCCATTCACATGTCTTTATAGTAGTAGGACAGAGTACTTTATTTGCTAAGGCATTGTAGGAAAGAATACATGAATTACGACATGTGTAATACTTCTATTGTCACATGTCTTTATAGAAGTCGGAAAGAATACTTGATTCTCTACATGTCATATGCTTCCATGTCACATGTCTTTATAGTAGTAGGACAGAGTACTTTATTTGCTAAGGTATTGTAGGAAAGAATACATGAATTACGACATGTGTAATACTTCTATTCTCACATGTCTTTATAGAAGTAGGAAAGAGTACTTGATTCTCTACATGTCCTATCCTTCCATATCACGGGTCTTTATAGTGGTAGGACAGAGTACTTGATTTGCTACATGTGATGCACGTGCACGATCACATGTTCTTATACTAGTACTAGTAACGATGCCCAGCGTTGCTGGGCATAAGTTAGGGGCCTGTAGATGATAAGGCAGCAATGATACTGAGGTGCTGCTCATCACTCGATGCATCATCCTTTCATTAAGTGTCTAGCCCGCTTTCCAATTCTTCCCTCTTAGAAGCTTCTGCATTTATGTTCTTGGACCTAAAATAGCTTGATGCATTGGCAAAGTTTCTTAATGTCTTCCATGTTTGTTAGAGTCGAAGCATTAGAGGTGCATTAGAGGTCTGCACAAATGCATAACACATTGGAAATGTCGTTTTGCTTTGATCAATTTCCCCCTTTTTCCTCCTAAAAGCCCTTTCCCTTCATTTTCCCTTTTCTTTTCTTTTTCGTGACTCTCGCATTAACTCGCATTAACTCACGTTGTTAGATGGTCTTCTCCTCGAATCAATTCACGGCCATAGGTTGATGTTTTGATTTAGAAGGGAAAAGAGGCATAAATCTGGACGTATTTGCTCTACAATTGAATCTTGTCGAGTCTATCACCTTTCTCTAGTCTTATTTTAGAGCTACATATAAAATAACATGTCCATGGTTTTGCTCTACAATTGAATATCACCTTTCTATAGTCTTATTTTAGATCTACATATAAAATATGAACATGTCCATGGTTTTGCTGAACCCATTGTGCTTAGTGCGCATGGCTTGGGAACATAAAACCAATGTCTCAACAACTCTTATGGTACACATCTTGATTATGGTCTTACAATGGGGCACCAAAGGTCTTACAATGGGGCACCAAAGAATTTCCATCAATAGATATCATAAACAACCACAATGGATACAACGCATTCACAACCTAAATTTAAAACGACTTTTGCATACACTTCGTATCATCTAGATTACTTGCTGCTTGCTCTGATAAACATCTCTCACAAAAGATCCACCTGATCTACCATTGTTGCTCCTGCGCAATAAAGAACAAAAAGTCATCTCTTAAAGGCAACAACAGAAGAAACTTTTAATAGCCGAAGAATTTCTACTACAATACTTACTATTGCTGGCCGTCTTCCATGTATGGTGACACTAAAACGTTCAGCAGCTTGTGTATATTCTAGAAAAGAATCCACCACTTGTCCATCTAACTTCTTCCTTGGTGGTTTCACTCGTGAGCCCTTACTCTCCACAGGGGAATCAATATGAAAGCTATTCTTCATCATGAGAAAACTCAAGGGGCCCAGAAGCTGCAGGAATATCAATGACCTGTCCAGCAATAAAATAACAGACTTAGGTATGGGTTGCACTTAATTTTACTAATAGTGTTGTTCATTATGAAAAAAGAGGTCTACCTTTCACATATATCCTAAGCTAATGAAAATGATGCAAAACACACTTGTAAAACGACTTTCCAGGCAGACATTTGTCTAAGGCAAGAAGCTTTGTCACTTGATTATTGCCGTGTTCAACTAAGACGGCAAACTTTGTATGTAAGTGAACTGAAAACCAATACATAGGTTTCAGTTTCTACAAAAGCTTCTGCGCAGATTCATTCTGCAGACTATTTCTCTCCACCTTTTTACATAAAGAATATCAGTTAGTTCAATATCATTGTTAATATAAACAAATTACTTGGGAGTCAAAACATTAAATTGTCCTCACAACATGACAACATATCAAGCCCAGACATAATGGTGAATCAATAAATCTCCCTGATCTAATCACCTGGCTTGGTTTTGTGGAGACAACAAATAGACAAAGCTCATACATAAAAAAAATAAATGAACATTGTTTATCAACTTACCCAACATAACCGCGTTGTCCTCTGCTCCAACTCCTACGCCTTTGGGTTGGCAATATACTGTATGTGCCCAGCGCAACCATGGCCTTGAAAGTGCCTTGTATACTGGAAAGGAGCTCAGAAATATTTAACAGTATCTCTAAATGACATTGCAGAAAACGTCCTTGCATTTTTTTCAGTAGAAAACGTTCATAGGACCTTCTTAATAGCAATTTGGGAAGACAATGAAGCAGCTCTGACTGTGATAGCCAGAGAGGAAATGCTAGAAGAAGCCATGGCCTTGCATTTTTTTTCAGTGGAAAACATTCGTAGGACCTTTTTAATAGCAAGTTGGGAAGACAATGGAGCAGCTCTGACTGTGCTAGCCGGGGAGGCAATGCTAGCAGAAGCCATGGTTGCCCTTGAGCGAAATAAGAAACATGTATCTGAAAGATGTTTCATTGTGGCATAAGTAGCAGCCAGGTAGTCCAAGAAATCATATCCCTCTTAGGCGTTTAGCTCACATTTTCATATAATGCCTTTATAATATGTCCTGTCAAACGTTTCCTGCAAAACAACCAAACAAACAGAGCTTGGGGTTTCAATCTTTCAGAAAGCTAAAACATTTTGATGCATCGTAATAACATTAGTATTCACAATCAGGGTACAGAATGCTACTAAATCCGGTTCGAGTTGCTAACCTGCTTCATTGTGAACAAAATCTCTGCTATGCCCTTGATTGATGACTTGCATCTGCCTGTATCATCAAAAGGCAGTTAGTTCACACAGTTCATGCCTTTGATATAACAGACATGGATGTATTTGCCCCATGCCAAAAATTCAGCAGATGTACATGCATGCAGAATAGCACAGAATTATAGGGCATGTAAACCGTTTCTTAGCTGGCAACCGGAAGAAGAGATAACATTCAATTTACCATCCAGGAAGAAGAGATCTATAGGAAAGATTTCTTGTGCTATTTCTTATTTCACGCCATACCCAAAAGCTCGGATTTGAGTGGGATATCTTCATGGCGGATTTGAAAATGCCCTATAATGCAGAAACTTTGGATTTGATAAACTTCAATCGTCCAGCACAGCTCTTCCTCTAGCTTCCTTAGCATATACCGGAGAAGAAATACCTCTGGAGCTATCAAATCAAGTTGTTCAGCAGGGCCGATGCAGCTAGGATACGCAGCTAGGATAAACCTGCTGAAATTTGCCACCCTTTTGGAAAACCAGAGGCCATTGCCATAGCCAGAAGCAAAGCAATTCTAGAGTGCAATCGACATACCTGCAATCTGTATCTGGCCGCTGTGCGTTGATCATTTCGCTCAAACCGATGTGAAAGAATCTCAAGAATCCGAAGCTGGAAGTTAAATCTTGCTACAGTACTAAGATCTTCAGTTTCAATACGCCCTAAATTGACACACACTTCTACATCACGGGAACTGGCGCGATTGAAGGAAGCTCAAATCCTCACCGTCGGATTTAGGGCATAACTGAATCTAAGCCGCCTAAATTAGGGCGACATACAAAACAGACAAACAGTATAATTTTATTATATAGGACTAGTAATGATGCCCAGCGTTGCTGGGCATAAGTTGGGAGCCTGTAAATGTTTTGATCATGCGTTGCTGGGCATAAGTTGGGAGCCTGTAAATGTTTTGATCATGCATGTCCTTGAATGGTTTCTTGTTGTTAAAGGAGAAGTTCACACGAAGGTATACCCAATTAGGACATACTGACACATGTCCTTGTAATGTTAAAGACATCTTCTTCCTTGGCAGTACTAAGATATCTCTGGATGTAGGCCTTTTCTTTAGCAAGCTTATTGATTCCAATCAAGACCCGAGGTATGGAAGCCGAATTATTGGGCAACGCCTCCAAGATTTTGGGGCAAGCTAGGATTAGCTATTAAAAAGTGACATTTCAGCCCTCAGATCTATGTCTGATTTTGGGCAAAGACATCAAATCATATATAGATCTGATTTTGGGCAAAGACATCAAATCATATCAATGGCAACACATTCATGCCACATCCAAAATTCATGCTTATCCAAAATTGTCAATTACACCTTGCAAATAATGTAGGTCCTTTCTTTCATTTTACTCCTATAGACTAACAATTTATCAACGAAGAAAGATCTAACATGAATATCGATATACATTATTATCAAGCAACATCTTGCAAGTCTAGATAGATCAGTTTCTTTCTGCACTAAGTGAGACTATGAAAAAAAAACATAGTAAATTAATTTATCATTCTTTGTGGCAAAATATTGTCTTTACTTAAAAATAGATTCATGTTGTTTGAACAAATTCCATGACCGTGCTCGGCTAATTTTGCAAACATGCCGCCCTTGTCAAGGACATACAATTGCAAAGCTCGCATAAATCGCCAACCATTCTTTGATCTATTTATCTTAGGCGTACTCGTGAGCCTTTAAACCAAAGCATGAACATATTTTCGGGCTTCTTATTGTCCTTTGCATCCATTGGCATCTCTCTCGCTTAGGCATCATTCATCCGTATTGATCCAATGCAAAGAAGTATTGATCCAATGCAAAGAAGTACATGCCATGAGTACAGGTTTTTCTAGAATCTGATTCATTGAAGAAAGACATTTGCACCTAGATCTAGCCGTTGAGCTTCCAATGATTTCATTTTGTAAATGTCATACATAACTTGTTACGCACATTCCATCATTTCAACAAAAGGATCGATTCCATCACTCCAACTTAAGCCATCAAGCAAACTCACAAAATTTTCAGAATCGCATGTATCAATTCAGGTCTAGCCGCAAAAGCGACCACATGGTCCATCCGCAAGGCAGGTCAAAATGTAGGATTCCATGAACACCTTTTACCTTGAATTCCCATGAAACTTAAATTAAATGCTTAAGATGGAGTATTTTAACTATTGAAGGTGCTCCTATGAGCTAAGAACAGCTATAATTTAATATTATATCCAATGCTTGCACAAAGCATCATCATACCGAATCATACCGCAATTTTTTAGAGCAAAATAAGCGGCCAAGACAACCAAAATGTTATGACTTCTTTCCGAGACTTCGGTTTGATCTAGTGAAATGGAGCAATACCCCGAATGCCTATGGTCTTTGCATGTATTGGGAAGGTTGCAATCACAAATGATGGATTTGAATAAGATGGCAATGATCAAATGGTTTTAGCTCAATCAGCAAATAAGGAGCAAAATAGACCTTACAAACATTAATGTCATTATTTGAGTTACTTCGGTTGAGGAAAATGGCAATAGTTACCGCAAAGGGAACAAAATGTCAAAATCTTTCAAAACAAACAATGCGATAAAAGCGAGAAGAAGAAAGAAAACGCAGAAGCAAGATAAAATTAACGGCATATAGGACCAACATAACTTATATTTTTTAAGCTTACAAAATAAATTTGTAACACCGCCATTTCACAACCGCCAAGAACTGTAACAATTCAACCATAAAAGATGAGCAATGGAAATTCACATCTGACATGGCAAAGCAGAATATATATTTGTGATAAGAAAGTGCGATTTATAGAAAAAGATGTGGTAAAGCGCATGCACACGAGAAAGGCATTTTGGGTTGCCTAGCAGATTGACATCTTATCGTTCTTTGCATCTTTGCATCAAGGTAATGGCTAGCTCTCTCGAATTTGTAAATCCTTGAGAATGAAGCCGAGTAGAAACCGAAGAGAAAAAAAGATTGAGAGTGAGAATACGAGTTGATGTTATGCACGAGGCTCGGATATGCCTGACCATGGTCCTTTTTTTCCTCCTTGCTCTCGATAATTCTGAATGGGTACGGGGCGGGGCTCAAAATTAAACCTAAAATTTTGCACGACTAAGCGATAGCCATGCATTGTTTTTTATTAGTTGATTTACTTTTACGGCCATATTATACTCTTTTAAGTTCTTGGCCAGGAGGGTGAGAGATTGCAACCCAAAAAGAGCTATGCCATACTGCTTGATTAGAGAAGGGCTTGGTCTATTTTAAAATAAGATCCTTGCCATATTTAAATCAAAGAAACATGAACCTTTTTTTGTATTGCAACAACATACCAAAGAGGAAATTCATATACAAACTGCAGATATGGCCAAGCGGGATCCATAACCGGTTCTACCTCTTGAGGATCAAAACCCTCGGTATTGCGGTTCTTCACGAAAAGATTTCGTCTTTCCAAATTAGGGACACCTAAAAAAGGAAGCTTCTCAAAAGTAATAGTCAATCCACCATTTCTTTGGGTTTGATTTTGGGGAAAACTACGATGCGACCAATCTTGTTGAGAAACCGGATAGCATCTTGGCCATAGCGGTATTTCTAGAGCCCACAAGAATAGCTGCAGATTGTCTAGCATTTAGAGGCGCATCACCACGAGCAGTAGAACCATAGTCCCGCACTGCGCAACAGCGCACTTGTTGTCACAACTCAGAAGGGCAAAGCCCCTTTGCTTTCATTTTTGGGACGGTTCTCGGGGAAAAACATATTCAATCGATTCTATGCCTACCAAAGCAAATTAGCTTCTCCATTTTGAAAACCTAACAGCCAAGGCTTCTTGGAACAAACCGACTGTATCCAACAATCACGCTTTAATGGAAAGAAAATCAAAGCGGCCGCAGGAACGATAGCTTGGAATGTGCGGAAAGGCCTCGATGACTCCCATTCTTTGGAGTTGAACCAAGAACAATAGGATCGACCGGTTCGATCTCACCTAAACTTCGAAATCAATGAAGCACTCACTGCATTTGTGGAGCAGGCCGATGGAACAAAACCTAGTTATGCCATAGCGGGGAAAAATCTTAACCATTAAATGCGGGCGTAGGCTCCGGAGCTCACAAAGCTCCCTAAATCGCCTCGATAGCTTTAGTCAAGTGCCAGAACCCGTTTCTAGAAACTCACTTGCCCGAGGTAAGAAAACCCTAAGCCTTTTTTTGCCTTTTATTGGACTGATCCCTGCCGTAGTGGGCTTCGTAAAAAAAAGACAGGCCTTTTTTGGACCTTCTAAAAAATGAGATCATATTTAAGAAAAAGGGGCTTTGTTTGGACCCTTTGATCTAGTTAGGTTATTTGTGGCCGTCAGATCTAGGGCTGGATCCGAATCGAGGAATTACGGTATAACATTATAATATAGGATGCAGATGACAAAGGCGGTGTGGCATTCCTTCCCATGACTTCTAAATATATTCCTTCCAAGTGCCACTTTAAGTGAAGCTATGACCTTCCTAAGTATGCATGTATTTCATGCTAAGAAATGGGCATCTATCTATATCATAATATATATATAATTATTCTATGTGTCCATGGGAAACGATGTACCCATGGATTGTTTACATATTCAAATCAATCTAGGACGTCTATTTGTGGGCCAATGAGGTGGCACAGCTACGGCCTTAGGATCTACATGGGGTCATGCATGGGGCATGCACCATGCCTCTAGACCGTCGGATCAAGGGGGGAAGGTAAATCATAGCCCTTGATTTTTTTAAGGAAGGTGCAAGGAAGGTCCCTAAAAGTGCTTTTTGGTGTGGCCAATCTCAGCCCTTGGATCAAAAGAGGGAGGAGAAATCCTGGCCACTAAGTTTTTTTATTAAGTTACAATTTATTTATTAAAGGAGTTGAGGTGGCATCCTCATTTAATAAAAAAGTAATGAGGTGGCACCAACATTTATGAAAGGAATTTCGAGGAAGCTTCTTTTTTGTAATTATCTTCAAAGGCCCGTAACTTGCAGCAAAGGGGTCGGATGAAGGTGGGGCCTACGCCATTGGATTCCTCTCATCGAGAGCTTTCCAATGAGTAGTGCTTTGATATTGTTTCATCGTAGTTGAAGCGAATATGATCGAATACTAAGAATCTTCTTGGAATCTTGGTATTTTATGGAATCTATGGGAATTTAAGAGAATCTAGAGAATCTTCGTAGCATCTTAAAGAATGTAAAGGAATCTCTCTAGAATCTTGAGGAATCTATGGGAATCACAAGAGAATCTTTAAGAATCTAAGCGAATCTTTATAAAACCTTTGAAAATCTAGAGGAATCTTCATAAATTCTTGAAGAATCTAAGAGGACCTTCATAGAATCTAAGGGGATCTGGAAGAATCTACATAGAAACTTGGGGAATCTAGAGGAATCCCAACAGAATTAGGGAATCTGTGGAAACCTTAAGAGAATCTTAGAAAATCTAGCAGAATCTAAGCGCATCTTTGTAAAGTCTTTGAGAATCTACGTGATCTTTAATGGAATCTTGGAGAATCTAGAGGAATGTACTTAGATCTAATGGAATCTAGGAGAATATACATAATATCTAAAGGAATCTAGGGGAATCTACATAAAATTTATATATAATCTTAAAGAATCTAGAGGAATCTTTGTAGAATATTAAGAATCTAGAAGAATAGTTGTGGAATCTTGGGGAATCTTTCACATTGGATGTGTTTTGCAGGGGAATCTTCATAGAATCTATGGGAATTTAGGAGAATCTACATAGAATCTTGGAGAATCTAGAGGAAATTTAGGTTACTCTTTGAGAATCTAGGGGAAACTCAAGAGAATCTTAAAGAATCTATGAACATCTCAAGGAATGTAGAGGAATCTAAGGGAATCTTCATGGAATCTTCGAGAATATTGGGATTTTTTTTCTAAGCCTTGAAGAATCTAAGAGAATCTTCATTAGATGGCTCAAAATTTGTACACTCCCTCATAGTACAATCACTTGTATATATATATATATATATATATATATATATATATATATATATATATATATATATATATATATATATATATATATATATATATATATATATATATATATATATATATATATATATATATATACAAGTTTTTGTAATATAAATGAGTATAAAATGACTGATTGTACAAACTCGACTACTAGTTCGACTGTTGGACCATAGAGCTGCACTGCCTTTATGCTTAAACAAATTTGTAGATCTTTATCGAATCTGGTCAGGAGACCATAAGGAATGATCCAACAAAATAAAATAATATCAATTGAACCATAGATGCCAAGCAATCATTTAAAGGGAGCATGCATTCTAGATACGAATGGAGAAGTCTGCAACTAATAAACTGTAGATACAAAAGACAATAAGAACAACCTCAAATCTACATTGCTAATAGCGCATTAAAAGTATATATAATCATTACTTCATCTACATACAGACTCACAAAAACCTTGCATATTCTTAAAGGCAATCTTCAACCTTAGGGTATCTAGCAAAAAACATAAGACAATCTTCCCAAGCTCATAAGAATCTAAAGGAATCTTAAGAGATAAAGGAATCTACAATGAATATTCAAGTATTTAGGGCAATAATATCTATAATATTATGAAATCTAACAAAATCTTAGAGGAATTTTCAAAAAGTCTAAGGGAATTCTTATAGAAACTTCAAAAATCTAAGGCAATCTTCTTAGAACCTCAGGGATTCTTATGAGATTCCAAGGGAATTGTATAAGGATCGTAAAACGATTATAACATCTTAGAGAACTTAGGAAGATGTTCATATTTCTTTGGGTATTTATACTTTGACTTCAGTTTAAGTTTAGATTGTCTTTTTTTATCACATCAAATAACAATGTCGGTAGTTCATATGGGATGTTACAACAAATTAGAACTACGTTAAAAAGAAACGGACTCGCTCAACATCAGCAAACCTTTCCCTTTTAACAATATAGCTGAACTTGCTCTTTCAACAGTGTCTGCATGCCAATCCCTTTCTTAGGGATGAATTTCACTAGCATTCGGGATCCTCTCTGAAGCTTCAGCCTTTCTTCATTTACTCAACCTGTCAGGCTCACTATCACCCACAAATCTTTTGACATGTTGTTCTTTAACAAGAGCTTCAGCATTTCTAGTACTGTCCTCCCTATGAGTTGGTGACTTGGCCCCATTGTTGTATGTGCCTATGCCACTCTCAACTAGCATAGCCATTCTCTTTCTCTCTTTCCGGCATACTCGTGTGAACCAATTTCGAAGACAAAATGGTTCCTTCAGATTTTGTATTCCCTATTTTTATGATTACTCTAGCAACAGCTTTGTTGGATGTGTTTTGACCTTTTGAAATACCAGTTGCCCATTAGTAAGTACAGGTGTAGGAACCAATGCCCATCAGCAAATACTCTAGCCACAAATGCACCTCTAACAATGTTGCTTGCATCTTGCACCACTTCGGTGTTTACAATGCCAACCTTCACATTTTTTTGCACTGGCATCTAAAAGTGAACTATTATTATAGCTATTGTGCCAAAATATGCAAACATTAAGGTTTACAACATCTAATATTGCCTCATCATTACCATCCATACCAATTGTGCTAAAATATGCATACAGCAAGGTTTACAGCATCTAATGTTGCATCATCATTACCATGCACTACATACATGTCACTGGTAGGTTGGAAAGAACACGCTGGATGGCATTGCAAGTTGGGGCTAATGCAAACCACATTTAAAACAATTATACAAAATAGAGTTTCAACCTTTTGGAAAATTGCTATGCACTGCCATTCCGATTAAAGATCTCACTAACGAAAATATAATGTGCAAAGAATAAACAGAACCAAACACCTCCATCTTGTGCCTTGCAGAATCAGCAACTCCAAAGATACACAGCGAGCATAAATATCACTGAAATGCAGCTAATGAAAATATAATGTGCAAAGAATAAACAGATGCAAACACCTCCATCTTGTGCCTTGCAGAATTGGCAACTCCAAGGATACACGGCGAGCATAAATATCAGCTAAGGAAAATATAATGTGCAAAGAATAAACAGAACCACAATCGGCAACTCCAAGGATACACAGCGAGCATAAATATCATTGAAATGCAGTTTCTTTCTCAATCTTACCACAGTGTGCAAATAACTGAAACAGGACCACTGTCTCGAAAATCTATTACATGTAACAATGACATAATGTACACTATTCACAAGTTCCCAGCATCTTGAAATTATGGCAGGTAGAGTTAACTCTCCAGGAACATACTTAGTGCCACAAATGGGAAGTGATCATTATAACCTTGATCGGATCATCTGCAGGGTGTGGAAGAGCAAAGGGTTGCACCAACAGAGTTAAGGGCAAGGCTGACATCGTCAACATATCCCCAATGCAAGGTATCTGCAAGTACCATTAAGTATGCAAGTAGCATTAAGTATGTAAGTCGACTGGAAGCTTGCTAAGAAGTCAAAGTCAAATTTGTGCAAAGCAAACTAAAAGCTACAACTAAAGTGTCAAAGTTATGCACAAAGTTGACACAAATATCGTGCAGGACTATGAAGTTTTAGCAAAAAGAAGAAAGAGACATCTAACATGGCAAAATGCAAAATCTTAACGTACTCGAAACCATGTTCAAAAGGCATAACTTATTCGAAATCATGTTCTATACCAACGTGAAGCTTTCTCAAGTTCTAGCGATGAATATGCCATCTTGAACAACTCGTGCTACTGCATTGATGAATCTCGATGAATCTCTGACAAATGCTTGTGAATTTTAAGTGCACTTTTAGCAAAACAAATATGTCCGGATTCAAAATTTGGTCAAAAATTTAAGTGCACTTGGTCATCCATTGCCACCCTTAGCATTCTAGTTTACAATTTCTTTCAGAATGTAGCAACTCATTCCTTTTGATTTTCCTTCTCAACTGCATCCAAATAATATATCATAACTGCTATTGTTTTCATGAATGGTACGTGTTCGATCTCACTTATTCTCGGTGCTATATTACAACACTAATTTCCTCAGATTTCCTTTACTATATCCTAGTGTGCAATTTGCCACTAGTGTTGAAGGAAAGTACTCAAGAGGAGACACCTTCACCAAAAAGTACAGGGGCGGCATGCATATTATATAGGCCCAAAAAAGCACTCGCATTCGTAATGAATCCACAAGTGTCTTTAAAGAGGTGTATCACTTTTAAAGTAAAGCTCTTCAACACTATGGATACGTTTCTCCACCAATTCCAGTCCCCAAGTTGAAGGAAAAAGTTTGCCGTGCCAACTTTATTTTACAAACCAAAGACATAATAATGGACGCCGTCATTTAAACCCTAAAGAACTTTCATCTTTGATCTAAACTCTAAATAACTTTGAACTTACTGGATCCACATCTGATTGAGTGTCACGAGGGTTATTGTCAGGTGCATTCTCTCCACTACGTTGTATGTGATGTTGAAACCCACAAAACATTGCAATGCAGATTGCATGAAAGAGGCAAATTCTGGAGACAATTGCGTTGGTCCATCTTGTGGGCCAAGTATGCTTGTTGAAGTGGCAAAACTAACATTACCTTACTGATTTTGTGCTTTCACAAATATCTGCATTATTGAGTCCTCAATTCCTGCAACTTGAGATGGCACTTGAAATTGGAGTGCATTCTCTCTAGTGCCTTGTATCTGATGTTGAAACAAACATTTGCAATGCAGATTGCATGAAGAGGCAATTGCCTTGGCCCATCAAGTGGCAAAACTAACGTTACAAAAAGCTAACACAACTTGTGAAAAAACGAATCTACCAAATTAGCAGAAGTGTGGATTAAATGCAACAATGGTGATCTAGAGATAGAGAGACAATCATATTTCAAGAACCAGACAATACAATTTATATTAATACATATATCAGGAAGCACCACTTATTTGCCATATTTTTGCAAATCCAGCAATGGAACTGGACAGTAGATTTGGCTGATATCTTCTAGCAAAACTGGAAGCGTATAAAGGTAAGACAATAGATCTAGAAGGTGGCAACTATAGCTGGCACTATTTTGCCAATAGATATCCTAACTGCAGAACAGAGATAATATTTTACAATCTAAATATTATGTGTGCGGGACCCAGAGCTTAAATTAATTGATTGGCAGGCTAGCTCTCTAAAAATTCAAGTAGCAGACTAGCTCTCTAGAATTCAAGTAGCAGGCTAGCTCTCTATATTCGGGCATGTGATAATGTTGATAGAGTCTGGCTCAGGATAACGATGAAATGGCTAACTAAAGCTCAAAAAAAGACGGGCTCTCCTGCAAAGAAAGGAGTGCCAGATAAAGATGCATGCAACACAAATCGTATTAAATCAAAGAGATTCAATGAGGATACAATTATGGGATCCAGGATCAACTCGGCTCTAGACTAAAGCCACTGCAGAATCACTTAACTTACTACAATTGGACGCATATAATCTTGGGCATTTCAAGCTTCAATTACTAAAGTGCAAAAAAGACAGCGAAATTCAATTACCATAGGAATGCAAAAGGCATGACCGAAATCATCATGCCTTTCGAATCTAGGATAAGAGCGAGGTCTTCATTACTCAGCCAGTACTTCAATTCCATGCTAGTATCAAAATCACACACTAGTTTAAAAAACAAACACAACTTCCTTCACAAGGCAAGATTAAAAGGGCCTGTATTTCCACATGACATCTACAAAAGCTACTACATTAACCAGAAACCTACAAAAATGTAGGGGGTGCCTAATATTTTCTTGGAAGTGTCAAAGATGGACAGATCAAGATTAAGAAAAACAAAAGCAAAAGATATATAGGCAGAATGGAATAGCTGGTATCAAACTCCACAAAATCTAATGGATCCTGGAGAAACAGTCTTCCGCAAATATTATTCCAATGGTAAAAGGATAAAGAAAAATGCCATGCAAGAACAGAGATCCTTACCTCAGCTGACTTCCAAACAAAGCAAGCAAAACTAAGTGAAGTCATGAAGATGTCTACCCACCACAAGAGATGTGCATATCTGCTAGCTAGGTAGATGTGCATGGTCAACGCCTGCAGGTAAACAGACATGTTACTTCACAGTCAAATACAAAAAAGAAATACAATCATGCAGCATGGCATATACAATCACAACTTTGAGTTATGAATCATGTAGTAGACATAAGTGTTTTTGGCTCCTTCAAATTTAAACCCTTGTGTAGCAAATGTCCTGGACAAACTGATTCTGTGTAGAGCTTTCATACCACTCCAAAGATGATGGGCTCAAGTGAAATCTCCAATGATGAGCGTCGCTCAAAACAACAGCAGAGGCCTTAGTGATAACCCTGGCATTCAGCCTGGCTATGGCACATGCATCTAAAGTTGGCTGCCTTAGTGGTAAAATTGACGAGAATGATAACGACCACATTCTAACCGGGTCTTGCTAGCTAATCTTTAGCAATTTTGTTGACATGTTCCAAGATCATACCACAAATTTATTCAGGATAGAAAGATTTTTCTTCACCTTTGTACTGCACATTCATCAAGGGCCTATCTGCTTGAACGCTAGGATTCAAAGATTTTCTGCCCATTAAACGCTTCAAATCTGTACTTTTTAACATAGTGCAACAAACTTAGGGAAAAGATCAGAGTCAACAAATGATTAAGCCTATAAATCAAAAAGAGGATGGGGCAAGGCAAAAAAAATTCTGAAAATGGTCTTGGAAGGCTTGATGGTAATTTGATCCTTTGCAGAATCGCCCATGATATGATTGGCATGAGAATTGGCAAGGCAGGCTGGAATTTTCCGACTGCCAATGTGGCTCGAAAGGATTTCGGCATGATCTCAATCCTATATTCTGATGCAACAAAAAGATGTGCCAAGGTCTACACCAGGGAAACATTCAGTGCCTGGATCTGATATGGCACAAAATAATAGATCGGCCACAGTTCTTGCAAAGGAGAATATCCTAGAATCACCTGGAGTAAATCACCTGGAATATCTTCCTAAGGCAAGAGAAAAGTGATTAAAACCAAGCCATCAATGAATGCTGCCCTGCAGGTTACAAATATAGTCAAAAGCAAAAAATGCAACGTATTGTAGATTACATTTACATACCTCTATCAGTTAAAACCTCCAAGTTATCATGCTAACATAAGGCCATTTAAAGAATATTGTGTTGCTTAGCTTTGCGTCATGACAGATGCCAATGCATGACCTTGTTCAGACGGAATGCTATTTAAGAGTGGTCTCATTTTGTCTCCATAATGTGTGAACAAGTGTGAGACGGTTTTCCCAATGGTTGCCTTAACTTCTGACTTTTCCTCCTTTAGAGCAACGGCACATGCAAAAACAGGCACTATTTGTGGTGCGTATGGGAAAACACGGAAAATGAAGAAAGCGAGAGGAGGCATGACAAGTTGAACCAATGTGCGGAAACAAATTAAGCGTCACACCTCGGGATGAGGCGCCATTATCAAAACTGAGAGGCAACAGTACACAATGGATGACTCTTCAAGGTCATCCTTCGATTGGTAAAGCCTTTAGCTTGTTTATGGGAGTTATGCCCATTTTTTACGATGAGGTCTAAAACAAATTTAAACTATCCTAAATTGAGCAACGAGCAAAAGAAAGGGGCGCATCTAGAAATAGTGCGCGCACGGACATAAGCTCTTGCACACAAGTACACAAGTAGAAGCGCCATCAAACTGTAGTTCCCACCTCATCATCAATGAATCTTTGCCCGGTGTGATTAACTAGAGATCTGATTATTCAAAACCCTCTTAGATATTTCAAAAGCGGCCGGGTTAAATAAAGTTAACAAAATGGCGTCCGGTTGATATATGGCAAATGTTCCATATGACCCATCCATATTCACGCATTTGATCCACAAAATGAACAAACTAGAATGCAGCCTAACCGCTTTAGAAAACTTACTAGCTAGAATAGCAAAGTAGAACAACTAGTCTCTAGTCTCTGCCACCATAGATGCTTTGAATTCATTTGCCACGACCTGCCAAGACTTGCCACGACCTGCAAAAGCAACAAAAAACAATGCAACGGTGTGAGGGAAAGAAGAGCAAAAATATCCGATAAAATATCCCAACAATTTCTGTTGAATAAAATTGTCCCAACACTTTTGAAGGGACGACTGCCATGAAAGGTCTACCTCACTGTTCGTTTTGGAACTCAGAGATGTATAAGATGAAAATTTAGGCACAAATATAGCCTGTTCAAAATATATTCCTGCAACAGACGTAAACACATTCTAAAACGCTTTCTTATGAGAGGCAGAACATAACCTACTAATCATGTTGAAGACATATATCCAGAAGAGGTGGAAAAAGTAAATTGGGATCTCTTTCTGGCATGCAATTAAACAGTAAGACCTGATACAGCATAATGCATTTGCAAAACAAATTAGAGTTCCAGAATCTGCAAAGAAAAGACATTGAATGAAATAGACATACAAACACATAACATAAATAGGTTTAGCGACCTGGCGCATCAAGGTAGTTCTTCCTTTGTCAGAATCCCTTGAATCTGCACCATCCAGCACATCAGCTAATACTGCCGAAAGCAAAACCATTTTGCTGCAACCTCCATGCTTTCTGGACTATGGGCTCCATCCAAGAAAAATGTCAAATCACCTCTTGGGCAATTTAAAGAACTGGGCAAAATATCATTTACGATTTGTGCCCTGCCCAATAGTTGTATATTTAATAAGCCCTTAATATAAGGTTCTGGTAGACTGCCTCTCTCTGTTGCCTAGATGAAGAAAAAAGGTAGTTCTCATCAGCCTCAAATACGATAGAACATGAACCATGAATGAAACAATTCACAACCCAGCGACTACCAACACTTTCCACCATATGAATATGTTGTTGTTTCCTTCTTCGTTCTGCCCAGGAGTTACACAGTTCAACAGCTAGACCTGCATTTATATACTGATGGTCGCCGGACAATCCTAGCTTTAATTTCCTATCAACTGGCGAAGCAATTTCGAGTCGTATCTGAGTTCAAGAAAGGCTTTAATTGAACATAACCGTGGTGCAGATCGATTAGAAGATGCCAACCTATTTCCCAAACAGGGGTCGCTTCAATCCCCTAGTCCATGCATCAGTCAAAGAATGAAAAGCAGATACAGAGGCGGATATCTTACTCGAGCTCCTTGTTTGCCTAAGGACCACCGACATGCCAAAATCAGTGAAACCAGGAATTGAACCCGGTGGCAGTGTACGTCTTAAAACAGAGCTACGATAGAAAATGAAGACAATCGATTAGAAATGCAACAAAAAGTATCTCAATGTGGTTGTAGCTCCACCAAAAGGCTAAATCGAGTCCGAGAAATTCACTGTATCAACTGTCCGACCAGCAAATCCAAGATACAAAGTTCACATTCGAAAACGGGTCCGACCAGCAAATTTGAACTGCCGGATGCCCCAAATTGGAAAGCAGAGGGGGAAAAGGCTTATGCGACCAGACCCGACCAAGGCAAGGGAAAAGAAATTGGGAGCACGTTGCAAGAGATCATTTTCCCTTTCCAGAAATTTCGGGAACTTCTCTGGCTAAATCTTAACCATTGACAACAAATTCAACGCCTTAGATTAAAAGCCCCAAATAAGAGGGCTTTTAATCTTGGCCGCTCATCAAGCACCTTCGATGGCTGAAGTCGTGACACCTCAATCATTATACCCAAGGGGGGTGCTTGTGGTTTGGCATGTTTTCATCTCAACCGTTGATCTCAAAAAATGGACGGTTGCGGCGGCGACACCAAAATCTCTAGATATAAGGGGGGTGCTTATATAATTGTATATATATAACAGATATGGATTCGTTTTTCCCATGTTTTATAGCGTTTGGTTCATCTTTTATTCTGGACCATCGATCTGAGGAATATTCTCAGATCAAGGGCCCTTACTTTTTCCCACACGCACCCCACGACAAGTCTCAATGGTGTAAAACGAACCAATGGTTTGTGCCAAAAACAAAAAAAAAAAGGAAACACAGAATTGCAGAACCCACTGAAGGCGGCTAATCCTCTGGGAACAATAATCCGATTGACGCAGAGCCCATACAGTGTCCAAAATCTCTGTTTTTCGTTTTTTACTTATAATCGTTGGGCTGACTCCAATGTCTCAGACACAAAGGCAAAATCTCCCAGTAAGCAGCATAAGCGCCTGCCTGTTCAAATCTGCCATAGCTTGAACACACAAGCCCACCGAATCCCTGCATTGGCTCACGACACAATGGCCTCACTATAAGCCGTAGGATCAAGAAATCCACTGGTCTTCCGGATCTGTGAAGAGAACGAAAAGCTACAGGCAGGTACAGATGGGCGATTGGGGAAGGATCGGCAGCGGCTACTTGGCATCGGTTGCCCCTGCAATGGATAATCCAGCTGAAGCTTTTGGAGTTGTGGTTGATTCCTAAGACCGTCAATCTGAGACAAAGAGCCTCCACCGTTTTGTGCTTGGCAGAGCCAGTTCCGGCTCCCATGAATCCGAAAGCCTGTGAGGAGCACACATTCCGGATGAGTTACCTGAGTTTTTCTCCGCTGCGTTTGCCCTCTGCCTGCCTCTCCTCCGCTGCCCTTGCCAAGAAAAGAAGGAGGCATGCCTTCTTATCCACGCCCTACAAAAAGGGCGCCAATTTCTTTTTCCCAAAGAGCCTTTGCAAAAAAACATCCATGGAAGAAGAAATTGCCAAAATTCCCAAGCACCCAAAATAGCAAGAAACACTCAAGCTCCTCTAACATGGCAAATTATACCATTTCTTATAGAATACTATACCGAAATCATAGTCCCCACCATTGCCTGAAAACCCTCCACAACCCCAAAACGAAAACAGCATACTATATCAATAAGCCAAATGGGAAGTCTACAGATATGTGGATAATCCAAACTATGGACCTTGCATATATTAAATATCCCATTCCTCACTACATTGTACTTTGCGCACATGTCAAATGTTGAATTTAAGAATAATTGATGCATTCTATGGTTACCCATTCTTGAGCAGGCCTCCAGATTAGAATTTATCGTGATGTCTTAGGGTGCTTTCCCATGGGCAGAAAACCTCCAGAAAACCTCCAGGTTTCCCGAAGGTTTGGTCTGCTATTCTGATGTTCCCATGAGCTAAGAAACTGAGTGCCTGAGGTTAAGAATCTCATTTTGAAAGTAATCCCGACGATTACTTTTGGACCAGGGCCTGACCTCATCCAGGTCCGTCCGTCCATCTGAAAGCACCCTTACCCAACTCAATGTGTGGACCCATTCACTTGCATGTGTTCTCTTAGAATAATGTATTGGTAGTACAAATAATTCAATGAACAATTTGTGTCGAAATGCCGAAAGTAACCTTTCAAGTGTCTTATGTGCTACCACTTGCTTTTTTACAATTTGGGCTGCAAATTTATGTGGGTACGTGAGGCTCTTAATGCATTTTACCCATTCCTCACTACATTGTACGTTGCGCACATCCTATATTATAATGTTATCCAGTGTTGTATCATGCCCTAGATCGGACGGCCCACGTTCATTTGGCCCATTCGACGGTCAGAATGCTTTAACAAAAAAAAAAAAAAGCTTGCGTTGGCTATGGCCCGTTTTCTCTCACGCTAGGGTTTGTTTAGTTGGTGGTCGAGATATGACGAGCCAGGAATTCCGCTATGCTCTGCCTCATGCCTTGGGATCTAGGAGGAGAGAAGAACAGAAGCCTGAATATATTCCAGTAACTTGGGTATGGATGCTGATAAGCTTTCTTCTTAGAGCTCTTTTCGTTTCCGCTCCAAAATTTTCTGTCTTCCTCTGTTCTCGGTTTTGCCCATGGCAATCTACACGAAGGTGCTCCTACATGCCGATACCTAACCTACAGATTGAAGAGGTCTATATAAAACGAGTACCGCATATAAATGATGCAAAACGGCAATGGAGTACTTTTAACACTGTGCTTTGATTCAAATCGTAGGGGAAACCCTCAGCCCACAAAGCTAAAACGAGAAATTTTGCATCGAGACTCGGCTTCAAGCTATTTCTTTCACTTCTATTCCGACAGCATATTTGATCACTGTTCCGGAAGACTATCTAAAAGATGGTTTTGGAGAGAGGACTCCTGGCAAAGGCATGCGGCAGGAAAAGGGGAGGTGCGTAGCTTCTTTTCTCAGCAAAATGTGTACTCTATATGTATGCTTCATCATTCTGAAGCCATTAAGATTTCTGCTCAATCTTGGCAGCCTTTGTACTGCCGGCTTTGTTCCGGTTGGCAAATAAAATAGCAGACAGGCAACCTAATGCTGTGGAATTCTGATTGCTTTCTGCAGAAAAAATTTGACGAGAGTGCCCATGAGTTTTTCTCTTGCCAATATGGCTTACACAACTGCAGTTCGAAGCCAAGTGATGAAAACTGGTTTGAGAGCCAAAATTCAAAGGTGCTTACATGTATTCGGATTTCTTCAGATGTACTATGTCCATATGGCTGCTTATAATGTGGATGGCTTTGTCATGATGCAAAATGCTGATACAAATTCTAAGGTTTTGCTAGCATTTTCTCATTCGAAGAGCTTTCATACCAGCGATTCTTCTGGTTCAATGCGATGTTTCATGCAATAATAGGCCACGACAGAATCCGGTAGGTGGAAATAACTTTGATAGCTTCTGTGACGAGTAATTTTTTTTTCTGCTATGTCTATACAGGTATTTCCAGCCAAAGTATAACTTGGCAGAGTTTCAACCACTCAACCGATACATTTTTTGTCTGGCAAGGTCCTGACTAAAGGAATGCAGCACACTGCAACTAATTCAGGCTCTTCAGATAATTACACTGCAATTGTTGAGTCTTCAAGAGCAGTCTACTATTCAACAGACACATCACAACATTGGAACACTTGACATTCCTGATTGGCCTTTGTTAATGTCTGACAAGCCATTTTGGGTGCTGTTTCTCACAAACTGAGGCTGTAACATGGAAATTTGAAGACATAAATTTTGAGAGGAAGCCGATTTCCATGGAAAAAATTACCAATGGCGTGGCCAAAATGAAGCGAAGCATATGTTTTCGGAATACTTGATCCTGAGGTTTTCCATTCCATTCTTCCGCGATGTAATTCTTTAAAAATTATATTGTCTTAGACCAGTGATGATTTCCTATCCAGGGGATATTTGGGTGACAAATTCATACATCACTAGGTGGTGTATTCAGGATGTCTTATGGTGTTTTAGGACTTTACAGTGACAGTGTTCATCTTCTTTGCAGAAGCTTACCAGCTGTAGTTGTTGATCCTGCAGAATTATTTTGGATGCTTTTGCAATTCTAAAAGCTGTAAAACTTGCATTTGTAAAAATCAATGGGATTGATTGAGGTGCAAACTATTATGAATTAGTGTGTTTGATAATTTTATTGATGTTTGTCGCATAAAATGTTGCATATGTTTAGTCCTTGCATAGGTTTCTTTTACTTCTAATTATTGGATTTATTGCAGGCATTTGCCTCCCAATTGTTTTTATGGTATGCTTTTTGGAGGCTTGGATAAACCTTGCAGATGAATGCTAGCATTTTGTTTATGCTGCAAATAAGTAGGATGCACAAGTATGCAGATGGCTAAGGCATGTGCTCTCTTGAGGACAATGCGTCATTGAGAAGGTGACTTTCAGCCTAGCAGTTTAATGTCGCATATTCATGAGGCAGTTGGAACTGCTACACAAGGCACCAAAGGTTGAAAGTGGCACATCCACATGATCTGATGAGCATCGGAAACGTGTATACAAACCATTTTATTTTCATTGTTTGGATGCTCGCATGAAAGGTATATTATAGTTACCTCATGCATTGACAATAACATTTCAAATGTAGACATTCTATTGTGCCCGTTGGATTATATTATTTTAATGGGAGTTTACTCTAAGGTGCACAATATGACTTAAGAAACTCATGGCTGGCCTAGACTTTTGTGCCTATTGTAGACTTAAAGAGACTCAAAAAGTTCCACATTAGATGCCTTTTTTTTTTCCTATTGCAGACTTAGGAGACTCAAAAGGTTTTGCATTAATTGCTTTAACTTTCTAACTATGAAGGAACAACTAAACACCATCATGCTGCTAAGTATAAAGGCATTCAAAATTCTAAAAACCATCATCCTATTGAGCATCATCATGCTAAATCTAACTCATCACATGATGCAAAAATAGAATAATTTGATGGAAAGTGCATGATGTATGAGAGATTGAAATTAAGGAGCAAGAGAATTGATCCTTATATAACATTCTTAACATTGCTTAAATACAAAATGAATCATTCTCACACGTGTAGATCTAAAGCAACATTTTTGCCTTCCTACCTTTAGCATTTGTTATTGTTAGTCCAAAGGTTTTAAGAGCCCTCACTCACAACCCAATGATACTTTTTATGGATTTGCCTAATTATATTAGATTTTTGACTTGTGCCCAGCAACGCTGGGCACCGCTACTAGTGTTAAATGTTGAATTTAAGAATAATTGATGCATTTTATGGTTACCCATTCTTGAGCAGGCCTCCAGATTAGAATTTTACTTAACTAGAAATTTGTAGTTTTTTATGTAACTAGTTATGGTGCCCGGTGTTGCCGGGCTTTATCAGTTTTTTGACGTTAAAAAAATCTATTCTATTCTATTCTATTGTAGGGGTGGTTGTCTTGTAGTTGCATTATGTTTGTTTGTGAGGTAGTTTTATGGTGTAATGTTAAAGGAACAACAGTATTGTAGTTGGAGATTGATGGTCTTGGCAACAATTGTTATGAATTGAAATGGTAGAAGTGACGTAAAAGATGCAAATGATGATTGAGGATGCAGAAGCTTTTGGTATTATATGACTATACTTAAAGAGGGAGATAAGGTTTAATATGGAGTGGGACACAATGTTGAATTCTAGTATTGTTCTATTCTGCTAAATAGTCTATTGAAAATTGAAGCAAGTTAAACTGCATTCATATCCTAGGAATCTTGGGCTTTATTATTACACATATCCTAGGAATCTTATGCCATGTATGTCATTTGTTTCTTTTTGAAGTATAGCTATCCTCAACGTAAGCTTTAAACAGTTTTGTTGTTGATTAAAATTCTGTATAGGGTGCACTGTATGAGGTCAGCATTGGCTCAAATTTTTCAATACAGAATACTATTACAGCTAGGCCATTCAATGTTTTAATCAACTTTTAAATGTCTTGTTCTTGCATTGCAAGATTAACAACTTGATCCAACCACTTTTTGTGGACAAAATATTTCTTTTAGATGCACATTTGTAGACAAAATATTTCTCTTGGATGCATCTCTTCCACAATTCCTAGCTCACCAAAGTTTTACACAAATGTGTTCCTGTGTTGCAGCATTAGCACACTAACATAAATACGCATGCATTTTAAACGAAGTTAGAAATTACAATTACTATACTAAGTACAGAGCCAAGAGAATCAGTCATGGCTGCCAAAGATCTAGGAAGGCTTATGTCACAATTACTGTTCCAAGTACAGAAGAAAGAGAAGCAGTAATAGCAGCCAAAGATCTAGGAAGCCTTCCTCCTTTGCCTGTTGGTGGGAATGGAAGTCTTTCTCCTTTGCCTAGGGAATCTCTTAATGTTATAATTAAGAAAGTTGTAAAGTGCACTATAATATGAGCAAATGTACTCTACTAAGCACACCTAAGAAGGCAGATTTACCCTTCAAAGTCCAGAGGTTTCTATATCTTGGCTTTTACCTTTGTCCTTTGCTGATGCTAGAGGACAAATGTGCCATTGTTTTAGAGTGTGCCTTGAAGGGTCGTGCTTGGAGCCAAAATAAAAGGAGATCAAGCAAATGAATTTTCACAAACAACAATGAATATAATAGAACAAAGTATAACAGATTGATGGCCTCGGAGAAAAGAGCAGTGCAAACACGAAGCTTGAGGGCTTATATTCGTGACACAATGCATAGTATTCCATATCAAATAATATCCCATAAAAGCAATTGTACACTCAAATTTCTATTTAACCGATATCACCTAGTTGGCAGAAAGATCACCTAGTTGGTAGAAAGATTTACAATGTTTTAGAGTGGAGTCTAGTATTGTAGCTCAGCTGAGGGCAAGTCATTTCCCTTCTGATGTGCTATATAGAATTAACAATTAGGGATGGCGGGTGTATGCTTTAAATTGGGATGGTGGGAGATGATAGTGGGAACGATAGCCCATGGCGATCATGGAGGTATGAAATCCTATAGTGCTAAAATGCAAATCCAATAAATATAGATACTAAAAGTCATTTGACAATAATAATAAAAAGATGGTTTCTTCTTGTTGGAGCAAAAAAATCACTGGCATCACGTGATTTACTAACTTAACATGATGAAGACTTTACAATTGTCATAGAAGGCACACATATACCAAATTCATGGAAGCGCCTTGGGCAGAAGTTGAGACGTCGTAATATTTTAGAGGATATTGATGCATTTGCATTTTGGGTATCTAAGAGCTAAAGGAGGATAGATGCCTTTAAAGCATAGAGTAGAGAACATTTTATGAACTATATGCATACATGTGAAGAAGCGTGTCATGTTTAAAGAAATAGGGGAAAGTAAAATACAACCTTTCAATGCCAAATGAGGACCTATATTCACAATAGGTATTCATGTTAAAAGTTTGTTAGCAATGTCAGTCAAAGGTTGGCCAAGGGCATATCTCAATTAGAACTTATCTTCACAATATGTATTCAAGTTCAAGCTATTAGCAATGTTAGTCAAAGGTTGTCTAAGGGGATATTTCCCTGAAGGTGTAAGGTTGGAAAGGTAGGATCATAGAATCGTGGGAGTAAAGATGCAAAGAACTCTAGGTGTAACATTGCAAAAAACTTTTAAAATTCAATAAGATTGATAAATAAATAAATAAATAAATAAATTTAAAATAAAGGTGTGCTAGATTCCATATTGTTGAATTTTAAGAATCGCAGGGATAGGTTCTATACGTACAAAATTAAAATTTCTGACGTATAAAGTTAAAAAATACGTATTTTTTAATAAAATACGTATTTAACGTATATAAATACCTTGGTAGGAAAAAAAAAATCGCGACGCCGAAACCTTCGCGGAAAGCGTCTGTGAATTTTTTTCACAGACGCTGAAATAGAAAAGAATCGCGGCCGAAGGGACGGGCGACATTCGGCGACGCTGAAAGCTTTCGTGATAGCGTCTGCGAAAATTTTTTCGCAGACGCTATCCGATTCATTTCGCGTGCGTGAAAGCAGCGGTGTTGAAAAAAAATACGGCAAAAAATACGGCAAAAACAATTCCGGTGTCGGAAGATTACAGACGCCGAAAAAAAACAACTAAATCGCGTCTGAAAAAAAAAGTCCACAGACGTTGTGGCGTTGTTTTCGCGACGCGAAAAAATTTTGGTTTCGCTGCAGACGCTGATTTCGAAGGTTTCGCTGACGCGAAAAATTTTTCAGCGACGCAGCGATATAGTTGTTTTCACAGCGTCTGGCGAAAAATCTTCGACGGAATTGTTTTTTGTCAGATTTTTTTTTTGCGTTTTATACGGCAAATTTGTGCCGTATCATACAATTCATACGTATTCCGTATAAAACGTACAGCGTATTGAACCTATCCCTGAAGAATCGCCCTTTATTCTAGCATTTCATCAATTTGAAGAAACTTGAAGATGGGATGGTTTTCATTCTCAGATCTCATCAGTCTAAAAGGAACTTGAAGACGGGACAGTTTTAGAAGAGACATCTAGTAGATTTTCGAGAATATGTGTTCTGCATAACAACATGGACTGGACGTGTGCCTAAACACATAAGAACGGGCATTGTCATCCAATTATAAACTGTTTTTGCCATCCATCTTCACAGCCTTAAAAATTTTATCATCTATTGTCAAAATTTAGCAAGGTAGTTTGTCCCTCCTGCATCATAAACAACATTTGTAAGTAACGCACATAAGTACTACAAAAAGTGATGATTGCAGGGTCTTGTACAAATAAAAGGGAGGGTCTTGTTCCAAATAAAAGGGAGCAGCAAGTTATGTTGTGCAAACTATGCCCCATTAAATGCTATATAGCATAGTTTTAAACCCAAAATCACACAGTTGAAAAGATGGCCTAGATATCAAGACTGTTTTTAATGATTTACAGACAATGAACAACTAAGGCCTCTTCTCATCAATCAAGCATGCCACTTTCCCTTTATAATTTCATGCATACGTATCTATGCATAGGGCTAGAGTCAAACATAGAGGCACAACAATGAAATGAATGAAAATATCTATAGTAAAAGAAGAGTGTTGTTCTATGTGTTGTTACCATGTTTGTCCATATCTGACAGACAACTCAGCATTTTTGGGCTTGTGTTTAACATAGTCACAATAATGAATTGTGTGAATTGAATGAAAATATCTATAGTGACATAAGCATGCCATTCTGTTTCCCTTATTCTATTTTCTCTTAGCATGTTTGTCCATCAAGCGTGCCATTCTGTTTTCCTTCCATTCTATTTCCTCTTAGCATGTATGTGAAATAAATGTGATTCAAAATCCATCTCAATAAAAAGGGTAGGGAAATATCAAATCCTACTACAAATTTGGACTAATGTTTTTGTGGCTACTGCAATTGGGATAGAAGATTGCAGAAACCAAATATGATTGCAAAGGCAGGAGTATCACCATCATGTATCCAGTTCTTGGTCTGGTGGACATGCAAATGAAAAATGTCCATATAACCAAATATGATTGTAGATATAGAACAGATATCACCATCAAGTATCTAGTTCTTGATGTGGTGGGCCTGCAATAGGTGTAGTAATGGAACATAGCATGACCATGTTATAATCCACCTAAATCCACCTAAATCCACCTAAATCCACATTCACCTAAATCCAAGTTATAATGGAACGGCTGACACATAATGAGGAAATGATGGAACATATGGTAGTAGGGATCAAAACAACATAGAAATCAGATGAAAATCCAAGAAAGTGATGAGGCAACATATAGTTCAAGGAGATGCAAAATCTCAGCAGTTACCTAGAAACATGTTAAAAATGCATATATTTGAATGCTAAATAAATCTTTAAAAATAGAAAACATACCATTTCATTGTCCATCAAAACCAACTTACATCGTAGAAAAATTGTTGTTTCCAGCTTATCTTGAACAGGGTCAGATAGCATCAGTAATACCCTCAACAAAAATGTCAAACCCAACAGATTGAAGCGCAAGATAGAAGATTCATGTCAAGATTTTATTCATTGTTTGGGACTTTTGAGAATGTGGGAGCATAGAGTTAAATGAGTTTTTGTCTCATATGTCTAAATAGCTATCAGCTGGAACGTTACAAATGATGTTAAAGATTTGCAAATGAAGACATATATAATATATATGTGCCTCATGATTTGAGCTTTCTGCTTGAATAGAACAACTATATTGGTCCAACACAGGCATTCGCACATGCAAAATAATAGGAAAAAGACTCAGCATAATCTACGAAGCTTCAACAATCTAAGCTATGATGAAACTTCAAAAATCTGAACTATGAAGATTCATCCAATTAGAAATGTATAGCTGCAATATTGCATGCTTTTAGCTATGGTCGATTGCTTGAATGCCCCATGGATCTTTAACAATGCTTAAAATAGAATGAAATAGCCATAGGAAACCTAGTCCAAATACAAACAAACCTGCTAAGGAGACTAAAGTTCTGCATACATCCGTATACTAACCACCTGACTAAAGAGAGGATTTCAAACATTACCAGTTCAGCTTCTATATCCTTGACGCCAACTAAAACATACATAAGATAGAGGAAATTGACCTAATCCACTCATATAGCTTATCCAGAGTACGTAAATTCCAAAGGAACACATGCTCTTCTTTGGAACAAAGTAATAAATCTATTTCAGAGGAACAATTGATTTAAGAAGAAGTTTACAAAATCCAATTGAAACTGTTCATACCTCGATAGTTGCAACCAAGTCCTGATCTAGTTTTGAAGCCATTCACCAATCCAGTAAAATCGACCTGCTTGATGCTGGATGACCTTCTATGACACAGTCTTCTGCTCTTTGTTAAAATCTCACACTTTTCAATTTATATTGAAGGACCGAACCTCAAAGGCTACTGCTACTCTGGAAGTAAAAAGCAACCGATTGGCACATAAGACTTCTATACCATCAGTTGTGTGAGCCATGGAAAGAAAGCAACCACCGTTTTGTCTCAAGATGAAGCAAAATGTAACAATTCTACTTCAACCAAGGAAGACACTATGACCATGGGCAATCAACATGGTGTAAATAATGAACATGAACGAATGGATGACTCATAAGCAGATGCATGTTTTCCTCTATACCGACCTTCCAGTACGCCTATGAGATCTGAATGGCATGCCAACGAACTAATCCAAACATTATAGGACATAATGCATAAGGTTCCTGCACAGATGAAGGACCGATCCTTACAGAGCTAGAGAAGAAATCAATACATGGCATAGAACTGTATACATGTTTACTGCAAGACATCACTCACACCAGTGCAGAATTTAGAGGCAACAACCTAAACAATAATCAAATGTCTACCTCTTTCCCACTTGGTGTAGTCGAGATGAAGGTGAGAACCCAAATCTAAATGCAGCGAGTCATTGAAGGCGAATTATAACCTGATGCAACAGATTTCAATGGCGTAAAGATCAAGTTAAAAATCAAAATCCTAGAACTGTGAATACTTACCCCTCCTACATGTAGCTTGAAGAGAGCTTTCTAACATAAAAAATAAAATGCGGCCATCTGGCATGGTAAAGGCCATGCAACCACCTGAGGATATCTCACGTTTGATAAAGTTCAAATGCATGATGATGCAAATTTGAAAGAAACTCAAATTGCCTGCCTTTTGAAGCAGCATTTTTTCCTTTACAAATAAATAACGAAGTTCCAGATTTTGGGTGTGCCTTTGGCTAGGACATCAAAATCACCATCCATGATCATGTATCAAAAATTTGAAATATAGGTTTTGAAACTTCACAGATCCACAGAAGACATTACAAACGAAAAGAAACAGAGTTCTTTCCCATCCATGGCAGAACGCCCTGAATTCAAACACACATAAACCGAACCTGCAAATGGAAACAGAAACAACTCTATGAAGAGCAGAATAGACGAAAAAAAATAGGATGCGCACCATACTTGTTTTAGAGGATTATTATAGAGGACCTCTTCGCCCGGCTAATCATACTGCCCGAAAAACTTCTAAGCCGATCAAAGTTTCTGATAATGGCCTCTAATAATGCCAAATAGCTTATGGACGTGTCTTCCATAGGATAAGAAATAAATCCAGGGATTGTAATGCCAGTGCATGTAGCTTGCTATGGTTCACTCAAATTTGATAGACAATAAGCATAACCTGAATCCAAGGGGAATGGACCATCTGTACCGTGTTTCACCTAGATATTCAAGACCTAGATATTCAAAACCTGAATATCAGAAAAGGAATATAAAAGATACATGCTTACTTGCACGCCGATTATAAAGGGGACATAGAAAGTGGACTTGCTTGCGCTGCTTTATGCTCGGCTCAATAGAAAGAAGCAATGAATGCAAGCAAATAATACCTCCTTTATTACCCAAAGATGGCCCAGCACACAACCTTTGGTCCTTTTGCTCACGCAAGAGAATCTGTTGTCTCCTACTGCAGCCTGAAGAATTACTATCATTACAACCTGAAGAACTATGGAACAATTTCAAAGAATGTGAACTGACATTTCGGTTTCTCCGCTACCATGTGCCAGGTCTATCCCTATCTGCTAGGCTTGTTATATGGACAAAAAGAAGTAAATCAAGTTTTCCAAAAAAATCAGAGCCTACAAAGTAAGAACACTTGCTGTAGCATACAACCAGCAAGGAAGAGTTAATCTGCAAAGGAATATGGCGCCTTAGAGGATATTGCGAGAATATATCAATATAAAGCTAGACATCTTTCAGCTAAACAAAGCGGCTGTGGTGATTTCTTAAGTTTCGTGGATCCATTCAGCTATCACAGAAGGAGGTTATATGTAGAAGGTATGCTTTGGAAGAACAAAAATGAAAAGGAATACATCTAAGATTTACCTAATCAAAACACCAACCACAGACAAACTTCCAAGCAAGTCTTGACGGAAATTACCTTTTTAATAGATCTAGTCTGAGTCATGGCCATCTGGTGGCCAGATTCAGCTAGATCTCTAAGTCTGATGCTCCAGTATATCTGCAGAAGAAAGCAATGACTGTAACAATATGTGAATCGGCTTACAAAGATGAGGTCGGTGAACTTTAATTATAGAATTCATAAGCCATAAATACAAAATCATGCTCACCTCTTGCAATTCATGTCCAGTAGCACTGGATTTCTTTTAATCACCAGGTCGAACTCTGAATCTCCAATCCGATTAACGGCCTACTATGCAGCATAAACCTAACCTCTGAATCTCCAGTCTAATTAACGGCCTCCTGTGAGGATGCCAAGCAAAACCTAGAGAAACAAATAACAACAGGAGCAATACCAAACTTCTAAAGCTCAACGCCAGGAAAGCAATGACCGGTTCGTAAGCATCTGCTTTATTGCTCACCATCTACGCCCGCAAAGCAAGCAAAGCAACAGTCCGATCCCAGCTCTCGACCACGGCACTGTAGCATTCGATTGCTGTTAATATTTCCCAACCGTCCAATACGCCATGTCAGCAAAAAATTGCCAATTTCGAAATCATAGTGCAACCGAAATGCTCGATTTCTGGAGAACCGGAATCTTTTCCCGGCCACCAAAACCCTTAAAACCTTAGGAAATCAATTTAAGGGAAAATACGAAAAAGTTTTCGGGACCCCGGGAAAACCAAATTTAAACAATAGGATGTGCACATGTTAAATGTTGAATTTAAGAATAATTGATGTATTTTATGGTTACCCAATCTTGAGCAGGCCTCCAGATTAGAATTTTACTTAACTAGAAATTTGTAGTTTTTTATGTAATCTAACCAGATATTTTAAATATCAGCCGGATATGCTTACATGTGTTACAACTTCCTTCTATCAAGCTGTTGCTACATTGTACTTTGTGCACATGTTAAATGTTGAATTTAAGCATGGCCAGTGGTATTGCAGTGCATTAAGCTATAATGGTTTGTTTAATATCAACCGAATTTACAAGTCTATAGTGGTGCAATGGAAATGAATGTAATAAAGATTTGTTAATATCAATAGAATATGCGAGTCCATCATGGTCAAATGGCAATAAATTCCCATAGATTCCTTAAGATCCTCTTGAGATTCCCCTGGATTCTCAAACATTATCCCAAGATTCAATTAGATTCTTCAAGATTCTATTTAGATTTTCCTCGATTCCATTAGACTCCCGTAGATCCTACAAGATTTTGTGAAGGTTCCACTAGGTTCTCCAAAATTATATATTTCTCTCATTCGGCTCCTACGATATCGTGTGGTGGATTCTCTTCCCTTTACTTAAGTCCTTTTCAGAACTTCCTGGGTTGCTTTTTTAACATTTTGGCCAAACCCCATTGGTGTACGATGTTATTTTTGGCCACCCTCTGCCTGCACCTGGCATACTCCTTTTTGTATAAGTGCATCCCTCAGGGCAGACCAATAAGCACTAATCTTGGTGTGGTGTGCGGGTCATATGTCCAAATAGGATGCTGCTATAGGTAACTCATTACAACTTAAAATTGCTTCCTTTTCTTTTCTGACAGTTGCTGCTCTCTTGGTTTGGGTCCCGTAGGCCAATTGGTCTCCGTGGACGATTACATTCTATCTATTCCATTCTATTCTATGATCTATTCTATTCTCTGCCGCTGAAGGGATCACCTCTCCATTGTTTTCATCCATAGTCTCTGTGACTTGGGGTTTTATTTCAGCCCCACTCACCACATCCCACACATCTCTTTCTTCCAACACTGGTTGCATTTTCCAAAACCACACAGCAGCATTAGAACGATCAAGCTTCTCCAAATTCTTGAGATCCATTTGAAGCTTCGCCATTATACAACTCCACTGCCTGATTCAAACACCTCTTCTTGATCTCTTCGTTTTTCCTCACGCTCTGATACCATAAAACAATAAGACTCCAAATGTTATCCAAGTGTGTTTTCTTTTTGTGCAATATAGGTATGTTTACTGTTGCCACATGAGCTATTTATTAGCTAAAAGGTTCTTTTTGTTGCAATGTTAAAGTTAATTTTCTTCATTGCATTGTTAATGTTAATTTTGTTTGGTGTTAATATAGGATTACTTGAGTTTGATGTTCGAGATCACGTATATCAAACTTGCGAAGTACTAGGATTATGCTTATATTGCATGTGTATAATGATTTAGTGATACAAATCCATAAGTGCCTTGAACTTTTTTAAGTCCACAATGGTTTAAACTTTTGTAAACATATTTGATATTCCATGTCATCTCTACTCAATTCGATGAAATTATATCACATATGTCAAACTTGCGAACATTGTCTTTGCAGTGCATTAAGCTATAATGGTTTGTTTAATATCAACCGAATTTACAAGTCTATAGTGGTGCAATGGAAATGAATGTAATAAAGATTTG
The DNA here is from genome assembly GCA_021234155.1 of Isoetes taiwanensis. NCBI lineage: Eukaryota > Viridiplantae > Streptophyta > Lycopodiopsida > Isoetales > Isoetaceae > Isoetes > Isoetes taiwanensis. The sequence goes on along the minus strand of JAJEKV010000010.1, from coordinate 10,609,274 downwards.
TTAATATCAATAGAATATGCGAGTCCATCATGGTCAAATGGCAATGAATTCCCATAGATTCCTTAAGATCCTCTTGAGATTCCCCTGGATCCCCAAACATTATCCCAAGATTCAACTAGATTCTTCAAGATTCTATTTAGATTTTCCTCGATTCCATTAGACTCCCGTAGATCCTACAAGATTTTGTGAAGGTTCCACTAGGTTCTCCAAAATTATATATTTCTCTCATTCGTCTCCTACGATATCATGTGGTTGGTTTTCTATTCCCTCCTCCCTTTACTTAAGTCCTTTTCAGAACTTCATTTAACATTTTGGCCAAACCCCATTGGTGTACGATATTATTTTTGGCCACCCTCTGCCTGCACCTGGCATACTCCTTTTTGTATAAGTGCATCCCTCAGGGCAGACCAATAAGCACTAATCTTGGTGTGGTGTGCGGGTCATATGTCCAAATAGGATGCTGCTGTAGGTAACTCATTACAATTTAAAATTGCTTCCTTTTCTTTTCTGACAGTTGCTGCTCTCTTGGTTTGGGTACCATAGGCCAATTCGTCTCCGTGGACGATTACATTCTATCTATTCCATTCTATTCTATTCTATTCTATGATCTAATCTATTCTCTGCTATTGGTCTCTGTGACTTGGGGTTTTGTTTCAGCCCCACTCACCACATCCCACACATCTCTTTCTTCCAACACTGGTTGCATTTTCCAAAACCACACAGCAGCATTAGAACGATCAAGCTTCTCCAAATTCTTGAGATCCATTTGAAGCTTCGCCATTATACAACTCCACTGCCTGATTCAAACACCTCTTCTTGATCTCTTCGTTTTTCCTCACGCTCTGATACCATAAAACAATAAGACTCCAAATGTTATCCAAGTGTGTTTTCTTTTTGTGCAATATAGGTATGTTTATTGTTGCCACATGAGCTATTTATTAGCTAAAAGGTTTAAAGTTAATTTTCTTCATTGCATTGTTAATGTTAATTTTATTTGGTGTTAATATAGGATTACTTGAGTTTGATGTTCGAGATCACGTATATCAAACTTGCGAAGTACTAGGGTTATGCTTATATTGCATGTGTATAATGATTTAGTGATACAAATCCATAAGTGCCTTGAACTTTTTTAAATCCACAATGGTTTAAACTTTTGTAAACATATTTGATATTCCATGTCATCTCTACTCAATTCGATGAAATTATATCACATATGTCAAACTTGCGAAGCATTGTCTTTGCAGTGCATTAAGCTATAATGGTTTGTTTAATATCAACCGAATTTACAAGTCTATAGTGGTGCAATGGAAATGAATGTAATAAAGATTTGTTAATATCAATAGAACTAGACACGTGTGCCCGGCGATGCCGGGCATTACTCATGCATGTGTGAAATGGGTGAATGTAATGGAGTGCATGGATGGATGTAATAGATAGATAATGGAATCATGCGGTCAACAACGAAGACTAAGAGAATAAGTGAAGCAGTTAAGTCGAAACAAAATGTTGTATCTACTATATTTCTTCTACTTTAGGTTCAAAATTCCACTTCCAAAATATGTATGAGGCTGGACATAATCCTCATGAAGATGTTACAATACACATGTTATAATGATATCACATCTCCTCTTCCTTCATGACAATATAATATTGAATAGAATTCTATTCTATTCTATTCTATATAATATTTGCGTACATTGTAAAGGACTTGAGCCGAATTGATTTTTAAGATTCACGTAGACCAAATTGTCTATGGGACTTTGATTTCTTTAGAGGTCAAACGCTTAGCAGAGAATATTCAAATGAAAATCTGGCATATGGGGTGAAGAGATGTTGCATGCAGGGTACGAAAATCCAACACCTTGCCTTTCTAAATAAAAAGATGATTTGGCACATGACGGATTATTATGCTAACAGTGGAACTCGGTTTAGACTTGCCAAAATTGAATTTGTGTCATAGCAGTTGAAGATATCTTTACCCTAGTTTGGCTCCTGCCCTCCGGTATCACCAAAAAATAAACCCCTCCTTCGAGATCTCACAGCGGTTACTGCATAGTTTGGGGCCATTTTTTGCCGGATTAGAGCTCCCTCCCCACGAAGGCACTCACTTTCCTACCTGGGCCTCTGATTCAGCCAATTCCTACCATTATGGAACTGGTCCCGGGGCCGGGGACCCCCGGGGGCGGGGGTGGGGGGACTCCATGTAAAGCCCCAAATCTCTGTAAGGGTCTAGAACTTTGCACCCATATTGCATAACTGAGGTGTTGGCCCGCCAGGGGGTAGGGGTTCGGAGTCTGAGAGAACACCTCCAGGAGCCCCGAGACCAAGGTAAGAGTATCCCATGCCTATCACAATATGGAAGTTGGGTCATCACGGTGCATTTGTGTGCCGCCACGTGTCTTCGCCAATAACGCGGAATGGAAGTTGGGGCATCCATTCCGCCCAGCAGGTAAACCTCTCGCGACGTTAGCGTGTAAACAATTTGGTAGAAAATTTTAGGGTTAGGTTACCTCACCAGACGAAGCCCTGCTCGATGCTTGCCGGATCTACTGCAGAGCTCCATCTGATGCTTGAAGCTTGCTGGATCTTGCCGGAAATGCTTGAAGCTTGCTGGATCTTGCCGAATCCTGCCTGAAATGCTTGAAGCTTCTTTGGATCTTGCCGGATCATCGCCTCCCAACATGATTTCTTTGTTGAAGAACACGATTTGCTACTGAAGAACATGATTTGATGCTGAAGAACACGATTTGCTGCTGAAGAACACGATTTGATGCTGAAAAACATGATTTGATGCAAGAACACGAGCTTGCTGGAGAAAAATCTGATTCCCCAACTTCCATATTGTAGGGGAAGGCGGGGCTCCCCTCCAGCAAAAAGAGACCCGCCTCTCCATTGCCACCCCACCATGCGGGGCCCCTGCCGATTTTGCGGAAGGGGAGCCCCTGCTTCCCTTCCCCTACGTTTGTAGCGTTGCTCACATAACCATGAAATATTTATTATTGTTTAGAGAATTTTTGACAATCACTCACATCTTATTTAGCAATCTTCTCACTTACAAAATCATCTTATATATAACCTACATGTTATTATTGGAAAACATGTGCCAAGAATTTAAACAACAAAGCGCATGTTTTACTACTGTTTGCACATCAAGATGCAAATTATTCGAACGATTCTCTTACATTCAAATTTAGACATACTTGTTGCAAAAGGTAGCACAATAATAATGGGTGAAAACTAAACCCTTGACTTTGGTTTCAGATTTATTTTCATGAATCCTGAATATATAATTAAGCGCATATATCGATTTAAAAAAATAAAATAAATTTATGCCCATATATTGCATCCAAAGACAGAATAAAATGTAGAATAAGATGTACATATTTTAGCATATCCACACTTAAAGCTATAGACAATGCATGATATTTAATACATTGGTAGTACATCAATATTGTAGAATAATATATGGAAGTCAAGTGTAACTGTTATTTATTTTTTGGCGCTCCATAAACCTAGAAGCTTCGTTTGTAAATAATGTTAATCAATAAAATGAATTCAACGAATTCCTGAGCTAATAACAACTCTAAGAATGTTTGATTTTGAATTTCAATTCAAAGAGACCATACAAAAGTTGAAAATACAAAGAGAGTAAAGAGACAATTGTTGTATCTATTTGTCACACAAATAATTGGTCATGTTCATTTAACAGAGCAGGTGTAGAGTACCATTTACTTTGCATGTAGCACTAAAGTTGTAGTTATCTGACTGAATAGTATCACTCAAATGGCTCCGATGCAATTGCGACATTTATTAGTACTTTTTGGCCATGATATCCACGTTTGCATGTTCTGCATATTGCCACTTTTGTCAACTGTTCCCTGCATGCATATTGCTCCCCTGTACTATATACATAAAAAACAAAAAGCAAAAAAAAGAAAGGGCAGCATTACTTACCATAGAAGTATCTTTGCTTTATTGTAAATGCATCCATCGAATTGCTTGCACCGGAGCATGGCAGTAAACTGTTCATTAACACTTCCAAGCATCTCTTAGATGGAAGTAGACTTGCCAATAAAGGTAGCAGGCATCTTGAGACTCTTCGGAGGAATATCACAAACTAAGGACTTAATATTATCAGGTATCCATTCAACAAAATATGAAGAGTTCTTATTTTGGACATTGAGCATTTGTTCATCAACTTCCTGTATGCTCATGCGGCCCAAAAACATTGCCAATGCGGTTAGATAATCAGACATAATGTGGATCTGCAGCACACATCATGATTTTTGCAATCCAGATCTGTTATGCCAATGCTGGCACAACATGTTACACCGTACATAGTTGCAAAGATCAAATGGTTCAAGTCACCAACTGCATCAAAGTAATTTACGTATTTGTTTTATAAGCGAATGGTTAAATATGAGCAGGCAGGATCAAACAAAGATCAAATAGAAGGGACCAAGAAGTGATGAAAATGAAATTGTTAACTAACTGCTCTCTAACATAATTGTATAAGTCTGTGACGCTATAGGGCTTACAGGTTGGGATTGTGAGCATCAAGTCCTGAAGCAGATATAGTAGAGAGCCTCGTAGTCTAACACCATGCACACTCATCCAACTGATGCACTGATAAGATTGCATTGTATGACTCCACAACTATGTCAGACACCTTTGGAGAAGGGAATACTTAGAAGGTCATGCGGTCAGGATACTTTCGTCCCACCTCCCATAAAGTCTTGAAAACCTGCATGTCAACAACCATAATGCTTAGAATAACTATATATGTAGAGTAAAATAGGAAGTTATAACAATGTGAAATGAGACTTGGGATGTGAGTTAAAAGAAAGCAGTCGACGTAATTATCAGAACTATCAAAGCAGTCCCTGATTATAAGGGATGCTAAAACAAAAAATTGAGCATAGAAATGCCAAAATGTATAAAGAAAGCAAAAAAAGAAAAAAGGGCAGAACTGGAAGAAAATTAGATGTCAAAATCCTACCCTGAAGCCAGTCACAGCTCTCAACTTCCTTTCGAACAACATCAAGAACAGAATCAATAAGTTCAACACCTAAAGGTGTAAAACCTTCCTATTATATGAAAGTTGAAAATAAAGAGCAAAATGAAGGAAGTTCTAGGGCAGCATTACTTATCATACGAAGTAGCTTTTCTTAGTCATAGCAAAGTAAAGACCTGCCATAGTTTTGATGGCAGAGAAAAAAGCCAAATAGGATAGGGCTGGAATAAAAATGGCTAAGCGTTTCAGGCACAAAGTACTTCTATGCAAGGGAAAATGAAACCTAGAAACAAAAAGCTGTGTTAAAAAAATAGCAAACTGTAATCTACCTAGTATTTGTTCTGCAACAACGAATCTTGCACAACGCTGCCACCAGCATCAGCACATCTTCTAACTTGTGCTAATGTCGGATGCTGTTGCCTGAGGACTCCAGAATTTGATGTACTTCTGCCGTTTCAAAACTCCAGAATTTGATGTACTTCTGCCGTTTTCAAGCTCTGAAGGAAACGTGGAAAGGCGGAGCAGAGGAATGTTGAGCAAAGAAACTCTGCTAATGAAGATCTAATCGGCTCTCAATCAAGCATCTGACATTAATAACTGCCCGAGCGTTACAACATCGGCTGAAAATGCCATCCAAAATAAAAGAAAAAAAACCGCCTAAAACCAAAGCCAAAGGCAAAAACGAACTGAGGCTTGCAAACTCTGAGGCTTGTTAGTTTGGAGTTCCGACCCAGCTCAAGCTTGGGCGTCAAAAACCTTGAGAGAGCTTGGAGCGCCAAAAATCGTGAGCAGAGCAGGACGGAAGGAAGATAATGCGTCGTCAGCATTCAAACAACACACCAGCTCAAAAACTGGCCATCAATGCTGGCAGCCAGCGTCCCGCATGCGGGAACGCAAACTGAAGGGAACGCCGCATGCGGCGTAACATGCGGCGTTCCTTGGCACGCACCCCAACACCCTCACAAAATAAGAAAGAAGATATGTGAGTCCATCATGGTCAAATGGCAATGAATTCCCATAGATTCCTTAAGATCCTCTTGAGATTCCCTTGGATTCCCAAATATGATCCCAAGATTCAACTAGATTCTTCAAGATTCTATTTAGATTTTCCTCGATTCCATTAGACTCCCGTAGTCCTACAAGATTTTGTGAAGGTTCCACTAGGTTCTCCAAATAAAGACATTAAATTCCCCTAGATTCCCTTAGATTCTCTAAAGTTCCATCAAGATTCCCCTAAATTCTCAAGGACTTTATGAATATTCCCTTGGATTTCGCTAGGTTCCCAAATATTATCTTGAGATTCTCATGGACTCCTTAAGATTCTCTTAAGACTCCCACTGGATTCCCAAAGATTATCCCAAGCTTCCTTCAGATTTTCCAAGATTTTTTGAAGATTCTCCTAGATTCCCTTAGATTCTATGAAGATTCCTCTCGATTCTACTAAGATTCCATCAAGACTCCCTAGATCCTATGAAGATTCTCCTAGATTCTCTTAATTTCTATAAATTGTGTGAAATTCTAACATTCCCTAAGATTCCACAAAGATTCTTAAAATTTGACCACATTAGCTTCAATGGCGACGAAAACGATAGATTACTATGGATTTCGTAAAATTCTAAGATTCTCTTGAGATTCCCATGGATTCCCTAGATATCTCTTGAGATACCCCTAAATTCCTAAACATTTTAAAAGATTTTGTGAAGATTTCCTTAGATTCCCTAAGATTCTCTTGAGATTCTATTATATTCTCTTGATATTCCCTTAGATTCTAAAAGATTATCCCAAGATTCCCCGAAATTCTACTAGATTCCCATAGATTTCTTGAGATTCCATCAAGATTCACCTAGATCATATGAAGATTGTCGTAGATTCTCTTGAGTTACATAGATGCCATAAAATTCTAAGATTCCCTTACTTTCCACAAAGATCCCCAAAATTTAGCCACATTGATTCTAATAGTGACAGAATGATGCCAAATGACTACCCGTTAGAAAGCTCTCGACAAGAGGAATCCAACGGTATGGGCCTCACTTTTGTCTGACATTCTCGTTGCAAGGCAAAATAAAAAATCCGGCTTGGACTAGCCTAACTAGCACAAACATCACACTACCACCCCAAAATTTGATCAACGTATAGTTTTTTGCTGTTGTTTCTGCTAAAAAACAACATTTAAAGACCACCCATAGTTTTGTTCCGAAAATGCTAGAAACAACATGTAGTTTTTGTCTAAAAAATCTATGCATAGAAAATTGACAGTCTTTTTAATAATTGCTGCGACTGGTTTGAAGAGCTGGGATGATTTTGATGAAGACGAAATTGCAAATGGTAGCCGATTGTTCTGTTCTTGCATTTGATAATACTGGAGATGCCAGCCTCTTGTCCTCCAAGTTAACACGGCATTGTGAAACTTCAAAAAATCTGGAGATCAGCATGAGCGGTGCAGTTGAAAATTCGAAATCTATGAAAGAGCCGGAGGATGTAGAGTTAAGATCAAGTTTATTCATCCAAGCATAAATGCCATTAATGGTGCACAAGAACGTGGCAACAAGAATCGAGCCAATCAGGTTTGAAAGTTTGAATGATTAATCACTTGATAATGAGTTGATTTAGAGATTAATGCAATAGTTTAAGGCAGATGCATGAATCTAGTTAAAGTTCTTGAATATGAAACTCCATAGATTTGTCTACCTATACTCTTTCAAGATCTATACACTTCAAAACTTCAACACGCCCGTCTCGTAAGCGAACCAGCACCAAAATATAGGTGCTGATGACGTGCTGAAATTTCGCGTTTTTGTACACCTCAATTAAAAAAACACCCAAAATTCTATGCGTTGTTTTTTTGTGTTGTTTTTACTAAAAAATAACATGTGGTTTAACAGAATATCCACATATGGTTTTTTAAAATAGTGGTTGTTTCTAAGTGTTGCTTTTACACAAAAACAACATGTGGTTTAACAAAATAGCCACGTGGTATTAGTTGTTTTCAGGTGTTGTTTTTACTAAATAATAATATGTGGTTTAATAAAATATCTACCTGTGGTTTTTTAAAGTCGTCGTTCTTAAATGTGGTGTTTCTCAAATAAATACACATGGTTCTAAAGAATATCCATGCGTGGTTTTTTGAAATAGTTGTTTTCTAAAGCAAACTACGTCGAAGAACTATACTAGGAAAAAAAAAACAACATCAGTAAAAAAAAGATTTCTTGTATATTCCAAGATTAAAAAAAAAAACATTATTTTAAATATCGACATGTGGCATGCTTTTTAAATAAATAAGCATATTTTTCTTGTTTTTTCAAAGATAGCCTTTTGGGAATCGAACCCAAACAAGTCCAATAAGGCATAATATTATAAAATTGCAATCCACATTCTCTAACATTAAATTAAAATATAAGGTTCAAAATATTACATCAATAGTTAAGGCTTAAAACAATTCCATAAAGGTTAAGGTTCAAAGCATTCTTGTCTTAAATATTATTTCCATTCAGTTTTCCATACCAATATTGTTTTATTGTTTTATCAGTTAAAACATTATGAGAAAGATCAAAAAGATGTTCGAAAAAAAGTTTGATAAGCTAAACAAAACCTTGAGCTCTATTTTTGGAATAAAGATTAACAAACCAGGCCGTGGCTTCTAGTGTATGCTTCCAGATTAAAAGATTAAATGCAAAATCGAAAAGGGGCTCCCTTGTTTTTTTGTTTGAATGCTTGAGCAGTCATCTCAGCTCTACAGAAAACATCTACAGAAAACATGAGATTTGGCAAACACTTACGGGATTCTCCTGCTCAGATCCTTCACCATGAATGAAGCTTGAGATTCGACATGCAAAGAAAAAATAAAGCAATTTGAATGGGTTTGAAATTATCCAATACGAGTTGCACAAGATAAGAGCTCACCAAAAGTTTCTGCTGCAGCCCAAGCCTTTAGTTTCCCTGCAAACAAAGGGGAAAAAGATAAGGAATAGAGATCCATCCAATTTTGATTCATTGCCCAAAATCAAAGAAAGCATAATTTCATTATATATGGACTTTCCCTAAGTCCATATGACTCCCAAATGGACCCAAATTTTTAGAATATAGGGGTTTTATTTGTTAGAATGATGCAAAATTTTGGGAATCGTGCAGGTAGGTGAGATGGCAGGCCTTGTATCTATTAAGCCAACGAAGTGCCATCCAAGTTTGTGTCCCGCCCAAGCGCCTTCACTATAGGTGGTCTTGCTACTGAAGCCGGCTTTTGCAAATCCGCATAGTGTAGATTCATAGTCGGGGACACTCAGAATGGTCCGAACCAGACGGAGCGATGGATTCACAATGAGCGAAATGCAGTCCCATATCTGCGAGCCAATATTAGCTCATGCGAACCAGCTGCAGGTTTCTGTAACGAGATGAACCAGAATGAAAGAGAAGAAATCAGACACCAACTCAGGAAGCTCTTGTAAGTCCATATATATCTCAAATGCTCGTAAGTGTATAGAATAGAGGGTGTATAACACAACATAAGTGGATATAATAACATTTAATGCGAGACATTCATTAGATATCGTTTACAAACATATGGAGCATATAACATTATGACTAAATGTATAGTAATGCAGCCTGAAATTGGGCGGGCACCCAATTTCGAGTTACTTTTATGCCGAAATAGTCGAATAGATAACAAATAATTCTCAAGGGTCAGGTTGCTCTTCTTCTTTCAGGCCTTTTTCAGGTTCTTCAATGTGTGCTTGAGCTTGCTGTGGAGCATCTTTCATACTTTCCATCCTCTCCATGAATTCTTGGGAGCGTGACTTATTTCCCTCCTCTTCTACCTCATGTGGAGTTGACTTCTCAATCTGTCAAGACTCTCAAGAATCTCAAGAATCTCTTAGCCATTGATTCTGCACAGCAATAAATCTTCGGTTAGAACATAAGGTTATGCCAATTAAAAAAACACGCCATTTAAATACCTAATATTAAGACAAAAGAAAACTTCTCCCAAGGGCCAAAATGAGCGGGCGCCCAATTTGCCCCAGGGGTTGTTACCTTGCATGGCAAAATGTTTTCCCCCAAGGGCCAAACTGGGCGGGCGCCCAATTTGCCCCAGGGGGTGTTGTCTTGCATGGCAAAACGTTTTCCCCCAAAAATCAAACTGGGCGGACGCCCAATTTGTCCCAGGGGGTGTTGCCTTGCATGACAAAAGGTTTCCCCCAAGGTCCAAATTGGGCGGGCGCCTAATTTGCCCTGGGGGTGTTGCCTTGCATGGCAAAAGGTTTTCCCCCAAGGGCCAAATTGGGCGGGCGCCCAATTTGCTCTCAGGGGGGTGTTGCCTTGCATGGCAAAATGTTTTCCCCCAAAAGCCAAACAAATGGTCCCCAAATTTGGCTCAAATTGGGCGGGCGCCCAATTTAAGGGGTTTCCGGGATGGCAGAATAAACTTTTTGGCATAACTTTTGCACCCGGACTCCGTTTTCAGCGTTTTTTATCTCGTTGAAAAGCTTGTTCAGAGGGCTTCGATAAAGGTAGAAACCAAGCATATGATTTATAGAAATAAACCCTGAAATTGGGCTCAAATTGGGCGGGCGCCCAATTTTAGGGGCTCAAGGGTGGCAGTATAGGTTTCTCGGCATAACTTTTAGTTACGGACTCCGTTTTCGGCGTTCTTTAGCTCCTTGGAATGCTTATTCAGAGGGCTTTGATAAAAAAAAATAATCAAGCATAAGATTTATCTAAATGGGCTCCAAATATGGCTCAAATTGGGCGGGCGCCCAATTTGAGTGGCTCCGGGGTGAGAATACTTTTTTTGGCATAACTTTTGCATCCAGACTCCGTTTTTTGCGTTTTTTATCTCGTTGGAAAGCTTGTTTAGAGGGCCTTTCAAGCATACTGTTTACACAAATGGGGCTCCAAATTAGGCGGGCGCCCAATTTGAGCGGCACAGTGGTGGCAGATGTATACAATTTTTGGCATAACTCTTGTATTCGGACTCCGTTTTTTGTGCTTTTTAGCTTGTTGGAAAGCTTGTCCAGAGGACCTCTTAAGCATAGTAATTACACAAATGGGGCTCTAAATTGGGCGCCCGCCCAATTTGAGGGGCTCCGTGGTGGCAATGTATAGGATTTTTGGCATAACCCATGTATTCTGACTCTGGTTTTGGCGCTTTTTAGCTCGTTGGAAAGCTTGTCCAAAGGGCCTTTCAAGCATACCATTTACACAGATGGGGACCCAAATTGGGCACCCGCCCAAGTTGAGGAGCACAATGGTGGCGATGTATACGGTTTTTGACATAACTCTTGTATTCGAACTCCTCGTTGGAAAGCTTGTCGAGAGGGCTTTTTATGCATATTATTTACACAAGTGGGGTCCCTTGATAAAGTTCGGCCTAGGGATAGGCACGTGGGCACCTATGGAATAATGGAATCTCAGTAATTCTACCTATAGAGCAAGATAATCCTAAGGATGTGCGCTTCTAAAGCATACTAGCATAGCAAAATAAAGATAGATGAAAAGGTGAAAACAAGAATAAAACATATAGAATGTGGATTAAGCTAACATGAAAAAAGGCCTCCATACTCTACGAGCATATTCTCTCAAACCTTATAGTATTTTGCAAACCTTAATATACAGTATGCAAAAACTTGTACAGGCATACCCCACAAACGAGGATCGTTATGTACGGTCCAGATCAAGGAATAAAGGGAAAATATGCCCATCTGACAGCTCTCGCTGCCCTACATAACCCCCCGTGTGAATATGCACCCAAACCAAAGGGGGTTTCAGGGGGATTTTAATTTAAATGTGTTAGATGCAATGGTTTGTGTTAATAATGTTAATGGTAGTTGTGTGTTGATTCTTATATTAAAAAAAATTTTGGGCCCTTCGGGCCCTAACTAAAGCAAATATAGATAAACTTTATGGGCCTAAATATTAATTACTAAGAAGCACAATAACATCAAGACAAATTATTTCCAATGCAAAAAACTATTGAGTATGTTTTGTGTAATCATTAGAACAAGAACACGTTCTCGGAATTGAACACATCAAAATCTTGCAACAATAATGTTGATGATATTTTTCTTTTCAGAGCAAAGTCAGTGCTCTTATCGTTTGTTTGGTGCATGTGGAGCTTGCTATGCTTAAGCATGGTGAATACATAAACAAGTTGTGCTAGAATTTGACAGTATCAAATCTCGGATAAGCTTTTCCACATGAAAAATGGTACAAATGTGAAAATGCATATATGAGAACATGATCCAAGCATACATGCTAGATATTAGCATTACACAACAGTATAAGGTGGGAATTTTACCTCTCTTTGTTTTTATGCATGGCACAGTCTTAGCTCAGTAAACAACTGCCTTCGCACAATTTAAACATCTTCTAATCATACTTAAGTTGAAAACCATTTAATAAATGGCACTTGTGCCTTTATACTAGACATCAACAAAGGTATTTTGAATGGTGAGAAAACAAGAATATATCATGAAGACACTAGTACCATTCTTAAGTCTAGATGTTCATAAATTGTGCATCAGGAAGATAAAAAGAGCACTGTAAGAAGATAATAAGAGCATGACCCATCATGTCCTCGTATGACTTGTCATTCTAGGAGAATTTATAACCATATATACCTGACAAGAAATGTTTATGCAGGTCAATGGCATAGATTGTTGCCATTTGATCTTCGAAATGACAAGAATGGACTCCAATCAGCTGCAATGTAGTTGCCATATAAGAATAGCAAAGTGAAATCAGGGCGACATGATCTGTTGATGACTGCCATACATTACCATCCAAATTAGAAATATATTATTATCCAAAATAGAAGACCTACAATAAGGATGGGCAAAGGTATGCTATGCTGGGATGCAAGCACTAAGAACTTTTAAAAAGAAAAAGAGAAATATGCATCTTCCAATAGTGAAAGCCTTACCTGGTGAGAATTCGTTTTGTTGTAGCATCAAAGCAAGACATAGGTGCAGGAAAAATGCTCCTGAGCATTGATAAATAGAATCCTTGTGCAGGAAAAATGCTCTTGGACCCTCCTGGGCATGGATAAATAGAATGTTTGTGCAATAAGTAGCCCAAGTATCTTCATAATGCACTGATATAAATCGAAGTTGAATGATGCAGATCATGAAGAGGACAAGGAAAATTGTACCAACAATGGAGCCAATATAAGAAGCAACTGAACGAAAGCAGTTTGAACAAAAGAAGATATTTCTTATTATCTTTCCCTGTGCTGCACACTGTATACATGCTGCTGTTGCCTTGTCCTAAGCTGAAGATGGTGCACAATGGCTGCTGTTGCCCTGTCCTAAGCTGCTTGCAAGAGTTAGTATATACTAGATTTGCAAGTTGAAAGACATCCATCATTACAACCACACTTTTCAAGTCCAAATTAGCCCAAGCCCAGTCTCCTAAACCTGCAAAGCCTGGATGCCTGCAAAACCCTTAGCTTGCAACAAGCCAACCTAGTTGCCTGCGTGCAAACTCTCGAATGTCCTTCTTGTTAATGCATACTGGAAAATGGAACAAAAGGAAGCTGTAGCCGAATCTCTGTCCCTGCTCCTTAAGAATACACTCCCCTTACTTATAAATTAGAGACATCAAAAGCTACAAAGTTACATTCTTAAGAAATCGCCAAATGCCTGTTCCAGCCAGTGCCACTTATCCATCTTGTTGTTTCCACTAATCTGCAAAGTCTTTCCATCCTCAATCTCCACTTTCATGTCCTCTTTTTTCACTCCTGGCATGTCGACCTTGAAGACATGAGATCTGGAGGTTTTTAACCAGTCTGCGCAAGTATTTGCACCATTCTGAGCATTCCGAGCGGCTATTCTGGACGGATCAGAGTTGTCAAAATCTGTGTAACCAAATGGATCCCAAAAGGTGTCGATGAATGTATTATCCTTGGTTTCACACCTCCTTGGCACCCCCTTGCTTTCTTTGCAGACCTCCTTGGCACAGATCCGGGCCAGACCGCCATAGACCCTAAACACTAAACAGAGGCACAGATGCAAAGAACCCTAAAATATATTATTCTGAGCCTTGCATGTTCAATTTAGAATAATATTGAACATTCATAGGGACCATTGGAAAGTGCCACAAAAATCAAGGGTCCAGAATGGGCGCACTCTAGAAATACTATTTAGTACACCTCATCAAATACAACACCGAAATCATAGAAAAACCTTAGTAAAAGTCGTACAAAAACATAAAAAAAACCCCCTGTTATTATGCTACATATATCTATGACAAATGAAGAGAACAAGCTTGAAAATAAGCACCTGTGATTATTCTCCTTCTGCTATATCGATGTAGATGAAGATAGCGGCCTATAAGGTATGGCGCCACTGATGCAAATAAGATGCTTAATGATGTTATCAGCAAAGAATGGAGGTCGATGTGCCAAGAGCTAGGCGTGGTGCTCTTCTGAGAGAGAAGGAAGAAATAGGGGCCCCCTTTCCCCTCCCGCTCACAACCAAATGCCTACAATTCAAATTCAAGTTTTGAATGTGGGCCTGTTGCGTTCCCCATCTCCCCTCCCGCCCACCATTCAAATTCAAATTTTGAATGTGGGCCCGTTGCGTTCCCCATCTCCCCTCCCGCCCACCATTCAAATTCAAATTTTGAATGTGGGCCCGTTGCGTTCCCCATCTCCCCTCCCGCCCATGATTTAAATTCAAATTTTAAATGTGGGCCCCGTTGCCCTCTGCACGTGATTCAAATTCAAATTTCACCCCCCATATTACATGACTACCTATGCAGTTGCAGAGCAGTATTGGGCATTTTACTACAGGGCGATCGGCTCCATCACTAGCTTGGTGACTGCGTCTTTGCTGATAACATCATTAAGCATCTTATTTGCATCAGTGGTGCCCAGCGACTCTAGTCTTGCCTCTACTATGTTTAAAATAGAGGTATGGTTTCTTTTACATATTTTTTGATTATGTAGCTTTTATCAATCTATGTTTTGGTCATCTTGTGTCTAATAGACGAGTTACTTGTATTGTCTCCAGTACATAATTTTTATATCCATTCTTGTTTAATGTTTCTTCCCAATATCATGTGCCCATCTTGTTCAGTTAACTTGAATTCTGTAAGAGGCCAATGTGATACTTCAGTAAAAAGTATCTCAATCTTCAAAAGGGTGATCTGGCTATTTTAGTGGCCCCATCTAAATTGTTATTCTTTGAGCACCAAAGCCTTCTTTACCTATATAGGTTGTCATATCACATAGCACGGTTCATGAGATGCACTTTGCTTACTTAGACCGACTCAAGCATCTGCTTACCTAGACCACCCAATATGTTTGCTTACCTAGACCGACTCAAGCATTTGACCACCCAATATGTTATCGTATCACACAGTGCCTGTCCACTTTTCCTATCTAAATTAGGTAGTCATCCAGTATATTTATAGTTTTCCTATCTAAATTAGGTAGGCACCCAATATATTTATAGAGGATAAGGCACCTGGTCCATGAGATTCACTTTTTCCTATTTAAATTGGGCGGGCGCCCAATATGTTTATAAGATAAGCTCCCCATGTTTATAAGATAAGCCCCGGTCCGGATAAGCCCCCATGTTTATAAGATAAGCCCCGGTCCATGGGATTCACTTCTTCCTATCTAAATTGGGCGGGCGCCCAATATGTTTATAAGATAAGCTCCCAATCTATGAGATTCACTTTCTCGTCACTAAATTGGTTCACTTTTTGCATCTAAATTGGGCGGCCGCCCAATATATATTCTTAACCGGGGGCTTCGGATCGGCGCATCCCCGGCCGTTGATTGCTGCCCCGCGTGATAGGGCATAACCGCAAGTGGAAGCAGGGAAGAAGAGCAGAAAGCATTGCAACTTTGCCCTGGATTGACCGGGAGGATTTTTGCCCCGGATTCACCGGATGCCGATAATCCGGGCTAGGACTTGATAACCGAAGCTCACGAACTCGATAACCCGATCTTTGGCCCTCGGTTGTGGATAATCGAGCTATGGAAGCTCGGATCCTAGGTATGGATGAGGCGGCTTGCCTGCCGGTTAAAAGGGATAAACACCCTACTGCGCCCATTACCTCGGATAAATGGGCTCGCCCCTCCGGGCTCGCCCATTTATCTGAGGTAATGGGCTCTCAGGGGTGTTTATCCCCTTCATAAAGGAGAGGATAATGCTGTGTCACACTGGTTATTGGTTCCCTTTTCTCCACCTAAATTGGGTGGTCGCCCAATATGTAATGCTCTGACTGACTGCTTACATAGGACTCTTTACACGCATTCATAGACAGACTGCTTACACACTTACCTACCTACGGTCGTATGTAATTATGCATGTCATATCACCTGTAAGAGTTCCTGAGATGCACCTTCAGCAGTAATATATCCAGAAAGCTAAACCATTTACATGGGCGTCTGCCCTATTCACAAGTTTTTTCGTTATAAACATCCATACTTATCATCTCTTTGTTTACAGATCATAAGGTTCAAAGGATTCTCATTTCTAAACTATTTAAATTGGGCGATTTCGCCAGAAACTTATATATCTTGTTACTAGAAGTTCACAGATCGTAAGCATGAAGCCAAATAACATTAATAAGATTGAAATCCCCAAATTTGAAGCCTAATATTGAGAACTTTACTTACGGCACCACATTCATATTTTAACTTACGGGATCTAACTTCATCTTCAGATTTCGGATTATTTGCTTCTGTGTTGGACCCTTTTATTTCTTCAATGAGTTCTAGCAGCTAAAAGGAACATGCAAGACTGCTTTACTCCATAAGTAACAGATGATGAGCAGACGGGATGGAACAAGTATCAAGTGAAGAAGCAGGCCAATGATTCAGGTCAGCTTTCAGATTCACTTGTAGGTTATTAAACAAAACAGGATCATGTATACACATTTGAGACCTCTGCCACGACCTAGCCCGATCTGAAAAACTTCGTTGCCTCTGTTACGGTCTAGCCCAGTCTGAAAGCTCGAGCTTCTGAGAGCCGATGACATCTCTCATTCTGGCCAGCCATACCAAGAACACTAGCCCGCGATTACTATACATGGTAGCTCCCCCATTTTGCACGGCACCAACCACCGACTACTCTCGCCATAGCCCATACATTACGTTGAGAATTTAGGGTTAGGTCATGTACATTTATTTTATTGCCCTAAGTTTTTTTTTTTTTTTTTTTTTTTTTTTTTTTTTGGGAGTGCCATTTCAAATATGAATATCACCTCGTTTGCCATCACACATGTTCTTCTACCCAACTAGTATTACAGGTTGCATCCTAAATACTAGTACACGTCAATGCTAATATGGAGGTTGTGTAGGTGTGCAGTTTGATCAGCATGGCATTATGAGCATTATGATGGATATGGCGACTTGCAATTTAATTTGATCCACAATGTGAAGTCACACATGATGTTGGTATATGACATGTTGGCCGACTGATGTTGGAAGAAGAGATGGAAGCCAACAACTCCTAGTTACCGTCGATCTATGATCTAGAGGTAACATCCAATATCGACCCATGTAGGGACCCCAACATGTGGTAACTCATTTTTATTTACATCTAGCATTGGCTCTAAATTACAGCGTCTATGATCTAGAGGTAACATTCATCGTCAACCCATGATCTAGAGGTAACATTTATTGTCAACCCATGCAGGGATGGTAGCTAGTTTATGAAGCATATGCAGCACTCGCTGGGGACCTCTGTTAGTCGACTATGCTTGGGAACCGTCGAACAAGAATAAGATACCCAATACTATCAAGATACACGTGCATGCTGCTGAGGCATATGCAGAGGGGATGTCAATTAGTGTATGGAAAAGAGTCATTGATGCGAGAAGGCCAAAAAATGGTCCATAAATTTAGGTATTGTCCATAATTAATGAAATTGTGCTTAAGATGAAAAGGATGAAGTATTTCTAATGGAGCTAAGCAATAAGAAGGAAGCCGCTGTCATCTCCAAATCCTGCAAAGCCAATGAATAAAAATGGAAACAAATGCATGAGAAAATATTTTACATGAGAATAAATCCCTGCACAACCTCTGGAGCAAAAGATCTTGGAGTTCCGACTCTGAATATGAAACTGGGAGCAAAACCTGAATGCCGAAATCTGAAACCCTAATCATAGGGGATCCCGGAGGACGGTATATTTAAGGGTAAATGTATCCTGAGCCATCTTGTTCTGCAAAGGGAGCCGTTTGAAGAAGGGCTCCCACGGCCAATAAAGACTGCTGCACTCCAGCGATGAACCGAAACCTTTCACAAAACAGACAATGGATTTTCACAGCCGATTATCATCCTACTACTACTACTATTATCGGCAGTTGTAGAACAATGAAAGCATGGTTTGGCTCTTGAAACGAAGCCTGGATTAAGTTAGGGCTCTAAGTTTTGAAGCAGTTCCGACACATCCACGATAGAAGCAAATCTTGTTCCCCTTGCTAACCTGCCAAGAGCTCTGCTAGGTTCTGCCATTCTCAGCGGCTGAAGAAGCCGTCGACGCTAGGAGGTTTTGATTTGTTTAAACCGTCAAATCAAATGCAGGTTGTTGACACATTGCATGAGTTATTGATGGTCTATTGGCGCTGCTATACAGCGCCTACTTATCTTGAGTTAAAGTGCGTTATTTACTTCTATATACGAGTTAAAGTACGTTCTTTAGTTCTATATGAAGTTGTTGCTAAGATTTCTCAACTATCAGAAAATTTGTGAAATGTCTTCACAAGGATTCTTACATATAGTGTTCCTCGCTTTCATGCATCATTCTTATAGCAATGGTGCAGGATGAAAGGACATAATTATCCTATTGGACCTATATCCACATGCTACATTGTGCATTGCTGTATGCTATGGAAATGCAGGTTGGCATATATGATCTTATGTGAGGCTCTTAGAAATCGTGATGATTTGCTTTTCCATTTCCATGCAAGAAGCTCTAGCTCTTATCTTAAACTTATGAAAACTTCTTATTTCAATGTGGAGCAACCACTCCTTTGCCGTTTAACCTACAGGTACAGGTCCATTGAAACGATACCATCAAACATAGAAGCATCAACTCTGAAATGTAAGCATTGGATTCTTTTGAATTGTAGTAACTATTGGAAGATGATGAGAATAGCGTTTCCATTCAATCTATTTTCGGGCAGACATGCAATTGATTTCTCATAAGTAAGGATACCATGTACTTTCTTTACCCAAAAGGGGACAAAATGAAATCCTAAAAGAAGTTTCAATTGAATAAAGATGTCGTACAATCCTTGGGTCTTCCTTGAGGGAAAATGAAAGTAGAAACTATTTATAGATTCAAGAATAATAAATTATGGGGTTGTCTTGCCATGCGTATAGATAATGATGCTGACATTTGAAATGACATGGGCTTTTTCCCAACTATTTTGATTTATGTGATGAGGCATTTCAGATAAGTTCTATGCATATGTTACTACTAGACAAGGTAAATCAAACTCCTTTCTTAAAGGAAAATATGGCCACAACTATCTTACAAATAGAAGATTATTTGGGAGAAGGGTAAAAGCATGTTAGGGTGTACCACTTTTGGAACCTGCAAAAGTACATACACTAGGTACTTCAGAACTGGGTACTTTTCTCATTTTTATTTTCATTAAAACTAGTACAAAAGTCTAAAATAAAAGTCATGGACGCATTAATATTCAAAGTTAAGATAAAGATAATGCTACCAGAGACCAAAATATATATAAAAGTTCTAGAATGTACCTTTTATTGAGATATTACACAAGTATCCAGTACCCAGTCCTGGGTACCTTTTTAGGTACTTTTTTGGTCACTAAATAATACTTTTTAAGGGACACCCTAACATGCTTTTACCCAGAATCTGAAATTCGCCTAGACGTGCATCTTTTAGCCTAGATGGTTCTTCATTGCCATGTTTGAAGAGTTAAAGAATCTAAAAAATTTGTTGGTTATTTTTCCTATGGTTCTTGACTGCCATGATGTCCTTGCAGAGCCATTTCTACAAGAATCATATCTATATTCTTAAATACCTTTTCAGGGGGTTTAGACTAAAGAGCAAATGATGTAGATATTGAATATGTAGCATAATAACAGGGGGTTTTCTTTGTGTTTTTGTACGCTTTTCACTAAGGTTTTCCTATGATTTCGTGACGTATTCAAATGGATGTACTAATGCGTACATCTAGAGTGCACCATTTCCGAGCCATTGATTTTAGCCCTTTTTTTTTCAATGGTCAACAACCAATGGCTCACAACAAAAGCCCTTTTTTTGTGCGTGTGGTGCATAATGGTCAACAACCAATGGATGACAACAAAAGTCCTTTTTTTGTGCGTGTGGTGCATAATGGTCAACAACCAATGGCAAACAAGAAAAGCCCTCTTTTTGTGTGTGTGGTGCATAATGGGCACATGAAGGGCTTGAAGGGCGCATGTAGTGCAGTTTCCCCGCCGGCAACACATTTCTTATCATAACTTTTGATCCAGAGCTCTGTTTCAGATGATTTTTATTGCGTTGGAAAGCTCTCTCCGAGATCTTTTTGATAGTGTATGATATGGATATGTTTGGTTAAGTTATCTATGCTAAAACAGCAATTTTTCAGCCGGGTTTGGTAGGTTTTCACATCCTACCGGTGATTATCTGAGATTGCGCTATTGGATATTGTTTTATGGCTCATTCGAATGAAGCTTGCAAACAATTACCATGCATTTTTAGATTTTGAGGCGGTTATTAAGCAAATTCCAAGGCTTCTAGATCCTTTTGCTAACAAGCGAGAAAAAGTTCCCCACTTTGGTTTCTCACCACAAGAATCCATGGAGGCCAGCTGCTTTGTTAAATTCCAGTTGAAAAATGTTTGTGTATGGGTGTTGCAAACTTTATGACTTTCAGAATAATGGGATCAATCTGCTCTATCTTTATGGTAACTTTTACTTATGTTCTATTTGTTTTATTGTGATGAAATTCAAAAGCTACAGTACAGGTGATGAAAGCCTCAAATGAATTCTAGTTTTTTTCTGGTTTGAATTCTAAAATTTTTGTCACACCGGGGGGGAGGGGGTGACGTCCCTAAGGCCCCGAAGGGGCCAAAAAAAATTTTTTGCAACACAAACCATTAACATCCAACATATAAAAATTAAATCCCCCAACATATAACGACCAACACATAACAACGATTGACATCAACAACCAACACATAACTACCATTGACATTAATTAACACAACCATTGGGTCCAACACATTTAAATTAAAATCCCCCTTAAACCCCCTTTGGTTTGGGTGCATATTCACACGGGGGGTGACGTAGGGCAGCGAGAGCCCTCATAATTGTATTTTGCACGTACGAAATCAACACCATATAGTATTCCGCTTGAAATCTTATAGTATTTTGCGAATCTTGTTATACAGTATAGCAAATTTTGTACTTGAATACCCCACAAACGAGGAACTTTACGTACGGTGTAGATTAAGGAATAAGGGGTGAATAAGGGGTGAAACGGAGGTAAGGTGTTTTTCATTTAGCCTAGCTGGCTCTTGATTATAATATTCGACCCGAATGTGGTAGTCTCGAAATTTTGTCCCTACTTGCATGGCGAGAACTATCTTGGTGGGGTTTTGTCTTCTGGTTTTCTGAGAGATCTGTAACTAAGATTACACAAGTGAGTGATGGTTGTTAATTTGTTTTGAAGTTCTAGGCATCTTTAGATGTTATTTCCTTCTCACAAAAGGATCAAGGAATCAATTGTTCCCATGAAAACAACAATCTCTGATGTTGGGGATTGAGACACCCCATCCCTCAACATATGGAAGTTTGTTTTCCAATTTTTAATGTTGTGATTTATTAAATTATTCATCTCATTGTCGATGTATTCTTGATGAGCCATTGTTGTTAGTCTTTTCAACTACATCTCTGCGTGTTGTAGATAATTCTGAACCATGACAATTTCATATGGAGCCACAATTTTCTTTTTTTCCAATTTGAATTGGTTTTCGATTGCTAAGTCTTGCATCAAAGTACCCCAAAACTGGTACGTGCTCTCCGTTCATTCTCTGTTCATTCTCAGAGTAATGTGATCATCTGCTTCATCTATAATCATTCACGACATAAAAAATTTTGTGCAAGCTTCAAAGTGTGCAAAGGAATTTTGAAACCGTCTTTGGAAATCTCGGAAGAGCAAAGGAATTTTAAAGTCATCTGCTCTGCGAAGTCTCAGAAGTCCAAATTTGAAATCGGGGTTAACGGAAATCGGGGAGCCATTTGAAGAAGAGCTCCCACGGCCAATAAAGACTGCTGCACTCCTGTGACGAAGCATCCGAAACCTTTCACAAAACAGACAGCGGATTTGTACAGCCCATTAACTATCATCCTGCTACTACTACTACTGTTGGCGGTTGTAGAACAATGAAAGCATGGTTTGGCTCTTGAAATGGAGCTTGGATTAGGGCTCTAATTTTCGAGCCAGTTCTGACACACCCACGATAGAAGCAAACCCTATTCCCCTTGCTAACCTGCCAAGAGCTCTGCTAGGTTCTGCCATTTTCAGCGGCTGAAGAAGCCGTCGAAGCTAGGAGGTTTTGATTTGTTTAAACCGTTGAATTTTTTGTCATGGATCTCAGTCGTCCCATTTAGGGCTGGATCCACGACACTAAAACATTACAATATAGTTAGGATGATCCTAATAAAGCAAAGTGATGAAACTAGACCCTAATGAATCGGGCAACCTGAATAAAGACAACTATAATGATAAGAAAGCATGAACGTCTGACTCGCAAGGCCAATAGAACAAGTGAAACTGAAGGTCAAGAAGATTAGCAATGAAACTATGAACAAGGGGAAATAAAACAACAAAGCCAAATAAGAATAATGAGACTAAAAGAACAAATTCAAAACGAATGAACCCAATCAACCAGCCATGGAGCAAGCAAAGCAAGATGACACAAATATGATTAAAGGCGATAGAAACCGGCTGCAACACATGGAAGGGCGAGGGGACAAACTTGACAATTAGAATAAACATCAACTGGAAGACTTTAATAGAAAACACTCCAAGAAGGAAAGTGTCAGATGGTTTAATCTTGGCGGGATAGGGGGGAAGTGAGTAAGAAAAAGCGTAACATGAACTGTGGAAGCAAATAGAGTACAAGTTGGAGTGCATGAGTCCATAAGAACAATTAGGATCATCTGAATAAGAATAAATACCAGGCAGATACTAAAGAGGCTCGCAGAACTACACAGGGTTAATGAAGCAATCTAAGACAATTAAAATTAAAGGAAGTGAAAAATTAGAAAAATGAGTAAGGGCAATGGAATCTTGAGATCAAAGAAATGAAGGGGCCCATTCATGATAAGGACTTGAAGCAATGACTCTTTAAAAAACAAGGGAACTAAAGAGACCATCAACCATGGAACAGGCAGAGGAAAAAGAGCAAATCGGATAAAGGCAATAGAAATTTTCCAGAAATAGAAGGGCGAGAGGAACAAATTCGACAATTGAAATATATGAACAAAGTGCAACTGAGAAGACAAGGATACCTTGAAAAAATAGGACATAAGGGTCAACTTGGATGAATAAAATTGGCAAAAACAAGAACTATCCAAGCAAATGGAGCACAAGTAGGACTACAAGAACCATAGGAGAAAACAAAACAAAAGGAACAAATATGACACTAGGCAAACACTAAAAAGGCACACAAACTATGAGTTAATGGAGCAATAAAGGACAACAGAACTAAAGGACATGAGGGGGACCCGGAGAGAAGGCAATAAATGAGGTAGTGGAATAATAAATGAGATACAAAATTGATGGGAAAAGATACAAACTGCCAAAGCATGCCAATCCTAGGGATCAATCCGACCCAAGGTCTAAGTAGGATGAAGGGGATCAGAGATAACATGGTAAATGAGACTAATGAAGCAAGGGATGGAGCAAAGAGATTGCGATGGAAGAGGTAACATGAACCACAAGGTGCAAATAGCGTGAAAGCAAGATTAACAATGACTAATAGAAGAGGTTAATAGAAAAGGCCGGAAGAGGAGCAATGGACCATAAGGACAAAATGAAACAATAGAACTGAACACGAGCTAATGAGACTAAAAATAAAAAAACCATAACAGATGGGCAAGAAGAACAGACTTTCAAACTAACAGAAAGGAAATGTGAAGAAGGTAGAAGGTAGAAGATAAAGTTTTCTAGAGTATAAATAAAATATGTAGCACAATAACATGGGGTTACTTTTAGATTTTTATACGTTTTTTCACATGGTTTTTCTATGATTTCGTTGTTGTATTCGTTGAGGTGTACTAAATAGTATTTCTAGAGTGCACCCTTTATGGGCCGTTGATTTTTGTTGGTTGGAACAATCCGAGGGTTGTTGTCTTTCTCTGCATGTGTTTGTGCATGAACACATGCACATGCACGCACATGCACATGCACACACATGCACATGCATGTGCACATGCACAGCGCAGTGTTTGTGCATGAACACTGCGCATGTGTATGCATGTGCATGTGCACATGCATGTGCATGTGCGTGCAAGTGCATGTGCATGTGCATGTGTATTGTGCATGTGCATGTGCATGTGCATGTGTATTGTGCATGTGCAAGTGCAAGTGCAAGTGCATGTGCATGTGTGCATGTGTGTGCATGTGTGCATATGCATGTGTACTTGCCCTCTTGGATTCTTATTGCCGAAGTGGATTTTACTACCACGAGATGGATTTTTTGCTCACACTTACAAAGGTATTTGTTTTTTAATGTTTCTTCAGTTAGCATAATGTTTTTTTTTACAAGATATTGGTTTTCGATTCTACAATGTAGTCTTTGCAAAACCCTTTTTGTTTCCTTCCTAAGATTTCTTTGCAGATTCAAAAAGAGTTTAGAGTTTAGGCCCTATGTTTGCTTCCAACTCTTGGATATTCCTGCCGAATTGTTCATAGCAACCCGACCTTTAGCTTCAATCAACAAACGGATTCTTATGCACACAACAAAGGATTATTCCGCCCTTTTCCATGTCACGTAGATCAGTCAAACAGTGGCCACAAGAATGCATTTATATTGTAGGTTTGGAACTTTAATCGAACCATAAGGTGAATCATGCATTACCTTTAAGCTAGAGATGAAGCATCCAAAATCATATGGATTGATAAACAATGGTGTCATTGTGAAAGAGAAATAGTTGTAGCGGAAGTAACAATATGTAGCATAATAACAAGGGGGTTTTCTTTGTATTGCAAACTTTATAACTTTCAGAATAATGGGATCAATCTGCTCTATCTTTATTGTAACTTTTACTTATGTTCTATTTGCTTTATTGTGATCAAATTCAAAAGCTACAGATGAAAGCCTCAAGTGAATTCTAGTTACGTGCAAAATACAATTATGAGCCATCCAACATATAAAAATTAAATCCCCCAACACATAACAACCATTGACATTAACAACCAACACATAACTACCATTGACATTAATTAACACAACCATTGGGTCCAACACATTTAAATTAAAATCCCCCTTAAACCCCCTTTGGTTTGGGTGCATATTCACACGGGGGGTGACTCCGGGCAACGAGAGCTGTTGGATAGGCATATTCACCCCTTATTCCTTAATCTAAACCGTACGTAAAGTTCCTCGTTTGTGGGGTATGCAAGTACAAAATTTGCTATACTGTATAACAAGATTTGCAAAATACTATAAGATTTCAAGTGGAATACTATATGGTGTTGATTTCTTACGTGCAAAATACAATTATGAGGGCTCTCGCTGCCCTACGTCACCCCCCGTGTGAATATGCACCCAAACCAAAGGGGGTTTAAGGGGGATTTTAATTTAAATGTGTTGGACCCAATGGTTGTGGTAATGCATGTTATAACCTGGTTTTGGAGTATCGTGCATAGTGGGGTATGATTTAAATGCCTCAAACTAAATTTGCCTCTTCCTGGGACATTTGGAATGCTCTAGACTCCAGAAGTAGTCGTAGTTTGTATTCGTTCAGATGTACTATACTTTTTCAATAGAAGCTGCCACAATTTTCTTTGGCTTCTACAAATTGTTTGTAACTGCTGATTTTGATGATTCCTGATTGATTCTTGGTTGATAACTTTTGTTGGTCCTTGGCAGTGACAAGCAGCTATTTCTATATGGTATTCTACCTCTTATTGCCTTTGTGAAATGAAATTTTCAATAGGTGCTAAAGGTTCGCAATTTCTATCTCTATTCATCAACACTGCTCTTTAGGATGTAAGCATGCAGATAAGCAGATAATGATTGTCAGACTAGACAATATGAATATGAATATGTAATCTCCATTTCATTAAAATGGAACTCATGCAATTCCCACTTTTAAGGTTACAGACAGATGTTCTATACATATCTACAAATTTTAAACAAACATTAAAGTTTTTATGTTATAAAAATAAAACAAGAAACCAAATATTGCTGAAAAAAACACAATATAGCTTCCAGTTATATAAAATTTGAACAAGTAAAACACATAATAGCTTTCATTTTAATACAACATTTGAACAAGGATGTTGCTCAAAGTACATTTCTTGTCTTTTCAACAAATGCTGCCACTAGAAAATTTCCTTGTATTTCATAGTTAGCACAAATGCTGACACTAGAAACCTGAACAAATGTATTGTCCAAAGTACATTTATTTCCCTTCAATAAGTGGTGACATTACAAAACTTGCTTGTATTTCTTGGTTAAATACCAAGAAATAACGTGTCTAAAGCCTTCATAACATTTTCATTTATATGGTCTACTTGTTTGAATTTAGGATACATATTAATGATTGGAGCAACTTTATCACATTTCTCAAGCTCCATAAGCAAAGGAACGATGTCCGTGAAAAGATAGTCGTCTGTCTCATGTTCTTCCGGGCGGTAGAACTTGACAAATATGCTATTTCTTGTATTCATATAGCATTTATAAGGACAACCATCTACCAAGATGGTGTTGCCCTCATGGTACTTCCCTCCGAATTGTTGGTATACACTTTCCAATTTTTTGAGAAAAACTGGCTTCCCTTCAGACACATCAATTGGTACGTCTTCGAGACACATACAATCAGATTGTGACCAAGTGAATGAAAAGTTGTGAACATATTTCTTCAGCCCGATATCCTTGAGTGTACTTACAACCCTCTTATATGTTAATGAAGACCAAACTGCCACATCAAATCTTTCAAGACAAAAAGCAATAAACTCTTCTATACGTGGCCTAGGATAAATGTGCTTCATTTCAGATACAATAGGCTTTTGTAATGTTCTGATGGTGGAAGCCCTTTTCTTAGATACTAAAGATGCAAGAACACCATTAATATCTAGAATAAGTAACTTTCTTGGCCACTTTTTGTTCAATGATGATGTTAATTGCTCATCCACTTCAGGTTGACTAGAAAATACACCTTCTACATCTGAGACCATAACATGAATGTCGACTGCTGGCGTTTCACGTCCTTCCATTACCTGACTCGTCTGGCTCCCCGTATCGTTAATATGTAAATCATCACATCTGACAAAATTTAAAACATGAAGGGAACATTAAGAGAATGGAAGAGCTTAAATGGTTTTCCATAAATTTAAAGACATATTTTAGAGGTTACAGACACTCGTCTGGAAGTGCAAGAGGTAAAGAAGGCAACCTCTCAACTGCATGCTCCATAGGTTCTTCAAGACCCGTTGCTCCTAAAACTTCGATAGTAACTCCATTTTGATTTGTATTGCTAAGTATGTCCTCATTCTTGTCATCATTTTGTGCAGCTGCAATATGCTCAGAACTATTGCTAGAAGGATTTTCTTCGTCCTCATCATCGGTTGAGACCTCTGATACTTTGCTTTTTGTTGACTTGGCAAAGTATACTACAGAATCAAAATACTTATGGCAAAATTCTTCCATGTGAGTGGATTTGACAATAGACACTACCTTCTTTCCAAGACATAACGCCCCTTGCCCAAATGTTCCATGCATGTACCACTCACAGACCATAGAATTCTCTTCGGTACAAAATGAACTAATTATATACTTGACAATTCTAGGTCTAATATGCCTCTTCAGCACAACACCCTCGCCAAGGCACACATAATCTAAAGTAGGATACTCTTCCATAAAGGGTACATCTCTCAAATTTAATGAGTTATCATGAACCTTCATAAGCAGTTGTTGGAAGTTATAGTCGTGAGGCCAACAAGTAATAGCAGGTATCTGGCCCTTGCTAATCATTACTGTGACTACAATGCTGAAAGGATTATTGACAGATACTTTTTCTCCAGACTGTTCAGAATGTTCATAGATGCCGTAAACCACTTTCTTTTCACCAACAATGCTCTCAGCACTTTGAATCACATTTGCAGATTGTATACCCATTCTAACAAATATAACAACAGTATATTTTTCTAGTGTTGTCATATGCCTGCAAGTTCTCCAAAACTGCTCGAGATCATGATTATCAAAATGATCCATGTTTTCCTCCATTAAGTTCAAAACAAATAGGCTAATTGGAGCCTTTGTTGAAGTTTCTCCACAATAGCCTTTACTACCAATACTGATTAAATAGCTGCTCTCACTTGTTATTGGATCAAACTTAACAACGGGAAAGCCTAGACGTTCCTTCAAAAACTCTTTTACCCTATCTGGAAGGTCTATGGTCTTAACATTTCTCTTTGTTGCAGTATCTAAGTACTGCGAGCTCCATACTTTGAGCTTCTCCATATCCCCATCAGTAATGTCACATCTTGATTTAAAAATTCATAATCTCCCTCGTGAATCGATACATACGTGCAAAATTTGACAATGCCATCTTGCATAGCCCTTGCTTGCTTTAGCTATTTTGCATATTCCTTTACATCCTTCACATTTAGAATTGCTTTATTTACGATCTTTTTAGAAGACTTACTTGTCCCCTTTCGAAGTAGCACTTCACCACTTAGAATTTTAGACTGAACTTCTAGCATCTCCTCTCGCATAAGCCCCTGAAATGGACGCATATAAGTACTCACAAAAATATCTGGAGCTGGACTTGTAGGAGGTTTTCCATTTTTGTCAAGAAGTTTCGAATTCTTCCAAGCTTCCCATATTAGTTTCCAATTACTCCATTCTTCGTCAGAACACATTATTAGGTCATAGTGCTCGGTCATTCTTGGAGCTGCTTTTGATGACATATCCGACTTATTGGGCTTCTCTATAATCGTATATTTGCAGAAGTCTTCAAATCTCTAGACACATAGAAACAAATTAAGTCAATTCTAGAAAAAAACTAAGGCACCCTACAAACCTATGATTTTGATTCTGTAAGCATACCTGCCAAACTGTGTCCTTGGAGCTGCATGTCACAGGCCTTGGCGGCCTGCCTAACGCTATCTATTGAGCTCGCGCATGGGAAACTTGATCAGTGTAAGGACTGCAATTTTAAAAGTAAATAATCAGCTACTTACGGACACTAGTCTGTAAATACTAACAAATGAAAGAATCTCAAATACAGACATTTGTATGCAAGTACAATATATATCTCAAGGCTATTAAATTAGTCTGGACATGCTTTCAGACACGTCTGAAAGACTCTCATTAGGGATTCACTTACAGACACTTGTCTGAAAGTACACATGACCTTTGAATATCTCATTTACAAATGTTTTACAAACAGTTTATATCTCATAAAGGAATAAACTAATAATTACTTGATACACGTCTCAAAGACTATCATTAGAGCTTGACTTACAGACATTCGTCTGAAATTACACATGCCCTTCTGAAAAGAATATATAGCATAATAACAGGGGGTTTTCTTTGTGTTTTTGTACGCTTTTCACAAAGGTTTTCCTAAGATTTCATGGCGTATTCGAATGGATGTACTAATGTGTATATCTAGAGTGCACCATTTCTTAGTCGTTGATTTGGTTTTTTTTTTTCAATGGTCCAACATCCAAGGGCTCACAACAAAAGCCCTCTTTTTTAAGGAAAAATCAATTATTATTAAGTTCCAAAAACATACATGCAAGCATCGAGGTCCCTTATTTTAGGGTTCTTTGAGGAAAGGGTTTGCTTTACGGTTGCCAGCCAGATTTGCTTCCGGAGAAGAAACTTCTATGTTCTTGCTCTCTGGAGGAGGGATTTTGTAGCAATGTTGGCCGCCATGGCAAATCTTTGAAATTTGGAATTTGCTTAAGTGCAAAGCATGCGTTACAAAACCCTAACAGGGCCCGCTTCTATCTTTTTCCGTTGCTATCTTCTGATCTTCCATCCTCACCTGGAGTTGCAAAGAACAGGGAATGCCCCCAAGACAACAGGGAGCAGATTTTTTCGGAAGCATCATCATGCAGATTCCCTCGCGGCCTAATTGGTAATGCCAGTTGCTCATCTCTCAAGGGCCAGGCACAAGCCGGGATCTGTTCTTGCCCGATCACGTCTTATAGATACTCGATTTCCTTTGCTGACCCTGGATTCATTACCATAAGCAAGGCATCCGTTCAAATCTGTTTTTCAGAGGATACAAGGGCCAGGTTACTCCAGTGCAAAGGGATTTTTGGATTCTTGCAGCACTCAAAAGAAAAATGCAGCAAGAAGCAGAAAGAAATATCTTGATGTGAAACGCTCTGTGATCAAAATTTAGGCAAGCTTTAGGATGAAAATTGCAAGACGAAAATATCTTAGGCTGCTTGTTTCTTAGATGCATGGTTTCTAGTTGGCATGATGCTGCCAGGACGATCCAAATGGCATGGCACGTATATCAACAAAATTTGATCTCACCGTCAGAGAATATTTACTTGCAGCATCCTTTGGAAATACATTCAGGTCATGAAATTTGCGAAGACGTATTGGCCAGTGGAGCAAGTTATAAAAGTGAAGCTCAGGCATGTCTACCATCTTCAGATTCATGTTCAATTTCCTTCTGTTGGTGGATTGCTAGGAGTAAGCAAAAGAATTGAAAAATGTCACGTGTTCTCTTTCCAAAAGGTGGAGCAAGTTTCTGCAAGTGTCGGGGATATATCATATAGTTGTCCTAATACTTCGGCTAACATGGCAGAAATTTTCAAGATTTGTATTAAGGTCCCGAGATTTTTGTGAAATGACATACTGACCTGCTAATGTTGTTGTAGGATAACTCTAATGACAATAGGAGCAGAATCAGAATGAAGACCCTTAGTCAGAAAAATGCAGCAAGAAGCAGAGCAATCAGTCCCAAATCTCTCCTTCAGTATGTCTTTCTCTCTACCTAATGTAAGTCCTCTGTTTTATTTTTGTTTATGCAGAAATAAAGCCGATTTATGCAGTTCGACATGGTGATTCATTTTAGATGCGGAGAATACTCTAGATTTAGTGAGGCATGATGAAGAAGAAGTATTAATATGGGCCAGTCGTAGAAGTGACCTCTATATGAGTTCTGATTCAAATTTGGGATCTCTTAGAATTCCAGGATCTGTGCCATTTGTCTGAGAGCAGTCACTTGGAAGACGTAAAAATAAGAATAGGGAAACATACTTTGAAGCCACACCCATGCCTCGCCTGCCTCCTGGAAGAACAATGCCTTGTCCAGCTCACCATAGACTCTCTGTTTTTAGCCCCAAACCTGCAGGTTTTCCTGAGTCTCCTGCTCAATTGAAAAAGGTTGAGCCTGACAAGATTCAACCCAGGAGATTAATTGCACTTGAGTCCACAACTGAAGATAGTGAAACATTTTCGATGTTTCGCGACACGCTTGATCGTAATGACATCAGAGCGATACTTGCAAAGTAAGCTTGGATGAAAGAGTAAGCTTGGACCAGCAAGAAGATAATACTTTACAAATTCCTACCGAAGTTATACAATGATCCGGTGCCGAGATTTTTTATTATGAGAAGATTTTTGCCTGCTGCTAAAGCTTTGGCTGATGAGCCTATGAAATGGTGAAGTCTATGGAAAAGGTGATCCTTAACAGTGGTAAGCTTCTACAACGACCTGCACCTTTTACCATAGAGTCAGTGTGCCACCACAACATACACAGTTGTTTATTGTTGCGTGGAAATATTGTTCTGCATCATTATTATTTACCTTTGTTTCTTCAAAGTCCTACAACAAAGATTTCTATGACATATATTTTTTCACATTCTATTGCTTGTTGAGCAAAAATTTATATATATGGTATTTCAACTTGTAATAGTGCTGAATGGATGTTTCTTCATTTCTCGATGTTAGGTGGAAGATTTTCCTATTTTCTTTCTGCTTTAGTTAGGGCCCGAAGGGCCCAAAATTTTTTTTAATATAACAATCAACACACAACTACCATTAACATTATTAACACAAACCATTGCATTTGACACATTTAAATTAAAATCCCCCTTAAACCCCCTTTGGTTTGGGTGCATATTCACACGGGGGGTTATGTAGGGCAGCGAGAGCTCCAAAAATCTATTTACAATACATGTACAAAATTAACACCATTAAGTACATTCTCTCAAACCTTATAGTATTTTGCAAATCTTAATATACAGTATACAAATACTTGTACATGCATACCCCATAATCGAGGATCGCTATGTACGGTCTAGATCTTGGAATAAAGGGCAAATATGCCCATCCGACAGCTCTCGTTGCCCGGAGTAACCCCCCGTGTGAATATGCACCCAAACTAAAGGGGGTTTAAGGGGGATTTTAATTTAAATGTGTCAAATGCAATGGTTTGTGTTAATAATGTTAATGGTAGTTGTGTGTTGATTGTTATATTAAAAAAATTTCAGACAGATGTCTGAAAGATGACTATTAAACATGACTTAAGTAAGCAAATTGCTTTTGTCACTTTCGAAATAAAATAATTGAAATAAGAAATTAATAGAATAATAGTGTATTTGACTAAGTTAATTTCAGACACATGTCTGCAAGTTATAATTAGGTCATTAATAATTGGTACAATATAAAAAGAAGCATGAGAATACAACATACCTTTCATACTTGAAAAGCTCGTTTATGCTATTCTGTGCATGACTTATCATTGACAATTGAATGTCAGGGGTGTGACCATCCAAGATTCTACACATTCGACTTTTATAGAGTGCAGAAAGCTCTGAAGGTAAAGTATTATTAGCAAGAATTTCTTGAGCTGCTCGAACTGAATGTTGCCCCTCAATTACATAGAATTTGACTTGTGAACAATTCAAATCTTGCACTCTGCTCCATTTTAAAGGCTCTCCTGTTCTAGCATCGAATGGTAGAACATCTGCTGGAGAAGGATTCCTGCACGGTAACCTCAGCATACTAATATGTAGCATAATAACAGGGGGTTTTGTTTGTGTTTTTGTACGCTTTTCACAAAGGTTTTCCTAAGATTTCATGGCGTATTCGAATGGATGTACTAATGCGTACATCTAGAGTGCACCATTTCTTAGTCGTTGATTTAGTTTTTTTTTTTTTAATGGTCCAACATCCAAGGGCTCACAACAAAAGCCCTCTTTTTATTTTAGAGGCTGAACATGCAAGCCTCCTGGATAGCATTTCAGGGCATTCTTGCAAAAAATTAATGTTCTTGTGATCAGAGTGGAAACAGATTTGGATCTGTGTTGATTGTTGCCATACCGAATCTGTCTGGGCTGCTTGATAGCATTTTGGTGAGTTGTAGGCTTTTGATCAAGTCAAGTGATTGGCACTAAGATCTTCATACCTTTCCTTGAAAAACAAATCCCTATTGAAGACGCAGGCAACAATCTTGTCTGGAATGGCAAGCTAACGTTTTCTGTGGATGATTCAAGCATTCGAGACGAGGCGGGCGCATTTATGGTAGAAATTTATTCCCATGGAGCCCCGAAAGTGATTATTTAGTAGGAACTGTAAGAATCCCTTTTGAGATATCCCTTCGGATGCAAGGCAAAATAGTGCATAAATACTCAGTTTATGGCTTATAGTGTGCGCAGATCTTCAGGCCGTAAACATGGCATACTCAATGTTTCCGTCAGACTCCATGAACAGATCGATTCTTCTTCCTCTCCAAACCCTAACCCTAACCCTAATACTCCATCTTCTAGACCTAATTCTTCAAGCTCTAGGGCAACAGAGGCATTTATGGCTTATCCTCAACAATCTTACCAATCTGCTGAGTCTATTTCTGAAGGATTCTCTGAACATATCCTATTATGTGGGAGGTTTCATCTGCAGCCAGAGCTCGGGAGTTCGGAAGTTCTGGAGTTGGGGAGTTCTTTTTCCTTTTTATTTTTTGAAATTCTTTGGAAGGGTCTACTGCAGGAATCTCGGATCTCCAAATGATCCCACGGCGGCTCAAGTTTTTCGCCGGAGTTAAGAAGAAGCTGTCATGTACCTTGGCGGCGCCTTTAGGGCTGCTTTGCTTATTCAAACATCTGCATTAATGGCTTCCTTGTCAAATTTCGTTGCATTAAATCGGCCGTTCCACACCTTCGCATTTGCTTCATTTCTGGCGTGATGATGCCCTACGTTTGCATATAAAGGACTTCTATTTCTTCCCTGTACTCGGTTTTACAGTATCATGTGAGTATATAGTCCCTCCTTTCTCTCAATACCTTTGCAAATTATAACGCACTGCATTGCTCCCTAATCCTCTTCCCGTTCAACCAGCGGTTTATAATTCTTAGAATTTTTTTCTCTTTTGCTCTTCGGTTGGATTATAAGGCAAGCTTTCTTGATTCATGGCTCCAGTTTTCTAATGGTGAAAAACGGAACTACCAGCTGGTAGTTTGTTTGGCGATTCTTTGCTCCTCTCATAATTCACTTCTTTCAGTGCTTTAACGTGGAGTTTTTTTACTCTTCTCTGCCAGATTTTTTTGAATGCTTCATACATCTTTTGATTCCAGACACATATCTGTAGTTTTAGATTTTGCACAGCTGCAATGGGGATTTTGGCATACACATGATCAGAACACTATTCTGACTCAGATTTCTGTAGAAGCAGCTAGTGAGGAGGAGATTCGGCCCTTACACACAGAGATGATGTAAACCTGGACCTAACAGAAGGATTATATGACGCAGTGGGCACTGTGTGGCAGTGGACACTGAGAAGTTTGGTTTTGCAATGGCTTTTGTAGCCACAGTTCTAGCATGGAGAATTCTTGAAAAAGCTGGATTGCTTGATGAAGCAAGGGGTACAATGTGCTGGATTACAGATTATTTTATAAAGGTTCATCCTACCAAGAATGAGCTATACTTCCAGGTGAAATTTCACCCCTTATCCTTCTAAGCATTATGTTATTTTCTATTCTTCATTATGCATTGTGCTCTCTCTCGTTTGTTCTAAGCTTAATTCCACACTGTTAAACCATGGAATTCATTGCTTTAAGTTATGCAATGGCTTGCTTTCCTCTGTCCAGGCTCGAATTTACATACTACCTTGCTAGCATTTGTCATGTTCTTGGAAAGTTTTTGCATATGTGCTGCTCAAAATACATTAATGCTAAAGTATTCTCTGTACTATTCTCTATGCAGGTTCAAAAATTTTTTGCAAGATGTTGATATCCCTAGCAATGCTTACGATGGCAATTGCACAAACAACTAAGGAAGATCAAGTTTGTCGCATGATCCATTTCTATTTTATGTGTAACTAGCAATGCCTACTATTCAGTCAAGACAAGCAAATTGTTGCAACAATGCTATTTTAGAATGATTTCAAGACAATTTGAGCGCAATTTAAAATATATGGTTTGCAATAACACGTCAATCATTTTGTACTTTTATTTTATTTTGATTTTTATTTTTTTGTTTACCACAGAGTTTATCTATGTTTGTTTCTTTTGTGGCCCGAAGGGCCAAAAAATTTTTGTATATAACAACTAACATAACTACTATGAACATTAATTAACACAAACCATTACATTAGACATGTTTAAAATTAAATTCCCCCTTAAACCCCCTTTTGTTTGGGTGCATATTCACACGAGGGGTGACGTAGGGCAGCGAGAGCCCCTGTAATTATGTTTTGCACGTACAAAATTAACACCATATAGTATATTGCCTGAAATCTTACGGTATTTTGCAAATCTTGTTATACAGTATAACAAATTCTATACATCCATACCCCACAAACGAGGAACTTTGTGTACGGTGTAGATTAAGGAATAAGGGATGAATATGTCTATCCAACAGCTCTCGTTCCGGAGTCACCCCCCGTGTGAATATGCACCCAAACAAAAGGGGGTTTAAGGGGGAATTTAATTTTAAACATGTCTAATGTAATGGTTTGTGTTATAAATATTTCTCATATGCTCCTCATTGTAAACTTTATGATTGTACAACACTGCCTTCCCAGTGCATAAAACTAATCTATTGACATGAATATTGACAGCATGTTGTAAACCCAATGGATAATACTTTTGAAAACACTCCATGCGCTTTGTACTTTCTTGTACCACTTTTGCTTGCTCCTCGGGGCTGAACTTATAAGCATGTGATTTCCCTTCTCCTTCTTTACCAATGCTCTCACCAATGCCATCATATGTGTTCTCTATTATGACATCTGCATCCACATCAGTCCTTGCCTTTATACTCACATCACTTCCTTTAAACATTTCTTCTGGAGATCCAACTAAACTGTTGAATTTTGCATTCTTTAGAATCCAGGACGCATAACTACCTTTATTGAACAAATGTTCTCTGACACCTGAAATTTTTTGCGCGAGCTCATCTGCAGCCCAAAGTCCTGCTGATCCTTTTGCTTTCAAATCTTCAACATT
The DNA here is from genome assembly GCA_021234155.1 of Isoetes taiwanensis. Lineage (NCBI taxonomy): Eukaryota > Viridiplantae > Streptophyta > Lycopodiopsida > Isoetales > Isoetaceae > Isoetes > Isoetes taiwanensis. The sequence goes on along the minus strand of JAJEKV010000010.1, from coordinate 10,572,625 downwards.
CCAACCAAATGATATACATGACAGTCCATCTCCTTTGGATTTCTTATCCATTGAATCAAAACTATAATCTTCAACAAACAATGGTTTTGTCTGCACTGCTTTCCTGAGCCTACAGTTTTCGACACTCAAGATAATGCTGTCATCATTGGCTAAAGCTACAGAAACGACCACCCCATACTTCTTAAATTTTTCCATGCTAGGTTCCTTGTAGAAGAATTCGAGATCCACATTCTTTGCTGATTTACTGATTTCTACATACCATCTTGCATGAGTTTGGATTTCCATCATCTCAATACCATTAATTTCAACTTGAAATAATTCTTGATGACATACTCGGATTTTTGCGAGCCTGGCAATTAGAAAGAAACAATTTGCTAAGATCTAACACATATTATAATAGAATTACTAAAGAAAGCTCACTAACTTTTTGTTGTACGAGGTCTTTTATGTGGTCGAAGATCAGGATTTCTAGCATCTGCAGCAGCGATACATAAAGGCGTGACGTCCATCACAATCGATCTTAGGTTGGCTGGACTTGATGCATCTTCGCTTCTAACTAATGCCAACGCACTATAAAGTTGCAAATTAAATAGTTAGTACCATTTCAAGAACTCTCACGATCAAAACTATAGATCTTTCAATCATTAAACAGAATTTGAAATTTGAATTTTAAACTTCATTTTGCCCGCTCATTTTTTGACATGATAGGATACGCATAGGATACTCATTTTCTTGATACAATTTTCTTGTTTTGCTTTGGTTGGCGGAGGACGAGCAAGCGCCCATTTACTCTGGAGGATGAGCAAGCGCCCATTTACTCTGCAATCAAGAACGATGGGCGATTTCATTGACGATCATCTTGTTGACGATTACCGTGGCAATCATCATGCTGGCATAGGTGCGTCTTTCACTAGCGCTGCTATTTTTTTCAAGTTATGATAAACTGAATAAATTAAACTTCTCAATTACAAACAATTACGAACAGATGAAATTGTGAAAGACACAAATATTGGCGATAATGGAGATGCGCCAACTCATTTTCCTTCTAACAAGGGTAAGCAAACGATATTGGCTATGTTTTTTATATATAAAGGATATACATTGTAGCTTATTTTGTAAACTTTATAGATGTGTCTATTCTCTTGGACGATAAAACTGTTGGAGCGGGTATCTTGCTACCACCCAGTGAATCAATTCACTGCCAAATTATGGAGGCTGGATGGATCAAAATTGCAGTCACAAAAGCCTTTCTTCCAGAAACAATTCTTTTAAAATCCACACCAGATGCAAACACTTTGGGGCAAGGTATTGGATCTATCATACAGTGGCCGAAAAATGGAATTCGAAATTGCTCTGAGGTAGGCACTCTGTGCTTTCTTTGTGCCTCTTTGTGCTTTGTCATGTTTCCTTTTCTCTGTAAATCTTATGATAAGCATGAGATTATTAGCTTACAAGATAAGGTAAATAACATGTTATTAGGCTGCATAAATGATAGTCTCAAATAGAAGATCTAGAAGAAAACGAAAATACATATATACACACTTCTTTTCAAGTGCTTTAGACTCAAGCTTATATTCTCCAGAATCGTATTTAAGATAGCAGACACGTTCTTTTGCAAAGTTTCCTTAGTAGATGCCCCAGTCAATTACAGACAAGCGTCTAAAAAGAGTTTGCAATATGTCTGAGAAAAGTTTGCAATTTATCATTTACTGCAACTTTGTTGGATGTATATCTTCTTCCTCATCTTTCCATCAATTATCCTCTATGCTATCGGCTGAATCAAAACTATTACAGACAAGCGTCTGAAAGTAACTTCTTTATAGCCTCCTTAATGTCCAAGACATAGTTTTGTGTTCATGATGCATGCTTATAGACAGGCGTTTGTAAAAAGCTCCTTCATAGCTACTCCAATATCTTTTCTAGTACTTTCAGACGCTTGTCTGAAATCTCATTGCCTCTTATAGCTACCCCATTTACATATGGCCCTTTGGTTCTTCACTATGTACAACGCAATCCAATATGCATGACCTCTGCTCAAATAACTCGCAATTTTCCTGTAAATCTCCCCCTCCACTGAGTTAACTTGCTTTATCTGTAAACATCCAGCATGATTCTCTTGTTTAGATCAAACAACAATGTCCATGTGAGGAAAAATCTGTGAAAGACTCTTCCAAAGGAATTTGGCTTTCTGCATTAATCAAATCTTAGCTTGTGCTAGAATGTTTCAGGCATTTATGCAACAATCTCTGAAGCAAATATATCTGAACCACCACTTAGTAACAAATGCAACTGGACCCAAGCTGAAGAAATATTGGCAAAGCAAAAATCATTCTGCCTTCTACTTTTGCTTTTGTTCATTCATATGCATGCCTGATTTTGTACTCAACTCATCCGTGTGTGCACACAAATCTTGTTATGCAACCATCTTTTCTTGAAATCAATGCTCCAATATGTATCAGTTTAAATCAGAACATACTGCTGTGGTCAAGAAGCTGGCAATAAATGTCAATCAATGCACGCTGCCATGAACACTGAACATATTCTGCAGATTTTTGTCATAGTACAGTATGGTGTAATACTTGCATCTGGCTTCTCTAGTTTCCAGAGATATATAAGACGTCCCTCACTTGATTATAGAAGTGCAAGAGGGATGACATCAAGCTCCAAAAGGCATTGAGTAGAGATTGATTATGAATAAAAGGAATTACATTATAAAGAACCTAAACTTATAAGAACAAACTGTAACTAGAATATCCTGAAATATATTTCGAATGAAATCTATCAGAAAGAAGAGAAAATCCAGTCACTAAGGAGCAAGAAATTATTCTCAACCATTCATAATCCATGAGCATCCTCCAAAGCAAATCGTACCTTGTTTCCATGTTGCTGGCAGACGGCGCCTCCGGCTCCATATTCGCTCCAAACCGCCTGAGAAAGATTGGCGGCAACTGCAGTTTAATTCGTCCATAATTTCCGGTAGTTGCCATTCCGGAAATGCTTTTTGTTTATTGCAGTTTGTTTTTTATGTGGATTAGTTTTTTTCCCTATTTGTCATCATTAATATATTTCATAAGTTAGGATATTAATTTGAAATTGATAACTATAGCCCATTGGTTAGGACTTTAGTGTTTTGGCTTGATGGCTATGGTTTGATTCATCCAATCAACGTTTTGCTCGATTCATTCCATCACATATTTTTTTATTTTTGCTTATAGTAGTAATGTGGTATATTTTCATAAATTAAAAAGTAATATTATAATGCCTTATGGAAAATATCTAATATATATGAAATGAAATGCAATTTCAGCATGTCATTATTGAAGAAAGAAGTGGATTGTCTGTTGGTGATCAAAGTCGACTGACATGGAGGCGGATGAAGTGTAGAATTATACATCCTTGTACAAATGAGACATATGCACTTGGGATCATAACATCCATTGATCCATCAGACTCTGTCAATGATGAATATTTGGGTGATGATCATGTTGGCGTGGGAGTAGACGAAATTCTTCCAAATAATACAATTATTTCCCAGGGTACCTCCATTTCATGTATCATGTGCTCGAATCGAATTGAGAAACGGACACAGCTTAGGTGGCCAATACGACACCTTAGACAATTAAATGGGGATGAACTTATGCCTATCAAGGCCAAAGGAGTATGTGAATCTAATCTTCAACTTGATGAGGAAGTCAGCATAGGCCATGCGTTCGGTATTAAAAAACGGAGGTATAATTTCTATATTCGTAAGCCGGCTAAGAAGCAAAAGCCGAATGGAAAAAAAAAGTCAAAGAAGTATAAAGAACCTACGATTGCAAACATGGAGAGAGTGAGAGGCCGGCCATGCTGTGATTTATGGTGTACTACAAAGTATTCAATAAAGGAATTACAAAATGTTAGGATGCAACATTGGGGAGTAAAACGGTCTGACAGATTAAATACAGTATATTCTATATTCGGATCCTCACATTATGATAAAGATACCGGAATTCTGATATTTCAGCTACGTGGTAGTTGGGTATGTACTAAAGCACTGATATGGATAACTGGAATGGGAAAGACATCATCTTATCGATATTGGGAAAAGTATCAAGCAGGGGCACGAATTGCATGTCATGGTAATACAGGTTCTTTGAAGACACGTGATAACACACTAATGGCAATCTCTGTGTTTGAGAATTTTGTGAGATACATGTCTCAATACATGCCACACAAAAGTAAAATAAATAAAGATGGCGTGAGAGAAGTAATGCGAGTATTACCTCATCAATATATACAGAAAGAATGTCTCGTTGAAGTGAATTCGGTACTCGAGAGTATCGGAGGTCGTCCTCTTTCTCAAAGTTGCTTCAGTAGACTATGGTCAAAGCATTTCAGTGATGTTGTAGTGGCACAGAGCATGCCATTCTCCAAATGCAATGTTTGTATTGAGTTACGAGATGCACTGACCTCTACAATTATAGAAAGCCAGCGGATGCACATAAGACAGCAGATAGCAGACCATCATAATGAGCAGAAGTCATGTAGGTCTTTATATTGGCAGTGGCGTACCTTTTCCTCCATGCAGCCCGACAAGTATCTATGCATCATACACGACAAAATGGACCAACATAAAACATTTCTGCCTAGACTAGATCCAGTGCCCAAAAGTTGCGAGAATGCACACCAGTTGAAGGTGTCATTAGCAGGAATGTTAACTCATGGTCATGGTGCTGGAACATATGGTCATTTTACATTGGAGCTTTGGGAAGATGGCCCTAACTTCCATGTTGGCTCTATCTTCAAATGCCTAAGAAATATTGAACGTGGAATTGATAGCACTTCCATCAAAGATAAATCATTGTCAAGTGACTTGCTTGGCGCTTTGATGGGCAAAGATGCATTTGAAGCTCACAAACAAGAGATTGCTTCACGATCTTCACATGCCACAGAGAAGACATGGATAGCCCAACCACTGCAGTCAAAGAAGTTACCACCAGAGTTGTACCTCCAACTAGATAATTGCTTCAAAGAGAACAAGAATAGATGGGTATTTCAAGCTTGTTCATACTAACAGCAATGGGTGTGTTTCAATGTGTGAAAGTGGGCTTCATGATGGTCGGACATACACATGATGATATTGATGCATTTTTTGGCAACTTTTCAAGTCGGTTGAGGAGGGAATCAGTCACAACGTTGCCAGAGTTGATGGACATATTTGAGAATACTATATCGCCTTCACCTGTTGCATTTTTAATAGATGAAGTACCTGATTGGAAAGGTTTTGTGGAAGGCTACATGATTGATGGTAAACAAACACTTACTGGGCATTCTAAACCACTACAGTTCAAGTTTTCTGTGAGGGATGGCATACAATCATGCAATATAAATTTCGACCGTCAGATCTGTCATGGGAACCAATTCATGGTATAGAAATGTGGAAGAAAGATGAACAAGGTCGGCCTATGCTACCTCCAGGTCAACCAAAGCCTATGGCACCATTTGATTCAGTAAAAGATGCCATGCAATTGCAAAAAGGTATACAATCATATATTGTGCATTGGAAACACATGAAAGAGAGAGATAACATGTTTGAAATGAAAAGAAGATCATTGCATACCTTGATTGAATATTGGGAGAATATAGCTAGTAAACTCACAAAGACTTCAAGTGGGGTTTCTATTTTGACGGATGGTTTTCTACCATCGAGTAGGTGGAAGGATTCCTTAGACCCCCAAATTGGAGGTCCAAGTGGGAGACTACTAAACAATGAAAATTGGTATGTTGGCAATAAAAGTGCACGACCAAGATGGCATGGTCTACCAGAGTGGACACCTTTTGATGATATTCACAAAGGTTGCTTTGTGCTTCTTAGGCCTGACCAAGATATCTACCCAGTTTGGCTAGGACAAGCACTAACTGACCCATGTACTAATGTGGATAGCAATATGTAGCAAAATAACAGGGGGTTCCAGGGGGATTTGATATAGATATAATTCTTGAAACCATAGACCATATCCCTAAAACAATTCAATGGGTTATTATAAAAAAAAAACATAGATTTAAGATAAAAAATAGTCACATTAGCTCACTGGTTAGATTGGTTAAAGTAGTCGTATTAGGACATTGAGTTATTTTGGTAGAGGTTCGAATCCCCGTATTTCACCGTATAGAGGCTCGATATACCATCAAAACCTTAGGCAAACTCGTATTCGACATCTTTAAATCATAGGCGTCCCCAAGTATAATTGAGCATAATCGAAACGAGAGGTGTCAAGAAGCTCCAACATACAGTCTGGGCCATAGGATTGACAGATTCGACGACTGTGGTAGTCCAGGGTGCACCTCGTTTAGATGAACGCCCATGGTTCATGATTCAGTATTGGGCACCAGTGAGCAGGAAAAAAAGTTTAGATGATAAGGAACTATATAAGGATTGTTGGAACAAGCGATGGCGCATGAATCCCTCTGATGCACCGAGAAAGGAGCTAGTAGATTGTGTGGTATGGTCTTATCCAAACCCACATGATCGTAACATTTCAAACAAAAAGGATATAAGGTCGATTACACATAAGATACCTAAGAAAGAGATGCAGAAGGCTCTATGCAACTTGAACATGCATGGCACATCATAAGATATCAAATAATTGTATTGTACTTCTCATGTGTAATGAATAGCTTCATCTTATCAAGTTAAGTAGAATGTGCGGTCGTTGTAGGCTCTTGCACACTAATGCAATGACTAGTAATGGTGCCCAGCGTTGCTGGGCATAATTTAGAATCTTTGAAATGTTGGAAACTTGCGCATTTGGGTAGAGTAACTTTTGGGCCCTTGGATCATTTTCAGAACTTGTAGAATAACTTCTAGGCCATTGACCATTTTGGGAATTTTTAGAATGCAATTGGCCATGTCTATGAGTTGTTCAGTTTGTCTACCAAATTTCAGATCAACACTCTCTCTTGCTGCTTTTACAACACCATGTAACCATTTAAAGGCATTGCATTGATTTCATTATTTAGTGTGTGTTGCACCTTTAGCTATAGCTACCTTTAAAAGTACTTGGAACCTTTAATTGGAGCTCTAAATTGAAATGCCGGATGTTGTTAATTGTGTAAGCAAATAAAACATGACCCCAAGGGCATGGTCTCTTGCGAATTAAATATGAAATATTTGCAAAAAGATGGAGGATGTGCTTAAATGGATTTTCTTGAATATATGTATCCCACGTGTGACTGCTATAACATTTCTAGGAACTTTTAAGTCACATTTACACCATCAAACTTTTAGGGTTCTAACATGAATTGAACTTGTGCCAACTATCCGAACTGGTCGAACTTTTAAATCAAATGGATTGTCAAACTTTTAAGATTCTAACATAAATTGAACTTGTGAGAAGTTTGAGCTAGTTATTATATAATCATATAGCTTCTTGCACATTGGTTCCATGGTAGTTTTAATGTTACGTTTCCCCTTCATCTTCCTGTCCTTTCTCTATACATCTTTATTATGTGAGATCTACCCTTATTTCTAAGGTATGTTATTTTGATTGCTAAAAATTTTAAATCTACTCTTATTTATGAAGGGTATGTTTTTTTGCAAATGTAATTGTCACGGGAATGGTTGAGAGAGGCTAAAAAGTAAATATTGTTTCATTTAGCACCAAAATTTGAACATGAAATTGAGTATTTTCTAAAATGTGAGATGAATAAAAGAGAGCACAAAGTCTATGGTATGGACCTCTGTTTGTGGCAAGGAACTACCTTCAGTTACTTCTTTTCTATAAAACCAACTTCTTGCTCTTCTTTGAATGTGATAACTTTGTAACATGGTTGCTTATGCACCCAAGTAAATTGAGAAATCACATTTAAAACATGGGTCTTTATTTCATTTAGAAAATGGGTTATGTTGAAAGTAAATGATATAAACTGGGATATCAAAACATTTGGGAATTCTATTTGAAAGTTAAGCAAGATGGATAAAGACAGTTTCCACCATTAGATATGCAAAGTTCTACTGTTTCTTGCTATTGTCTCTTGCTACTGTCTCTTATTCCTACCCACAAAAGATCTGTTAACAATTTAGTAAGAAAATATTGCAGAATATATGCTCTTCAAAATAAACCATTGAAGCATTAACTATACACCATCTGCAATCTAATACATATGGGAGATATAAATCAGCGTGTAAGTGACATGGATTTAAGTGACATGGATTTAAGCTACACCGCAGCAATGCCGATTTGGGCATGCCATCTTTACACATTCAGCTATTCTCTTGAAAACCAAGATTGCAACTCTCATTTGAATGCCATAACTTCAAGCATGGCCTCCATCTCGTGGCTATCTATCTCATCTGAAGGATATACTCCTACATTCTAAGAAGAGAATGCATGGGCAAGTTTGAAGCTTTTATAGACTCCGGATGTTGTTGGCTTCTCATCCTACTACATCCTCGCCTAGAAGGCAGAAGCTTGAAGAGCTCAGAGGATGGTGCCTATCATTTCCTCCTCTCTTGATTCCCTTCTTGGAGCATTGCTACTCTTCTACAGAAGCTTATTCTTTCGCGTGTAGAGCAGAAGGCAACACTGCCATCATTTTCTTATATGCAGAAAGCAAAACAGTAAGACAGTTTGTAGCCAAGCAAGTCCACTCTTGAACTTTTAGCAGTCTAGTTTTCTCTCTCGAAAGGCTAAGTTATTAAAGGTGCACGCCTTTCCATCATAGCTTCTGCATTATGCGCATTGTTGGGCAGCCTGGACATCAAACATTTATTGAGGTATGGAAAAAAATGTCTCTTCACAGCATAATTCTTTTGTGAAGATTGATATTCCTTTAACACTCTAGAGAAGCATGTTAATATCTAATCCAAAAGACTGACTTCAAAATCCACAAACTTCTTGTCAATCTTCCACTTTATCTGCACTTTTTAAGTAACTATCGGGCATTTTTATTGGGTGACAGCAATTAGGGCAAGTAATAGGACCAACCAAGGTCTCCTATTGCCAAATTAGAGAAATTACCACACTTGGACGAATCAATTCTGATACATACAGGTCTAGAAGTGGTTCGCTTGGAAGCAATCTGGGGGCAAGAAAATCTCTGTAATATAGAAGATGCGTCAAAGTTAAAAGCCTGAATTGCCTGTAGTGCAGAATCAGGGCACCAGTTTGCATTGTGCACATCCACAATTGACTTGGTTTATTTTATCTCACAGACATTAATAAGAGTCTTCTATACTTGTATGGATGCCTCCTGATCTATTTGTTCTTGTTCTTACATTCCCCATGTGTTATCAATATGTAACTCATCATTGTGTCCACTTCTAATTTCAAAACCTTTTGTTGCTAGCAGTGGCATAAGTGCTTTGGCAAGCTCTATCTCAAGTTTATAAATAACAGGAGAACCAAGTCCCTGATGTTAAAGACACCATAGGAATGAGCATGGCCATTTGGAACTTCAAAAACAAAAAGGAAAAACAGAAAAACCTGTTGTTTGCCCTCATGCTGCATTTGTCTATAAAGTTTGAAGGCCTTGCCATCTATACACTGGATATATCCTATAATCATCGCATTCCATGAAACGATATTTCGAACCAGCATCATATCAAACACTTGGCATGCATGATTCATGCATGCACACCTTACGTACATACCAACAATAGCACTTTCTACAACCATATTCAGATCGTATCCAGCTATTGTAATATCTGAGTGTAGCTTCTTGCCTAAGGACAGGGCTGCTAAACTTGCACATGCACCAAAGGCGCTAACAAATGAAACTAAATTTGGTTTGATGTTCCTCAGCACCATTTGATCAAAAAGTCTAAGAGCTTCTTCTGCATCTGCAATCTGAGAATACTTTGATATCATTGTTGACCACGTGAAAACGTTATGGGCTGGGAGTCTGTCAAATACATGCCGAGCATCAAATATGCTCCCACAATTTGCATACAGATCTATGAGTGAAGTGCCAACAAAGACATCAAGCTCATGACCCAAATTCAGAACATAATCATGAAATCTCTTTCCTTGTTCCACAGATTGTATAGAAGCACATGCTGATAGAACATTCACAAAGGTGACCTTGTCTGGCTTGACACCTTCTTGCTGCATATGTCTAAAAAGCTTAAGGCTCTTCTGCCCATCACCTGTTTGAGTATATCCTGCAATCAACATGGTCCATGAGTACACATTACGTTCTTGCATTCTGTCAAATAAGCCACATCCATGGATTAGGCTTCCGCATTTGCTATACATGTCAATCATTATATTAGACAACAATATGGTTGGTCTTAGGGAGGCAATCATAAGCATGGCATGCACTTTCTTTCCATCTGCCAAGATATTTGACTTGGTACATCCCTGCAAGACATGAATGCAGGCATCCAGAAATATTTCACCTTCATTCCTATCTACAAGCTGCAAAATACCCAATGCTTCTTTTAGTTTTCCTTCATGCACAACTTCTTTATATTCATGTTGCAACTTCCATAACTTCTCAGCTGCTCCTCCAACTCAATACTGCATGCATTTAATTGACTATATCAGAATACTTATATGCGGGTATAATAAGTCTAAAGTATCTTATGCGATGACTGTGTTTTACACCCACGTCATGTATAGAAAAAGAAACAGGTATTAAATCTCATATACATACTGTAAGGGCCATCAGAGACTGTTTCCCAGAGTATCAGGTTATAGAAGATACAGAGGTTAAAGAGTTGCTTGAAATTTTGAGACCACGTGTACAGAGGTGATCTGACATGGATTTAGAGAAGCCCAAAAGTATCCCCAAGATATTTTAATCTTATGTTTCAAATCGACCTCATAATGAGTTTAAACGTTTCACTCCATTCCAATCGCCTGCAACAGCAAAGGTATGGCTCCATACAAAATGCTTGAGAATTTACACAGGGGCTCACTTTCCGAGGTCAACCTAGTAAAAGCAGGTTGCCATCTGTTACTACTGTGATTTACTGACCTAACCAGAAACGTTTTCTAAAATGCATCTCTATACAATAGGAGTTCATGCTGGAAAGCAGATAATAGACATGTAGGATAGTCTCTAGCACTCGACTTAGCAATTTCATATCAAATCATCTCCTCACTCGATACCTTCTGGTATAGCTACCTTCTGATAGAGATGCAACCTCTCTTGCCTCTACTACTGCATACCTCTTATAGTCAAGTACACTTCCTTACAATAAGAAGATGCATATAACAATATCGTGTAACATATTTGTTAATTTGTTGGTGGATAGTTGGTGGCAGTTTTGAGGTTCGTCATATATTTACAGCCTTCCATGTTATCACATCTCTTGCATGATCTTTTCACGTAATGTCCCACCCAATAACCCAAAAGCTGCCAACCGATCTTCCATTCATAATATCTCAATGTCTGCAAAGACAGGGAAAATCATGTACTTGCCCTCTTTTACATACTCTCCTGTCAGATTAGTCACAAACACTATTTGGGCATATCTTGCATGGAAAGCCTGGTACCCCTCTTCCTTCATTCCACACTTACAGTAAACCCAGAGAATATTTCCAATTTATCTCAAAATCATCCCCCTCTTGCTCCTATAGAACCTGGCCTACACTTTGCAAGCATTCAATACCATTTAACACGTGGCATCTGCAATGCCCTTCCATGGAAGAATTCCTCATTGCTTAATCCTGGTAAAAGTTGCAGCTAAGCATCAAGAATGCTCATTTCATCAAATAGATCAAAAAATAGATGTTCAAAATTCTATGATCGAAGCAACAATACCATGTCTGATGGCTTCACCCAAAAAATAAATTACCTTTTGCCCTCCAGCAGCTTAACTGAATTCATTGCTTACCTTCGACTACTGTTATGCAGTGTTATCTGGAAAAAGAGATAAAACAAATTGAGGAGTTGGCTGCCATAGCAAAAGCAATTAAGATCGTTGGTCTTCTGAGGGCAAATCTCGGCATCAACATTTGCTAAATTGATTCTAGCCATCTCGTTTGCCTCCTGTTCAATAATTGAACGAAGTCGAAATAAGCACAGAAGAACCGCTCCAAAACAAACTGCTCCAGATCGAATCCTAACTCGCCTCCCGGATTAGAATGAATTGGAGTGAATTGGAGAGGAAGCAAACCAATCCTCCTGTGGCGTGCATGTGGATTACCACTGGAGGAATGCAGCAGGCGCCATAGGCGCCCTCGCGAACCCTAAAAAAAACTCAAAATTTTGTGACGTGGCATCATCATCGCCATTGGTTTGGTCAAATCTGGGCCGTTAAAATTAGGGCTGGGTCCAACACTTACACAATAACATTATAATATAAGATGTTAGTTATCATGTTACTTCACATGTACTATATACCTTCTTGTTGATCAAATTGACAGCTATGTTAATGTGATATGTAAGAGTGTTTGTTTTCCCAAATTGATGGATGAGTCCCATTTTAATGAAATTGAGCTTATGTATTTTGTGTATATTGTAGCATCCTAAAGCAACTTGCATTTTGTTGCAAATGGCCATGTCTCTATATCAGATCTGCTTGATGTTGAGGTTAGTAGCCATGATTCTACTTTGGAACATGAGAATTGTGGCTATGAAGATGATGCATTGAAAGATGTATACTTTTTACAGTTATGGAATTAGAATGATACAAGTCCTCCATCTTCAACTACGTGAATCCATTCATGGTCCTCTCTATCTACTAGATTATAGCTTTCTTTCCATGTATATATAGAAGTGGAAGACTGCATTTGTCCCTCAGCATTAGGACATTGCAGGACCTGATGCAATATTGTATCGTAAATTCATGCTAAGAGATTTTAGCCCCAAACCCTAAAGATAAGGAAATCCAAGTCACAATTCATTCAGAAGTACCTGGACCATTTATCTCTGGTAACTATGCACAATCTGTGTATTATTCAGTCTGCATATCCATACTCTATAAATGCAATGCGTATTATTCAGTCTGCATATCCGTACTCTATTAAATGCAATGCAGGTTGTTTAATTTGCAATTGGCAAATGCTCAGCTTGGAAACTTTAGGATTGATAAAGTCAATTCAAACTTGCTATTCTTGCCTTTTATAATTTGGACTTCAGTTTATGCCAGCTCTGTTTAAATACGGTAGCACCAGCTCTTCTCACAACAGTTAGGTATGGATTTGCTAAGAGATTTTAGCCCCAAACCCTAAAGATAAGGAAATCCAAGTCACAATTCATTCAGAAGTACCTGGACCATTTATCTCTGGTAGTTATGCACAATCTGTGTATTATTCAGTCTGCATATCCATACTCTATAAATGCAATGCGTATTATTCAGTCTGCATATCCGTACTCTATTAAATGCAATGCAGGTTGTTTAATTTGCAATTGGCAAATGCTCAGCTTGGAAACTTTAGGATTGATAAAGTCAATTCAAACTTGCTATTCTTGCCTTTTATAATTTGGACTTCAGTTTATGCCAGCTCTGTTTAAATACGGTAGCACCAGCTCTTCTCACAACAGTTAGGTATGGATTTGCTAAGAGATTTTAGCCCCAAACCCTAAAGATAAGGAAATCCAAGTCACAATTCATTCAGAAGTACCTGGACCATTTATCTCTGGTAACTATGCACAATCTGTGTATTATTCAGTCTGCATATCCATACTCTATAAATGCAATGCGTATTATTCAGTCTGCATATCCGTACTCTATTAAATGCAATGCAGGTTGTTTAATTTGCAATTGGCAAATGCTCAGCTTGGAAACTTTAGGATTGATAAAGTCAATTCAAACTTGCTATTCTTGCCTTTTATAATTTGGACTTCAGTTTATGCCAGCTCTGTTTAAATACGGTAGCACCAGCTCTTCTCACAACAGTTAGGTATGGATTTGGCTCCCTATTTCTTCATTCTTGAGATTCCTTTATGACTCTACAACCGGATGCTTCAACTCTGGTTGGAAAATTTGATACGAAAGTTATGGACCATTTACCTACTTCCAGATCATTTAAAAGCAATGTAGCATGATGCTACCCACAGGGATAGGTTCTATACATACGAAATCCAAATTCCTGACGTATAAAGTTAAAAAATACATATTTAAAAAAAAAAAAAAAAAAAAAAAAAAAAAACCTATTTTACCCATTGTTTAGTCGCCGGCCAGAAAAAAAAATTCTCGTACGCGAAACCTTCTAAACCACGTACGCGAAAGCTTTTTCGCATACGCGAAATAGTGAAAACCGTGTAAGCCCCCAAAAAAAAAAGAAAAAAGAAAAAAGAAACGCTTTTGCGTGCGCGCTTTATACTGTTTCGCGTACGCAAAATTCAAATTTCAAAATTGTATGCGAAAAAAATTTTTTTTTTTTTTTACGTACGTGCTTTATACTATTTTGCATACGCGAAAAAGCTTTTGCATGCGGTTTAAAAGGTTTCGCGTACGCGAGATTCAAATTTCGAATTGTAGGGGGGGATAAAAAAAGAGCATACGCGATTTTCACTGTTTTGCGTATGCGAAAAAACTTTCGCGGACACGTAACAGTATAAAGTGAGTACGCAATTTTTTTTTTTTTTTTTTTTTTGCATATGCAGTTGTGACTGTCTCGCATATGCAATCGCTTATATGCTTTAGTTTTTTTCACGTACGCGAAAATCTTCCGCGTCGGAATTGTTTTTTGCCGTACTTTTTACGTATTATATGGCAAATTTGTGGCGTATCATACGAATAATACGTATTGCGTATCCCTAGCTGCCAATATTTATGCTGGTGACCATCTCAGGTCGTGTTCAAATGTATCCATCCTATATTATAATGTTATAGGGTGTTGTATCCAGCCCTAGATCCAATGGCTGCAATCGAAGGCCAATCGAAAGCCAAAGAAGTTCAGCCCTTAAAATTTAAGGCCCAGATCGTCTCTCTTGATTGGATATCAAGTTATAGGGTTCAAAAGCACTTTCGTTCTTCTGCAGCGGATGCTGCAAATCAATGCTAGCAGTAGCAACAGGATGAGAGTTTCTGGCTGAGCCGAGCAGGTAAAACTCTGCTTTTACACTATATCCAAGCTGAGTTAAGGGGCAGGTCTGAGCCAACGGCTCCTTTTGCCCCTTTCTAGCTCTAGCAATTGCTTAGGAAGAGGCCATCAGATTCTTTAGGAAGAGGCCACCATGGCTGCATGAACCGGGCATCTTGATCTTCGGCAGCATGTTGGGTCTACCGGATGTGCCCTCTTTGGTCTGACTTCGGCAAAAGCCAGGGTATTCCAAGCCGTTTCTAGCCTGTTATCTGGGTGAGGCCATTTTGTCAGAGCCACAAAGAAGCTCAGCTTACCGTATCAAGCCTGCAATGAGCAGGTATGCAACTTTATGCAGAGGATTGAACCCTAAACCCTCTTTCTCTTACCTTCACGATTTCTTTTGATCGGCCGGAGCCAAGCATGAGGTTGGAGCATATCGAGCTTTGAGGCTTAAGTTTGAAAAGGTGCTAGCTATGCTCTCTATGCTGAGGATGCGGTGTAGCAAATCTAGGGCTTCTACAAGATCCATGGAGGTGAACTCGAGCTTTTCTTTGGCCCAAGCATCAGGTGTTGCATCAAGATCAATTCGTTTTTATTCAAATCATTACCAAGTTCTCAATTTAAATCATTATCAAGATCTCTTGATTGCATGAAATAATAATGTATATCATATTTACACAGCTGGCTACTATGGTTGGAGATTGCCATTTAGTGGAGATTCCTGGATTAGGTATTGGTGTATAGAACAGGAGGACGTTGTAAAGGACCATGGTGACGGGATTTGGTCAAGCATACATGGAATTAAAATGAATCTGTTCTAGGTGAGGGATTCCAGCTGCATGGTTCTTTTCATTTTATAGTGTTACAAACAGCTGCACTTCGAGATGTAATGTTGTGCAGGACCCTGCTAATAAGAAAAGGGCCAGATACCTCCCAGATGTACCATGATACCATTAGACCGTGGCCAAGTAAGGTAAAACATAACTAGACTATTGGGAGATGGAAGTTTGCAGTCACATGCTTTATGTTGACTTTAATTGCAGCAGACATCTTATCAAACCATTTGTATACTGTAGATATTTATGGAACTCGGGTTCGACAGATACTGCCTGTTGGAAGCATAAGCAAGCAACCAGTTAGTTGGGTCTGTTTGTCATTATGTAACAGAAAAATGCTTCAAAATGCATTATGCAATTATTGTGCCAACTATGGCAGTGCTTATACAAAGAAGGCTCTATCTTCATTTCTGCAAAGCACTCAAGGTAAGCAGGTACCATATGATACCATTAGACCATGGCCAAGTAAGGTAAAAATTAACTAGACTGTTGGGAGGTGGATACCGCATGTTGGAAGCATAAGCAAGCAACCAGTTTATGACATATGCCCAAGTTGCAGTCTATTTGTGATTATGTAACAGAACAATGCTTTAAAATGCATTATACAATCATTGTGCCAACTATGGCAGTGCTTATACAAAGAAGGCTTCACCCCTTCAAAACAATCTATAGCCATGTGAGAAACAATTGCATTATATATATTCAAAGATGAACAGGTTAAGTTGAAGTTAAGTTAGCTAGAGGGACATGCTTCTATGTTTAGGGTGAACTATCAAGAGGACGCAAGTGATACTCACAATATGTGATCAAGGCTTTGTTAGATAGAATGGGAATGGGCAGGGTAGGGCATTCTAAAATGCACCATGTAAGCAGACATGGGACTCCCACAATCATTAATCGAGGCTCCATTATGCATGATGTAATTTTATTTCATCACCGTCTGGCAAATTCTTTCAGTTCCTTCTACATTTTCTTATGACGGTATAAAGTGTTTACCTCATTTGTAATCAATGTTTTGATGCTAGGAGCATAATCAAGAGAAGGTTAGTGCGAGAAATAGTTACAAATTTTGTCAAAGTAAGAAATGGAATTACTTGGAGTGCAAACTAATAAGTATATTTATATTGCTGATGAATTAAAAGTCGTGCAAATAGCGAGGAGTTAAATGTATGCCAAATAACCTTAGGAAATAAGCTCCCAAAATAAATTAAGCTCGGGAAATAAGCTCAGCAAGACAACATAATATGTTCCCAGCAAGTTCCGCTAGATTGTACAAGTTCCCAACATTTACATGTTCCCAAATTTTGCCCAGCAACGCTGGGCACCGTTACTAGTTTGTAGACATAATTTTATCCCTGAAATATTCTTATTCTCAATTTATAATGTTTTTATCACGTTTATTTATTAAGTTTCGACTTCTCTACAACTTTTTCTTGAGCTTTCAGGGTTTCCCACTGCTTTTAGTTGCTCCATTAATACAAGTAGTCCTAAGATCTATTCATCAACATGTTCAATTGATGTTGCGCTATTGCAGATCTATTCATGAGCATGTTCAAGTGCTAATCCGGCTGAGGTAGTTCCAGCTGGGTTTGAGCAGGGCGGCATGGCTATGAGATTTGGCAGCCCAGGGCGAACAGCCATAGAGCAGGGAGCAGCCAAAACAGGGGCAGCCGGATTAGGCCAAGGGGCTGCCGAAATTTGCAAAGGGGCAACTGGGGTAGCCGGATTTTGCACAGAAGCAGCTGTATTAGCGGAGGCAGCCCCGGATTTGCATGGGCAGCCGGATTTTGGATGGATACAGCAAGATATGGTTGAGGTATGGTCGGATTTGAAGCAGGGATGCCTTGATTAGAGGTAACAGACGAAAAAGGTAGAGAACAGGCCACCATAGCTGAAGATCTGCCTGCAAAACTAGAGGTGGGCATGCTAGAGGTGGGCAAGTCTTAATTTATCTTATTCCTACAAGATGGATCATACAGTGGCCTTGGCCTTGGATGCAAGCTGCTGGACAATACATGCTGATACAATTTCGAATAATGCTTAGCATTGAACTTCAGGTAGAAGTATTCAATTTCTACGATTTAATGGAATGAAATGTCTTATGCAAGAAATGTAGATGGGTTTGCTTTTGCAGTTTACATTGCAAAATACAGTTTATATTGCAGAATACAGGGCAGTATGCGTTTGCTATGAATATAATGTGTTGGGCCGGAACCCCTACTCTTAGCTTCAACATCTCTATCAACAACTGGTATGATTTAGGTCAAGCATTCTAGCATCATATAGAACTATATGATGCAGTGTGTCGTGGCATAAATGCTACTGTTATCTATGGTGATGTAAATTTGTCCTCCCAATATGTCCAAGAATTAGTTCAAATATCTCTTTGCATGGAAGGGGAATAATCCAAACCAACAGGAGCTACAAGAACTATGTAGGTGGCAAACAAATGATTGCACTCAATCTGTATATTCTCCCCAGTCCTATAGCAGGTTACAGTTACATGTGCCTATAGGGTAACATCTTTTTAAAAACTCAAACCAGTTATGTTTTGGTAATGCTTGGAGACAAAAGCTCCCATAGATTATTGGGATGAGCCAGATTTTGCTTAATTTGTATCCATTTTGAGGAAGGATATCATATTCAGTAAATTCTCTGCTGTTTGTTCCTTTATGCTTATATAACTGTATTACAGCTACAACTTTATACTTAAATAAGTGTGTTGCCATGTCCATTACAACTACAAGCTATGTCCTTTTCCAACTACAACTTTAAACTTAATTAAATGTATTGCCATATCCTTTTTTAACAATCACAATGATCGTAGAGGATGTAGCTACGTGTGACATGGGTAAAACGACAGAACATTAAGTTATGACCACATGAACAAGGTCACACTAAATAATGTAACATTAAGTTACGACCACATGAACAAGGTCACACTAAATAATGTAATATGTACAATAAATGCAATGCCTTCAAAGGCTTACATGGGTGTTGTGCACATTCATATACAAGCAACAAGTATGGAATAGACGTTTGTAGCCAGAAGACATCCATATTCAAATACAAGTAGCAAGAATAAAACACAATAGAAGGAAAAGTGACTATAGAAGACATCCATATTCAGATACAAGTAGCAAGAATAGAACACAATAGAAGGAAAAGTGACCATACGAGATTAGATACGCAACATCAACAACTTATAAACATAGTCACTTGCAATCTACAGCTTCCACAAATGTTCCAATGAATGAGAAGTTACCATATGCAAATGCACAAGTTCTCAACATTTATAAGTTCCCAAATTATGCCTAGCAACGCTGGGCACCGTTACTAGTTTATGATATGATTTGTTGTTTTGAGCTAGCACTATTGCAGGAGTTCAAGACCAATGGATATGTATATCAGTCATACAAGAGTTTCATTTTAAACTAGATGTTCAACGGACTATGGGTTGAAAAAGCTAAGTTATATCGAAATGTGAGCAATAGAATTTTATTATCTACTAATTTTAGTATGTAACAAGGTGACCTAGCAAACGCACTAATGACCTGTGGTGCAATTGCAGATTCCTTTTTCAAAAACACGTAAATTCGGCATTTTAGCCATTTTTTAAAAAAAGCAAGCCCAAAAAACGCAGTGAGCCTAAAAAAAGTCCACATTTCGAAGACAAGCAGGTTTTCTTGGTTTTGGACAAAGTAAGAAACACACTTTTTGGAGCACCAAAATGCAACTGAAAAGAGAAAAGCCTATGCGCGCATAGAGAAAACAGTCCTTATTAAATTATAATTTATTTAAAAAACGCAGTGAGCCTAAAGAAATCCACATTTCGAAGACAAGCAGGTTTTCTTGTATTTAGACAAAGTAAAAAGACAAACTTTTTAGACCAACAAAATGCAACTGAAAAGAGAAAAGCCTATGGGCGCATAGACATGACAGTCATTAATGGAATATATTACATTTAAAATAGGGCACATAGAATAAAATCTTTAACTTTTGGAACAGAAATTTTAAATATCCAAAGGAACATCCTTTGCAGGTATTTCCTCATCTGATTCAGAACCTTGGGGAGACTTAGGCTTAGTAGCTTGTAGATTTTCCTCAGACTCGGCCGGACCTTCAACCTGTGTGACCTTAAGTGGATCTTCGACAGGAATCAATTCAACATAGTCGGCTTGATCGTCAGTGTTCCCGGTAAGAGGAGGCACAGGCTCTGAACAGGAGAAGGCCGGAACACCATCCTTATCCTTGATCCCAAGTTCCTGTTTTTCGTCCGGCAAGTTGTGTAAGAAACTGACACGTGATTTGATGTATGCTACTGCATCTGCGTCGACGTCAATGGCTACGCAGTTGCGGCCCTTCTGTAATGCACAAACGTGGTGCGGATCCACGAAAATCGTCAAGCGACCCAATCTCCGGGTTGCGAGAACATGTCCGTAAGCGTGTTAATTAGTCTCGAGGCTTACGGTAGGGATTGACAATGCGTCCCCGGTGAACTGGGAGTGCGTAAGCTTTTGTAAGACTGCTGGGCATTGAAAAGCATTGCAAAAATCCATGCCAGTAGTGTTATAGTGCATTTGGCTTCTCTGCCCAGATACACTATGGTAGCCTATGTGAATCTGCTCCCACACGTTGACAAGTCTAGCACCACCACCTCCCCTAATATTCGTCTTTAACCTGCAAAGAAAGGAAACACTTTTGTATTCGCCTATGCCGAAAATACTGGGTAGTCATGGAGAAAACAACTAGACACTTACCATATGGCAGGTACTTTTAAAATACAATTATGCCTCGTAACCAGCCTTCACCCACTAGACACTTACCATATGGGTCTTCATAGCCGCTTGCACCATACCGGCCTGGTTAGTGGAGTGGAAGACGAAAATCCTCCATAGCAGAGCAGTGTTGATCTTAACAAACCTTCCCAAAAAAGAATCAAACTCGGCGTATGTAAATGGTGAGTCATCACCACGGCTGTCAGGCAACTTAAACCCGTAAGGTATGTCAGCAATGCACAAGGAATAGTTGCCAGGTCTCAAAGTGTGGTCAAGTTTGACACAATTCCCACGATACACCTGATAAAGACAATTCTGGCCAAACATATCAAATCTTTCAAACTCGGAAGGCACCAAACTCTGTTCAGCTTCTTGAGACTTTTTCAGCTTTGACCGCTCCTCCTTAGCTAGCCGAACCATGTTCAAAAATCCAGGTGGCATGGGGTCTTTCTTTTTCTGAAAGCCGAAAAAATTTGTAAGAAACAAAACGACAGCTCCCTCACTCCTGCGCTATGCACGCATAGCATGGGAGTGAGGGACCTGTGGTAGTGCTATGCGCATATAGCACTACCACAAGGTCCCTCAATCACATGCTATGCGCGCATAGCACAGGTACAAAAACGAATACCTTAACTCAAGCAGCAAGGAGGAGATACCCAGTTGGTAAAGTTGGTGGCATATTGATTTATTTTTTCGTCTGAGGACCACATGGGGTATAATTCCCGCACCTTCTCCCAGTTGTCACAGTTGAGGTGAACCATTAACTGTTGCTGACAGAGTGCACAATCTTTTTGGCTGCAAACGTTCCAAGAGGTTAATAACAAACATTGGAAAAAACGTGAGTGTGTAATGTAGGCTTACTGTTTAAATTCTCTCTGCATCTCTTCCAGTGTGAACTGTTTATCAACAACCTTTTGCAGGACCTCACAAACTTTGTCAACATTTTTTAGGCCTTGCATTTCACGCCAGGCCATTATGCCCATATCCTTTTGCTTTGCGGGATCATTTTTTTTCCTCTTGGAATCCGTTGACTTGCCTTTAGTTTTTAAAGTGCCCTCAGAAAACATGTCAAAATTTTTTTCTTGTAGCTCCCAGACCTAACATAGAAAACAACAAGCATGTTAAAAAAATATTTAAGAGCCATGCGGGCATAGCCAAAGGCGAAGGTCGAGAGAAAATACTTACACGTCCATGCCGGAAAGCTAACTGAAAATAATTATCATATTTTACAAGAGATGCTCTGGCATCTGAGGTGGAGTAAGTTAGGCAGCACTCAGTAGCACACTGTTCTTTTAAGGCCAGATACAGAGCCTGGTCATCCTTAATATCTTTCTCACCTTGGTGCTCTGAACGGAAGAGTTCATATTCCTTGTGCATGAATTTAATTTTATCTGTGAAGCTCATACTC
Source organism: Isoetes taiwanensis (assembly GCA_021234155.1). Taxonomy (NCBI): domain Eukaryota; kingdom Viridiplantae; phylum Streptophyta; class Lycopodiopsida; order Isoetales; family Isoetaceae; genus Isoetes; species Isoetes taiwanensis. The sequence goes on along the minus strand of JAJEKV010000010.1, from coordinate 10,550,643 downwards.
ATCCGATATTCATTGTCCACGTTGTGGCTCATTGCAAGCAGCTTTGCCTCTGAGTCAGTGACACCCACGTAAACAAAGGCAAAGATTTGTGAGAAGTAGTGCTCCTTTGTTTCCTTCATCCTTGTATAGTTGTCTTCTTGCCTTGAAACTGTAGGTGCCCCCTAAAACATAGTATCTGTAGTTCTCGTCCTCTTCCTTAACGAACAGCTCCTTATCATTGCACTGGCAGGATCAACTATACAAATATGAGGAGCTGTTGCTGCATTCGGCCTGTCTCTTATTCTTTCTTTCAGTGCAGTTAAGTGGCCACTGTAAATTTTACGGACCTGCAATTGTCTTACACCTTGCTCGTCCTTAGGTGCAAGCTTCACACAGTCTACAGAGAGATGCATGATGCCGGGTACACGACATCTCAGCTCAATTTCCTCGAGCTTCTTAGATGCCATGTCCTTCTCCTTGCTTGCTATCTTCATGCCCGGTCCTGACGGCAAAGCTTGCTTAAGGGCCTTCCTGGCAGCTTTTGAGAGCGGAGGCTCGGTGGTTGTAACCAGGCCAGCCTTGTAATAATTTTTTTTACCTTTTTTTTTAGGTGGCTCCTCCTCTTCCTCCTCTACATCCTCCTCTTTGATTTCCTCTACTTCTTCCTCCTCTTCCTCATACTCGACCACTTGCAAATTAGCGCTCCCTGTTGCTTTGGAAAGGGTAAGTTTTGGTGCAGAGGGCATTGCATCTTTCAATAATTTAGGAACAGAGGCACTAGAAGTCAAAATAGGATCTTTGCACAATAGCAGGTCCTTCAAAATGGTGACAAGATCCTGCAAAGAAACATTCCATTAGCGCAAGAAGAACATTAAAGTTTCTTAAGCTATGCGCGCATAGACAATACTTACAATTTTTACTTTCATTCTGGCCTGGATGTAACCCTGCATGTCCTCGGGAGACGACAGACTGAGCTTAAAGAAATGGGGGTCCAGCGAGTAAACATGTTGAGCCCCCTTAGTCGTTGTGGTGCAGTTAATATGAATCATACTGAAGAGCTCGGTATCTATTAATCTGCCACATCTCTTGAAGCTGTCCAACTCTTTGGATTCTTTACCAAAACTGTCACAAATGTACAGATACAAAAAATGGGCCGTCACAGGCTCACCAGTTCCTCTTACAAGTAGCCACTGCTGGTCCTTACAGAAATAGGAACCGTCCTCAGTGATCATGAAAGGTGTAGGTGCATCATCCTTCGGTTGATTCTTATCCTTTGTCGGCTTCCTCTTCTTGGCAGCCTTGTGGGAGGAGCCTGCTTCAGGATTTTTCTTGGTTCTACAAGACAGAAAAAACATATTAAAAGACTGCTAGAAAATGCACAAGCAGATCTAACATTGGAAAGGCCTATGCGCGCATAGACAACCGCAAGTGAAAAACATTGTGCCTATGCGCGCATAGACAATGGCAGGATAAAAGGTAAATGCCTATGCACGCATAGACAAGGGTTGCTAAAAATGTTGGTGCCTGCGCGCAAAAACAATAATAAGAAAAAAGACAGAATGCCTATGCGCGCATAGACTATGAAAGAAAAAAACACTAAATGCTAATGCCCAAGAAGAAATTCGGCAAACAAGATGTCCAAAAAGCTAAAAATCAACTATCTTCGACTCTAACCAAAAGTCCCTAAACGGGCTACATTTGGTATAAAATTTCTAACAAGTATTGTAAACTGCTACTGGCTGAGATGTTTACGTACCTTCCACCTGTCATGTTTGGCGACGCTATGCAGAACTCTATGGAGATGCTACAGTTCGAAACGGAAGAGCAAATTTCTAGGCGGAGGTCGAGCGCCTTGGAGTATCGTCTGTATGTGCAAATGCCTCCATATGTTTTCGTATTTATATTGTGTTACGTACTTTGCTTTTCGTCTATGAATTCTTGCATACACATCTAGTTTTGGTTGCAGGCATTGGCTTGTGGAGCTGATGTCTAATATTTTGTAATGTTTCTTGGTTGTGTGGCATCTACTTTTCGTATTGAAGTATGCGCACATAGACATATTTTTTCCCTATCTATGCACGCATGGGCAACTAGTGTATATTACGTTTGTAACTGCTTTTCTATGCGCGCATGGGCATGTAGACTTGCAGGTTTGAAGGGAGAGGGTTTAATGGCTGAAACAAGTCACTCTTCCTTGTGCAGCAATGGAGAGCGACGACAAAGACGTTTTTACTTCAAGTCCTCCTGTTAATGTGGCAATATTGACTCGTGGTCGTTACAACACACCCACACCAGTAGGTGACGATGAAGAACACTTCGATACGCTTCTCCCGGATGCTACCTCCTCTACACCGTCTCCCTCCCCTTTACACCTACTGCGTGTGTCTACCTCTTTTCAAACTCCATCTCCAAAACACGTTTCTGACATTAGGTCCATTTTAAAACACCCTCCCCGCCACAATCACTCGAAGTATCTTCTCCTCTTCCCCTACTCAACGTACTCACTCTATTTTTGATACTCCTTCACCTCTCCAGGAACTACACGAATCGTTGCAATATATTGTAGATTTCGGCAGAGATGTGTCTTTGCGTCTTTCTTGGCCCTTCTTTAACGTAAAGGGCTTCGAGGAAGACCTTCAAGTTTCAAGAGAAAGTCGAGAACATTATTTGGTCGACGGACACGGCACTTCCGTTGAGGGCGACAAGGCTGATGACCCCGTGTTTGAAAGGCGTGCGATTCGCACACTCGAAAAGACCTACCACGACATAATTTTTCGAATAAAAGTCCTGCGTTGAAAAACCCGTCTGACAAAGTCGCGAAAAGATTTAAGAGGGATCCCACAAGTAAAAGCTTTTAGAACTGTTATCTTGAGCGATTGATGGGAAATTTGTCTTACATGAGAAAGCCGAGGAGGCCCGAAATTGTAAAAAAATGCTTACAGGCCTTTACATTTTCACCTTTAAGGAACATAAGACAACGATTTTTGTCAATGTCGAAAGGTGATCAAGAGTTGTACTTGGCATACAGTGTAAGGCCTGAAGTTGGAGACAATTTTTCATACTATGTTTCGAGCAACACAGTGTGCCAACTTGCTTTTAAAAGAATACATGCCATTGGAAGTCGTAGCATGTCAAGAGTGCAAAAGAGGTTAGACAGGAATCCGTGCATTGATGACTATTCACACCCAAAGAAAGTTGTCGGTATGTACTGCCTAGAAGCAAAAGCTTGGCTAGTAGGTTTCTTTGACTCTAACTGTGAGCGACTTCCAAACAGTCCTGTATATCATCTGACAGACAGTATTACTAAGAAGGAAGTCTACAGCATGTACAAGGATCTTTTCCAGAGTTCAAGTCAGAAGTTCATATCCTATTCCTACTTCTTGAGGTTGTGGAAGCAAGAATTTAATCTTGTTAGGATTCCGAAGAGGCACAGATTTTCGGTGTGTACTAGCTGCTCCATATTAAAGGAAAAACGATCAATGGCAAAGGATATTCTAGAAAAAAGTACATCCCTTTCATCTAATCCCTTCTCATTAGCACGACTAGAGACATTGTCTTATGCGACCATAGCACGGCTATTTAGTCTTGAGTTTGTCTATGTGCGCATAGCAGGTCTTTTTAATCTTGTAGTACTTTCGCATGTTGGGTCTCTTCAATCTTGTAGCCGCCCCTTCCCCGGTAGCTCCGCCTATGCGGCGATAGCACGTCTACAAAAGCTTTTGGGATTCGTGGAGCCTTACTTGTTGCTTCAAAGGTAATTGACAAGCTTTGCCTATGCGCGCATAACACGGCTACAAAAGCTTAGCTACAGTTCTGTGGAGCCTTCTTTGTTGCTTCAATGTACTGACAAGCTTTGCCTATGCGCGCATAGCACGGCTACAAAAGCTTAGCTGCGATTACGTGGAGCCTTACTATTGCTTCAAGGTCTTGACTAATGTCCTTAATTGCACATCGGATAACTCAAGAGTTGCAAGTTCACGAGAGAGGCTCAAGCCTTGGAGAGAAAGAAGCTAGCAAAACATAGAAAGAAATCTTTGGAGAGGCCACTTTCGAATATATATCCTGTGGTGGTAGGCGGCATGGACCAAAAGAAGACCTCACTTCCCCATTTTGTAAATGTTCCAAAGGATTTAGATGAATCCGATTTTTTGAGGCTTCATTTGGTTGGGGCGATGATCTTTCATGGTGTTGTACGGTCGCGAGTATTTTTGACCTATCCAAATATACACAGCCGATCCTAACCTCTTTGTGACAATACTAAATAAGATTTTTCTTTGGCAAAGGAGAAGTTGCCTCAAAGTGTTGTATTTACAGTTAGACAATACTACTAGAGAAAATAAAACCAAGTTTTATTTGCTTATTGCGCAATGCTGGTCGATTTGGGTATCTTCGAAAAGGTCAAGGTTGGTTTCTTACTTGTGGGCCACACCCATGATCGAGATAGACCAAGCGTTCGCCAGATTTTTCCGCGGCGGTTCGCGAAGGAAAAAAGCATTTTGTCTACACTCCTTGTGCAGTGTGATTGAGCAAGCTTACAATCTGACTCCAGTTGTCGAAGTGCTTAGCGAGACTTTTGATTTTCGTGAGTTTGTTTTCCAGCGTCATGGTGATACAGTCCTGCTATCCATAAGTTGAATAATTTGACATTTCAACATCATGTAAAAATTTTTCTCAAGGACGGTAAAGCACAACTTCAAGGGAAGTACTTTGTCACCTCCCAAACTTGGCAGCCTGAGGCAGGCCTACAATATTTAAAATATGTTCCTGAAACTAAGGTAATGAGAAGGGCTATTCAGCAGCCACTGAAAAGTGCCGTAGACTACATAGAAAAGAACAAGGACAAAAATCCCTTCGTCTCACTGACCAGCATGGAGAAAAGTATAAGGTCAGGTTTTAAGTACTTCAGTGAGGAGGACAAAGGCTGGTGGGAGAATTTCTTTTCAATAATGCAGGTTGTAACTAAATCCCTCAACAGCATCTCCCTAGAAGTTGCTTTTTGTTGGCCTGATACTCAAGTTTATCCCCTTGTTGAGGCAGACCAAGGAATTGCAAAGGGTTCCGTGTTCTGCAGTAATGAAGTCAACAAGGAACCTGATCGTGTAATGTACCTCGGAAGTAGACGTGCCTTGAAAAAGAACCAAGGCCAAACTCCAGAAAAACTTGCGGATTTGACTAAGGGGATGCTTATAGCTGTACCTTCGACTGATGATGACGAAGAGCGTGTTGAGAAAACAAAGAGCTGGTCATGTCATATTTACCTAGGTAGCTGCCATCGATTTGCCAATGTTGAAAGGTTAGCCCTTTGTTAATAGTTAAGCAATGGGTGTTAATGGTTAAGGCAATGATTTAATATTGGCAATGGTTAATGAATTTGAATCTTCGAACAATGAATTCGAATGTGAAGTAATAGTGCATATGACTGTGGGATATTGTGACGTCTATGTTCTGCTAAGAAAAGAAAGTTAATCCATCTCGAAACTGCCGGATCAACTACATATAAGCTACAGAATATTGGTGAATTGCTCGGGGGATTGCCGTATACAGGAATCCGGCTCCAGGGATATGCAAACAAGGGTCGTTGGTTTGATATTTTCCCTGTGCTACAGTCAAATGCTACAGTGCATAATGACAATGGTTTAAGGCTTTAAAATTAAGGGGAAGATAACTTTGTATAGGGATTGCCTTATAAACAAAAGGGGGAAGTTATTTTCTTAGTGGGAATAGCCTTGTAGATTTAAGGGGCATTTGGATCAAGAAGGCAATGGATTAGTTGACCATATTGTGGCTCCATTGCAAAGGGTGATCCTTGATCTAAAGAATTTGAATGTCATAAACTTGTTGTATATTCATTAGCCTCTTGAATAATTATTTGCAGTATTGAAGAAGATTGTGCATTAGAGTATTTGGTTGTGACATCTTTGCTAGGATCAAGAAGTTGTTTTTAAATCTAACATTGGTATCAGAGCCTCTAAATCCAGGAAAGCAAGATGTCTACTCGGTTTGGAGCCAATTTGTTAAATTCTATAGAGGTGTTCAAAGGAGAAACAGGGTTTCAGGTTTGGAAACAAGGCATTAAAGAGGTACTAGAATTTGAGAAGTTATGGTACTTGATAGATCCTAATGTGGTCGAAGACAAGCACCAATCCGGAGGAGCGAGGATCAAGTAGCGATCCATCTTCTCGCTTACATTTGTAGGTGGTGGAGCCGCAAGTAGTGATACCCTTCTTTGCACCTCGAACCTATTACCGGCCACAGTGCCGGGACAAGCTTCGAGTGTTAGTATGGATGAGAAAGCAAGAATCATGGAAGCTCAATCAATTATATGTCAAAAGGTGGGGACTGTCATAAAGCTGAAACTCAGAGGTAAGTCCCCTGCTGAAATGTGGAAATTCATGTTAGATAATTATGAACAAAAGACATCTTCGCAAATAGATGTGCTGGAAAAACAACTAAGGAGATTAAAATTATATGAGAAAGATAATATTGCTGAATTTCTAGAGAAATTTGAGTCAATCATTGCTGATTTAGAAGGAGCTGGAGTTATTTTAAATGAGGATTATCAGTTGTTGGCCATCTCTAGAGCAGTCTCTCATAACACTCAACTAGCAACCTTGTTAAGAAATGTGGCTAAGTCAAAGGAACATGCTATTAGGATGATCAGAACTGAATTTGAGCAGACCAAGGCTGATGATGAGGATGACTCTGAAGTTATGTTTGTTAAACAGAAAAAAGGAAAGAAAGCTTATGAAAAAAAACAGGTTGGTCCTTGTTACAATTGTGATAGCTTTGGTCATCTCAAGATAAATTGCCCTAAGCTAGGCAAGGAGGTTGTTTGCTACAATTGTGAAGGTAAGGGTCACATAGCAATACACTGCTCAAGTCCTAAACGAGGAAAAGGTAAAAAATTTAAAGGGGGAAGTTACAAGACTAAACCTAGTCTTAATATTGCACGAGAAGCTAATCGAGAGGAAGATGAGCAAGATGAAGACATTGAGGTAAATTTGTCAAAAGCTTGTTCTAAGATAATAGGAAAAATGGATACTGATTCACTTATCTTAGATTCAGGAGCTGAAAGATCCGTGTGGGAACTTCAAGAATTTTAAGAGCTGTCGGGAGCTAAAAAGGAGGGCATGTCTGAGTTTGGAAATGGAGACTTAAGAGAAATTAGAAGTACTGGTGTTCTAGAGTTGTTTGACTTAGAAGGAAAAGCTGTGAAGTTAAAAAATGTGTTGTGCATACCTGGGCTAATAAGAAATCTTATATCAATCTGTCAGTTGGTGGATCTTGGTTACAAGGTGGTGTTTGAAAAACTCTATTGTAATATATTTCTTGGAAATAAAAAAATGTTTATAGGGAAAAGAGTTGGAAATCTATATGGGTTGAGCAAACAACATGTAGTTTCTAGTGTTAACTTGATGACTGATCCAACACTAAGAATCTGGCATGAAAGATTATGTCATGTTAATTTCAATACAATAGAGATGTTGAACAAAAAGGGATTTATTAATGCAAATACAAACCAGCCTGAACAGCAGATATGCACAGGGTGTATGCTTGGAAAACATAACAGACTGCCTTTTAAGAAAACAAGAGGAAGAGCTAAAGGCATATTAGACTTAATACACACGGATTTATGTGGACCACTCAATGTGGTTAGCTTGAGTGGGAAAAGGTACTTTATGACCTTGATAGATGACTTTAGTAGAAAGACTAAAGTCTATTGCATTAAAACAAAAGATGCAGCATTAGAAAAGTTCAAACAATTTGTCAATGAGATGGAGGCCGAAACTGGAAGAAGAATTAAATGCCTAAGGTCTGACAGGGGTGGTGAATTCTTGTCTAATGAGTTCAAAAGATTCTGCAAAAATAAAGGCATTAAAAGGCAACTTACTTGTAGTCATTCTCCTCAGCAAAATGGTGTGGCTGAGAGGAAGAATAGAACAATCTTGAATGCTGTTAGAAGCATGTTGAAATCAGCAGGTTTACCAAATTTTTTGTGGGAAGAAGCAGTCCAAACTGCTGTGAGCATTCAAAATATATTGCCATCCACTAGCATACAAGGTGGCATCCCTGATATGCTATGGTCAGGAAAGAAACCAAACTATGATAATTTAAGAATATATGGATGTTTGGCATTTGTTCATATACCAAAGGAAAACAGGAAAAAATTGGATGATAGGGCTCTAATTACCTATCTTGTGGGATATGATAATCAGTCAAAAGCTTATAGGTTGTATGATCCTAAAGCAAGGAGAATAATTATCAGTCGGGATGTCTCATTTGATGAAGGACAAGTTTATAGGGTATTAACCAAGCCTATGAGATTGTCTGAAGAGATCAAGCTGGCTGACTATAATACTAATTCTGCAACTACTAATAAAATTGTTGAGTTGAATGCGAGATAATGATGATCTTGAAAGCGACGCCTTGATCGAGAATTCGGAAAAGGTAGAAGACTCATCAAGAGCAAATGAAGAAGAGACAATAGGGCGAGAACAATTTGAAGAATCCGTGCCCATAGTTCAACAACCACAAGTAAGAAAAAAAAAAGAATGTGAGAGGTGCAAAAGGCTGCAGGATTTGAAGTTTGACACTAATGTACATGGTCGTGATGAAGTGGGGAAAAGTAAAAGAATTCAAGCTGAAGAAGAATCTGAGGTAAACAGTATCTTTGAGATTTTGATGCATTTAAGCCCTGAAGTACCTAAAACACTGGATGATGTGCTAGTCTCAAAAGATAAGAAGTTGTGGCTTAATGCTATGGAAGAGGAAATGGATTCTTTTATTAGAACTGACACATTTGAAACAGTTAAAAAACCAGAAGGGAGAAACATAGTAGGAACCAAATGGATTTTTAGAATCAAATCTGGTAATAATGGAAAACCACCCAGATATAAGGCTAGATTAGTAGCTCAAGGTTTTTCTCAAAAGAAGGGTCAGGATTTTGATGAAACTTTCTCTCCTTTGGTTAAAATGAATAGTATCAGAATGTTATTGGCATTGGCAAATGCACATAATTTGGAAGTACATCACATGGATGTCAAAACTGCTTTATTTAAATGCAAAACTAGACGAAGAGATTTATATGAAACAAGCACGGATATGAGCAAGGGGAAGATAATGTCCGGAAATTAAAAGAGCGGTTTATGGGTTAAGGCAATCACCCAGAGAATGGTATAAATGCATGGATGCTTTCCTAACTGAACAGGGTTTTTACAAAATGTCAAATGATGGAAATTTGTACAAGTTTGAATGTCAAGGTGATTGGTGCATTATTGCTTTATATGTTGATGACAACATTATGGTGTCTAAGGGTACTAAATGTTTGCTGATTTGCAAAAGGCTGCTACAAAACAGATTTGAAATGTCAGATCTTGGAGAATTGACCAAGTTCTTAGGAATTGAGATGTCAAGAAATAGAGATGCAAGTACAATCATATTAACTCAAAAGGAGCAGATCAAAGGTATGCTTGAAAAATTCAGAATGAAGGATTGTAATATTAGCAAGACCCCTGCTGTACCAGGTTGTAAGCTTTCTCTTGACATGTGTCCTAAAAATGATGAGGAGAGAAAAGCTATGGAAAAAATCCCTTATAGATCTCTGATAGGTTGCTTGGCATATGTGGCTAACTGCACAAGGCCAGATATTGCTCACAGTGTAAATATGCTCAGTAGATATAACAATGATCCGGGAAAAGATCATTGGATTGCTGCCAAAAAGGTCTTGAGATATTTAAAGGGTACCATGGATATGGGAGTGTCTTACAATTCAAAGAATTTAATATTAACTGCTTATTGTGATGTTGATTGGGCAGGGGACTTGGATGTAAGGAAATCTACATCAGGGTATCTCATGATGCTTGGAGGAGGCCCAATAGCATGGAAATGCAAAAAGCAGTCATCCATAGCTTTATCTTTCTGAGAGAAAGGTTTGAGTATGCCTCAGCTACATTATGTGCTAAAGAATTAATCTGGGAAAGAAGATTAATTTTAGAACTTGGAGTTGAACAGCCAGAATCCAGTGAAATGCTGTGTGACAGCATGAGTTGTATAGCCATGACGAGAAATCCTGTAATGCATGAAAGATCAAAGCATATAGAATTGGAGATGCACTTTATTAGAGATGCTGTATGTAAAAAGTTGATACAGGTCAATTATGTGAACACAAACAAGCAGTTAGCAGACATTTTGACAAAAGTATTGGCAGAGAAAAGATTTGCTGAGATTAGGCAACAAATTATGTTTACAGGTACAGATATGACATGAAGGGGAAGTGTTGAGAAAACAAAGAGCTGGTCATGTCATATTTACCTAGGTAGCTGCCATCGATTTGCCAATGTTGAAAGGTTAGCCCTTTGTTAATAGTTAAGCAATGGGTGTTAATGGTTAAGGCAATGATTTAATATTGGCAATGGTTAATGAATTTGAATCTTCGAAACAATGAATTCGAATGTGAAGTAATAGTGCATATGACTGTGGGATATTGTGACGTCTATGTTCTGCTAAGAAAAGAAAGTTAATCCATCTCGAAACCGCCGGATCAACTACATATAAGATACAGAATATTGGTGAATTGCTCGGGGGATTGCCGTATACAGGAATCCGGCTCCAGGGATATGCAAACAAGGGTCGTTGGTTTGATATTTTCCCTGTGCTACAGTCAAATGCTACAGTGCATAATGACAATGGTTTAAGGCTTTAAAATTAAGGGGAAGATAACTTTGTATAGGGATTGCCTTATAAACAAAAGGGGGAAGTTATTTTCTTAGTGGGAATAGCCTTGTAGATTTAAGGGGCATTTGGATCAAGAAGGCAATGGATTAATTGACCATATTGTGGCTCCATTGCAAAGGGTGATCCTTGATCTAAAGAATTTGAATGTCATAAACTTGGTTGTGCATTAGATTGTTTGGTTGTGCATTAGATTGTGCATTAGAGTATTTAGTTGTCACATCTTTGCTAGGATCAAGAAGTTGTTTTTAAATCTAACAGAGCGTCCTTTCTGGATTGCGCGGGTTAAGGACATTGTACTCAAAGACAATCTCCCTTCAGTAGTGAAAGTTCACTGGTATGCCACTAAGGATACAGATCCTTTTGCTGGTCGGTATGATCCTGTGATAATTCCTTTCAAGAAGGGCCGGAAAACGATGAATAAGAATCACATGGACAATCTGGACCTGAACGAAACTCAAGTGCTGGCTTATGATTTTACACTCAAGGTTGATAACAGGCTACGTGCGACAACAGTTAACTTACTGAAGTCTTTCTGCGAAGATAGTTCAGACGAAGGTTCCCAGGATGAGGACAGTGTTCCAGCAGTTAGCTCTTCGACCACTTCAAGTGACAATGAGGAGAGTGGCAACGAGGACAGTGGTGACGAGTCTGAAGGAGTTGACGAGTATAACGACATTCCTAATCCTGCTCTTCTCAAAGGCCATAAACTTCTTGTATAATCTAAATGTGGGCACATCGTTACCTCCTAGTTTTGGCTAGAGTTTTTTGTACATGTTGTACATGTTTTGTACATGCTCGCATAGCTTCTTCCAAGTTTATCCATGTTTTTTCATGTCTTGTATAAGCCAAATGCTATCGGACATGTTAGTTATGTCTTGTATGTTTTTTCATTTGCCTATCTTGGCGCATAGCACCTTGTGGTTCTTCTTGAGTAATAACAAATAGATACGCCTAGATTTGCCAATCTTGCTTTCATTTCTTGTGAAGATTTTAATGGTTCTTTAATTTTGTTAGTTTTCTTGTATTTCCTAGATTTTCTTAAAAGGTGACTCCAATTTTACAGCTTATTTGGGTGCCTACAATTCACAAAACAACAAAAGTTTTCTAATTTTGGACCAAAAAAGGGGTGTCACAAATCAAAATTGAGGGCTGTTTTTTCAATTGACCCCCCCCCCCAAAAGTGGCAATTTTTAGGTTTTTTTTAGAGAATCTTTGAAAGATTCCTTTTTGTGGTGCAAACGCAGGTCATTAGTGCATTTGCTAGGTCACCTTGTTATGTGTCTATGCGTTGCAGATCCAACTTCAAATGGTACAATATCCTTGCTACTTACTATTTTGATAAGTTGTATGACATCTCACAAAGCAGTTCAAACTTAAATTCCTTCAAATCCATGGATCTAGCCGCCTTCCCTCATTTTCCAAATAAAGCTTAATATGAGACCTTGATGAGTGTCACATTATGGTCTCATATACATGATCTGTTATACAAGATTGAGACTAGCATTGTTATTTTTATTTTTGGTTGAAGGATGTAACTGTGACTAGCACTTTACCTAGATTGGCGCTTAGACTGGAATTTAAAAACATAACATTACTAGTAATAGTGCCCAGCATTGCTGGGCATAATTTGGGAGCCTATGTGGAGAGAAACCTATTCAGCCTAGACTTTTCATAAATCATATAATAGAAACCAAGCCCAGTGTTGCTGAGCTATAAAAAGTTTTTGTGCATTTAATATACTTTTCCTTTCCTTTGGTTTTTGCTCTATCCCATGTTTCTTCTTTTTCCTCATTATCCTACACAGTTTCCTTTTTCCTTTTTTCTTATTTTTCTCACATGTTATCTTTTTTCCTTCTCCCCTTTTTCTTGTTTTTAGCCCCCTTCTCCCTCCCCTTCCCTTCCCTTTTCGTTCCCCTTCCCTTTCCCCTTCTCCTTTTTCCCTTTCCCTTCCCATTTCCCTATCTATCTATCCTTCTTCTGAAAGGCTTTCTCTCTTCCCTTTTCACCTTTTTCCCGCCCTTCCCATTTTCCCTTTCTTTTTCCCTTTTCTTTTTATTTTCTCTTACCCTTTTTCCATACCCCTTTTTCTTCTCTTTTCCCCACCTTTTTGTGTGGCCCTTTTCTTCCTTTCCCCACCATCTTTCTCTTTATCTGTGCTCTTTTTCCCATGTCTTTTCCCATTTTCCTCATGCCTTTTTTCCCTTCCCTTCCCCCCTTTCTGCGTCCCTTTTCTTTTTTCCTTTCTCTTCCCTTTTTAGTCCCTTTTCCCACCCTTTTACTTTTATCCGTGCCCTTTTTCCCTTTCCCTTTTCTCATTCCTTTTCATTTTCGCTTTCCCTTTCCCCTTTCATATGACTTTTTCCATTCGCATTTCTTCATCTATTTTATGTGCCCTTTTTCTTTTTTTTTTCCATCATCTTCTGCCTTTTTCCTCCTCCACTTTCTCATTTTCTCTCTTTTTTTCCCTTTTCCATGCTCTTTTTCCCTTTCCTCACCCTTTTCCTCTTCCCCTTTTTCTCATGCCCTTTTCCCCTTCCTCTCTCTCTAACCTTTCCCTTCCTTTTTTCAATGCTCTATCTTCGCTTCTCTTTCCTCTTTTTTCAACATTTCCCTCTTCCCCTTTTTTGCATGCCCTTTTCCCCTTCCCCTTTGCCCTTTTTCTAGGTACCCTTTTTCCATTTCCATCCCCCTTTTTTCTTTTTTTCTTTTCCTTTCCCTTTCCCTCATCCCATGCGCTTTATTCGTTCTTTTCTTCCCACCCTTTTCATATTCATCTTTTTCCCCACCCTTTTCCCACCCTTTCCGTCTTTCCCTTTTCAATATGCCTTTTATCTTCCTTTTTCCCCTCTCTTTTCCTTTTCCCCTTTCGCTTTCCCTTTTTCCATGTCATTTTCCCCTTCCATTCTCCTCTTTCCTCACCTTTTCTCTCTAACCTTTTCCCTTTCTCTTTTTGATGCTCTCTTTTTGCTTCTCTTTTCCTCTTTTTTCATCTTTTCCCTCTTCTTTTTTTCCCATGCCCTTTCCCCCTTCCCTTTTGCCCTTTTCCGCGTGCCCTTTTTCTAGGTTCCCTTTTCCATCTCCCTTATTCTTTTTTCTTTTCCCGTGCCCTTTTCCCATGCGCTTTGTTTGTCCCCTTCTTCCCACCTTTTTCCCTTACCTTTTTTCTCCTTTTCACGCTCTTCCCTTCTTCCCCTTTTTCCGTTGCCCCTTTTCCTTCCCTTTCTCCCTCTCTATTTCTATTCCTTTTTTTTTCATTTTTCCCATGCCATTTTTCCTTCCATTTTTCCTTTCTTTGTCCTTTTCCTCTTCCCATTTTTCCCACGCCCTTTTCCCCTTCCCTTTTCCCTTTTACCCGTGCTTTTCCTCCCCTTTCCTTTTCCTTTTTCCTTAAGAGATCAAATCATGACTAATCACGATAGCGGGAAGTCGTGCGATAAATCTCGGCCTTCAGTTTCAATCAGATAATCTCAGCCATTTAAATTAGGGCTTGATCCATTGAATACGGTATAACATTACTAGTAACGGTGCCCAGCGTTGCTGGGCTCAAACTCCTCTGGTCATAAATCTCATATAATTAGGCAAATCCATATTGTCTCATACTCTGGTACTCCAAGTTTAAGTTATGCAAAAGGGCTCTCAAATTCTTTGGACTTCATTAACTATAAAAGTAATAAATGCTAAAGATATAGGAATGCAAAAATTGTTGTTCTAGAAGGTGGAATTGCTTCTATCTAACTTGCCAAAGCTATATTTCCAAAATTATTACATTGCTTCCATATATTAGAGATTGTCATGCCAATTGAGAAGCATGTCTTTTGTACTATTAAATTCTTTTATTCTTTAGTTTACAACTTGTTTAACTTCTACAACTTTGCGCATGATGCAAGTGAAACATAGTCCTTAACAACAATGTGTATATCACAACCCGATAACATTCCACTACATTAATTGTTCTAAAAACAACATTCAAAGATGAGTGCTAGCCAAGTCTACGTGGAAGGAAAACATGAAAGAATAATACTTGAATACCACATTATAGGGAGGGATATATTATTAATATAGTAATAGTGCCCAGCGTTGCTGTGCATAAATTATGCATGTCGTGGAATAATAGAGAGAAACAACGAATAACTGTATTTGATACCTTTCCTTGTTCAAGAAGTTCTCATAACTCCGATGCAGATATTTGTAGATTAGAGATTGGATTGAGTCCAAACTTTCTTTGATGGATTTCTCTTTTTTTCTTCCTAAGAACCCTTTCTCTTCTATTTCCCCCATATCTCTGGCATCAACTCACAGCGTTGGATGGCATTCTCTCGCATCAACTCACAATCGTAAGATGGTGTTTCAATTTAGAAGGGAAAAGGGCATAAATTTGGGTCATTGATGCAGGGAGATGCAGGGCACTATAGTCAACAATATAACCACTACGACATCTACAGGTACTGTGTTGATCTCGTTTTACGATGCTCAGGAATGTTGACAGGCCAAAACACAACAAAAACAAAAGCTTTAGACACTGCAAACTCACAAAAAATGAAGACAGTAGAATTGAGGATGGTATTTATACAACCCCCACAACCACATGGTTGTTATTCTCAAATATGGCTCACATCGTTTTTACATCTCCACAATATAAACTGTTACCATTAATTTTTTTGGCACATTTGACTTATCCTAAGTTATGATTGCCAATCACCACTACACGACATAATTTTCTATTTCTGAAAAGAATGTTGGGCAAATATCCATGAGTCTTGATAGATGGGCATGAATGATAGGCAATATTTTTTAGATTCATTAAGGATTCCATGCAATCTTGTGAATATTATTTTGCCTATGAAACTTGAAAATTCGTCAAAGAAACAAACGTCTCAATCTGACAATAAGAAGTAGCATGAGTTCACATTGCCTATGTGGAAGAAGTTTGGAGTTGTAAGAACTAACTTTTAAATCCAAATTTATGGCACATGTAAGCTTTTATGTACAATCATTTTTCTACATTTTATTAATTGACATCATAGGGACGTAGAGGCTCAATATTATGGTACAATTGCATTTCAAAGTACAAATTCCTCTAGTATAGATTTAATAATCATCACTATTATTTTAGAGATTCAAGTTAAAAGTTCACGTGAAAGGACAAATTCCTCTGCATTTTTTAAATCGATCACCATCTAAACAATGCAAGAAATGTGAAAGCAAAATAGATCTAGTAGTCATTACTTGGGCATCGTGGGCATGTCCATGCATGATAAGGGCACTGCCATACCAAGCAGTAAAAGACCGTAAAGCGAATGTGATGCCATTGTTGGACATCATAGCTAGACCTCTAGCAAAGACTTTTGTGAACAATTGATTCAGCATGTCTGATATTTATTAACCAATAAACCTACGCACCTCATAATTTTCTCATCTAACATCATGGCTTTGGGGCATACAGATAACATGAAACCAAGGCCAATAGTTGCAACCTAGCATGAAGGCTAAGAGTTTCAACAGAATGAGAATCATAAAGACAAAGTAGGAGAATCCATACCAAACTGAAAGACTTGGAACAATTGCTTCTTGTCTAGGCAAGAGAGAATAACTTATACCTGTAATTGAATGTCTGATGGCTGCCCTCCTTTAAATATTCAGCATCATATCCAGTACAAATTTGCTGGAGTTACAACACCATAGTCTATTCTAGTGGTGCAGGAAAAGTCTCAGGGTGTCGTTGAAAGATGGTGTCACCACAACTAAAATTGACATAACCATGAGGGCATTGTCTTGAAATGAGAGGAAAGATATCGTTACTCCTTTGCATATAGATCTCCATGGATGGATGCTGCCATAGCCAATTGCTAAAGAACAAACGGGGTTTGTTGCCGGAGTTACAGTACCATAGAGTCTATTCTTATGGTGCAGCAGAAAATGTCTCAGGGTGTCGCTGGAAGCTAGTATCAGAAATGACGGCCCCATAGCCAGCATTTCCCTTTCCTTTCCTTTAACTTTCAATCTAACAAATGGAGGCTCTATTTCAAAAGGAAGATGTGTGCAGACATGAGAGAATGTAAAGGTACATAGTTAATGTCATACTTGCTTGGACGTGGCAGAATTTGGAGGCCTTCCATGAAGAATTGCTGCGATAGAATTTGGAAGCGTTAGATGCCACGGTGTGGATTTAGAAGAAGCCGTCTTCAAAGGAGTCACCTGCAAAAAGAAGTAATGAAAAGAATGATCAGATAGGTAACTTTCATCTGTTGCAAGAAGAAAAGAAAGTGCTAGGTCTGCCAATTCAATGCAAAAACATGCAAAATGAAGATTTGCATCAATTTTGTGCAGAATATGAGATTACCAGAGATGCAGCAGATATTGATCCGGAGTGTTCAGTCAGCTCTATCCAGCTTTTTCTTCCCCCCTGCAACTGGAACCATGAGATAAGCGGCCATAGCTCGATTCCCAAAAGAACAGGCAGATTTCACAGGAAGATGTGTGCAGACATGAGAGAATGTAAAGAATAGTTGCTTCAGAATCGTTGCTTCAGTGAAAATCATCAGAGGCAATATCACAGTGGAAATCATCAAGGAAAGGCTCTACACTTCCTGAGTAAGCTGTATTTTATTGCCAATGCTTCCTTCCACGGTGTAATTTCTGCTTAAATCCCAAATCAGTTTTATAGGGCCTTCGTTTAAAGCGTTAGATGCCATGGTGTGAATTTAGAAGAAGCCGTCTTCACAGGAGTCTCCTGCAAAAAGTGGTTATAGAATGATCAGACAGGTGCAAGTAGAAAGGAAAGTGCTAGGTCTGCCAATTCAACGCAAAAACATGGAAGAAGAACATTTGCTTCAAGTATGTGCAGAATGTGAAATTACCAGAGATGCAGCAGAGATTGATCTGAAGCGTTCAGTCAGCTCTGTCCAGCTTTGTCTTCCCCCCAAAACTGGCACCATGATATAACCGGCCATAGTGGCCTCGATTCCCATAAGAACAGACAGATTTCGCCTGCTCAAAACTGAGCTCTATTCACGCAGCCATGGCCGTGCTAAAAAGCTATATGGCAAAAAGAATTTGAAAGCTCTCTAGCCACAACCTGAACAATATGCATCTGCCACAACCTGATGTATGCCGTAAGGTTAACTTTCAGGCTATTTTTTTTAAATTATACCTGCATAGCTTCGTCATCAACATCATATGCCTCTGAACCATAAACCATGAATTCACCATGAAGGGGTTTTGCAGCAAAACCGTATCCAGATTTATCTACACTTGAATTTATTAGGTATATGCCAGGCCGTGGGTCTCTGATTTTGTATCCTGTGGTAGTTTAATCCCAAAGCTAATCTCTAATGCATGACAGTCCTTTGCCATTTCTCTAATGCTCTGTCTATCGAATAAAACCCTGATCCTGGGGAGAGTCCTTTGCAATTTCACGGTTGTATTGCTCAGGACCTGGAAGAAAAAACATACCAGGCAAATCCGCTTTGAAGACATGGGCCTCGGGATTTCTACCCAATCAATCAAGTATTCGAAACAGTGCTAACATCTCTGGCCATCTGACAAGCGAAAGCTCTATATTCTCTCAATATCTCCTGGCCGAAGCACCTCCAGGCCGATCCTAGGGCAAATCCCAGCATTTCTTTTGAACAAAAATGAATCTGCACAACTTTGTAATGCATGTGCTTCAAGCGAGTTTTCGGAATACGAAATGCAAGAATCCTAAAAATGAAAATGAGGTGAATCCACATTACTGGATCATAGATGGTTCGATTTCTTCAAACATTCTAGTCTCGCTTTTGAAACAAAGATTTGGTAGAACATTGCCGATTCTGGGACCAAGCGAGAATGGTTTCCACGACTGCGGCAGCAAAAAATGATCTTTACGGTTAGGTAGCCGTCTCGACCGTCTAAGTTTTTATGTCAAAATCTTAGCCGTTAAATCTCAACCCTAAATCTCAGCCTTTGGATCTAGGGCTGGGTCCAACACTTACAGAATAACTTTATAATATAAGATAATATAAGATGTGAATATGCAACATTCTATACCCTCCTTCCACATAATACACAAAGAAACAGTGTTTGAGTGGATTTGAGGAAATTGAATTGGTAATGAAGTGGAATCATAATGTAGTCGTTCATAGGGTCATGTCAGGGTTATCCTTTGTAAGTCTGTCACTGTTAGTTTTTATGTTTTTTTTCTTTCTAGTTAGCCTTGTATTCTAAGACTAGATAAGAGCAGAGACTTCCAAGTTGAGATTGTTTTATAGCAGCTTGCAACTAAGGGTGATCTAGCACTACAGGGTTTCAAGTCTGCATACAAGTTGAACCATTTTCGCATTGCACTGGTCTGTAAGCTATCACATATTTACCTTCCCATATTTTTTCCATATTTTTCACTATCTTGTGTCATGCTAGTCTGCATACTAGCAACTCTTTTTCATCTCTATGTCACCATTTCCCTAATACACTGTCTTGATGGATTGTGTACCCAACTTCTCATCTTCTTTGCTAGTTTGTACACTAGCATATTGTCACTTCATTCATGTGCTGGTTTGCATATCAGTACAAATTAACCACCCAAAAGAGTAACTTGTATTGAACTGCGCATTATCTGCTGGTCTGCATACCAGCACATTGTTTTGCCATTGCCTTCCCATAGCAATTTTGTCATGTTGGTTTTCCCATCGTCAGTACATCATATACCCAATATATGCATCACTTGCTCATCTTTGAGATCATAAAAGGGCTTTTAAGAATTGCTGACTATATGAACTACCAATTAGAAAACAGAACTGGTAATTCGGTCAGCAAAACAGTTATAACTAACTCACTGGATCACATTTTCTAGTGTAAGTGTTGATAGAAAAGTCCAAAGGAGCTCTTGTTTGGTGCAATAGATAGATCTCATTGAGATCTTTCCAATCTTGGATGGTTTGCATATCTCTTAACTCCATAGAATAGTAAAAAATGTTAAAAACAACATTTTTTAGAGTTTTGACAATCACAAGTGGTTAAAATATGTGCAAACCATCCAAGATTGGAAAGATCTCAATGAGATCTATCTATTTCACAAAATGAGAGTTCATTTGGACTTTTCTATCAATAGTTATACTAGAAAATGTGATCCAGTGAGTTAGTTGTAACAGTTTTGCTGGCTGGACCCGTTAGGCTCTGATTTTTTATTGGTAGTTCATTTATCTTCATTTGGCTTAGGTGGCATGTTTTGAAGGCCCTTTTGTAAACAAAAAAAAACCTAATGGGATGTCTCCAAAAGTACTGCTCATAATGAAGCAAACAACAAATCTGCTAATGTTATTAAATGGCAACAAGAGTTTGTGAACATACAGAAGTTGTAAACATGTTGGTACTGATATGATGTCAGTTGTGCTGAAGATATGCCAAGTTGAGTGTTGAAGGGATGCCAAGTTGAGTGTTGAAGGGATGCCAAGTTGAGGTAACTGATCACAATTTGGAGCAATAGTGATTGACAAAAAATGAGGTCATAGATTCATTTGTTGATCTATGTTGAATAGATTTAACCATCATCCAATTAAATTGGGATTATGTCAACTCCAAAATCACGCCAACCTGCTATTGTCTTCTAGGGGGTTTTTGTTTTTTTTAATCTTTTTTTTTGGACTTCAAAAATAACATAAGGTTGCGATTCACGTGTGACATTTCATATGCGAATTGAAATATGCAAAAATGAAGAGCAAGTTGCTAACATAGATGAGACCAAAATTGCTTGCTCGATAGATGATAATATTAGGTTTGATAATAACAGATTGCATTATTTGCGAGGCAATTCCAGACTCGAAATTATCGATACATGGCACAAATATCATACAAAAATATCATATATTCCAATAAAACATTAAGGGATCAATCCATGTTTTTCCACGTATTTAACAAGGTGTGGTTCCATGTCAGCCGTTCTGTCCAGTTCTGGGTACGAATCTAACACTTCACCCACCGTCATCCCCATAGCCAAATTATGCATAATAGACACAAACTTCACCAGAAAATCATCTGTCGCAAAGTTTTTTGGATCGTAAGATGGTGGATTCAGGGCATGTGTTTGATTATAGAAGCATTTGAGAGCATCATCATCCGCTATGATTATATCATCCTTATTCTCGATACCAAGTTCGTCCATCATGTTACTCAAGTGTTTGATGAAGATAGGCTTGCCTGTTGGATCCTTGGGATTAGTGAACTTCACACATTTGTTCTGATCCCAAAAGGTCAACCAACCAGTGCCTCCAAAGTATCCTTGATGTTCCTTAGTTCTATGGATGACCAAATACCAACTCGAAATAACCTGAATGCCTCATCTAGCATCTCCTTCAAGTGCGGCCGCGGATAGATCCACTTGGTGTTTGATTCTACTGGTGTCTGATGAAACTGTTCTCTAGCCACTTTATTTTTCGGAAAAGTCTTGCAAAGGACTCCGTTTAGGTCGAACACCACAACCTTCTTAGAAATGCAATGGAAGCTGAAACATCAAACATGTATCCGGTCAGCAAGATACGATAACACAAATAATACAAACACGCCAAGCGTGATTTGAAATAGTCATAACCAAATCGTGCTCGGCGTGATTTAGTTTGACAACGAAAAATAATCAAAGCACGCCTGGCGCGATTTAATTCAAAGGTAATACAAATTAAATCACGCGTGGCGCGATTTCGTGGGCAAGTCCATACCTATCATCTTCAGTTTCGCTGCCGTCATCGGCGTCATTCTCCCCTTCGCCACCCTTAATCTTCGT
The DNA here is from genome assembly GCA_021234155.1 of Isoetes taiwanensis. Classification (NCBI taxonomy): domain Eukaryota; kingdom Viridiplantae; phylum Streptophyta; class Lycopodiopsida; order Isoetales; family Isoetaceae; genus Isoetes; species Isoetes taiwanensis. The sequence goes on along the minus strand of JAJEKV010000010.1, from coordinate 10,529,177 downwards.
CTTCTTCTGACTGTTAGAATTGTTATTTTCTATTAGTTCTGCTGCGTCCTTCACAACTGACATTATTTTACTATTGATTTGGCAAACCTGTGAATCACTAGAGCTGCCTTGGTTGCCTTAGGTTTGGTTTCCCATCAATTATTTCATTGTTAACACGTGAATCTACTCTATTGTTGCTTGCATCACCCGCAATGTGGGCAAGGATATTCCCTAAGTTAAGCCGCCATCCCGATTACTTTGAGCAGCCGGTTTAGCGACCATTTGTTCATTATTGCTTTCCTTATCGGTAGTAGTTACTAGTTCCCTCACGAAGCAAGCGTCCACTTTCGAATTGGACAAGTCTCACGAGACTTTTGATTGCTGATGATTTCAGGTTGCCATAAGGGCCTTTAGGAGATTTGGCAAGCACATGCATGAGGAATGGTTCAAGAAAGTCTTTGGCACGCTCATCACTCACAAAGCAAATGACATCTTCTTGCACCCATAAGAGCCTCTCGGGCAATATAACCTCCTACATGAAGCTCCAAGCGGGTTGTATCAATTGGAGCAAATGCCCTCGACGAGGTAAGCAGCCATAGGCGGAAATCCATTTTTATTTAAGGGGCCCTTCTCCTTAGTTTGTAGCTCGTACTTGATTTCCCCACTTAGAGGGGGTCCCGATCCTCATCCTCTTGACTCATCTGATTACGACCGATCCCGATCCCGATCCGTATGAAAGAATATAGTTCTTAAGTCTAGATCATCTAGAAGAAAACATTCCCATGCCTTTGCTATTGTCACCCTTGGCCTTAGCAATATCATATTCCTCGTCGACGGCATGGATATCATATTAAAGATCACATGTGCCATCTTCCGTTACGTTCATGACTCATTATCCTTAACATCATATATTAGGCATCCCTCCCTAATAACTTTGAGGCACTCCGGATCATGAGCGGCCGGATAGTGCATGCAGATGTGACTCACGAAGGACAAACGATGACAATAGTGAAGGACCTCTCGGTTGTCAATCCTATACAATTTGGTAAAGAAGGCTGTGTAGTCCTTCCGGTTCATGCCCATATCTCCTCTCCCGACCACTTTGTCCAACACAAAGAGTGATATATTTTGAAGGCCAGAAGTTGATTCTGGCAAGAGACCTTTGTACCCAATGGAGACTGAATACTGGACAGTGTCGTCTTCTCCAGTAATCTTCTTCACAAGGGCCACTTTTCTTCTCAACCCGACCAGTACCTTAGGGGGTAGAGTCTCCTTACGTTTTGTATTTTTAGCCTTCCAATTCTTTAGGAAGTCCTTTGACCAGAATACAAACTTCTTGATGTCATCATTACTGACCTTGTATTTGTCCAGCAATCCAATTTCAGGTAATGCCACATCCCCCGATAGCCTTTGTAACTCAGGCCCTACAGCTAACTTCATTGTATGTACATCCTTCACATGGCTGCAACACTCAACGAAGGACATCCTATCCTTAGTGAAAGCACTCTTCTTGTATAAGACTTCCTTCTTTAAGCACTGGTCTAAAACCCAAATGGTCTCAGCGTCATCTAGCCCCTGAGTCTTTCTCATCTCTGTCACATTCAAGTCAAAGATGCTTACATCAACAGGAGGCACCCTACCCATAGTATCTGGCAGCTTCCCTTGTGCATAAGCGTCCCAGAATTCATTCCACTTGAGCCATACTACCTCCTTACAAAACACAATCTTATACGAGTCTGTTAGTCCTGACCTGCTAGATGAGCTTTCAGAAGGATCTGCAATGTCATCACCACCTTTTTTCTTTGATTTTCTTGCAGTCTTCTTCTTCTCCTGTATAATTGTCTGCGACAGAGTCCGCTCCAGCAGCTTGAATGCCTCAGACTTTGACCCGCCCTGTCTGGTGGGCAATGGGCAGCCATATTCCACCCACTGTTGACGGGCGTGGCGCAGTTGTTCCACGTATGGACGGCAATAGTACACACATTGAATCAGTATCATAGAATAGAAACACGCCGGGCGTGATTTGAATAGAATTGATCAAGAGAAAAATCACGCTTGGCGTGAAATGAATTAAGTTACTAATTGCAATAGACACTGGACATGGACGTCCAGAGAGGGGTTGCATGCATCCCTAAGAGGTTGCATGCATGCATGGAGGGCTGCTAGCTATAAAGAGGCTCGGGGGAGAGCTCAAGGGGCATTCAGTTTTCTGTGCTGAGCTCGTGGTTGGGTGGTGAGTATAGCTAGCACGTCATTTGTGTGTTTCAGTGGTATCAGAGCTTCAAGTTGTGATGGACCAATCCGCTGGGGAAGTGGATCGGATAATGGAGTTGGAAACCGACAATGCGATTTTGAGCGAAAAGTTGAAGCTGCTTTAGCTTCGCATACGGGAGCCGAGGACATGGACTTCGCCGGGCGAAGTTCGGCAGATTGAAGCCGCGCGTGATGATGCGGGACATCCACGTGTCGATGTGGTATTAAGATCGGGCGCGAATGTGAAAATTGAGTTCAAACCTTATTTGGCGACCCACGGATGATGCGGAGGAACTCTTTGCATGGTTTGCGGGATCCGAACTCATATTTCGCCAAAACCAAAGATGATGATGACACTTCGGCTTTATTTTTCTTTGAACGTCACTTAGGAGGGTCGCTAAGGATTGGTGGCTTGATCTACTCAAGCACCGACCCAAGGAAACTCGATCACAACATTTGCGAGTTTGAGACACTCATTAAGGAAAGGTTTTCGGGTCATAATTGCCGGCGGGATTTGCTTCGCCGAATGGAACCGATTGACCAAGCAAGACAAGGAGTCCGTTCGTGATTTTTTCGACAAGAGTCTTGAAGAAAGGTCTCGGCTTGGCAAAAATGATGCGAGAGAAATCTGACCGGTTGATGGGCAGTGTCCATCGTTGGATCCGAGCCAAGTTGGATCTTCAAGCTGCAAACCTTTCTTTTGGGGCCCTCTGCAAACTAGCAGAAAAAGTTGAAGAGGAGGGTCTTTCATTAACTCAGGCCATCAATGCACAAAGGGGTTTAAATCTATGTCGTATGATTCCACGCGGGTCATTCTCACAAGTTTGTTAAACCCGTGCATCGTGAAGAGCGTACCAATGGAGATCATGTTCCTCCTATTTACGCCTTAGGGTCGGGGTGCAAAGCGTTCTCGGGAGGAGGATAAGTCTTCGCCAGAGAGAGGGAGCCTAAAGAATCCTATATGGCTCGGAAGAATCGCCTCCGTCGTGAGCATAAGTGTTTTATTTGCTCTAGTCCTGACCATAAATTTTTTGAATGTTCCAGGTACACCCCAAAGGAAAAAGGGGATTCAAAATCAGGTACATCTAAAGTTCCACCGGAATCTAAGAAAGAAAGCGGGACAAAAACGGTGGCTTTTGTGGGTCATTCCTATACACTAGACCATCCCGAACATAGTCGACTTTTTTTGCGTTTTTGGGCAAGCTGTCAGGGATCGAGAAAGTGCATGCTCTTTTTGATCTGGCGATGAGTTTGATGTGATTTTCGACGAGGTTAGTGAAGGCGTTGGACTTGTCCACTCTTCCATTGACAAATGCGATGGATTTGTCGTCCGCTGCGTGGTCAGCTTTCACCTTGCGCCTTGGTTGTTAAAGATTTGGAATACTCCATTCAAGGGTTTAAGCGCTTTTTGGTGGCTGACCTTGGCAAAGGTGGATCTTTTGATTGGGATGCCCCGGCATCAAGAGTATAATCCTTTTTGGGTGGGCTGACCTTGGTTAGCCTTGGATGGAGGGTGGATCTTTTGATTGGGATGCCCCCCAATGGCATCAAGAGTATAATCCTTTGGTAAGGGACTTGGGTTTCGGTACTCTTTTTGTTAGCCTTGGATGGAGGGAAAAGGACCATTTTAAGTTGGTTAAGGATCTTGTGATAAGAAATGGCCCCATTCCAATGGTTTCACATGTTGTCAATTACGATAAATCCTTGGGACAGAGTTGGCACAGTTCAAGGCTTCTATGCATACTTCAAGTGTTCATGGGCAACAAAAGCTTCTCTTCCTTGCTCGGTGATGAGATTAAGCGCCAACTTGTTGAGTTACTTCAAGCTCGGTTTGATTCTAGACATAGTTATTCACCTTTTGGTGCATAGTTATTCACCTTTTGGTGCACCAGTTTTATTGGTCAGGAAAAGGAACAATTCTTGGCGTATGTGTATTGCAAGTCTTTGGAAGAATACTATTTGCATTTGCAGTTATTATAGACAAGTTTGTTAAGAATTTTGCTAGCATTGCTCTCGGAAGAATAATATGATTTGGACAGTTGTGGATTGTTTGACTAAGCAAGCCCACTTTATTCCTTGTTCAAATAACTTAAAAACTTATGATGCATGCAAATGACTTTTCAGGAATGTGATTGGGTATGGATGAGGATTCACAAAGGCCACTTTAAGAAGGACGCGCGCAAGAAAGACCTTAAGTTGGCGCCTCGATTAATGTTTCAGTTGAATGATAAATCCACTAGTGGTTCTAAGCAATATTGGGTTAAGTTTGCCAATCGGCCTTTGGAGGACGCTTCATGGGTTCGTGGCAATTTATTAGAGGCCTATTCCGATATTCTGCATGAATATAACAGCCGGAAGGCACAAGACATTGGGAAGGCTTCTAGTAGCCGGCCTAAAAGAGGGCCAAGACAAGATTATGCTAAGATGGCAAAAGGACTAGCCCCTTGCAGCAGAGGACTGCTGCGATGTCAAGGGGGCGGGAATGCAATAGACACTGGACATGGACGTCCAGAGAGAGGTTGCATGCATCCCTAAGAGGTTGCATGCATGCATGGAGGGCTGCTAGCTATAAAGAGGCTCGGGGGAGAGCTCAAGGGACATTCAGTTTTCTGTGCTGAGCTCGTGGTTGGGTGGTGAGTATAGCTAGCACGTCATTTGTGCGTTTCACTAATGCAATTCATGCCAGGCGTGCTTTCAAATCAAACCAATTCACGCCAGGCGTGTTTTCAAATCAATTGGTGTGAATTCGATTGATTTGAAAACACGCCTGGCGTGAATTGGTTTCATTTGAAAGCATGCCTGGCGTGAATTCAATTTATAAAACCAGACCGCGCGTGAATTCAATTGAATTGAAAGCACGACTGGCGTGAATATTAAAATGCTAACATCCTAATGCAGTTAGTTACCTTTTGTATAGAAATGTCTTCCCCATTTCATTCAAAGTTGCACTAATCTCAGCCAAATCTACAGGTGAAGTATTGGCATCCAAGATACGACACCTCCTATACGCATAGTGATTGTAGAACACTTTTTGGCCTGTTTGTTCTGCCTGCCTGATGATGGCCTTTTGTGCCTCAACGGAATGTTGCCCGTCGATGATGACATATTTAATATCATCACTTGATAATAGCTCCTGGACGTTCGTCCACACAGCAGGCTTGTTCGAGATCATATCCCAAGGTAGCACATCCGCTGGCATAGGCATTTGACCTGGATTACCAATCATGCTCTGAACAATCTCCATGGCATGTGCTGGATCATATCTTCTGCTAACATAAATGGAGCTTGGTGAACGGATCAGGAACTTCACATGGATCTGAAAAGTTTCCTTAAGACCCAATGGATAATGGTCAGAGTATTTATTCAGCTTGTTCATGGCCTCTAGCTGCGCCACCCTGTCCTGTTCATTCTCAAAAACAGAAGCCTCCATGCCTTCGACAACTGCAGGTTGAACATCCTTCCCTAGATCTAGAACCTCTCAGCTAATTCCCTAGCTTGCTGCAAATAGTGACTTGGTGTCGGTTTAGTGAACATGCCTCTACGCACAGCTATAACCCCTTGGCAAATAGATATTGGCGTAGTTGCTACATTGGTTGGCCAACCATACTTAAAACATGTCTCACCGTTCACATCTGTCTTCATGAACGTATCCTTGTATGCAGTAGCTCTACAGTGAGTAAGTCTGAGCAGATCTTTCTTCTGCTTCTGTGTAATCTCCAAGAGCAATTTGCAGTTGGTGTCATCTTCTTCCTCACAAGAGATTAGGATCCCTTGTTTGGTCATCTTGTCTGCTTCCTTTTTCCTCGAGAAGAGAGTTAAGTCGAGCTTGTCATTTGTCTTGGTAAGGTCAACGTACCACTCGGCACCCTCGTCCATTTCCTCTTCATGGCAGGCAGGGTCAGTGGTTGCTATAAGAATAGGCCCTTCATCATCTAAGGTGAGATCATATGGTACTGCATCTGGGTCATCTACCCTTGCTTTCTTGGCAGGATTAGAACCCGAATTATTAGGGGTTTTCTTCCTCTTTGTGGGCACTGCAAAAGAAGATGAACATTTTTTAGAGTACTTTTCAGAACAAGAGATCACGCTTGGCGTGCATTTAAACCTAAATTAGTACAATTCACGCTTGGCGTGTTGGTAGCTCCTATTCTTGACCATGCTATGCGTGATTTTGAAACTAAATTAGTTTGCATCCACATTTTAAGCTATATACCCTTTATGAATCCATATTTCACACTATTTAACCTCATTGAACATTGTTATCTCCAACTGTCTAACACCGCTATATTCTATATATAAAACAGAGCAAAATTATGTTCTACAAAACGGACAATCAGAGCATTAACTGATGGTAATACTTAAAATTCATGCAAAGCATAATAACTCAAACTCATGCAAAGCATATTAACTGAAGGCAAGGAAATATCTCAAATTCATGCAAGCATAATACTCTCCACACAGTGTGTATTCTGTGGCAAATTAAATACCTTGAATAGGGTTCTGTGTATTCTATGTATTCTGATCAACGTCCTCTGAAACTTGAGAAGAGCCGGTTTTAGAGATTCCTCTTCCACCGCTTCCTCTGCCCCGTCCGCCTCGACCTCGATTCGTTTTAGAAGACATCTCCGGAGTTGCCTAGTAACAGAGTCGGAAGGTCGCTTGGATACGCGCTCGAGCTGCTCGAAGAAATAGCTTTTTCTACCTGTACGAGAAATAGAGAAATTTGAAATCCGCCGACTTCTTTCATTAAGTTTTTAAAAACCAATCTCCCGCCAAATTTATCCCGCCTAAACGTAGTTAACCTAATCTTTCTTCTAATTCGAAATTTTCCCGACCGCCAGAGTTTCCATAGCGCCTGTGATTTCGAGAACTCAAATCAGCTTCTCAAGAATGGCCACAGAATTCTGGTACTCATCTCATTCCTATAGCTTGAACATTAATTTCCAATAGTAGGTGTCTGAATAGCAATTTTCTGCAGTGTCGAAGATGAATGTTTCATGTTAACTACAAATCAGAAAAGGAAAGTAGAATTATGCAAGATCGACTCCATCGATCCGACTGTAAACTGTCATGGAATTCTGCTCGGGGATAAGTATGTCCGAGTTACAGTGATTAACTGCTGCGCTATGGATGAAGCTTTACCTCGCAGACACCCCGGTGGGGATACGGTTGGAGAAAGTGTTGGAGCATTTGTTGCATGGCCAAGAAACCGCTTAAAAAAGGTATGTAACATGTATTACATTGTAGAAATATAGAAGTAGACAAAATTTGTTCTGGATAAACCAGACAAAATCCCAGACTACTGTTTCAAGCCCAATCTACTGAGTAGCTGGGCTATCGATACTCCCATTTCCATAGCTGGGCATAGTGAACTGATCAGGTAAAACCCCAGCAAAAACACCAGGCTCTAGCTCCACCTCCCCCGCCTGCTCCTGCTCCTCCTCCTGCTCCACCTCCTGCTCCATTGGTTGAACCTCCAATGCATCATATACTGCCTACGGTAGTGGTTCCATTGGTTGAGCCATCTCCATTGCATCGTATACCGCCTGTGGTAGTGGTTCGTGTTGGGGCATCCGGGCTAGAGGCTAACCACTAAGAAACGCAGCTCCTCATTTTGAATCTCAAGCTGACGGATGCGAGATTCACTCTCGATCACTGCATGTACTGCATTCTCGAAGTGAATTAGATAAGAGGGCCAGCCTCCGTGCGATTGCAAGGGCCCCAGAGCCCAGATCTATCATTGCCATGCGCTCTGCTGCCATCATCATTACTTGATCCAAGTACTCGGGGGTTGCAAGATCGGTGCTCCAGCCCGGATTGGTGCTTTCGGGCCGCGGTTCAACCGGTTGGAGATTGGAGCTAAACTGGAGTCTGGGCCGCGTGTGATTGCTGGCCCAAATGTAATTCCAATGCATCTTCGTCACCTGTAGGGTGATTAATGTAACTTGGCATCTATCAATAGGAAGTGGCGGAGTTATCGGTATTCACGCTGGCGTGTTATATTTATTTATTTATATAAACTTAGAAACTAAGAGACACCCCCGTGTTCGCTATATAGGAAAAACTATACGCGCTTCGGCGTGCATTGTGAGAGGGAAAAGGGCATGCAGATAGATAAGTAAATAGATAAAGGCCGAGGCAATTATTAACGGTTGCACGGCCTTTATCTATTTACTTATCTATATCATACAGCTTTTTTTCTCCTCTCTGAATGCACGAAAGCATGTATTCATGTTGAAGGCTAAGGTTAGCATGAAACACGCTTAGCGTGTTTCAAATATTATCTTTCGCGTGTTTCAAATATTATCTTTCAGATTTTTCTAATGCTTTCTACTACACTTATTCATAATAGAAACTTGCATGCAATAGCATGATTAATTCAGGAAGAGAAACTCAAGAATTTACTCGAAACAAAAAGAAGCAGATGAAGTTTATAAAAAACTATTCTGGTTTTCATAAACATCATCTGCTTCCTCTGCCTCGAGCAAATGCAAAAGCTTGTCTTCTTGGATTAAGCCTGCCATTGAGATGCAACTTAAAACTAAATGAAAACTAACCTTGAGTTCTGAGGCTGGAAGGATTCGAAGAACGGAGGACTATGCTTGTGGTTTTAATTCCGAGGCTTTTCGATTCACAGACCTTAGTCCTCTGCTTTTGGTTTTAATTCTGAGCCTCCGATGTCCTCTGCTACAAATGCTACAGAACAAAAGGCGGAGTCTTTTAGTAAGTTAGGAATTGCCGAAACCAAACATCTAGCATTGCTGAATATAAATCTGCTCACCAAGATTTCAGGAGGACGGATCCAAACACAGCAGAAGCGCAATCGGCAAATCGTATGAAGGAAGGAAGAAAATGTAGGAACTTTGAGAGCGTGAAATGGATTTATATAGGCATAATTAGAAATAAGTTAGCGTGAATAATTGATTGCTTGAATTAACACGCCTGGCATACGGTCTTCCCACCAGACATGACATGTATATGGTATATATCGAGAATATTGCATTTCATGCAATAAATTCTCACGGCATTTTATTCCATTTATTGCATTCGAAAAAATAGAATTTAGAAATTTTATATAGGCTAAATTAAAAATGATTTTAAAGGCAAAATTATCAAGGCTAAAAAATGACTTGTAAGGTTGGGGAATTGTTTTAGGTCGTATAGAAAAATTTCCTATGGTTACTGTGATGAATCAGAGATTTCTCATGTGGTTGATTTATAGTGTTCCCCAGACTTTGTTGAGACAAAATTTGCAGATACAAAATTTTAGAGATAACAACTTGGAGACAAAATAATTGGAGAAAACAGTTGGATTTAATTCAAATAATTTTATGTACAGAAAAACTGTTCGAAGAACACTGTTTGAAGAAAATTTTATGACAAAAACTGTTTGATTTCATTCATAAGAGTTATATGTCTGCGGATGCAGAAGGCTTGTAAGCAAACGCCCAGAAGGCTTTTCACAAAATTACGGGAAAAAAAATGCGGGAGGCGTGTCCAAAGCTTCGTAAGCAACCAAAAAAAAAAAGCCGCCGGGATGCATCATTGATCTTCTACGCCCGCAACAAAGAAGAAAGAAAGGTGTTAGAAAAGAAAGAAAGGTGCAAAAAAAAAAAAAAATCAGACATGCAAACCTGGTTCATCTCTCAACCATTCTAAGAATTGGTCGAATTGTCGACCTTCTTCCGAATCTTCTACCTCCGCCTCCTCCTCCTCCTCCTCCTCCTCTTCCGAGATTTCATTCTCGCTTTTGGGGGTCAAGCCAAGGAGGAATCAGAGGAGAATTGGGCAAGAAAATCTATGGGGGGGAATAGAGGGGGTTCTTCAACCCGACGTCTCTTGGAGGAGACCTCGGGTTCTTCATGAAGTTCGAGCGCTGAGGCTGAACGCTTCATGGCGGGCAGAAAATAAAATTTGGACAGAATGGAGGTGTTGAGAGCGTGAACCGGATCTATATAGGGTTAATTAGAAATTAGCGTGAATAATTTATTGCCTCAAATAACACGCCAGGCGTACGAAATTCCCGCCAGCTATATCATCTAGGGTATATTATTATGGATAATAAATTCTCACGTCTATCAGCTATATGTCTTTTCGTAATCATATATCCAAATTTTCGATAATTAAAATTAGGATATATTTATATAAATGTCATTTCCTTGTTGTTGCCACGAAAATTCTTGTTTTAAATGATTTCGTTTACGCCCATTGTTATTATTATATTAAACCTATTTCCAAGGAATTTCTTGCTTTTAAAAAAAATTGATTTACCTCTACATATTCCATAAATGTACGTACTTTTTTTATCTTATGGTGTAATAATTTTTTCCTACTCGTTGACTAAAAAGAGTGCAATTTGCCTAGGTCAATGGTGCCTCTCCAACTCAAGATGGTGTGCAACATATTGAAAAGAGCAATATCAATGAAAAACCAACTCCTAGCAAGAATGTTGAAGAAAAACAATTAGTCCTCTATAGTAGGGTGCAATGGAGGAACAAGAAGGTGAGAATCATGCACAAGTGCAACAAGGAAATATTAGGCCAAGGAGTCATTGTGCTAGCAGATCCTGGTCAAGCTGTTAATGATGAAAGGCTAGGGGAAGACAATATTGGTATTGCAATTTCGATGTTGAAAGACAACTGGAAAGGTAAAGGTTTGGATGACAAGGAATGTTTTGGTTGTGTCAAGCAATTGGAGGTTCCTTGCATCATGGCATGGCCTATAAGTAGTGTTCAATTTGTGGAGGATTATATTTTTCCAGAGCCTGAGGTTGTTGGGGACAATGATTGTCTTGATATTGATCCATTGGCAGTTGGAACTCTAAACCTAGGCAAAAGGGGAGAAGTATCAGCCAGATATTATCCTAGCAAAAGAGCCAAGTTGAATAGTGACACCAAACGTGAGACAATGGTGAAGGTTAGGGGCTCAGATTGTTGTTGGAGTGCTTGTATGCAATTCTTTACAGTAGAACAATTGGTGGAAGCAAGAGCCACTTTTCAAGAGTACACTGTTGATGAGAGGAGGACCTACATGTACACAATCTTCGAGCATGCTCTTCAAGATGAAAGAAACCCAAATTGAAAAAGATACCCTTTGCTAGGCAAATGGATATGTGCAAAAGCATGGCAGAGTATCCATGCAATTCTAACTTCTTCATGGCATAATTGGCAAAAAAAACAGGCAGAAGGGAACAGGATTGCTTTACATGGAAATAATGGTTTGTTGAGACCAACAGCTAGGACCTTGGCTGCCAGGGAGATATTTGAAAAATATATTGATTTCAATGCAGAGTCTATGCCACACAAAAGTAGAAGGGATGAAAAGGGAAGAGCAGTTGTTGAGAAAAGGTTGCCATCACATTGTACTCAAAAGAGTATTTTGGAAGAAGTGAATTCCCTACTTCGAGAATTGGGAATTCTTCCAATATCCCAACCTAGCTTTAGTAGGTTATGGAAGAAGCATTTCAATCATGTCACCATAGCAACTTCAAACAACTTTGCAAAGTGCAATTTATGTGCTAAGTTGAAGGAGACTCTTGATAAGGCTGTGCAACCTAGTCAAAGGGCTAGGATAAGGGAGCATATGAAGGACCATATGGTGACCAACTATCATGTAGATCATGTTATTGGATGTGGAGGACTTTATCCGCATTGGAACCCAATAACTATTTATGTATTATACATGACAAGATGGACCAGCAAAAGACTTGTCTTCCAAAATTCAAGTACATACCAAAGTCATGTGGAAGATCATACCCTTTCTGAGATCTCAATGATGGGGCAATCTTGCATGGGCGAGAATCAAACCTACTATGGCCATTTTAGTTTGGAGTTGTGGAGTGATGGTCCAGATTTTCATATTGGGAGTATCATGAGGTGTTTGAGAAACTATGAAAATGGATACAATGGTCACCTCCGGGACCTTACTGACTAGCCTAGCCGGGCACTACATAGAGCATTGTTAGATGGAAACCCTAACAATATTGAAAAGTTTAGCAAGGCAAGGTTTAGGAAGCATGGGTCTAATGAACATGTTGGAGCTTCAACTTCATGTGCTAAACCTCAAGATCTACCCAAAAGGTTTCTCTTGCAACTTGATAATTGTCTTTGGCCAAAATAAGAACAGTGGATGTTTTCTTTCCTATCCTACTTAACATGGTTGTGGGGATATTTGAAAGAGTTAATTTAGGGTTTCTTATGCGGGCATACCCATGAGGATGTGGATGCATTATTTGGCAAATATAGTTGTATCTTGAAGCAGCAAACAGTGACCAACTTTCCTAGGCTAATGGAAATCTTGCATGAATGCACTACTCCAAACCCTATAGCTTCTCTCATAGAAGAAGTGCCCGATTGGAAGAGCTTTGTGGATGGTTATACATTGGATCTTGAAGGTCATTCCGGGCCTCTGCAGTTCACTTTTTGGGTGAGAGATGGGATTCCAATCTTCCAATGGAAGATGAGACCTTCAGAGGATGAGTGGAGAGGAGGGAGGAAATATGGCGTAGAGATGAGAATGGCAAGCCTATGATACCTCTAGGTCAACCAAATGCTTTAAAACCCTTGAAGAAGTGAAGCAATTGGGATTGACTAAGGAATGAATCCAAGACTATATAAAGCATTGGCAAACCAATCCAGATTGACACCAACCGTGCCTTGGTGGCTTACTTTGGAAGAAGGTGATTAACTTTGTTGGGGAGATAGACACATCCTCGGATGAATTGAAAGAAGGGTGGTTGCCTAAAACTAGGTGGAAGACCTTAGCAGTCTTTGAGGATTTTGATGACACCGTGTAAGTAGCATTCGCAAAGCAATATGCTCCTCCTCCTTCCGACAAACACTATGTTGGTCCTAAGAACAATAGGCCAAAGTTTCTAGGCATGGATGCTTATGAACCTTCCATCGACTTGGAATGCTACCAATTTGTGGTAGTAAAGCCATCGATTTAGATACATATCCGGTGTGGTTGGGGTTCACTATCTCTGATATTTGCAAAGAAGAAGGTAATATTAACTTCAACCATGTGCGGGTGGAATGGTGGTGTCCAGTGCATCAGTTGACCAACGTATCGGATAAAGAAAGGTACTTAGATTGTTGGACAAAGAGATGGAGGAGAAATCCGAGTGATCCTGATCTTTGGCTAGACTATGAAAGTGTTTTGTACTCATGGACTCCAAACACTATTCCAGCTAGAAATGCGAGAATTACAATACCTCAGGATGTCAGGAAGAAGGCTATGATATCATTGGGGGTGCTTGAATAAAGTTGAATAACTATGTAAATTTTTGTTATCACGTTTTTATGATATGGTGCTATATTGTGAAATATTGACTATTTTGTAAATAACATGATATTACGTTTTCATAATTTTGAGGTGAAATGTATGAATTTGAATATGCTAAAACATGCAATATGAAATTTGTCCCAAAATTAAGACATAAACCCAATTTAATTGAATGATGGTTATTTCCTTGATTTCTCTCCAATAGCCATGTCTGTTTTGCCTTGACATTTCATAGTCTCCCCATCAATTTCCATATATGTCCCTAAGTTGAATTTCTGAATATGACATGCCTTTGCCGCCCCAATTCTTGATTTCTACTCCATCAAAGCCTTGCCCTTAAGTGCTTAGCATGTGTGATACAATGCCCATCTGTACCTGTTCACTACTATCAATCATGAAAAGTTATCCAATACTAGGCACTTAGAAGCAATATTAATTCACAAGACAAAAAGTATGCACAAGTTTCCATTTGAATATAACTAATGTCAAAACCATTGAATATTTACCTTCAAAAACCATTGTAGCAATGGGAACTTGGCAAACAAACTCCAATTTCAGATTATTCTAGCACATCCGACTTGCACCAGACTATATATTCATTCTATCACTACAAGAGAATGAAGGTTTTTTGTCAGAAAAATCGTCAGATGGTCTTCACAAAACAGACAATTGCCCAGACCCTATTGGCTGACGATTTATCGACGACGATCAAAGGTCGAGAAAACGCGTCATTTCGGCGATTAAGTGTCAAGAAAATCGTCAGAAGGAACGTCAAGTTTTCGTCAAAATAATCGTCATAATCTGTGTCAAAAAAAACGTCAGAAAAATCGTCAGAATTTTCGTCAAAAAAATCGTGAGCATTTTCTTCACAAAATTCGTCACATTTTCCGTCCAAAAAATCGTCACAATTTTCTTCATAAAATTCGTCATAAAGATCTTCACAAAAATCGTCAGGTTGTGGTCTATTTACATTGTGTGGATTCACATTTTGCGTGTAACTTTAAAGTTTGTATGATTTGCACTTCGTTTGCATTATCATTTACATTTAGCTTGTAATGCTGCTTAAGTTTAACATGAATTAAGGCTGCAAGTTATAAAGAAATCAGAGCATTTGTGAAACAAGAACTCATTTATTCAAATGTAGTCACAATTACACGTAACAATCTTTATAATGCCAACAGGCAAGGTGCTCAATAACAGCTTCCTTGTTGCAATGCTTGTTCTTTAAAAGAGTTCGATGTTCTATAGCCCTGAACTGAATTCAAAAAAAACACAAAACCCATAAGTCAGTCATAATTGTTAAGTCTCTATCATTTCAAGCTTTTTGATGTACCTATTGAACAAGTAGCCTGCAACAGAAGGATGTTGAAGCAATCAATAGCAGAGTACGTGGGTGAATGCACAATCAGTAAGACCCTTTCTATTCATTGCACCTGCAACATTTGATAGAACCCCCTGTAAGAAAAAATCAGCAATTCACCCTTTACCTATTCTTATACAAAGTAGAACAGATGGAGCTCTAATTTTCAGTGCAAAAATGCAAATGTGTTCAATAACATCATATTCAAGTAAATGGCTGCCTACCCCAGCCACTTTTTTTGTACTAGGTTAAAATCAGCAATGGTACAAGATATACTATTGCAAGATAGTACCATTTATCCTCTTAAGCCTGTCTAAATTAGTTCAACAACAAGTATAGTGTGCATAGAATATGCAAAAAACGATTAAGCTGCAAACAAGACCTAAGAGTTAGGTATTGACATGACAAACAAGCCCTTAGAAACATATGTCCAGAAATAATTTCAGCATGATAATTGCAAAATACTTGCAAGCCACAAACAAATAGCTGGGATACGTCACTATGACTTTAGAGTTGTAGCATACGAATTCAAGCTGTGCATGGCCTTGCACATAAATATCTGTCCTAGATTAGCATTTCTAACATTATTAGACTCTAACCTGACATTCAGATCAGCATGGCCATCATCAGCATATATATAAACTGGCCAACAGCAGCACATAAGCTGGCATCAGTTGTAAACTTCACATGTCTACCACAAATCTATATCTAATAATTATCAGTTGAAAGTACACAAGACAAACCTGACTTATGTGCACTCCCAGCATGATAATTGGCCCTTGATCTATTGAACGTCATGTTAGTCTATTACTATAGATGCACCAGCTCTATTCGACATGCTACACAGTTGAAGAATCATCACTACATGGCCTATCGCCCTTCACCTAGCTATAAAACTTCCATAATTATATTTTACAAACTATATAATGCATGATCATGCATCTTGAAATTTTAATTTACTAGCCATCAACAACTATCAGAAGGATGGCAGGCTGCCATCTGCAGCCCTAGTTCGTGTCATACAAAACAGCCCTTAATATTTAAAAGTCAGTAGGAAAAAAAAATTAAAAGTTGTGAAGGCAAATGCAACTCTTTTTCGGCAGAGCAGGAACCAACACATAGCACTGCAACAAAGCACTTATTTACAGCAAAGCTGCAAGCAATTACCAGCACATGCACAATACTATTTAACATTTGATCCAAGCAACAGCAACCACTACCACTTAACAACAGCCTAAAGACAACTCAACACTAGCAACATGCTGCCTACATTAGTATCCTATTCTATTCTATCCACAAAGCAATCTTAGCCTATTTGCAGCCATGCCTACATAACCAGCACCCAAGAAAGCTACTGCACCTAACTACCTATACTATATCTACTCCTCCGGCCAGCACCATCTAGATTCTATCTTGGGCAGCCTAGCTCTAGCAAAACTACAAGCATTCAGGAAGAAATCATAACATTTTCGTTATGTAACATGACAAAGTAGATCATAATTTTCTCAATGAATACCTAAATATTATCGCCCTTGCCATCCAGCATAGCTACCTATCCTCCATTAATACAGAATCATTTTTAATTTCTTTGTGCAAGGCTATCCTTCCAGCTCCATAGAAAAATAAACCCAAATGACTAAGAACTTACGGCAATAGACATACAGAAGAAAACCTCTGCTTTTTGCGGAAAATCGCCCAATCTATCGAATTTGCTCAAATGCGAAACTCTGTTGCCCCTTGCTTAGCCAAGGGAGCGGCATTTCACAGGCGGCCGCTCTTTGCTGTCCATAAACGAAAATGTATACAGCCATGGTTTATAGATTAAAAAAAAAAAACTTTCACGTTGCCTCTATTTTTATTTGCAATAAGCGGCTTGCAAAAAGAAACCCTATAGTTTTAGTTTTGGGAAATTTTCAAAATACCATTTGTGAAATTGCCCTTATATTTTGAGATATTGCCAAAATGCCCTTGATATGGGCTACGAAACTACCAAAGATAAAGAGAAGAACGGTTAAATGAGGTTCGGCAATGGATGGTGGCCCACTATGAATAGATGATTCTGGAGTGATAAATTGGAGTTGATAATTTGGGCATCTGATCAGATATGGAAAACGACGAAGATCCAGTTATAAAGCTTGCAAAGTTTCTAGTTTCGAGCAAGGCTAGAAGTAACAGGCCCAAAATACCCACAAAATCTTGAGCCCTTTGTAATTTTCTTTAGGGCAGAGGTGCTCCTTCATTTCTATGTTTTCTCTTTTCTTTTTTATTGTAGGTTTTGAAAGGATCCAATAGCAAGGAATCTGTCAAATTCTCCAATTGTTGTACAAATTATTAGTGAAATCCATATACAGTAGTGCTTCGAACTTCTTGTTGATTGTTCAGAATAGAAGCAACTCATATACATGCCACAATTATCTTCAAAAAAACGTTGAAGGGAAACTCGGCGAGTCTGGGCATACTTTTGTTCTACTTTTAAATCAATGTTTTTATTTCAAAGCATATAGACCGCAAATATGCTGGCAAAAAGGTTTGGCATTGGACCAGTGACACCATATTAACCAATTCTATGTGAAAATCTGCAATTGAGCTGCTATTGTTAGATAGTTTGCTAGATTCAGAGCTAGCACTGCAGGGATCGTCCAAAAGCTAGAAGCATTTTGACAAAATATAGAGTTATTTTGATGAATGGCTCAAAATACATGGTTTTTTTTTTTTATTTTTCCTCTCGTTTTTAATGTATTCGTCTAAATTACTAAGATAATAAGTGCAATGGTCTTATATCATATATACAAGTATATAGAATCACTCATCGTATTTACTTCCACCATATTCCACATATCGTACCATGTATTCCCCCATAAATATTTGAAAGATTTGCCCATCTAAACAAACATAAGCTTACAATGTGACATCAATAGCAATGTCCAATTTGCAATATTTCTATTTGCAATATTTTCATTCCCTAATCAACTTGGCAAATATATCTTATTCTTCTTCTTTTCATCTCCTTGTTTTAATCTCCACTTAAACCAATAGTGGTAGCATCAAGGTTGCACAATACTTGTTTTAAATCCAAACAGAGGCCATGGCCTATCACACTTTTGAAGCACGGTTATGCAAGGACAAATCCATATCCAAGAGATTCGACTTGCATTTAAGCATCCTCAGCCCTGTAAAGGGAAATTTACCCTTGTATTTAGCAGTTTGAATCTACCAACTTGTTTTATAAGCTCAAATCTATAATACTAGCTAGGCGTGAAAAATTACATTTTTTCCCCGTAAAAACTTAATCAAGTTTGGCCAAATATTACATCATTAGATAGATTAGAAAGAGAGCCTTTCCAAACATCAAATCTCATCGAAAGCAGACTCTTGGATGAAATGTTATGAGTAAAATTGTGATAGTGCTATCTTCTGACGATTTTACTGATGAAAAATCTGACACAAGATCTGACGAAATTTCTGACGCTTTCTCTGATGCACACTCTGACGTTTTTT
This sequence comes from Isoetes taiwanensis, assembly GCA_021234155.1. Classification (NCBI taxonomy): domain Eukaryota; kingdom Viridiplantae; phylum Streptophyta; class Lycopodiopsida; order Isoetales; family Isoetaceae; genus Isoetes; species Isoetes taiwanensis. Next base: position 10,510,804 of record JAJEKV010000010.1, on the reverse strand, counting down.
CTGAGGCTTTTGCTGACGAAAAGTCCGACGCTTTTTTTCGGCGCTTTTCGACACTAAATTTCGGACGGTTTGTGTGGACGATAGCGACGTATATTTTCGACGAATAATCGGACGAAATAGATGGCGTAACATCGTCGGGAATAGCGTCGAGAAACATTCGTCGAAAAATCGTCGATTATTCATCGTGCAAAAATCTCTAGACAATCGGCGATTATTACGACAAATAATGTATATTTTAAGGGCAAGCTCCAAGCCTTCTACGCGTCGATCGGCCCGCAAAGAAACTTGGAGTTTCTATCTTATTTTTCTATTAGGCACTGTTTCATTAGTCCAAATGTATTGTTTCTACTAATGGTCAACAACCGACCATATTCCAAGGCACCAAATATGCCTCATGCTCTATGACCCATCAGAGTATAGAACTGTATACTAGATCCGAGATGTGTTTAGTAATTGCAATATCAGCTTAAGCTATTAGATTGTATACTTGGGACAACATCCATGATGTTGTGCTCTTCAACCTTTTCTAATTATCATGACTAAATAATCATCATAACCAAATAACCTAGGTAAATTCTCAAATCATGTGCCCATTCCAAAAAAGGAAAAAATATATTGAAAGAGACACTATGACCCCTGGCCTTTGTTCATTTCAAATGTATCAGTATTTACATGAGTAATTCTCTCTCAAAAAGCTTGAAGGGCAATGTTATGAACTGGCCAAAGATAACTAGGGGCAAAGCTCATTTCATCTCAAAAAACATATATATCGGAGACAATCCCATGTCTTCTTAAAAAAAAACCTATGAAAGGAAATATTGAAGAAATTTCTATGAGTTCGATCCTGCTTTTCCCATATTTTCCAGTTTTTCCTTCCAAAGCTCGTTTGCCTAAATGCCCTTTTCCCCTTAGCTTTGTTTTACCAGTCTATTTACATTTATTTTTTTTTCCTTGCTTTTTTCCTAGTCTATTTGCATGGATTGTGAGTTAACTATGATCTAATTTGTTATTGAAGTCAAGTATGGCAAAAACGACCACAATAGCATGCCCGAGGCTTAATGTGGTGGTTTCTAGAGGTGGAGGAAGATCAAAGATGTTGGCAGCACCATTTCCTAAGATTCTCGCAATGCCCAAGGACTGGAGGATCAAAAACGAAAATGGCATCAAAAGATTCATGGCTCCAGGAAAAAATATCAATTTAGTAAGTGCAGTTATTATTTCGAAAGAATTTTTATTTTATTCTTTTTGTAAACATTGAATTTCAGCTGGTATACGAAATGTTCAGATTGATTGGGAATTTTTCGTTGCATTATTGAAGGAGATAACAGAATGTGATGCATTTGAAGATACTATTTGGAGCTTTTATATAACAGACTTCATATACTTTGTTAATGGGTCAAACAGTGAATTCTAAGCAGGTTGATGTCAGTTATAAATACAACAAATATTAAATGGATGTTGTACCAATAGTTATAAGGACATCTGATCTCAATAGAAGAATGTCAAACTGATTGGACACAACAGTATTTAAGGCAGTGCAGCTACGGATTTGTTGGAATGTAATATAAGCATAATCTTACAAGATTTATTTGGACCATCTATTGTATTCTGAGGTTATCATTTATGAATGAGAAAAGCCCTGCTCTGATTTGGAAAGTTTCTTGTAATAACTATCATTGACATTAATTAACACAAACATTGGGTCCAACACATTTAAATTAAAATCCCCCTTAAACCCCTTTTGGTTTGGGTGCATATTCACACGGGGGGTGACTCCGGGCAACGAGAGCTGTTGGATAGGCATATTCACCCCTTATTCCTTAATCTATACCGTACGTAAAGTTCCTTATGCAAGTACAAAATTTGCTATACTATATAACAAGATTCGCAAAATACTATAAGATTTCAAGCGGAATACTATATGGTGGTGATTTCGTACGTGCAAAATACAATTATGAGGGCTCTCGCTGCCCTACGTCAACCCCCGTGTGAATATGCACCCAAACCAAAAGGGATTTAAGGGGGATTTTAATTTAAATGTGTTGGACCCAATGTTTGTGTTAATTAATGTCAATGATAGTTATGTGTTGGTTGTTAATGTCAATGGTTGTTATGTATTGGTTGTTATGTGTTGGTTGTTATGTGTTGGGGGATTTAATTTTTATATGTTAGATGTTAATGGTTTGTGTTGCAAAAAAAAAAATTTGGCCCCTTCGGGGCCTTACGTCACCCCCCCCCCCGGATGTGACAAAAATTTTAGAATTCAAACCAGGAAAAAACTAGAATTCATTTGAGGCTTTCATCACCTGTAGCTTTTGAATTTGATCACAATAAAACAAATAGAACATAAATAAAAGTTACCATAAAGATGGAGCAGATTGATCCCATTATTCTGGAAGTCATAAAGTTTGCAACACAAAGAAAACCCCCTGTTATTATGCCACATATTGTTACTTCCGCTACAACTATTTCTCTTTCACAATGACACCATTGTTTATCAATCCATATGATTTTGGATGTTCCATCTCTAGCTTAAAGGTAATGCATGATTCAACTTATGGTTCGATTAAACTTCCAAACCTACAATATAAATGCATTCTTGTGGCCACTGTTTGACTGATCTGCGTGACATGGAAAAGGGCGTGGAATAATCCACCTGTTGTGTGCATAAGAATCCGCTTGTTGATTGAAGCTAAAGGCTGGCTGCTATGAACAATCCCAAAACCCGGGGAATATCCAAGAGTTGGAAGCAAGCGGTGGGCCTAAACTTGAATCTGCGGCAAATCTTAGGAAGGAAACAAAATGGAGTTTTGCAAGCACTACATTGTGAAAAACATGATAGAATCAGGAAACCAATACCTTGTAAAACAAAACATTATGCTAACTGAAGAAACATTAAAAAACAAATACCTTTGTAAGTGTGAGCAAAAAATCCACCGGCAATAAGAATCCAAGAGGGCAAGTACACATGCATATGCACACATGCACACACATGCACACATGCACTTGCACTTGCACTTGCACAATACACATGCACATGTATATACATGCACATGCACATGCACACACATGCACATGCACATGCATACACATGCGCAGTGTTCATGCACAAACACATGCAGAGGAAGACAACAACCCTCGGATTGTTCCAACCAACGAAAATCAACGGCCCATAAAGGGTGCACTCTAGAAATACTATTTAGTACACCTCAACGAATACAACAACGAAATCATAGAAAAACCATGTGAAAAGGCGTATAAAAATCTAAAAGTAACCCCCTGTTATTGTGCTACATATTCTATTTGTATTTCAGTTTTTACAAAGAGGAAAGATAGGAAGCCAATTGTGCTGATACATCTTCTGAATTAAAATAGTCAGACTTCTGGTAGAAGTTTGCTGCAAGTGGTGCTTTAGTTAGGTATAAACAGGCTGGACACCATTGTATGCACAAAATTCTTGTTGCTTCCATCTGGATATAAACATTGTATTTGCCATTGTGTTAGTTCACAAACGTCGCATTTGGTGTATTGCTATCATGCTTATATTTGTATAGACTGCTGGTGTATTGCTCCACATGCATGAACAATAACTAAATACACGCCTCAAGATTGATATGAAAAAGAGACCTGATAGTGTCTCAAGCAACAAACAGCTTCTTTAGAAAGGAGAAGCATTAGGATACGGATGTATATGATAAAGCAAAGCCTAAGGACGGGGGTGTAAAGTTCTCAATTGTTGTCGAAGAGTATTTTCGTTTTGTGCAATATGAGATGTTTACTGTTGCCAGATGAGCTATCTATTAGCTAAAAGGGTCTTTTTGTTGCAATGTTAAAGTTAATTTTCTTCATTGCATTGTTAATGTTAATTTTGTTTGATGTCAATATAGGATTACTTGAGTTGATGTTCGAGACTATATCACGTAAATTAAACTTGCGAAGCACTATGGTTCCGTTTATCTAGCAGGTGTATTCTAGAATGGGACTTGCAAGAAACCAACAAACCGCCTGATAGATAGGCTTCTCATTCATCTCAGCAGATTTTCTACAATGGTGGACAGTGGGTAGCAGCACACATGCGAACTACCCACGAAAAATAAAAGGAAAATCCAATTATATCATTTGGACCCCAAAACAAATACAATGCTAATAGATGAGTGGCTGATGTACATGCCGAAAGCTTATCAACGGGATTCCCCCCGCCCTTTTCGGGTTTTCGAGGAAAACCCTAGTGATAAGCCTTCGGCAAGGGGCTTAGACAAGCGTAAGGCATAGAATCGATCCCAAAAACCCCGCATGGAGAAGTCAAAAGCGGATCTTTGCTCGCCACAAATTGTACACGCACATCACCAACACAACAAGCGAGAAACATACCGGAGAATAGCATCACATGGATTGGGTGGGAAAAAAAGCATCACCCAAATGGGTGAAAAACATGATAAAACGAGAACTTGTACAAAATATAATAAACAAAGAAAGGGGGGGAGGGTGGGTTCAAAGAGAATAAGGTACTTTTTGAGAGAAGAGGAAGCGCCGATGAGGCGTGGATGCGTAAAATGGCGCTGAAATAGCGAACTCCCAACCCAAAATGGGCATGCACCGCCCGCATGCATGCATGACATTCATGCTCGTCCCATTCTAGAATGGCGATCCGATGTCACCGGATCGATGCGATTCTAGAATGGGACTAAGAAACCAACATACCGCACAAAGACTACCAAAGAACTTCCTTACAAACTAGGATCAAGGACGAGGTCACGGGACGAGGCCAAAAAGGTAAAGGATAGCAAGAAAGATCGCGTAAATTGGCTAAACCAGTGCGGGAAGAAGCCCCTCCCCGCCCGGAAACAATTCAAAGAGAATAAAATGCTGGCGAGAGAGAAGAGGAAGTGCCGATGAGACGTGGATGCAGAAACGCGCCTGAAATAGCGAACTCCCAACCCAAAACGGGCATGCGCCGCCCGCATGCATGCATGACATGCATTCTCGTCCCATTCTAGAATGGCGATCCGATGTCTCGGAATATGTAGCATAATAACAGGGGGTTTTCTTTGTGTTTTTGTACGCTTTTCACTAAGGTTTTCCTATGATTTCGTGATGTATTCAAATGGATGTACTAATGCGTACATCTAGAGTGCACCATTTCTGAGCCATTGATTTTAGCCTTTTTTTTTTCCAATGATCAACAACGAATGGCTCACAACAAAAGCCTTTTTTTGTGCGTGTGGTGCATGATGGTCAACAACCAATGGCTCACAACAAAAGCCCTCTTTTTGTGCGTGTGGTGCATGATGGTCAACAACCAATGGCCCACAACAGAAGCCCTCTTTTTGTGTGTGTGGTGCATAATGGGCACATGAAGGGCTTGAAGGGCACATGTAGTGCAGTTTCCCCGCCAGCAACACATTTCTTATCATAACTTTTGATCTAGAGCTCTGTTTGAGATGATTTTTATTGCGTTGGAAAGCTCTCTCCGAGATCGTTTTGATAATGTATGATATGAATATGTTTTGTTAAGTTATCTATGCTAAAACAGCAATTGTTCAGCCGGGTTTGGTAGGCTTTCACATCCTACCAGCTGATTAATACAGGATTGCGCTATTGGATATTGTTTTATGGCTCATTCCGAATGAAGGTTGCAAAAAATTACCATGCATTTTTAGATTTTGAGGCAGTTATTAAGCAAATTCCAAGGCTTCTAGATCCTTGTGCTAACAAGCAGAAAAGTTTCCCACTTTGGTTTCTCATCACAAGAATCCATGGAGGCCAAAGGCTGTTGTTGAATTCCAGTTGAAAAATGTTTGTGTATAGGTGTTGCAAAATTTATGACTTTCAGAATAATGGGATCAATCCGCTCTATCTTTATGGTAACTTTTACTTATGTTCTATTTGTTTTATTGTCATGAAATTCAAAAGCTACAGGTGATGAAAGCCTCAAATGAATTCTAGTTTTTTTCTGGTTTGAATTCTAAAATTTTTGTCACACCGGGGGGGACGTCCCTAAGGCCCCGAAGGGGCCAAATTTTTTTTTTTTGCAACACAAACCATTAACATCCAACATATAAAAATCAACAACATAACAACCAACACATAACAACCATTGACATTAACAACCAACACATAACTACCATTGACATTAATTAACACAACCATTGGGTCTAACACATTTAAATTAAAATCCCCCTTAAACCCCCTTTGGTTTGGGTGCATATTCACACGGGGGGTGACTCTGGGCAACGAGAGCTGTTGGATAGGCATATTCACCCCTTATTCCTTAATCTACACCGTACGTAAAGTTCCTCGTTTGTGGGGTATGCAAGTACAAAATTTGCTATACTGTATAACAAGATTCGCAAAATACTATAAGATTTCAAGCGGAATACTATATGGTGTTGATTTTGTACGTGCAAAATACAATTATGATGCGATTAATGATTTAGTGATACAATTCCATAATTGGTTTGAACTTTTGTCAGTCCATAGTGCTTTAAACTTTTGTACATATTTGATATTCCATGTCGTCTCTACTCAATTCGATGAAATTATATCACATATGTCAAACTTGCGAAACCTTGTGTTTGCAGTGCATTATGGTTTATTTAATATCAATCGAATTTACAAGTCTATAGTGGTGCAATGGAAAATAGGTTTGTTAATATCAATAAAATTTGCGAGTCCATCATGGTAAAATGGCAATGAATTTCCATAGATTCCCTAAGATCCTCTTGAGATTCCCCTGGGTTCCCAAACATTATCCCAAGATTCCTCTAGATTCTCCAAGTTTCTATTTAGATTCTCCTTGATTCCATTAGACTCCCCTAGATTCTCCAAGATTTTCTGAAGGTTTCCCTGGGTTCTCCAAAATCATATGAAGACATTAGATTCCCCTAGATTCCCAACAATTCCCGTAGATTCTCTAAAATTCCATCAAGATTCCCCTAGACTCTCAAGGACTTATAAATATTCCCTTGGATTTCTCTAGGTTCAAAACATTCTCTTGAGATTCTCATGGACTCCTCAAGATTCTCTTGAGACTCCCATTGGATTCCCAAAGATTATCCCAAGCTTCCTTTAGATTCTCCAAGATTTTATGTAGATTCCCTTAGATCCTATGAAGATTCCCCTCAATTCTATTGAGTGTCCATCAAGATTCCCTAGATCCTATGAAGATTCTTCTAGATTCTCTTAATTTCTATAAATTGCGTAAAATTCTAAGATTCTCTAAGATTCCACAAAGATTCTTAAAATTTGACCACATCAACTTCAACGGCGATGAAAACAATAGATTACCATGGATTTTGTAAAATTCTAAGATTCTCTTGAGATTCCCATGGATTCCCTAGATATCTCTCAAGATACCCCCAGATTGCCAAACATTTTAAAAGATTTTGTGAAGATTTCCTTAGATTTCCTGAGGTTCCCAAAGATTCTCTTGAGATTCCCATAGATTCTCTAAGATCCTCTGGATATTCCCTGAGATTCCCAAAGATTATCCCAAGATTCCCTAAGATTCTATTAGATTTCCCTAGATTTCTTGAGATTCCATCAATTCCCCTAGATCAAATGAAGATTATCATAGATTCTCCTGAGTTACATAGATGTTGTAAAATTCTAAGATTCCCTAACATTCCACAAAGATTCCAAAATTTTGGCCATATTGATTCTAAAGAACGATGCCAAATGACCACACTTTAGAAAGCTCTCGACAAGGGGAATCCAAGGCATGTGCCTCACTTTTGTTTGACATTCCCATTGCAATCTACAGCCATTTGAAGGCGACACAAAAAAAATGAAGCTTCATGGAAAGCTTCTTAATAAATGCAATGCCACATCATTATTTTCATATTTGTGTGCATCTTTCAATTGAAAATCAATGGCCAAGATCTTGCCCTCTTTGATCGAATCAATGGCTAATACCAAGTGCCCTAATTGTGCCTTCCATACAACTTCCAAGCCACATTGGATGGCCAAGATTTTGCCTTCCCCTTTCATCTGATGACCCATACGCATAGTGCATGCCCATGCATGACTTTACCCATGACCTATGGATGCCCCCTATGATATGGCCACATCTTGACCACTCCCCTTTTCAACGGACGAATGAGATTAGGGTGGACATCCATGGGAATGCATGGATGTGGTATGCACCAAACCTCACATGTTAGTACCCTTATATGTATTATGATATGAAGCTTCTAGTAATTTCAACCTTCAAAGTCATTTTTGCAAATAACATATGAGTTCCTTACGTAGCCCTATGCATGTACTCTATCACATGTCCAAACTTTTAAACCTACTATGGAGTAACAATTGACAAAAATGGTGACCGCCTGTTGACTACTTTTATAGCATTTGCTTGCCTATCATAAATACAATTGCAAGCACCTATATGTGCTTCTACATGAACCCTATAAAAACATATGATAACGTTTTCTATAGCTAGTAAGACTTTGTAATATAAATCTAATTTATTCAAGACTTTGCAAAGATATCGGGATGCTTTAGGTATTATTTGAAATTGAGACTTGAATAGGAGCCAATAAAAGCCTGAATTCAAACTATGGAATGTGCCATGTGGCTTGTAATGGAATTTTAGGTTGAGTAAATACCTCTTTGGGGCATGAATAAATATCAAGTAATCCATTTTATGCACTTATTCCATGTGGTCTCAATAAAAACATAATCCAATTGCAGGATAAGACCTGCAACAACGTAGTCAGGCCACCTCAATTATAGAGGCTTAAGAATCCAATCTTAGTTTTGAATGTCCTGAGAAGACCTGCTACTGTGTTAGTCGGGTCCCTTCAATTATAGAGGCCCAAAAGCCAACCTTACGAATGGGGCATTCACATTACATCAATAAGCACGTTTTTCATGAAGAAAATCCATCAAAGAGTATCTAAAGGAGGTAAGTAAGTTAAGTTACATCAAAGAAATTTGACTTCCCCACATAGCCCTATGCATATACTATTTGAACCTATGGTGGGGTAACAATTGCCAAAAATAATGACCGCCTCTTGACTGCTTTTGTAACTCTTGCTTGCATATCATAATTACAATGCCAACCACCTATATGTGCTTCCATGTGAACTCGATAAGAACATATGACAAGCTTGTCTCTTTAGCTAGTAAGGCTTTGTATAATTCATTACTTTGTAGAGATATCTGGATGTTTCAGGTATTAATTGAAAATTGGGGTCTGAATAGAAGCCAATAAAAGCCCAAATTCAGATTATGAAATGTGCCATGTGGCTTGTGATGGAATTGTAGATTGGGTAAATACCTCTGTTTGGGGCATGGATAAATATCTAGTGATCGATTTTATCCACGTATTCCAGGTGGTCTTAATAAAAACATTGCAAGACAAGACCTGCAACAATGTAGTGGGGCTATGTCAATTATAGAGACCTAGGAATCCAATAATAATTTGAATGTCACGAGAAGATCAGTCCCTTATGATACTTCCTAGGAAGTACTAGCACGAGTGTTTTCACGTAACACGGCACTGGAGTGTTTTTACGTCTACATTAAGAATGCGGCGTCTACTAGACCGAGAAATCAAAAGGCAAGGGAGTGCCAAATCACTTGCTTTAAAAAGATCTAAGCCGTCAGATTAGTGTTGGTTTTGATATAAAAATGGAGCTAGTTGCTTCTGCAGTTTGCACCTTTGTATGAGTTGCTTTTGAAATGGCCTTTCGTCCTGGCTGCATTCTTTCTCCTGAATACATTGCCAAAATCGAAGGCATTGTTCGTGAAGCCAAAGATGGGTATTACAATCTCACGCTATCCCTTCCGCCGGAAGCGAGCTACAAATATACTACACCTGGCCAGTATGTAATGCTCTCTAAGCATCCAGGCCACAAACCAGCTTACTTCTTCGTGGCCTCTGCTCCTTCGCTTTTTCCATGCAATAGCATGGAATTTCTGATCCACGATGTCCCAGATAGCACAGCTGATGATCTTATCAACAGTAAGATCGGCGACCAGGTTCTGATCGTATTTCCACCTCCTAAACTCACCGATGTCAACACCCTCCTTTTATTTGCCAGTGGCTTCGGTATCAGGTACGCTAACTTACTTAACTCTTAATATACTTTTCAGCACCAAAACGTTCCTTCTCTCGCTTTTAGCACCATGCGAGCAGTCATAGAGCAGGGTTTGGAAAAATTACCACCATTTTACTCTGTTACTCTGTACCATTTATATGGATCATCAGATCAACTCCCATATGCTGTAAGTAATCTTCTGCATGGAATATGTAACTTAACTTCCGAACAGGCTTCATACGTTTTCCTTTCGTTGACAGGAGAAGTACAAGGAATGGAAGAGTCTGGGTGTGGAGATCACCCCTTGTAAGGAGGTAACGCATCCAGAGATTGGAGGAGACTTAGATAGAATCCACAGAAATATAAATAAGTTACTTGTTAATGTCTGATTCGCAGGGTACAATAGAACTGAACATCGTTGAACCACAAGCAACTGGGGCGCTCCTTTGTGCATCAAAGGAAGAACAGAAGGTAACTTAGCGTTTGTTTTTCTGATATGACCGTATAAGATGTTGCTAAAAACTTTCACCAAGTTTCGCACAGTACATAACCGACATCCTGATGAAAAAGGGAGTACCAAAAGAGAAGATCCTCACTGTTTTTGATGGATACGACACTCAAGACTTAGAGGGTAATAGACTCCAACTGCTTCAATCAAGTTAAGTTAGTCATTTCGGATCTGACATTCATCTTGGCTTTTGTTCAGCTGTTCCAGCAGCAGCGGTTAAAACGTTTAAAAGTAAAGAGAGTTCCTTTTATTTTGTTTTGTTTTCTTTACTGTGTACTCCACGTTTTAACTGCATCCTATCTTAATATGCAGATGACAAAGGCGGTGTGACATTCCTTCCTATGACTTCTAAATATATTCCTTCCAAGTGCCACTTTAAGTGAAGTTATGACCTTCCTAAGTATGCATGTATTTCATGCTAAGAAATGGGCATCTGTCTATATATATATTCAATAAGCCAAATGGGAAGTCTACAGATATGTGGATAATCCAAACTACGGACCTTGCATATATTAAATATCCCATTCCTCACTACATTGTACTTTGCGCACATGTTAAATGTTGAATTTAAGAATAATTGATGCATTCTATGATTACCCATTCTTGAGCAGGCCTCCAGATTAGAATTTATCGTGATGTCTTAGGGTGCTTTCCCATGGGCAGAAAACCTCCAGAAAACCTCCAGGTTTCCCGAAGGTCTGGTCTGCTATTCTGATGTTCCCATGAGCTAAGAAACTGAGTGCTTGAGGTTAAGAATCTCATTTTGAAAGTAATCCCGACGATTACTTTTGGACCAGGGCCTGACCTCATCCAGGTCCGTCCGTCCATCTGAAAGCACCCTTACCCAACTCAATGTGTGGACCCATTCACTTGCATGTGTTCTCTTAGAATAATGTATTGGTAGTACAAATAATTCAATGAACAATTTGTGTCGAAATGCCGAAAGTAACCTTTCAAGTGTCTTATGTGCTACCACTTCCTTTTTTACAATTTGGGCTGCAAATTTATGTGGGTACGTGAGGCTCTTAATGCATTTTACCCATTCCTCACTACATTGTACGTTGCGCACATGTTAAATGTTGACTTTAAGAATAATTGATGCATTTTATGGTTACCCATTCTTGAGCAGGCCTCCAGATTAGAATTTTACTTAACTAGAAATTTGTAGTTTTTTATGTAATGTGCACATGTTAAATGTTGAATTTAAGAATAATTGATGTATTTTATGGTTACCCAATCTTGAGCAGGCCTCCAGATTAGAATTTTCTTAACTAGAAATTTGTAGTTTTTTATGTAACCTAACCAGATATTTTAAATATCAGCCGGATATGCTTACATGTGTTACAACTTCCTTCTATCAAGCTGTTGCTACATTGTACTTTGTGCACATGTTAAATGTTGAATTTAAGCATGGCCAGTGGTATTGCAGTGCATTAAGCTATAATGGTTTGTTTAATATCAACCGAATTTACAAGTCTATAGTGGTGCAATGGAAATGAATGTAATAAAGATTTGTTAATATCAATAGAATATGCTAGTCCATCATGGTCAAATGGCAATGAATTCCCATAGATTCCTTAAGATCCTTTTGAGATTCCCCTGGATTCCCAAACATTATCCCAAGATTCAATTAGATTCTTCAAGATTCTATTTAGATTTTCCTCGATTCCATTAGACTCATGTAGATCCTACAAGATTTTGTGAAGGTTCCACTAGGTTCTCCAAAATTATATATTTCTCTCATTCTCTGGTTTTCTATTCCCTCTTCCCTTTACTTAAGAGAACTTCCTGGGTTGCTTTTTTAACATTTTGGCCAAACCCCATTGGTGTACGATGTTATTTTTGGCCACCCTCTGCCTGCACCTGGCATACTCCTTTTTGTATAAGTGCATCCCTCAGGGCAGACCAATAAGCACTAATCTTGATGTGGTGTGCGGGTCATATGTCCAAATAGGGTCCAAATAGGATGCTGCTGTAGGTAACTCATTACAACTTAAAATTGCTTCCTTTTCTTTTCTGACAGTTGCTGCTCTCTTGGTTTGGGTCCCATAGGCCAATTGGTCTCCGTGGACGATTACATTCTATCTATTCAATTCTATTCTATTCTATTCTATTCTATTCTATTCTATTCTATTCTATTCTATTCTATTCTATTCTATTCTATTCTATTCTATTCTATTCTATGATCTATTCTATTCTCTGCTATTGGTCTCTGTGACTTGGGGTTTTGTTTCAGCCCCACTCACCACATCCCACACATCTCTTTCTTCCAACACTGGTTGCATTTTCCAAAACCACACAGCAGCATTAGAACGATCAAGCTTCTCCAAATTCTTGAGATCCATTTGAAGCTTCGCCATTATACAACTCCACTGCCTGATTCAAACACCTCTTCTTGATCTCTTCGTTTTTCCTCACGCTCTGATACCATAAAACAATAAGACTCCAAATGTTATCCAAGCGTGTTTTCTTTTTGTGCAATATAGGTATGTTTACAATTGCCACATGAGCTATTTATTAGCTAAAAGGTTCTTTTTGTTGCAATGTTAAAGTTAATTTTCTTCATTGCATTGTTAATGTTAATTTTGTTTGGTGTTAATATAGGATTACTTGAGTTTGATGTTCGGGATCACGTATATCAAACTTGCGAAGTACTAGGATTATGCTTATATTGCATGTGTATAATGATTTAGTGATACAAATCCATAAGTGCCTTGAACTTTTTTAAGTCCACAATGGTTTAAACTTTTGTAAACATATTTGATATTCCATGTCATCTCTACTCAATTCGATGAAATTATATCACATATGTCAAACTTGCGAACATTGTCTTTGCAGTGCATTAAGCTATAATGGTTTGTTTAATATCAACCGAATTTACAAGTCTATAGTGGTGCAATGGAAATGAATGTAATAAAGATTTGTTAATATCAATAGAATATGCGAGTCCATCTGTGACGGTCCAGGGGAATATACGCCATAAATACGTATATTCCTGGATCCGTCACTATACAAGTCTATCTTCATAGCCTTGTATACCATAGATTGTGGCACTAGGGGGCATGGCCAAGTTATTCTCATAACTTAGCCAACCATAGGTTAGACCATTATCCACGTGGCCTTAACCTATTGGGGGCACCCGCCACACAGGACTCACCCGATTGGTGCCACGTGGCATCCTAGGTGGACCTAACTTATATAGGCCTAAACCCTAACCCTAGGCCTCTTTCCAGCCCTAGCACCCAGAGACTCACCTACTCGTTCGAAACCCCGTTTCGAACATCGTTTGTTGTGGCATAGGCTGGTGCAGCAGCCCCAGCAGGGTAGACTCGTTCTTGGAGTAGGAGCAGCATCTCGTGAGTCGAAGACCATGGAGGCACACGGATCTGGAGGGAGAGCTTCAGGAGCAGGTATGTAGAGTAGTAGTTGTGCTAGCTTATCTGGAAGTAGTATTCCAGATATGCTAGTATCTTGTATCTTAAGTAGAGCCATCCTAGAACCCGTATTCAACATCTTGAACCCTAATCAATGAACCCTAACCATTAGTTAGATTTGTATGATTAGGTTAAGATGTTCTTCTTATGATTATTTTCATGATGTGATGATTATGTGATGATGGTTGATCATGTTTGCTCCTCTTGTATTGGGAAGGGGGGTAGAGACCTAGGGCCATATGTAGTATGCTCCTAGAGTAGATCCCTTAGTTCCTATTAGTTGCGGCCTGTGCATAGGAGCCCACCAGGCTATTGAGGCTATGATATGACTCAGCACCATACAACGGGGCTAGAGGGAATGTGGAGGGAGGATCCCTGCCGAGTGGGGGCTTCGGGGGATCCCATAGTGAGCTAGGCTTATGGTCGGTCACTTCGTGTGGGCCGAGCATGGGTCCGACACCTCCTGGGGCAATGGTGTCGCCCTGCCTCTCGAGAGCTGCAAGTGTTGGCTTGGCTCTCGTTTTGGGGGGTTAAGTCGGGTACGAATCGTGTGTCGCCACGATTCTCTAGCCGCCCACGGAACCTCTAGACCCTGGGAAGGGGAGATGCAACCCCTTCCGCCTCATCCCGGACTAGGGAGATGCAACTTTGGAGTAGTCCCGATGGGTGATGCCATGGGATTGCGATCAGGAAGGCTAGAGTCATGCGAGCACGAGTTAGCCCATCCGCAAAGTATGCAGGGAGGAGGGGCGGATGGAGTGGTCAACCCTAGCCATTGTTCTATGCGGCCCCCACCGCCATTGCCATGACTCGGTCTGCTCTATCTTGAGGCCTAGCTGGTCAGTCATCCTCCTTACGAAGTCGGAGCGGGGTAGGAGCTCTCATGTTTTATGGTTCGTGATTATCATCTCTGCATTGGTATATGTGTGATGCACTACCCTTCGAGGTAGTATTTGTATATGTTTGATGCTAGTTCTGACGTGTTATCGCTTCCGCTGTTATAGGAGCCCATAGGGGAAGGGCGCGCAAGACACCTTCGTGTTCCCTCCCCGCACTAGGGATCACCTCAGAGTGCGGGGTAGACGAAGGGCCCCGCGTGCGGTTGTTGAGCGGACGGGGATTTCTGCTGCCGAGTGTACTGGGGGCCGTATGTTTAGCGGGGGCGTCACAATGGTATCGAGGCGATGTTCTTGGTTGACCAAGGACTAGCACTGACCATAACCATGAAAGTAGTCTAACAGGCCTATAGGGGTGTGAAATAAACATTTCCACCATTGAACCGCGAAAATGGGGGAAAAATTTTTCTCCTAGGTAGTGGGTCAGGATTTAGGCCAAGTGTTAGACGAAGGAATGAGTGAGTCAAATTCATCTTCTAGTAAATTTGAAGTGAAAATTATGCATCTGCATCAAATTTCACCTAAAATGGGTCGAAGAATCATGCCAATCGGAGACCCAGGTGAAAAATGGTGCAAATCCATAATTAGCACCTCAAACCATTAGAAAAATTCGAAAATTAAAGGTATAATATCAATTAATATAGGTTTAATATATACGTTAATAATTAAATAATTACTAAATATGGTGTAATTAATAAGGGGGGCTAATAAATAGGGGTATTTATGGTAGGAGAATATTCCTAGGGACCCTCCTTTTTAAATATCTGACACCTCATTCTCTCTCTCCAACCTTTCACCTCCACCTCTCTCTTGCTCAGCCTTTCGTCACCCATTTTCTGAACCATAAGATATGGCTCGCACCAAACAAACCTACAGGAAGCCTGGGCCTAGACCCACCCTCTCCATGGCGCAGGCAGCAGGGCGGCACTTCAAGAAGGTCCCTGAGCACCTTCAGCCGAAGCCAGGCGACGAGGAGTCCCCCAGCAGCAGCAGCGAAGACTCCTTCCATGATGCCGAGGAGAGCCCCAGCAGCAGCTCGTTATCAGGAGGCACGCAGAGAACGGATGAGTCTCGCCACTTCAGGGCATCGGACACCGAGGTGGAAGAGCAACTTGAAGAACAGGTGGAGGAGCAGCACCACCAGACCGAAGAAGCGGGCCCTTCAGTGCCCAAAAAGAAGGGGAAGGAAAAGGTCACGGAGTGGCCAGAGGAGAGGGCCGCCAGGAAGAAGCGGGAGCGGGAGAGGGAGCAGAGGGAGCGGGAAAGGCGGACCAAAAGGAGGAACGATGGCCCTCGCCGGACCATCGTTATTGAGGAGCCTCGTGAGGAGGAGGAGGCGCAAGAGGGCGGTAATGGAGAAGAGGAGGAGCAGCAGCAGGACCCCGATGCGAGGCCACCCTACCCTAAGTGGCCGGAGCCACCTAAGGTGGTGAAGAAGCAAAAGGTAGGGGAGCGGGCATTCGCGCTCCGACAGGACCGCGAGTTCAAGCGGAAGATGGCGGCGTACAAGGAGTACCTCCGTCGTTGGACGAGGTACAATGAGTGGTACTGCCGCCAGGAGGTGCAGCGAGTTGTGGAGGGCGGCAGGCCGAAGAAAAATCAGCCCAAGCCACCCCCACCTAGGCCGGAAAAACCCAAAAGGGTTCACCACGGGCCGAACAGTACGTACGCCCGGGTGTTTAGGGAGATAAAGCACTTTCAAATGTGCACGAATCTCCTGATAAGGAAGGCGCCCTTCGAGCGTCTCCTTAGAGAGGTCATGCAGCAGTTCCGGACCGATTACAGGGTTACCCCTCTGATGACCCAGGCCCTGCAGGAGGCAGCCGAAGCAGAGCTGGTGCAGCTCTTCGAGGAAGGGAATCTCTGTGCCATCCATGCTAAGAGAGTTACCCTTATGCCAAAGGATATTCACTTAGCACGGAGGATTCGCAGAGAGAGGCCCTAGGCCCTCAATTTTGTAAATTTTGTTAGAAAAGTTAAATTTTCATGTAACTGTGTTTCTTATTAATATAAAAGTTATTTTCCTCTATAATTAGAAAAATGTTGTATGCTTGAAATTTAGGAAATAGAACCCAATTGTAGTTGAATTCTTCATAGTACCCTCAGAAATATCCTAGAAATCATGACTACAACAAAATTTTGGCAAAAAAATCATCAAAAATGCAAAAATTTGGTCCAACCGGGTGAGACCGCGCCTAGGGCCTCTGCGTCCCCGACGCGGGCGCGTTTCGCGTGGATTCACCCGACTGGGCCCAAATTCATGCTTTTAGATGTCAGTTTTGCTCAAAATAAGTTGCTAGATAGGTTAGAATCGGCCCAATTAGCCATATTAGCATCTCCAAATTCCCTGAATTGACCAAAAATTGGCCCAAAATAGGCCAACCGGGTGAGACCGCGCCAAACGCGTCTGCGTCCGCGACGCGGAGGCCATCCGCGCGGATTCACCCGGATCAGCCCATTTTGACCCAAATTAGCCAAATTTGACCCAACAAATTGCCATGTAGTGTTTCTTGCTTTGTTTTGCTTAAGTTTGCACTTCATGGTAGTTCATTTGGACACCCAGAGCCATAGAACCAAGGCCGTCTTAGGTAGGTACCTTTTTGGACGAACCCCGAGGTCACCCATAGTCTATAAAAAGAGGCCTCATTTGTCATTTTTCCTTCTACAGATCTGCTCCCAACCCCTTAGGCGATTTTCTGATCCTCCACTCATCCTTGCAAGCCATTTTCTACACCCTTTCCTGTTCAATGGCGCCCAGCAACTTTGAGAGATGGTACAATGCTGCCAGCCACATCCATCAGCTTCCTATAGATCAAGCCTTCTCTGTGTTTGACCACTTGTTTGATCTTCATGCAACTTTGACTAGAACACCCTACTACACGGACATCATGTGCCAATATGACCAGCAGGTCCTGCCTTGGGAAGTTAGACTGCCTCCTAGGGGAGGGAATTGGGTTTCTCTTGAGACACTTACCCAAGCCTTAGGTCGAGAGTTGGCAGGATCCAAAGGCAAGAAGCAGCTATGGGATAGGACCAGGACCATGCCCGATTACATGACCTGCAGACACAATAGGCATAGGTACCTTTCGTCTCAGACAGCCCTTGCCCTTTTCATGCACTATAAATCAATCAACAAAGTAGGGGAACCCTCTGTTCAGCCCTTAGACTTAGCGCCACTTGATACCCGTAGGGCCCAGGATCAAATCCTGAATATAGAGTCCTCCGCCTACGAATACTATGGCACGACGTCAGGGGCACCATCTCTGCAGATTCATGAAGACTACGAACAGCTAGGGGAGCAAAACGCAGAATGGGAGAACAGGGAGGCAACAAGGATGCAGAGGTACATGTCGAGACACGACGACGACATGAGGAGAGCCACCGAGCCACCGGTCGGCATCACAGCTCTGTCACCGATAGTCATCGACGGGGAGGAGTACATTTTTGCAAACGACATCCTCAACTTGTCGTATTGCCAGGAACAGGGTCTTCGAATCAACGAGCTCTTGGGCATGATAGCACACGGGAAGAGCACAGACTTCATCGACTACTCATACCAGGAGATTCCAAGGGAGCTGGCGGAGAGACACTCTTACGGGGGGGAGACAATGTCGGATATAGCAGCCTATCAGCAGATAAGGGAGATCTATCGACAGCAGGAATCTATCATCTCAGAGGAGGAGTTCCAGCAGATACAGAGCACACTCTACAAACCAGGGAGGGGCCCAAGCTCAAGCCGACCAGTTCGAGCCAGGAGCATGAGGGAAGGGTCCAGCAGCATCAACTTGGACAACGCAACCAGCATGTGGAGAGATCACGAAGATCTTATGGCAGTGGATGCTTACGGCGAAGCAGCTCAAAGGAAGGGCACTGGATCGCGAGGCGTAGGGAAGGGCACGACACTTCGCTACTATCTTCCAGCCCTCAGCCAAGGGCAAATGATAGTCTTTCACAAGGAGTTCAGCCCAAGGGGGGGAAGAATCCGTGGCACTTCTCATAGCACTCTCGGGCTTCGGGCAGCATTCGAAGATATACGCCCATGCCGATCACATCATTCTTTTCAACAGGGCAGTCGCGCTCCATTGCCTCGACTTTGCGAGAGGGCACCTTAGGGATGCAACACTTTCAGTGGTAGCAGCAACAGCACCAGAACTTCCGGAACCGGAGATGGCATGAGCACTTGAAGGAAGATCGACAAGGAACATCTTGCGCAACCTCGGCAAAGGCCTCCGATTCAGGGATGTCAAGAACTTCTTCAGGCTTTCGGGAGGCCATTGAATAGTTGTAAAAATTTCTTAAGTTTTGTGCTAAATGATTTCTTGTACCCATTATGCTAAACATATCTACCTTATAATGTAACCCTTATGTATTAATGGCTATTAAACTGTTTTGCAAATGTAAGGCTTTGTATGATTTCCTTATAATTAAAGATAATTCAATTACAAGTAAGATTGATCAACATCTAACCCAAATAACATGTATTGATGATCAAACCTTGCAGCAAGGAACTCAAGTGCAGGATCTCAAGACCAGCACCGACCACGCAATTGGGTACCAAGGAACTTGTTTGGCAGAGAACAAGAAGATTTTGAGCAGGATATGTCACCAGAGGCAATCAATGCAAGGCTGGTGCAGATGAGGAACCAGATGCAAAACCTCATCAACTGGGCGGCACCTCTGATGAATGAGCAGGAAGATGGTCCTCTACCTCCACCTTGTTTTCCGGGTGGTGACGAAGTCCCTCAGCAGGAAGGGGAGGGCAACCAGGGGAACGTCAGGGATAGGAGAAGGAAGAGGAAAACCAGGAGTCCATCATCATCTAGCTCCAGCTCATCAGACAGTTCTTCCAGTGAGGACAGCTCTAGCTCCGACAGTCAGTCTGGCACACCTAAAGCAAGGAAAAGAGCAAGAAAGACAGATGACTATCAGAAAAAGGTGGATAGTGCTATGAGCAACGTATGGAAGACAAGGAAGCTAGGCCAGTTCTCGGGGAAAGACAGGTCAGGCATGGAGGCTGAAGCAAGGCTTGATGAAATGGAAGAATTTGGCAACTCCTACGGTATGAAAGACAAGGACATAGGGAAAGTTGCTACAGCTAACCTTATTGGACCAGCAAGGATCTGGTGGAAGGGATATGCTAAGTCCAACAAGCTGAAGAGGAACAATTGCAGGTTTAAGACCTTCAGCAAGGCTTTCCGCAAGCACTATGTGCCTAGGTCTCATACTAGTAGACAGATCCAGCAGTTTTACAGGTTGAATCAGGGTAGCTTATCAGTGGCTAAGTATACCGAAGAATTCATGAGGCTCAGGCTGCATGTTCCTGGAGTCTCAGAAAGGCAAGCAGTGGATACCTACATTGAGGGGTTGAACAGCAACATCAAGAGGCTTGTTAGAGCAATCAACCCAAGGTCAGTTGCAGAGGCCGAAGATAAAGCTATAAGTTTGGAGGAGGCACCAGCAACTCCAGCAGAGAAGCAGTCAACTTTCAGGGGTAAGAGTTCAGGGCAGTATCAGGGGCAATATCAGGGTAAGCAATCAGCAGCTACACCATCAGGAGGTCAGCAGCAAGGTAAGAGTCAGAACAAAGCTTTTGGGGACCGTAAGCCACAGAATGCATCAGGGGGCAGTGCTCTTAAGCGTCTCCTAGACAGTCTGCCGAAGGAGAAGAGACATGAGTGCATTGAGAAAAAGTTATGCTTCAGGTGCTTCCAGCCAGGGCACCGAACACATGATTGTCCATTCGTCATGCAGTCAGCCTTGGCAGAACTTATGGATTGGGACTCCCCAACAGAAGCGGACGAGGACGACGACCAGCAGGAGGCCCAGGACTTCATAGATGGTGAGTGCCACATATGTGCAAACATTGAGACAGGTGATATTGACAATCAGTCGACTGTCATCGCGGCTGATGGGATCATAGATAGTAACCCATATGTAGTCCTCATAGATACAGGTAGCTCTCACAATTTTGCATCTCCTAGGTTGGCTGCTCTAATGAAGAATAAGGTATTGAAGTCTAAGCCAAGGCCAGTGGCTATGGCAAACGGCGCCATTCGGCACACTAAGGGGAGGAGGATCATCTTTGACATAGACCTTAGTGGGGCTAAGTGGCCGATGGGGGCGGAAGTCATGGATATCGGAAGGTATGATCTTATTGTGGGGATGGAATTCTTGAAGCCAGCTAAAGCAGTGATTGATTGTGACCGGAACGAAGTTACCATGACGGCACCGGACGGCAACAAGTTGATAGTCAAAGGTAAGAAGGTAGCTTCTCCCATGCAGTGTATTTCCTTGAAGCAGCTAAGGAAGAGTATAGAAAGGAATAAGGTGGACTACATCTTAAGGATGGAATCAGTCGAGCCAGGCAAGCAGGATGGAAGTGACCCAAAGGGGAATCAATTGCCCAAGCAGATAGCGAGGCTTATTTCAGAGTTCAAGGATGTATTTCCGGATGAAATCCGGCAGCTGCCACCTTATAGGGGTGTGGAATGTGAGATCACGTTGGCTCCGGATGCGAAGCCTACCAGTAAGGTGCCATATAGAATGAGCACCCCAGAATTGATTGAGCTCAAGAAGCAGCTTCAGGAATTGCTTGAGTTGGACTTTATAAGAGCAAGTGTGTCTCCTTTCGGAGCACCTATACTCTTTGTGAAGAAGAAAGATGGGAGCTTAAGAATGTGCATAGACTATCGCCAGCTCAATAAGCAGACGATAAAGAACAAGTATGCATTACCAAGGGCAGATGACCTAATGGACCAGTTACAAGGAGCAAAGGTATTCTCTAAAATTGATTTGAGGTCAGGATACCATCAGATAAGAATAAAAGAAGAGGATATCCATAAGACCGTTTTCAGAACGCGGTATGGTCATTTTGAGTTTACAGTAATGCCCTTTGGACTATCGAACGCTCCAGCAACGTTTATGCGCCTCATGAACGACATCTTCAGAGACTTCTTGGATGAGTTTGTTATTGTCTTCTTCGACGATATTCTAGTCTACAGCAAGTCTATTGAGGAGCATTGTCAGCATCTCAGGAAAGTGTTGGAAAAGTTGAGACGTCATCGGTTGTATGGGAAGCTTTCCAAGTGCCACTTCGCAACAGGCCGAGTGGAATATTTGGGGCACGTAGTAACATCCGAGGGAATCTCCACAGATCCATCTAAGATTGAGGCAATAGTTGATTGGCCAGCTCCAAGAAATGTGGCAGAAGTAAGAAGCTTTCTCGGATTGGCGGGATATTACAGAAAGTTTGTCAAGGACTTTGCTAAGTGGGCGTCCCCTCTGTCGGACCTCACCAAGGCCAAGAAGATTAAGGATTGGACTAGTCATTGGTTAGAGAAAGTCCAAGCTTCCTTCGAGAAGCTTAAGGAGGCCTTAACAACAGCACCAGTGCTTGTTCTCCCGGATCCGAGTAAAGATAAGTTGGTAGCAACAGATGCAAGTAAGATAGCAACAGGAGCAGTCTTGATGCAAGAAGGAAGGGTAGTCGCCTACGACTCGAAGAAGATGAACGATGCCGAGCAACGCTACCCAACCCATGATCAGGAGCTGCTAGCCATTGTCAGGGCATTGAGGATATGGAGGCATTATTTGCTGGGAAGGAAGTTTCAGTTAGATACTGATCACCAGAGTCTTTAGTATCTTTTCACCCAGCCACTCCTCAACTTAAGGCAAAGGAGGTGGATGGAATTCCTTGAGGAGTACGATTTTGACATTGTATATAAGCCCGGCAAGCTTAATGTTGTAGCAGATGCCCTCTCCAGGAGACCATTTCAGACAAGGACGCATTGTAATGCGATTTCCACTCTTTCGAGTGAGTTTGGCAAGAAGATTGAGGAGTCCTTGCCAACAGATGTGGACTTCAAGGAGGTATGGGAAAGCCTTTCCAAGGAAGCCAGAACAGATAAGGAGCGGGAAGCCTTCAAGCATTATAAGAAGGAAGGCAACCTGTTGTATCACAAGCATAAGTTGTGTGTGCCCGAATCATCAGGGGTAAGGAAGTTAATTCTTCATGACACACATAACAGCCCAATAGCAGGGCATGCTGGCTTCATGAAGACCTATTTCAAGATTCGAAGTAGCTACTTCTGGCCAGGAATGAAGAGACAGATAGCTGTATATATTCGGGATTGCCAGTTATGTCAGTAGACCAAGGCGGAGCAACTTCGGATTCCAGGTGCTTTAGAGCCATTGGGGGTGCCAAATGCGAAGTGGGAGGTCATAAGCATGGATTTCATTACAGGTCTCCCTAGAACTCTTCGAGGCAAGGATGCATTGATGGTTGTCATAGACAAGTTATCTAAGATGGCACATTTTGTGCCTTGCAAGACTACTGACACCGCATTAGATACTGCCAAGTTATTTGTAAGGGAGATTTTTAGACTCCATGGCATGCCTCGGGAGATAATATCTGATAGAGATTCTAAGTTTATGAGTGCCTTTTGGCAGGATCTCTTTAGCACCATTCAGACGAAGCTCTCCATGAGCACGGCATATCATCCCCAAACAGATGGCCAGACGGAAAGGACGAATCGGATCATTGAAGATATGCTTCGAAGTTATGTGTGGAACAAGCAGTCCAAGTGGGATGAGTATATCCACTTGGTGGAATTCACCTACAATAGTGCCAAGCAGGAGTCATCTCAGATGTCTCCTTTCATGGTAAATTACGGGTACCAGTGCTTAACCCCGGATACCTGGCACAATCCTGTGTCGAAGGTGGAAGTATCCCAGCAGATGTTAGGGGATATGCAGCAGCTAGTGGAAGAAGTAAGGGGTTACTTATTGGCAGCAAGAAGTCGGCAGAAGAGTGTAGCCGACAAGCACAGGACCGTAAGTGAGTTCAAGGTAGGCGATAGCGTTTGGTTGAAGATCAAGGTGAAGCAAGCAAAGTTGCGGATTGGGAGTTGTAAGAAGCTTGCCCCTAGGTGGGCTGGTCCGTTCAAGATTTTGGAGAGAGTGGGCTCTCAAGCCTACAAGTTGGATCTTCCGGCCCATCTCAAGGTTCACAAGGTCTTCCACGTAAGTTTATTAAAGAGGCACAATCCTAACCCTGAGGAGGTTTTGGATACTCCAACTTTGTTGGAAATGACGGAGGAGCAAGTAGAAATAGTGCATGAGTTACTTCTTGATAAGTCATTCAAGAAGACTAGGAGGTCTCAATTCCTCCAATATCTGGTTAAGTGGAAGCACTTACCCGTGGAAGATGCGACATGGGTATTGAAGCAAGATTTGGAGAAGCAATACCCAGAGTTTATGAAGGAGTTTGATGGGCGAGTCGTCTCCGACCTGGTCGACCCCGATTTGCCAGGTGGTTAGCTAGTATGTTGTTAGTTAGCCTTAAGCCTGGCGCATGCATTCTAGTTAGTAGGGTGCATGTGCCAGAACCTTGGATCGTGTGGGCGATGATGGGATACGCCTTTAGGGCATTCTCTAGGCCACACGCACCAAGAGGTGCGCATGACCAATAGGGTCATGTGAGTGAGGAATGAGGCATGGTGGGCGATGATGGGACATCGATCGGATGCTCTCTATGCCACGATGCGGGGTACGCACACCTGGCCGTAGGAGGGTCATGGTGAAGGTTAAAGTGATCATGCGCGATGATGGGATCGTGAGACGTTCCCTAGCTTCAAACCCTTGGGGCATGATGCACTAGGGGTACTCGGCACCGGGTAACCGAGTACAAGGTAGCACTCGATCATGGGCGATGATGGGAGCATCTTAAATGATCCCTAAGCTCAAATCCGAAAGGGCCATGATCTTGGGCAAGGTAGTAGGACAACCTTGAGCCAGTAGTTCGGCTCAAGGAGGTAAGGGGGGTGGTCCCCTAAAAACCACAAATTATTAACTAAACTAACGTAATGTGCTCCTTTTGCAGGAAAGTAGAAGGGGGACCTCAACGAGGAGCGCGTTACGAGAAGATAGGGGGAGCCATAATTTAGATTATGAACCCTAATAACTCTTATAATAATGTTTGAAATAATCGTGTTAAGGCTATATAATTTTGTATAAGTACAAATATAGCCTAAATTTTGACCTTAACTAATAAAACTGGATTGCTATAATAAACTAAAGGTTATGACATGTTGTCCCTTTTGCAGGTATAAGGTAGGTTCGTCACCTTAGCGCAATGCTGAGGACATCATTGTCCTAAGGGGGGGAGAATGTGACGGTCCAGGGGAATATACGCCATAAATACGTATATTCCTGGATCCGTCACTATAGAAGTCTATCTTCATAGCCTTGTATACCATAGATTGTGGCACTAGGGGGCATGGCCAAGTTATTCTCATAACTTAGCCAACCATAGGTTAGACCATTATCCACGTGGCCTTAACCTATTGGGGGCACCCGCCACACAAGACTCACCCGATTGGTGCCACGTGGCATCCTAGGTGGACCTAACTTATATAGGCCTAAACCCTAACCCTAGGCCTCTTTCCAGCCCTAGCACCCAGAGACTCACCTACTCGTTCGAAACCCCGTTTCGAACATCGTTTGTTGTGGCATAGGCTGGTGCAGCAGCCCCAACAGGGTAGACTCGTTCTTGGAGTAGGAGCAGCATCTCGTGAGTCGAAGACCATGGAGGCACACGGATCTGGAGGGAGAGCTTCAGGAGCAGGTATGTAGAGTAGTAGTTGTGCTAGCTTATCTGGAAGTAGCATTCCAGATATGCTAGTATCTTGTATCTTGAGTAGAGCCATCCTAGAACCCGTATTCAACATCTTGAACCCTAATCAATGAACCCTAACCATTAGTTAGATTTGTATGATTAGGTTAAGATGTTCTTCTTATGATTATTTTCATGATGTGATGATTATGTGATGATGGTTGATCATGTTTGCTCCTCTTGTATTGGGAAGGGGGGTAGAAACCTAGGGCCATATGTAGTATTGCTCCTAGAGTAGATCCCTTAGTTCCTATTAGTTGCGGCCTGTGCATAGGAGCCCACCAGGCTATTGAGGCTATGATATGACTCAGCACCATACAACGGGGCTAGAGGGAATGTGGAGGGAGGATCCCTGCCGAGTGGGGGCTTCGGGGGATCCCATAGTGAGCTAGGCTTATGGTCGGTCACTTCGTGTGGGCCGAGCATGGGTCCGATACCTCCTGGGGCAATGGTGTCGCCCTGCCTCTCGAGAGCTGCAAGTGTTGGCTTGGCTCTCGTTTTGGGGGGTTAAGTCGGGTACAAATCGTGTGTCGCCACGATTCTCTAGCCGCCCACGGAACCTCTAGACCCTGGGAAGGGGAGATGCAACCCTTCCTGCCTCATCGGACTAGGGAGATGCAACCTGGAGTAGTCCCGATGGGTGATGCCATGGGATTGCGTATCCGGAAGGCTAGAGTCATGCCAGAGCCTGAGTTAGCCCATCTGCAAAGTATGCACAGGAGGGGCGGATGGAGTGGTCAACCCTAGCCATTGTTCTATGCCAGCCCTCGCCATTGCCATGACTCGGTCTGCTCTATCTTGAGGCCTAGCTGGTCAGTCATCCTTCTTACGAGTCTGAGCCGGGGTAGGAGCTCTCATGTTTTATGGTTCGTGATTATCATCTCTGCATTGGTATATGTGTGATGCACTACCCTTCGAGGTAGTATTTGTATATGTTTGATGCTAGTTCTGACGTGTTATCGCTTCCGCTGTTATAGGAGCCCATAGGGGAAGGGCGCGCAAGACACCTTCGTGTTCCCTCCCCGCACTAGGGATCACCTCAGAGTGCGGGGTAGACGAAGGGCCCGTGCGGTTGTTGAGCCGGACGGGGGATTTCCTGCTCAAATGGTCAAATGGCAATGAATTCCCATAGATTCCTTAAGATCCTCTTGAGATTCCCCTGGATTCCCAAACATTATCCCAAGATTCAACTAGATTCTTCAAGATTCTATTTAGATTTTCCTCGATTCCATTAGACTCCCGTAGATCCTACAAGATTTTGTGAAGGTTCCACTAGGTTCTCCAAAATTATATAAAGACATTAAATTCCCCTAGATTCCCTTAGATTCTCTAAAATTCCATCAAGATTCCCCTAAATTCTCAAGGACTTTATGAATATTCCCTTGGATTTCGCTAGGTTCCCAAATATTCTCTTGAGATTCTCATGGACTCCTTAAGATTCTCTTACGACTCCCATTGGATTCCCAAAGATTATCCCAAGCTTCCTTCAGATTTTCCAAGATTTTATGAAGATTCTCCTAGGTTCCCTTAGATTCTATGAAGATTGCTCTCGATTCTACTAAGATTCCATCAAGACTCCCTAGATCCTATGAAGATTCTCCTAGATTCTCTTAATTTCTATAAATTGTGTGAAATTCTAACATTCCCTAAGATTCCACAAAGATTCTTAAAATTTGACCACATTAGCTTCAATGGCGATGAAAACGATAGATTACTATGGATTTCGTAAAATTCTAAGATTCTCTTGAGATTCCCATGGATTCCCTAGATATCTCTTGAGATACCCCTAAATTCCCAAACATTTTAAAAGATTTTGTGAAGATTTCCTTAGATTCCCTAAGATTCTCTTGAGATTCTATTAGATTCTCTTGATATTCCCTTAGATTCCAAAAGATTATCCCAAGATTCCCCAAAATTCTACTAGATTCCCTTAGATTTCTTGAGATTCCATCAAGATTCACCTAGATCATATGAAGATTGTCGTAGATTCTCTTGAGTTACATAGATGCCATAAAATTCTAAGATTCCCTTACTTTCCACAAAGATCCACAAAATTTAGCCACATTGATTCTAATAGTGACAGAACGATGCCCAATGACTACCCGTTAGAAAGCTCTCGACAAGAGGAATCCAACGGTATGGGCCTCACTTTTGTCTGACATTCTCGTTGCAAGGCGAAATAAAAAAACGTGAAGCTTCATAGAAAGCTTCTTAATAAATCCACTGCCACATCATCATTTTCATATTTGTGTGCACCTTCAATTGAAAATCAATGGCCAAGATTCTGCCCTCTTTGATCGAATCAATGGCTAATATCAAGTGCCCTAATTGTGCCTTCCGTGCAACTTCCAAGCCACATTTGACAGCCAAGATCTTGCCTTCCCCTTTGATCCGATGACCCATATGTATAGTGCGTGCCCATGCATGACTACATCTATGACCTATGGATGCACCATGAGAAAATGTATACACATGTCAGGCAAGTGCCCGACGACGTAGCTGATCCCACCGATCCATGACCTCTTGAAGGTACGATACCAGCATCCGTATCGAGGCCATGCTTAACATCTCATGTAATGACTTGACAGGCCTGACCGACTGCAATGGATCTGCGACTACCCTTAGAAAACTCTCAACGAGAGGAATCCAAGGGTATGGAATTCACTTTTGTCTAACATTCTGATTGCAATCTACGGCCGTTTAAAGCCGAGGCAAAAAAAAAAAAAAAAAAAAGAAGCTTCATAGAATGCTTCTTAATAAATGCATTGCCACAACATCATTTCCATATTTGTGTGCACCTTTCAATTACGAATCAATGGCTAAGATTCTGCCCTCTTTGATCGAATCAATGGCTAATATCAAGTGCCCTAATTGTGCCTTCTGTGCACCTTCCAAGCCACATTTGACGGCCAAGATCTTGCCTTCCCCTTTGATGCGATGACCCATATGTATAGTGCATGCCCATGCATGACTACATCCATGACCTATGGATGTCCCCCCATGACATGGCCACATCTTGACCCCTTCCCTTTTCAATGAACAAAGGCGATTAGGGTGGACAGCCATGGGCATGCATGGATGTGGTATGCACCAAACCTCACATGCTAGTACCCTTATAAGTATTATGATACGAAGCTTCTAATTTCCAACCTTCAAAGTCATTTTTATAGCACTAACATATGAGTTCCTTACATAGCCCTATGCATATACTCTATCACATGTCCAAACTTTTAAACCTACGGTGGGGTAACAATTGACAAAAAATGGTGACCACCTGTTGGTTGCTTTTGGCTTTTGTAACATCTGCTTGCCTACCATAAATACAATTGCAACCACCTATATGTGCTTCTATGTGAACTCATAATAACACTAGTAACGGTGCCCAGCGTTGCTGGGCATAGGTCAAGAACGTATAAATAATGTTGTTTAAACTTAGAGTCGCTTCACCAAAACATTTAGGGAAAATTTTAAAAATGCCCTTATAGTTTGGGGTATTTGCAAAAATGCCCCAATATTTTCAAAATTTGCAAAAATGCCCCTAATTTTTGCCCTGTAGACTACAAACTGATGAGAACGGCTATTTTTTTTCTTTTTCGCGGGAATTGCATGTCGGCAGAGAATAACCTGTTCGTCGGAATATTAACATCAATAAACAACTTATAGTTACGGTAATAAAATTCGCTGCTTTACTGACTCACTTATGGTAATAAAATTGCTGCTTTACTGATTCGCTGCTTTACTGCTGGAAGATCGTTTCTCTTCTATTGTAAAATTCTAGTTTTTTATGTCCACTTTCTCAGAATGCCAGACAAATGCTCCTGGTATTACACTGCTCCTCTGTAAGAGTACTTGGTCTTTTGTTGTTTTATCCTTTTAACCATTCTTTTTGCTGGTAGCATAAATATTGGATAGCAATACAAGAGCAGAAATGTTTGAAGGTTCTAGCTCTAGAACATGGTTTGTTGTGCACTCAGCTAACTCTAAACTGTCAAAAGTTACACATTAACCAAGAAGAGACATCCAAAGTTCAATGCTTAAGCCAAATGGAATTGCCATAATCATGTCCTCTGCCACACACAATAAACCTGCACGCACAAGCAGATCAATCATGCAGGAATAATGTTCTGGCGTTGGTGCCATACCATGAGAACCAATCATGCAAAAATAACAAGAGCCTTCATCCACCAAACGTGCATGGCTGCATGCATGGGCAATCTGTCAAAGACATGCTTGGAGTTGCCTATGCTGCTGCATTTTGCATACATGTCAATAATAGTATTTCCAACAAATACATCCAACTCAAACCCAAATTTTAAAACAGTTTGAAATCTGTTACGGAAGTACATGCATTGAGAATGCTAAGAAAGGTAACTCTACATGTTTATAATAGCATTCCACACAAAAGAGCTTACTTGAATAGGGCATTTGACAATGTTAGCATGGACCTGCCTTCCTTCAGCTAAGGCATTCATCTTTGTGCATTGTCGCAATAAAAGAAGGCAAGTATCTAAATATGCCTGCGAACTCCGGTTTTCGACAATATCCAGAATCTGTAAAGCATCTTGCAATCTTCTTTGCTTACATAAGTTCTTCGCTTCCAGCAGCATGGCATCAGTGTCATTTTTATATGTCATTCTTAAACTTCCAAACCATGACATACTAGGATCATTGTTCATGCCAGCACCCAATATTTGACTCATAACAGCTAGAGTGCATACCCATATTTAAAAGTCACGCATCTTATTGACTAGTGCAAAATTCAGCTATTGCAGATACGTTATGAGTTACAACTTAACATATGAGAACACAGAATACCCAAGTGAAGTTTCAGATCTAACAAAGGTAATTGGTAGCCATAGAATCTAAACAAATCCTTTGAAGCCTCTGTTAAAGACTTAAACAGACTGGTACAGGATTACCCAGGTACTCATTTCATGAGTACTTGTGGGGATTGATTTTCAAAATGAATACATACTACGTAATATTGCATGCCAAGTCTTGAAGCTAAAAGATGTGGAGTACTACCAAGTGGGCAACAAGATCTCAAGAAATCAAGAAGTAAACTACCTCTGGTGGAATGTTGAGATAAAAAATCAAGTCTGGCTCTGGAAGTCAAACACAAGATCAAATCAAAACTGTGGTAAAACACACAAGATGAAGCCAATAATGAAGTACAGAAAAACAAGGACATACCTTATTCATCAATTGAATTCCTGCAGCTTTTGCGATTATGTCATGCATACTGCCCACATCTTGAGCATCTGAATGGGCGCAATTCTCTGAAACGATCTTCTGTACGAATCCGCTTCTTCTTTGGCCTTCCTGGTGGTTTATGTGTTGCCGGAGGTTTCATATCCACTTCCTCCTCTGCTAACACATCTTCAAAGGGAAAAATGGCACCCTCATAAGCATCACACCATGATTTTAGAGAATAACCTGTGAGCAAACTCTTGTGGTTTTCGCTTCAACCATAATATAGCTCCTATTGCATGAGCACAAGGAATTCCCCTGTGCTGCCAAGAACAACAAGTGCATGTATGATTTTCTAAATCCACAACTCGTCTATGCTCCGGTGTGATCACTTCAAACACAATGCCATTTGATGGCAAAATTCTATACTATCTGGCACGATTCACTGCTTCAGATATGTGCTTCTCTTCCTCAGGCACCAA
Organism: Isoetes taiwanensis; assembly: GCA_021234155.1. Lineage (NCBI taxonomy): Eukaryota > Viridiplantae > Streptophyta > Lycopodiopsida > Isoetales > Isoetaceae > Isoetes > Isoetes taiwanensis. The sequence goes on along the minus strand of JAJEKV010000010.1, from coordinate 10,479,579 downwards.
TCTCAGAGACGCATTTTGTCCTGCATTATACCATTCTCGTCTAGCTTCATTCCCCCTTTTGTGAAACCTGTCCATCAATGAATGCCTAATATCTATAAGCATTGCAATGATGGGTTTTTCCCTTGCATCAAGTAGAAGCGAATTCAATGATTCTGCTATGTTTGATGTGAGATAGCCAAAACGTTGACCAGGAAAGTATGCGGTAGCCCATGCACTAGGTGGAGCAGCTTGCATTAACCAATCTGTTGCATCATTATTAACTCTTCTCATATTACAAACCTGCTCATCATATTCTGTAGCAGTGTTGGCTCTAGCTGCCTCCCAAAAGAAGTGTAAGAACTCATTTCTTTTTCAAGTTTGCTTCAAGATGCCTCATGCAATAAGCATTTGCATTGTTAGAAAAAACAGCAAATAGTGCCTCCTACAATCCCTTATCTCTGTCTGACACAAATGTAAGATTAGGATGTACTTCTAGGCAGTCTCGTAATTGCATCAAAAACCAAGTCCAATTCTCTGTATTCTCGTTATCAATTACTCCAAATGCAACAGGATAAAGACCTCCTGTAGCATCAATTCCTGTAGCACATATTAAGTGACCAAGGTATTTACCTGTCAAAAAAGTGGCATCCAATCCCAAAAACGGTCTGCAACTCGAAAACCCAGTTAAACATGCACCATAAGCAACAAATACTCTATAGAAACGTCCATCAATCTCTTCAAGTACTGTTTTACTTCCTGGATTAGTTTCTAATAATTTCTGACAAAAGGCATGAAGCTTTCTATATGCTCTCTTGTGATCTCCATTAATTGCGTTCATTGCTATCTCTTTTGCCCTGTAAGCCACATTGTATGTAATAGTTACACCAGCTTCTCTTCGAAAATCATCTATTAGCTCTGCTGGTTTATAATGCGGATGCTCCCTAAACTTCTCTTGATATTTCCTGGCCAACCAGCTTGCAGAAGCTTCCTTGTTGCCCAATTGCTGGACACCACCACAAGTATGTTCTCCTACATCTCGAATCTCACATCTCGGTCCATAACCAATTAAAGAAGAATATAAATGCCATGCACAATCTTCTTGTGTACATTTCACTCTGTATCTTGATTTATCAGACTTAATGACTTTAATTTCAGTGAAATTTGCAATAGCTTCTGTCCGAACTGCATTTTTTACATCCGCCATTGAATCAAACTGTTTTCCTTTTATCAATTCCATGCTGTACAAAGGCAATTCATGCAGCATTGAAGACATTCTGACTGGAAACAAGAAAAGGATGAAAGAAAAAGAAATCACATGCATACATACCTGTTGAATGCAAAAGATCCTGGTGCCAAATTAACAGAGCTATGCCGATTTCATTTCAGGTTTCCTCTGCCGACAAGCAATTCCCGCGAAAAAGAAAAAAAATAGCCGTTCTCAACAGTTTGTAGTCTACGGGGCAAAAATTAGGGGCAATTTTGCAAATTTTGAAAATATTGGGGCATTTTTGCAAATACCCCAAACTATAAGGGCATTTTTTAAATTTTCCCAAACATTTATGCTTATGCTCTTGAAAGTTTCAAGAGCTTAATGATCTTTTTATTGGGTTTTGCATTGTATCTCTACATGTTCTCATCTATCAGAAGTGTTTTGTATTGTATCTCTACATGTTTTTTTATTTTTGTTTTGTGAAGTGTGTGGGTTGTCTAGAGGTTCGATTCCTCCACCGCCTCTGTATTTTGCTATTTGAGGATGCTTGTCATGTGCGTTGTGGCAATTTTAATCCTTTTTCGGATCTCAATAATTGAGCATTCTTTTATTTATCTCTATTATCCTTTCCCAGATCTCAATAGTTGATTGTTCTTTTATTTATTTATTTTGAGTGTGTATTGCCACATGTATAGTTGTATTGTATGGTTGTATGGATTAAAACATTGACTTACTAAAAATTTATCCTATGGCTCAAAACATTTAGGATTTATTTCTTCCCTTTTTTCTTTTGAAGAGGAGGGGATACCTCCCATATATTTAAAGAGGTAAAGGTTGTTTCATACCTTAAAGGCATATATGATTTCTTTCTTCTCTTTTTTTTTTTTTTGGAAGAGCAGGGGAACGTCCTTTGCAAAGGTTGTTTCATACCGTCTCGCATAAACTTTTGTTCTTTGGCATACCTTTTTATCTTGTGCTTTATGGCCTACTTGTCTATGGTCGACTTATCTTTAGTGTTTCTATCTATCTAGTGTTTGAGGGCACTCTAATACGGTTAAGAGCTTTTGTGTTTGAAAGGGATCAAAAGCATGTTGCCATCATTGTACTAATGTTGTTTTTTTTTTTTTTTTTTTTTTTTTTTTTGAAGAACTGAGACACTTATATTAAAAGAATGGCAATGATACAAGACGATAGAAGAGGAGGGGAACCTCCTCTACAAAGGTTGTTTCATACCCACTACATAACTTTTGTTTTTTGGCATAGCTTTTTATCTTGTACTTTATGGCCTACTTGTCTATGGTGGACTATCTAGTGTTTGAGGGCACTCTAATATGGTTAAGAGCTTTTGTGTTTGAAAGGGATCAAACGCATGTTGCCATCATTGTACTAATACGTCTAGGACCTTTATCAATGGCATGTTGCCAACATTGTGCTAGTGTCTTAAAATTTGCAGTGTAATGCTGTTAGCTTCATAGGTGGGCGGGACCCCATCAATATTTGAATACAGTTGTATGGAACATTGTACGCCCACCAATATTTGAATACAGTTGTATGGAACATTGTATGGAACGTAAGATTGCATTACAAAATTTGAGCTGCAATTCTTTGCCACTGTCCAGCTTTTAATTGTTGAAGCAGATAATGATTTGTAGCTAAAATTACATCAACATTCATATTTTGTTCAACGAATATGTAGCATTATAACAGGGGGTTTTTTTTGAATATTTATACGTTTTTTGGCATGGTTTTCCTATGATTTGGTGGTCGTATTATATGAGGTGTACTAATTGGTACATCTAGAGCGCTCCAAGTTTTTGCATGCAGTTTGTGGAATTTTCCTTATCCTCCTTACCTAACTAGTAAAGGTGCCCAGCGTTGCTGGGCATAAGTTGGAAAAGTATAAATATTTTTATCACAATGAGAAAATCATGCTGTAATTATCCAAATTGTGTAAAAAGTATCCAAAGATTTAGGTGATGCTATAGTCAAAGTCTATAACTTTTTATCTTTGTAAGGCTGGGCATATGGTGGGACATTGTAAATGATTGAGTCGAGTCATCATCCAAATGGCCTTACATTCGGATATTATAGTCCAGACTTTTCGAGCGTTGTTTACCTAGGAGAAGTTGAAAAAGTGTTAATGATAAAACCAACTCACATATTAAGGTTCAAACGTTTGTGACCTGGAATGTAGGAATCTATTGCTAATTAATAGATAAGTAGGATTAGAAGTAGACTGGGATATCCCTTTTGGCTCTTAAATGGCTTTCTATAAATCTAGATAAGCTCTTCTTCAATAAGAATAATAAAAAATACAAAACAGTGAGGATCGCTATCCCATAGCCCACAATGATTGCATGTAGAGAGTATGGTAAGGACAATCATTTTATTTAGATTTGTGACATCTTGCTACATTTCATAAATGGTAAGACCATGCTTAGCATGTGCTGCAATCATGTCAGATAGAAACCTCATCTAACATATTACATGCAATTCCATTCGTTCAGTCGTTACAATGACATTCAAATCAAAGCCATGTCTAACAATATCCAGATGTAGCAAAATCCCCTTGTCAGAGATTCACAATACACACATCAGAACCATAATCCCAAGAGCATGCACGAAGGTGACATCCTATTCTAGCTCATGCCTGCAAAAACCACCTTGATTATTATTATTTGAAAAAAGAAAACCTCAGCAAAGTTACTAAGAATTTAAATGTGCGAAGAACAGAAAAAGGTTGCCATAGCAATTCACCATAAAAATACTGGCAGCACTCAGCTCCAAAAGGCTTTGACAACAGATATGTATAAAGTGAACTACCAAGGACATTGTGTTTGTCCCACTCTTCTGCAGGTAGGTGGAGCTTCAATCCCCGCATCTGCTGGTAAACATTTGGCAGAGTTTTTTTGTCCACTTATGACAAAAGAACTCTGGCAGATGTTCTTTAATGAACCTACAATGAATACATCAAAAAATTTAGCACTGAATCTCTAAAACGTCATGCCTTAATGCTATTTATTTGTAGGACATGTAAGGATGACAGCAAGTAAAAGAATGGTGCAGACCACCATTTTACTTGCACAAATAGCAGCTAATAATGATGAATAATAACTTTCTAGCAAATAGAAAATCTAGCATAATGTTGCAAATGTACACAAACAAATTTGAATTACCTATAAGAGTCTTCAAAGGCCACGAACAAATGACTAAGAATGAGACTTCCTATGACATCCAATTCTAACTTGGCATCTGCAATAGACACATAGACTTTAAACCGCAAAAATGCGGTTTTAAAAATGAAAAAAGAAGCTCATGTTTCCAAGTTTACCTGTTACTGGAGATACTTAAAGAAGCCTGCATTTATCCGATCTGGTTATTGGCCACAGCACAAACATTCAAAGAAAAAACATCTGGTATTCGGCACGTTGAAGTGCTTCAAAGCACAAACCGATTTGTTGGACGCTAAAGAGATTTCTCAGGCATTGCCGCCTGAGCATTTTCCAGCTTTCATTGTAAGGGTAAGTGACAATATCTTGGCCCAAGACATTAAAGCCTGCAAAACAAAGTCGGCCTATTGCAAGCGTTTTGCCTGCCGGATTTTTCTGCATAGAAATCTTGAGTTTGGGTCCTTCTAGCAGCTTACAGAACAAAATATCTCCTTCGCCAATTCGATGAGCCCGCTCAAATCTGATTTATCCTTCTACAACATAAGTATTATTGGACGATTTTGATCTTCTAAACAACCGGGCCTTATATTTTTCTCCATCATATCCTTCAAGAAGTATGGAATCAGACTTGATATGATGTCTTCCTGCGACATAAAATAAACAAAGGTTAAATCGGCATGCCAGAGTATTGAATCTTCGGCACTAAAATGAGTTTGGAAGAGATAAGACACGGTAAATTCCTTCTCTAAATTTAAGCAATATCATGGCCGATTTTGCATAAGGCAAAGAGCAAAACATCAAGAGCAACACATCTCGAGAAAAGAGCTTACAAAACGGTCTGAATATTACTCAATCGAATCGATTCGAATTGCGTGCTTGGGGTTAACTTGCATCGGAGAAAATGGTTTGACCTAAAAAGTTTGTTCGTTTGTCCCTGCTCTTCTTTACCAAAGAAAGCATGGTGCAGCCACAGATTGAGGCAACGTCAACAGCATCATATGCTGCTCTTCTAGCCATAGCTGGGAAGTATACTGTATCAAGGCAGCAGGTCATACACCTCTGCGGAGCTGGTTTTGGTGCAGATTTTGTATGGCTCAAATTTGTTGCTCTGTTAGCATTGCAACAATGTATGAAATCATGATGGTTCAGAAATGATACCAGCAGAAAAGAGAAATGTAGATCCATCTACAACATGAAGAGACATAGTTGAGAAAACTAACTAATATGGATCTACCTGGCAATCTATGCATCTCCAAATGAAAACTAACCTCAATTCCTCAAATGTGTAGTGTAATATGAGATGCAAAAGCCCAGAACCTCGAGATGCCAGGAGCGAGAGCTGTTCTTATTAAACCTGACCCCATTTCTGGCCAGCTCAAGCACCTACACCAACCAGCACATCATGTGTGAAATTCATATAAGAAAAGGAGAAAACGATACGTTGGTGTAAACTACCAATTAATAGAAAGGAAATACAAATTCTTACCTGAGTGGCCAAGTATTTTTAATTGGAACAGAATTTGTTGAAACTAATGGTTGCCCATTTACTTCATTTCGTAATGCAACAGTTAAGCTTTGCTCATTCTTATTTGCAAGGATAACAACCACCATCCTTAGCAGATTTTGCTGAACCGGCTCTGTTGTTGCCACTGTCATTCGTCCAAAACCATGCCATGTTTAAATAATGCCCTAAACGTTGCAAGCGAACTGGAGGAGGCCGGGCATAGCATCTTCTGTTTCAGATTAGTCCGCCATAGCAGAGTACATGCATCTGGCCTGTTCAAACCTAGCTAAAACTGCTGCCCTTTTTGCTTTATCTAGCCCTAACCCTGCACATAGCCATAGCCATAGCCGAGTGTCACTTGGTCTTACGCCCCCATTCCAAAACTAAAGCTTCAGCCATAGCTACGTCCGGAGCCATAAGCAGCAGCTGAGTATGGCTCGATAGAGTAAGAAAAATTGTTGTTAGTTAATCCCCGTCGTTCAATTACGTCAATTAAATCGGGGCCGTTGGATCTAGGGCTTGATACAACACCCTATAACATTAAGAGACAACATGAAGAGACATAGTTGAGAAAACTAACTAATATGGATCTACCTGGCAATCTATGCATCTCCAAATGAAAACTAACCTCAATTCCTCAAATGTGTAGTGTAATATGAGATGCAAAAGCCCAGAACCTCGAGATGCCAGGAGCGAGAGCTGTTCTTATTAAACCTGACCCCATTTCTGGCCAGCTCAAGCACCTACACCAACCAGCACATCATGTGTGAAATTCATATAAGAAAAGGAGAAAACGATACGTTGGTGTAAACTACCAACTAATAGAAAGGAAATACAAATTCTTACCTGAGTGGCCAAGTATTTTTAATTGGAACAGAATTTGTTGAAACTAATGGTTGCCCATTTACTTCATTTAAATAATGCAAGCGGTTAAGCTTTGCTCATTCTTATTTGCAAGGATAACAACCACCATCCTTAGCTTGATTTTCTTTGAGCGAAGCTCTGTTGTTTGCCCTTGTCATTAGTCCAAAACCATGCCATGTTTAAATAATGCCCTAAGCGTTGTTTAACCGCGAGGAGGCGGACATAGCATCTTCTGTTTCAGATTAGTCCGCCATAGCAGAGTACATGCATCTGGCCTGTTCAAACCTAGCTAAAACTGCTGCCCTTTTTGCTTTATCTAGCCCTAACCCTGCACATAGCCATAGCCATAGCCGAGTGTCACTTGGTCTTACGCCCCCATTCCAAAACTAAAGCTTCAGCCATAGCTACGTCCGGAGCCATAAGCAGCAGCTGAGTATGGCTCGATAGAGTAAGAAAAATTGTTGTTAGTTAATCCTCGTCGTTCAATTACGTCAATTAAATCGGGGCCGTTGGATCTAGGGCTTGATACAACACCCTATAACATTATAATATAGGACTAGAAAGGGCTGGCATTGTGGGGCCCTTTAACTCCTTTCCTCGGCTACAAGTAGACCTCGTGGCGGCCTCGCCTCGGTTGGGCCACCCGTGCCCCTATCTCCCTCTCTCCTCTCTCTCCTCTCTCTTCTCTCTCCTATCTCTTCCCTCTCTCCTTTCTCCTCTCTCCTCTCTCCTCTCTCCTCTCTCTTCCCTCATCTCCCTCTATCTCTCTCTCTCTCTTATCTCTTCTCCCTCCTCTCCTTCTCTCTCCTCTCTCTTTGTCTCTTTCTCTCTTCTCTCTGTCCCCTCTCCCTGTGTCTCTCTTCTTGTCCTCTCTTCTCTCTCTCTCTGTGTCCTCTTCTTCTTCTCTCTCTCTCTCTCTCTCTCTCTCTCTCTCTCTCTCTCTCTCTCTCTCTCTCTCTCTCTCTCTCTCCTCCTCTCTCTTTTCTCTCTCCTTTCTCTTCTCTCTCTCCCATGTCTCTTCCCCCCCTCTCTCTCTCTCTTTCTCTCCCCTCTCCCTCTTCTCTCTCCTATCTCTTCTCTCCCTTCTACCGTTTTTCGCCTCTCTCCTCTCTCCTCTCTCTTCCCTCATCTCTCTCCTCTCTTCTCTCTATCTTCTCTCTCTCTATCTCCCTTTGTCTCCCCCTTTCTGTCTTCTCTCTCCTCTCTCTCTCTCCTCTCTCTTCTCTCTCTCCCTCTCTCCCCTCACTCTCATCTTTCTCTCTCCTCTTTTTTCCCTCTCTGTCTCCTATCTCTCTCCTCTCTCTCTATTTCTCCCCTCTCTCATCCCTCTCTCTTCTCTCTCTTCTCCCTCCTCTCTATTCTCTCTCCTCTCGCTCTCTCCTCTTTCTTCCCTATCTCCTTTCTCTCTTCTCTCTACTCTCTCCTCTCTTCTCTCCCTCTTCTCTCTCCTCTCTCTCTCCTCTTTTCTGTCTCTTTTCCCTTTCTTCTCTCTCTCCTCTCTCTCTCCCCTTCTTTCCTCTCTCTGCTCTCTCTATTTCTCCCCCCTTTCTCAGTATTTCTCCCCTCTCTCTCTTTCTCTCTCTCTCCTCTCTCTCTCTCTCTCTCTCTCTCTCTCATCTCTCTTCCCTCTATTCTCTCTCTCTCCCCTCTCTCTCTCTCTCTCTCTCTCTCTCTCTCTTCTCTCCTCTCTCCTCTCTCCTCTCTTTCCTCTCTTCTCTTTCTCTCCTCTTTTCTGTCTCTCTGCCCTCTCTCCTCTCTCTCTCTCCCCTTTTTTCCTTCTCTCTCCTATCTCTCTGCTCTCTCTATATTTCTCCCCTCTCTCTCTATCTTTCTCTCTCTATTTTAGGCCTTTGAGGCCTCCCAAAGACTTAGTACACTTCACTTCACTTCTCTCTCTCTCTTCCCTCTCTCTCTTCCCTCTCGCTCATCTCTCTTCTCTCTCCTCTCTTCTTTCCCCTCTCTCTCTCTCCCCTCTCTCTTCTCTCTCTTCTCTCTCCTCTCTGCTCTCCTCTCTTTCTCTCTCCTATCTCCTCTCTCCCCTCTTATGTCTCTTCTCTCTCTCCTCTCCTCTCTCTCTCTCCCCTTTTTCCTTCTCTCTCTCCTATCTTTCTCCTCTCTCTCTATTTCTCCCCTCTCTCCTCTTTTCTGTCTCTTTCATCTCTCTTCTCTCTCCTATCTCTTCTTTCCCCTCTCTCTCTCCCCCCTCTCTCTCCCCTCTCTCTTCTCTCTCCTCTCTCTTCTTTCCCTCTCTCTCTCCTCTCTCTCTCCCCTCTCTCTTCCCTCCTCTCCTCTCTCTCTCTCTCTCCTCTCTCTCTCTCTCCCCTTTTTTCTCTCTCTCCTCTCTCTATCTCTCCCCCCTTTCTCTGTATTTCTCCCCTCTCTCTCTATATTTTTCTCTCTCTCCTCTCTCTCTCTCTTCTCTCTCCTCTCTCTCTCATCTCTCTTCCCTCTATTCTCTCTCTCTCCCCTCTCTCTCTCCTCTCTCCTCTCCTCTTTTCTCTCTCTCTCCCCTTTTTTCCTTCTCTCTCCTATCTCTCTGCTCTCTCTATATTTCTCCCCTCTCTCTCTATCTTTCTCTCTCTCTTTTAGGCCTTTGAGGCCTCCCAAAGACTTAATACACTTCACTTCACTTCTCTCTCTCTCTCTCTCTTCCCTCTCTCTCTTCCCTCTCGCTCATCTCCCTTCTCTCTCCTCTCTCTTGTTTCCCCTCTCTCTCTCTCTCCCCTCTCTCTCTTCTCTCTCCTCTCTTCTCTCTTCTCTCCCCTCTCTCTCCTCCCTCCCCTCTCTTCTCTCTCTCTCCTCTCTCCTCTCTCTCCTCTCTTCTCTCTCTCCCCTCTCTCTCCCCTTTTTTCCTTCTCTCTTTTCTATCTCTCTCCTCTCTCTCTATTTCTCCCCTCTCTCTCTATCTTTCTCTCTCTTTTCTATTCCTCTCTCTCTCTCCCTCCTCCCTCCTCTCTCTTCTCTCTCTCCTCTCTCCTCTCTTTTGTTTCTTCTCTCTCTCCTCTCTCCTCTCTCTCTCTTCCCTTTTTCCTTCTCTCTCTCCTCTCTCTCCTCTCTCTCTATTTCTCCTCTCTCTCTATCTTTCTCTCTCTTCTCTCTCTCCTCTTTTTTGTCTCTCTCATCTCTCTTCTCTCTTCTCTCTCTTCTTTCCCCTCTCTCTCTCCCCTATCTCTTCCCTCTCTCTTCTCTCTCCTCTCTCCTCTCTCCTCTCCTCTCTCCTCCTCCCTCCTCTCTCTCCTCTCTCTCTCCTCTTTTCTCTCTCTCCTCTCTCTCCTCTTTCTCTCTCCCCTTTTTTCCTTCTCGCTCTCTTATCTCTCTCCTCTCTCTCTATTTCTCCCCTCTCTCTCTATCTTTCTCTCTCTTTTCTATTCCTCTCTCTCTCCCTCTTCTCCCTCCTCTCTCTTCTCTCTCTCATCTCTCTTCTCCCCCTCTATCTTTCCCTCTTCTCTCTCTAGCTTCATTCTAGAACATTCTAGAAGGTTCTAGGATCATCAAGGCTTTTAATTAACCAAAGGAATTTCCATTGCCCCAGCCTTAACTAAGCATGGACTTTCTATTCTTTCAAGAAAAGACTGGTTGGTCTAGTGGTAAGGGTGGGGGTTTGGGGGCAATGTCCAGGGTTCGAGTCCGTGGTAAACCAAAAAAATTTTGTCCACCAAACTTGGGAGCTTTTGAGAGGCCAGGGCCCACGGACGGCCCGGATCAAGCCACGTGGCGCCTCCTTATCCGTCGATGGGGCGTGAAATACTTACTCACTCACTCACGGACGCTATCTTTTTAATATTATTACTAGAAAAGGGCCCGGCCTGGTAGGGCCTTTTCTTTGCTCCATTCTCGGCGGCCCCTCAGGTCCTCGCCTCGGTTTGGGCTCACCCATGTGCCCTTTTCTTTTGAACCCTTCCTCGGCTCGGCCCCTCCAGGGCCTCGCCTCGGTTTGGGCATCTCTAGGACTATTCCTCCTTCTCTCTCTCTATTTGTCCCCTCTCTCTCTCTTTCCTCTCTCTTCCCTCTCCCCTTTCTCTCTTCTCCCTCCTCTCTCCTCTCTCTATCTCCTCTCTCCTCTCTCTTTCCCCTCTCTCTCTTTCCTCTCTCATCTTTGTCTTCTCTCTCCTCTGTCTTCTTTTCTTTCTCCCCTCTCTCTTCCCTCCCCCCTCTCTCTCCTCCCTCCTCTCTCTTCTCTTTCTTTCCCCTCTCTCCTCTCTTTCTCTCTTCTCTTTCTTCTCTTCTCTTTGTCTTTACCCTCTCCCTGTCTTTCTCCCCTTTCTCCTCTCTCTTCTCCTCTCTTTGTCTTTACCCTCTCCCTCTCTTCCTCCCTCTCTATTTCTCCCCTCTTTCTCTATCTTGCTCTCTCTTTTCTATTCCTCTCTCTCTTTTCTCCCTCCTCTTTCTTCCCTCTCCTCTCTCTTCCGTCTCTCTCTTCTCTCTCCTCTCCCTCTCCTCTCTTCCTATCTCTCCTCTGTCTCCCCCCTCTCTCTCCCCTCTCTCCTTCCTCTCTTCTCTCTCCTATCTCCTCTCTCTCTTCTCCCTTTTCTCTCATCTCTCCCTCTCTCCTCTCTCTTCCCTCATCTCTCTCTCTCCTCTCTTCTCTCTATCTTCTTTCTCTCTCTCTATCTCTCTCTGTGTCCCCCTTTCTGTCTTCTCCCTCCTCTCTCCTCTCTCTATCTCCTCTCTTCTCTCTCTCCCCTCTCTCTCCTCTCTATCTCTCCCCTTAGTTCCTTCTCTCTCTCCTATCTCTCTCCTCTCTCTCTATTTCTTCCGTCTCTCTCTATGTTTCCCCTCTCTCTCTATGTTTTTGTCTCTCTCTCGTCTCTCTTCCCTCTCCCTTTCTTTTTCTCTCTCCTCTCTCTCTCCTCTCTCTCCTCTCTCTTCTTTCCTCTCTCTCTCCCCTCTCTTCCCTCTCTCTTCTCTATCTTCTCTCTCTAATTTCTCTCGCTCCTCTCTCCTCTTCTCTCTCCTCTCTTCTCTCTCTCTTTTCCTCTCTCTTCCCTCATCTCTCTCTCTCCTCTCCTCTCTCTCTCTCTCCCCTTTTTTTCTCTCCTTTGGGCCCACCCTGTCTCTCTCCTCTCTCTCTATTCCTCCCCTCTCTCTCTATCTTTCTCTCTCTTCTCTCTCTTCTCTTTTCTGTCTCTTTTCCCTCTCTTCTCTCTCTCTCTCCTCTCTCTCTCCCCTTTTTTCTCTTCTCTCTCTATCTCTCTCCTCTCTCTCTATTTCTCCCCTCTCTCTCTATCTTTCTCTCTCTCTCCCCTTTCCCTCTTCTCTCTCTCCTCTCTCTCTTATCTCTCTTCTCTCTCTCTTTCTTCTTTCCTCTCTCTCTCTCTCTCCTATCCTCTTCCCTCTCTCTTCTCTCTCTTCTATCTCCTCTCTGCTCCCCTCTCTCTCTCCTCCCTCCCCTCTCTTCTCTCTCTCATCTCTTCCCTCTCCCCCTCTCATCTCTCTCTCTCTCTCCTCTCTCTCATCTCTCTCTCTCTCCCCTCTTCTCTCTATCGTCTCTCTCTCTCTCTTTATATTTCTCTCTGTCTCCCCCCTTTCTCTCTCCTCTCTCCTCTTTCCCTTTTTTCCTTCTCTCTCTTCTCCTTCTTCTCCTTTCTCTCTCTCCCCTCTCTTCTCTTCCCCTCTCTCTCCCTTTTTTCCATCTCTCTCTCCTCTCCCTCTATTTCTCCCCTCTTTCTCTATCTTTTCTGTCTCTTCTCTATTCTCTCTCTCTCATCTCCTCTCTTCTCTCTCTCTCTCTTCCCTCTCCTTTTTCTCTCTTCCCCTCTCTAAAAAAGTATTATTCATAAGGAGCCTACTTACACCTACTACCATGGAACTCCATATACACACATGCCTTACTACCCATACTCACACATGCCCATGAGGTCACATCTACTATGTCTACTACCAATTCTAAAGTATGTCAATTCTAAAGTATCACCCATGTGAAGCTTACACACACACCCATCATACCCATCACACTTACTATCAATTCCAAAGTATCATCTTGAATATTCTATTGTGAGCATTTGCAGGGTTTCAAGAAACTTTCTACTTTTAGACTGGGGTGCTTCTAGAGCATAGGTGGTTGCCCTATAGCATCTAGAACACCCTAGAACATTCTATTTTGAGTTTTTGCAAAGTTTTAGCAAACTTTTCTGTTTTTGGACCTCTGCGTACTTTTCTATTTTAGGTGAGATGCTTACCCTAGAGCATCGAAACATTCTAGGACATTCTATTTGAGTTTTTACAAAGTTTAAGCAAACTTTCTATTTTTTAGATTAAAACTTTCTATTCTTAGACCGAGGTGCTTACCTTTGAACATGTAACATTCGAGAGAAAATTCTATTTTGAGCATTTGCAAAGTCTCCAAAAACTTTCTATTATTTTTGGATTGAGGTGTTTACCCATGAGCATCGCAACATTCAGAACATTCTATTTTGAGCATTTGCAAAGTCTTAAAAACTTTTTTTTTTTTTTGAAACTTTCTATTTTAGGTGAGGGTGCTTACCCATGAGCACCTACAAAGTATTATTCATGAGTAACATACTCATACATGCCTATGAGGCACAATTCTAAAAGTATGTCAATTCTAGCATTATCACCTATGTGAAGCTTACGCACACCCATTATACCAATTCCAAAGTATCACTGCGAGAATATTCTATTTTGAGCATTTGCAAGGGTTTCAAGAAAACTTTCTATTTTTTAGACTGAGGTGCTTCTAGAGCATAGGTGGTTGCCCTATAGCATTTGGAACATTCTAGAACATTCTATTTTGAGTTTTTGCAAAGTTTTAAAAAACTTTATTGTTTTTAGACTCTTGAGATGCTTACCTTAGAGCATCTGAAACATTCTAGGACATTCTATTTGAGTTTTACATTTTTAGACTAAAACTTTCTATTTTTTAGGACTGAGGTGCTTACTTTGAGCATCTACACCATTCAGAACATTCTATTTTGAGCATTTGCAAAGTTTCAAAAACTTTCTATTTTTGGATTGAGGTGTTTACCCATGAGCATGCAACATTCGGGACATTCTATTGAAACTTTCTATTTTTAGGCGGGGGTGCTTACCCATGAGCACACGGAACGATCCACAATATTCTATTTTGAGTATTTGCAAAGTTTCAAAAAAACTTTCTTTTTTTTAGGCGAGGTGCTTACCCATGAGTATTTGGAACATTCTAGAACATTCTATTTTGAGCATTTGCAAAGTTTCAAAAAACTTTCTATTTTTAGACTGAAACTTTCTATTTTTTTTGGAGGTGCTTACCCATGAGCACTGGAACATTTCGAACATTCTATTTTGAGCATTTGCAAAGTTTCAAAAACTTCTATTTTTAGACTAAAACTTTCTATTTTTTAGGCGAGGTGCTTACCCATGAGCACCTGGAACATTCTAGAACATTCCAAGAGATCCTAGAGTATCCTTGAATTAATTAGGTCCCAGCCTTAACTATACATGGACTTCTTATTATTTTAAGAAAAGACTGGTTGGTCTAGTGGTAAGGGTGGGGGTTTGGGGGGGCAATGTCGGGTTCAGGAGTCCTGGTAAACCAAAAATTTTGTCCACCAAACTTGGGGCTTTTGAGAGGCCAAGGCCACGGACTGGTAGAGATCATGCGCCACGTGGCGCCTCCTCCACCGTTGGATGGGCATGGAAGGCGAACCGGACTCACTCCTGACTCAGGCGGGGCTATTTTCTAGTATATTAGACTAGAAAAGGGTTTGGCTTACCCATGGGCCCTTTTTTTGGAACATTCCATTCCTATTTTGAGCATTTCAAGTTTCAAAAACTTTCTATTTTTGGGCCCACTTCCGTATTTTTATCTCCCCTCTCCTCTCTCTCTTCTCTCCTTCTCTCTTCTATTTCTTATCTCTCTTTTCTTCTCTCTCCTGTCTCTTCCCTCATCTCCCTCTATCTCTCTCTCTCTCTTTTCTCTCCTCCCTCCTCTCCTTCTCTCTCCTCTTTCTTTGTCTCTTTCTCTCTTCTCTCATCCCCCCCCCCTCTCTCTCTCTCTCTCTCTCTCTCTCTCTCTCTCTCTCTCTCTCTCTCTCTCTCTCTCTCTCTCTCTCTCTCTTCTTCCTTTTTTCTTCTCTTCTCTCTCCTCTCTCTTCCCTCATCTCTCCCTCCTCTCTTCTCAAATCTTCTCTCTCTCTCTCTCTATCTCTCTCTGTCTCCTTTCTCTTCTCTCTCCTATCTCTCTCTCTCTCTCCCCTCTATCCCCCTCTCTCATCTTTCTCTCTCCTCTTTTTTCCTTCTCTCTCTTCTATCTCTCTCCTCTCTGCTCTCCTCTCTCTCCTCCCTCCTCTCTTTCTCTCTCCCTCTCCTTTGTTTCTCTCTCTTCCCTCCCCTCGGTCTCTCTT